>JAENHJ010000007.1:1287500-2542500 GCA_025330945.1 Mucuna pruriens
GTAGTATGCCATAAAATTTGATTAAAGACCAATTTCCAAAAAATACTATTTATCATAAGATTTTTTTTAATAATTCTCTCCTCACACTACTACATCTAGACGGCGATGCAGTGATTCTACCTCATTCAATATTATATTTGAGTTATACGATCCATTACTTTTAGGTTATAATTGAATCTTAATACATAAAATCTATCGTGAGTATTTGATATAATGACAAGATTTATGTTGATTACCGAAAGCTTAACATTGTAAGCCCATATAACTCCTGCACATGCCTGCTGAGTTGTTGCAACAATTTTGAAGGCACAGTCAGGATTTTGCATGGTGGCTAAATGTATTGGGGTTCAATTTGAGAATTAAAAAATTAATTTAGTATATGATTTTGTATAAAATAATATTTGTCCGTGTTTTATTATATGCATGTATTCCAAAAATATAGTTTAGAGTTAAAAGAGATATTTTTAATGTTGACAAAATAAAATTTTCAACGTATAATACCTTTTCGTTTATCTCACTTTCAGCAAACAAGTTTAATGGTGAGGTAAGAATTCTTATTAGTAAATGTTCTAGAAATCGTTCAGATGGTGAACTCAAAGTAATGTGATCAACAAAGCCATAAAGGTTTGCACTCTGAAACCATAATATTCGGGAAAAAGAATTGTATACTTTGTTAATATACCAAATCGAAATGCTTGCCTTATGTTCTGTTTGGATGGATGGATGAAAAAGAAAAAAGAGAAAGTTTAAAATTTTAATTGAAGAAAAAGTGAAAGCAAGAAAAAAAATTATTTTTTATAAGATTTTTTTTCTACTTTTTTTTTCTAACAAAACAGAAGAAAAAACATTGTTATCTAATTGTTTTTTTCTTACCAAATATACCATTAAGATACAGTCGTCAATCATAGGTATTTCAACAAATATTTTTATTTTTTAATAACATTTTAAACATTGATATCTATCTAATGAGTAATATTAGTTTATTATAAGTATTAATATTTTACATGACCTTCATAACTTTTTTTATTTCCATAAAAAATGTCCCATCTATTTTTAATTTTTTATTCTCAATTGGTTAATATTATTTTCTCTTCTGCTATGTTAAAAGCTTATACTTCTTATTTGAAATTAAAAAAATGTTAAACAAAATTAATTGCAATAATATAATTAGTCATTTTTCTAAAATTTTGAAATATATTTTTAAATAAATAAATTTTATTACCATTTGTTCAATAAAATCGTACGAAAAACTATTAATTAAAAAAACTCACCTTAAAATTTGCTTTTTGATCTAAATAAACGTGGGCTGAACCGGATATTTTAAGTCAATGATAGAAATGGCATGACTCTGAATTCATGGCAAGAAAGTATATTTATGATTAAGCTGACTAAACAAAAGCTTTCCCAGTTTAGTAATCTCTTGTATAAGCTAGCTGGATAAATATAAAAAATATAAAGTGATATTTAATTGTTTGATTATATATATATAATTTTAGTATTTAAAATTATTTTTAATAATTATATTATGAAGAAATGACAAAAAAATTAATGATTTTGTGTAATCTTTTTCAAGTGTAATGATTTATTACTAGAGTAATGGACAGTTATAATTAATTTGATTTTTTGTGTGTGTGATGTGGTTCTTTATTTTTCATAAAAAAATTAGTTTAATTAAATAAATTTTGTATTTGTTTTAAATTATTTTTTAATATTTGAATAAATTTTTAACAATATTATTTTAAAACAAAAAAGAATAAGCATCTTTTTTTATAATTTTAAAATCTTATCAACTTTTGTTTAGTGAACATATATTAAAATTAAACAATACAATAGTTAATTAAAATAAATAGTTTGACATTAAAAAAATAATCCAAAAAGATAGGACTTCAAATTTCACAATATAGAAAATAAAATAAATATGTAAAAAAGAATTTTTAAATGAGAAAAAAAAGTAAAAAGGAAGTTCAAGTAAATTAATAAAGGTAAAAATAAAAAATATATAAAAACGTATAGACTAAAATACTACTTGAAGTAACATATAAAAATAAAAATAAAATATTAAAATAATTCTATTTATCAATTGATCAAATAACTTATAAATTAAAAAACTGTAATTTACTTTTCAAAATACACCTAAACTGTAATTCATCTAGTATTTCTTATGCATTATTTCTCATTATTTGCAGGCATGGACCTGGGAAAGTGCTTTTCCTTTTGGTTCCATTCATTACATATATTTTTAAAATTCTTATTTCAGTTGACCAAATATTTGTTTACTTGGTTAGAATTCGAATATATTCAAATTTCGAGTGTAGTGGAAAAGTTGATAATGGTTAGCGAAAACTTCTTAAAATAAATTTAAAATGAATAAAAAATAAAGTCACAAACCTAACTTTTTTTATAACATTGGTCTAGAGTGTTCCATTTACAGCTTGCAACTAAAACATTATTAAATAGTTCCGTCATCCTAAAACCCATCTTGAAAGAAAGAAAATAAAGCATTATCAGAACTTTTTCTTTAAAAAAAAAAAAATAGTCCTATGGTACATTAGAAATGAATATTTTATTGGTGTTGCTTGGTAGTGTAATTAAATACTATGGTTACTATTGTATTTCCTAATCATAGCGATCTCCACGATTAGCAAGGAAACAAACAAATTCACATTTCCGAAACTCTTCACAATTCAAGAACGCAACTCCGATGTGGAACAACCAGTGTTTGCCACTTCAACAGATACGTCCAATTAAAATTAATATTGCTACTTTTGTCTATGAAGACAACTTGAATCCAACAAATTTAATTAATCAAAGATTAGATTTCTTTCTTTTGTTTTATTATTTGTTTAAGTTGAATGAGTGGGTTTGTCTTAACCCGCTAATATATGCTATTATTTTATCATCAGTTGTGCATGTTCGTTAAAATAATTATTATACATGGTAACTAGCTTAGGTCAAAATATATACAATAAGCTCAATTAGCTAGTTTAATAAACAAGTATTATATTAACATCCAAATCGCGATTGGTCATGTGCAGGTAGAGTGAGCCCATTAATCAATGATCAAATCTCATTCAAGGTGCGCATAAACTTAGTTTTATATCTTAATTAATAATTAGGGCATTACCAATAAATTAATAGTATAAGACAAGTGGAAGAGGAAGGGGATCCTCTCCTAGCTTTTCATATCATATTATATGCAAATAAAAAGTGTCGGAAAGCCGATGAAGGACGCTTTTATTATTATTCTTTTCGATTTTATAATTGAATCATTTGTTTATGCCTTTAGAGTAGAACTTGTTCATGCATTATATTTCTATAATACAGTTTCAATAACGTGTACTTTGATTAAATAAAATATAGTGCTTGCTTTTCCTTGTGTTAGAAAAAATATACTTGCTTTGATTTTTATCACCCTTTTAATAAAATAATACCCCTTTCTCTTGTCCAAAGGATGCAAAGATTAATCGAGGATTTAACTATAACCAAAGCTATTAAAAAAGGATAAAGGCATCTTTGTGCATCGAGGAACATGCTTTTTTATCACTAAGATGTGTGTGTGTTTTGCAAGAGTATGTTCAAGTTACTTCAGATTCAACCTTTTACGCAGTAAAAGATAGGACGAGGGGGTCATATTCTGTCATTCATTGCTCACCATTTTTTTAAAGAATTGTCTACCGTTGGAATATGGTTTAAAGAATGGTCATTAAGTTCATAAAAAGACAAAGAGAATAGAAATATTTACTAGAAAAAAATAAATTTTCTATTAAGATCTTAAAAGTAAATATTTTAGTTAAGAGAATTAAACTATGATTGGCAACAAATTTTATTTTCAACCCCCCTCCAACAAAAAGTCACGAACTATTTTTCTTTAGTTTTTTTTTTTATATATAAGATGGACCGTGGGACAGACTTTGCCCCTTAAAACAAATAAATTATAGAAAACGTAGAATGCGGACCTAATGACTTATTTAAAAAGTACGTTAAAAATAATTATTTATAATAAAACATCTACCAAACATGTAGCTTTATATGAAATAAATTAAGTGTTCTGCATTTCAAGTTAACTAATATATTGAGAAAAAAAATTATTTTAAGAGAATTATTGTGATTCTTATTTAAGAGATCATAAGAAAATAAAATGTGAGGAGAAGAAGTAATTTTTAATATATATATATATATATAAACAGAATAGCTGAGCTTTAAAAAAAAATCTAATCCTTTTATTTTCAAAGCTCTAATAAGAAGGTTTGAAATTTTAATATAAATGTTAGAAGGCAGATCCCAATAAGTAATTATAATTATACGTGAGCTTTAAAAAGTATTTCTTATTGGAAAGCCTTTTGAGAAAGTGTTTGTTTTGCCTTTTATTTTGTATTTTTATATTTTTTTAAAATATTAAATTATTTACTTTTGTTCTTTTGCAAGGAAAATAATAAAATAAAATAATTATTTTTGACAAAAATTCTAAAACAAGATATTCTTATTATATAAAAGTATATTAATAATAAAAATGGTGACATATCAACATGTTCCAATTGTTTAAAAACATCTTTCAACTGCTTAAGGTTGTGATTTATGTAGCAGTACTCAAAGTATATGAAGTTTTAGAGTTTGCATCTCTGCTTACACGTAGATAAGCAAGAAATTTGATATTTAGCAGTTATTTTTTTAATGATGGTTGGTAATATATTTTATTATTAGTTAAAATATATTGATAATCATAAAATTATAGATAAAATTTATTGAATAAAAGTGAAAGTTATACAATTTTATAATTTTTAATAAAATTAAATTAATAATATGAATATATTTTTTAAAAATGTGTCGCGCGCGGAAAGTATTACTCACATTTTTTTAATTTCTTTCTGATGTTATCTACATCGTACCCTTATAGTTTAGGTGAATGCACCAAAATATTTTAACCACTGATTAAACACAAAAATAAGTTAATGGTAGAAAAAAAATACTTATAACTTGTTTAGCATGTAGTATTATAAAATTTAAATCACAAATATGATCTAAGAAATTGTTTTTTATGTGCCAAAGATATTATTCAATTCATAATCAAAAGACAAAAAAAAATAGACCAAAAGATTATTAAAAAATACTTTACCTCTTCTGTGAAGATTTTTCCTCAAGTATTAAGCCAAGCATTTTGTCTCTTAATAATTTATGTATAAAAATGTGAGTGTTCACTCTTGATTAGTCTTGTAACACTCTATAATTTATTGTCTTTATTAAATAATTTGATTGCATTATTAATTAAGTGAAAATAATATAGAAGATTACAATATTTAAATGAATTTCGTAATATTTTTTTTAATTGGAGATATTAATTCAATTGAAACCCGTACTGGCAAGCCCACAATGTAGAATTATATTAACTTATACTAAAAGATACTTTATTTTTCACGTGAGGATAAGTGGGATTAATAATCAATTATGTTCAATTCATTCAAAAATTTAGAAGAGTTGCTAACACTCTTTATGGAAAGCAATACTGAAACAAAGTTATATATTGTATACTCTCAAACCCCGTTAAATTTATTAAAATATTCCCTAATTTATCCTAAGTCAACTAATAAGACAAAAATTTTACACTAATTTTTTAAAAAGGTTAACCACAAAAATGATTTGTTCCATACAACTGGTAATATCTCGATTTTTTATTATTATTGTTATTATTAGTATTATTATTGTTATGGTTGTTATTGTAAATATAATTTTTATTAAATAATTAATTATTATGTTTTATATTTTTAAAATAAGTATATTTTATGAATAATTAAATAAAATTTATTTTTGAAAAATAAGTATTTTTTAAAGATTAAATAATATTTAAATTCAAATATAATTTATAACTTTTAAATATTTAAAAATATATTTATATTATTTTATGACTAATACATGTTTAATAAACTTTTAAATATGATTATAGAAACTAAAATATTTTTAAAAATATTATCTTTAAAAATAATATATATTTAACAGTATTTAAATGTCTAAATAAAATATATTAAACAATCTAGCTCAATTCATTCCAACAATTTAGCACTATAAAGACATCTTAAAACTTATGTTTTACGCTTTCTAAGTAAATGGAGAGTGAGAAAATATCGCTCAAGATGTGCATATAACTGTGGATAGAGGGGTCGACCCCACATCCTATTGGTTACTTATGTTTGATTGCTTTTGTCAATAGATAGAGCATTTAGTTGTTTACATGTGGTTGCTTGCCTTTGTGAACTAATAAAGTACAAGGTTTTTTATTTTGTAATTGTGGGTTAAAATGGGTTGTCCCTAAAACCCCAGACTGCAATGTTTGTTTGGTTCTCCTAATTGGTAGCACATAACTTTTAACAACATGGTTGTGCGGTGAAGGGTTTTCCTACAACTTCTATTATAGTATTTGGTTGTTTGAATGTCGCTGAATGAGAGATTAAACTCTATGGACTATGTAATTTATATGTTAATTATTGTGAACTTGGTTGATTTTGTGAAGATGTACATATATATGTGTTTAGTTATATTATTGAAATTTCATATATGTTAAGTTATGATGAAATTATATTTGTGTTGATATAGAAACATTGCATACAAAATTATGATATATAAATTGAGAAACGAGTTAATAAGGATAAGTGTCGATGAGTTACCTAGGTTAAAAGATGACGAGAATTGTTGTGGGTCTTGAAAGAGGTACCTAGGCCTAGAGGAGTGATAATGGTCATCATCAACTCAATTTGAAACAAGTGAAACAATACAAAATAAGATACGTCATGCATCATTTAATAAAGACAAGTGTGTGAGAAAGTGAATACAAACCCAAATTGGTAAGGCACTAGACCTCCTAGGGACTACTTGGTGGTTAACATCTAATGGTCGTGTCTAATTCCATGTGTTAGAATATACATGCAAACTAAGTAGATCTTGACGTGTTATTAGATGATATCATGTTAGAGTGAAACAGGTCAACAAGAGGGTTGAATCATATTACACTAGCTCACTCTCCAACAATAAATCGGTACCACATTCATACAAAGTAAACATTATGTTGCATTGTTGTTATTCATCTGTATTTGAATAAATGTCTTTGTATAATTGTTATAATCTGCTGTGTTTGTGCATTTATATATTATATGAGTGAGATGTGCTCCTCACTCTCTTTTGTTGTTATCTGTTTCACTAGGCTGAATGCCAATTACAGATAACACTGAGTAAAAACTCGAATATTGAGGTATTGATACTTTTATTGTTTTGTTTTCTTAATAGTTTTATAAAAAATATTTTGCTTTTGATAGATTGTGACATTGAGATTCAATCTTTATTTTGATTATATTTTTAGTATGTATTATTTTGGAGTTTGATGATATGATATTTTCAACGTATTTTAGATTTAATTTGTTTTTCTATATTGTTTACTTATTTTAACTCTTTATTTTTAGCATAAATAATAATATAATTATTGAGATTTTAATTCTTATATTTTCTTTTAAGTATACGAAGGATACACAGTATCATATAACTTTTGCTTAAGTTCTATTAGTCGAATTGTTCAAAATCTTCCAAGACCACCTATCCTACTTGCTTGGCACATATCTATTGAAGATTAATTGGTGGGAAATAAAATTGACTTTATTTACTTGGTTAATTAAATTAAAAAAAATAAAAAAAATAAAAACATTTTTTTATTAATTTTTAATATAATATGAATTTATTCTATATCTATTTTATCTTTAATACTATAAAATAGATTGTTGAATTCAAAAGATGCAATCACCAGAGGGTCATTAGAAAAATGAGAAATGATGTGAATCTTTTCATGTAAGTATTTCAACCGATAGGTAAATATATATATATATTTATGATTTATTATACAGTGACTAACCATTGATTTTTTTTTTTACTTATGTATGAAATTCTTACTTTATTATCTAGAATAGAGAATCATATCGTTTCATAAAATGGGTGAATTTTTTTTTCTAAAGTTTTACTGGACATCACAAAAACATTACACTTGTGAGATCATGTTTAAAAAAGTCTCATGTAAATAAAAAAATAAAACGCTAAACAATATATTAGTAAAAAGACCTACACATTTCATGATTTAAAGTTTTGAATTGAATGTGTTAACTATTAACTTGACTTTTATTCTCTCGCACCGTATTGCCAGATATATTATCAATATTTTACTATTTTTGAATTTACTCTCATTAAAATTTTTAACTTGTAGAGTATCCGCTCTCTTAATTAAATATTTTTAACTTTTTTTTTCTTTTATTGTACGAATATGTACAGTATTTTACATATTATTTATTTAACTAAAAAAAATATTTCTTTTAATCATCTCAAGTTATCATCTTTTATTTTTATTTATATATTTATTTTTTGTAATATTTATTTATTTTAGTTTAATTTTTATATCATTATATATATATTAAAAAAGTATTTATTATGAATTTTATTTTAAATTATAATAATTTTTATCTTATAAGAAAATTTGTTTTAATATTTTATCTTAAAATAAAAGTTTGTTTTTTTCTTTTATCTTCTAAAAAATTATTTCTAATTCTTTAATTTATAAAATTCAATCTTGTCCTTTGGAAAAAAAATATTATTTTTTATTTCGTGACATGATTTTATATCTTTTTTTATTAATTTAAAATATAAAATTTATTTCATTATCAATTATCTGAAAATTATAAAAATCAACTAATATTTGAATAAAATGTGTCATCAATAAAATAAAAATTACATAAAAAATGAGTTTTATAGATAATTAAAAAAATAAAAAAATCTTATATGATTATTTTATAGATGCTAATAAAATTTACTTTTTATATGATTTTTATAATATTTATAACTTTTTTTTTATTATTTTAAACATTACTAAAATGAATTTTTTAAAAAATTTATGACTTAAATTTGATAATCAAATTATTAAAGCAGAATTTTTAAAAATTTAATGGTCATACAATTAGTGCAAAGTAGTTTTATCCCATATCTAATCATATATAATTATTAGTATAATTTTTAAGATATTTATTATAAAACTAAACTTAACAAACTTATTATACATGATAGATTATGATTAAATAACTGTGTAAAACTTTTTACACTATTCATATATGATTTAGTTTTTCTTGTTTAAAAGATAAAACACCATAATTATAATTAAACTTATTACATAAAAATATATATTTATTTTATATCATAAATAAGCTAAAATACTAATTTTCAACAAATTAAGGTCAAACAACAAAAATATTACACTTTTTTTCAATACAAACTATAAAAATATTAAAAAAAACAATAATTCTTTTCAATACTTAACGTAACTTACACCTAACTAATTCGAATAATGACAGTCCCAATTGATGGACTTTATCAGTATTTTTTTTTTTCATACAACGGATTTTTGCCGAAAAATGATATAATATTATCGATCCTTCTTAGGCTTTCTATTATTTTCTTTCAGTGTTATTGGACAAAAACATGTGAACTTCATTTATCGTTAAAACTCAAATTACTGTTATTTTTCTTATGCATAGATTTTAATAACTTTATCCGTGACTAATATTTATATAAAAAAAACTTAACTTGATACTTTAATAAAATAATTAATCATATATTTTTATCTATAAACTTAAATCTAAAACTTTACTTAAACAATTAAATCTAACCCGTACTGGAGTATTTTAGCATTCGATCCGAGAGTGAAAAAGCTTTTTGTTTTTTTAGATAATGAAAAAATATTTAAAAAAATGTCATATGATAATTGCAATAAATTTTTTATGTTATATCATATTCATTGAATTATATTTTGATATAGTGTAAGATATTTAAAAAAAAACTTAAAGATTTATTTAATTTCTTCTTTAAATTTAAATATCCTAAAGAAAAAATTGAATGGAATAAATTTTTTAAACTTAAGTCAAGTAATGATAGATTAATACAACAAATGAATGATACATGTATAATATTTCCATCATTATATTTTCTACGCAATAATAAACACTTGACAAAGAAATAATTAATTTATTACTTCGCTACTATTCATTTTTTTATATATTTATTTTATGTTTTAAGAATTGTGAATAAAATAGTTTTATAGAAAAATAAATAATATGAATATATTACTTTTTAAAGTAAATTAATCCAAATGCTAATTTTATAAAAAATAAAAAACATCCTCATAAAAATAGAACTGAACAAAACTATAAAATTTAAAAATAAAATTATTAAAATACATCAATGGTGGAAACTTTTATTAAATCATAGATCACCGTACATAATAAAATTATACTTATATTAATTTTAATTAATTAATCAAGTAAAAAATTGTTGGTTGATAATATAAAAATTAAAGTAGGTTTGATTTTTTAGTTTTTTAAATAATTTATAACATATTATTTAAAATCTATTTATTTAAAATTGATTGTAGGTGTGTTAATATTTTGGTGTAAAATTAAACTAAAGAATGTGACAGTTTGTGAATCATTATAATTTGTGCAGGAAAACTACCACATCTATAATTGCCTTTGATGGGTGGTGGCCCACTAGCACCCACGTGGCTGCCTCTCTGAACATCCTGATATCTGACTATTCGATTCTGAACCTAATAATCGTACGGTCCATAAGAGTCTCTTGGAAACACGATGTTGATGGTTGGCGGTGCCACCTAGGACGACAATCAGAAAAAAGCAAATGAAAGGAAAGAGAGGTGTTACGTAGGATTTTAAAGCGGTGGGTCCCTACTTGCAGATGAATTGGTTTTGGTTCCCTAACCTTAATCAGACTAGTCAGTCCCACCACCAAGGCCATGGGTCCCATGCAAAGAATATGAGAAAACCAGAGGAATAATACTCCTATTCATTATTAATATAATATATATGTTTGACTCACTCTCCTCACTTTGGGAAGGGAAACCACCCACTTCACCATCAATCGCCATTCCATGTCTTCCTTGTTATTCTCCTCATGTCTTTTCCAATATTTATCTACATTTTCAATTTTCAGCTACCTTCTATCTCTCTACCCTCTACTATGTCCCAAGATATTTTTCTGTCACCTCCTTTTTTTTGCTTTAATTATCTTTAAAGATATAATAATTTCTATTTTTCAAAATTTTAAAAGTTAAATATTTTTTTCAAAAACAATAATTTTAACTATAACAAAAGAGATTAGTTGTCTTCATTTACAACTAAAACATGTCAAATCATATCATGTATAACTAATTTTAATTTCATCCTGGCATGAAATTAAAATTAAAAATACTATTTTGTTATTAAAAGAGTCTATCACACTAAAGAACCTACCCAATAGAAAAATAAAGTCCAAATACTTTCTTATTTATCAATCATTATTATTATATTTATGCATATAAATTATATTATCATACTATATACATATACAAATTGTAAGATTGATCATTGACTGATACACACAATTAAACTGAAATATATTCAATAAATATTTTAATTAATTAATAATCTATGTACATCATTGTCATCATGATATTTAAAAAAAATTAACAAATGAATAAGGCAAATGATGAATCTGAAATGATACAATTATATAGATATTTTTTTATACGACAATTCAAGCAGCGAGATTAAGCAAGGGAATTAAAAAATTGAAAAATCATAATCTTGCCAACTTAGGAAGACAGAAGAAACTAGAAGAACTGGCTAGTTTTGTAATTTAATAAATTTAAAAATTGCGAAAATGATGCCAAATTTTGTGACATGCGAAAACGAGTAAGATTAAATGTATGAGTTTTTAATCTCATTGTTTTATATATATATATATATATAAAAGAGGTTGTATTCGAAATACATATTTTAATCTTTAATTTTTAAATCTATATCATCAAAGTATCTTTTCGAAAAACAAAAAAAACTTAAAGAAAAAACTTTTAATGATAGAAAAAACAAGAATTTAATAATTATGCATGAGTTTTATACTATCATGCTATTATCTTTGAAATTTTTATTTCAAAATTAAAAATTACTACTTTGTTGCTCTATTTCTTTTTCTATATTATTCTACAGTCTCGAATGCTTCAAGTTCATTTTTTTAAAATTCTATTTTTGAATCTTTGCATTGATACGTTGACTATATGTATAATCTATTTGGTCTTTAGTTCCGATTTTTTTATTGAGATTGCGTAAACTAATTGGATTGTTAAAATAAATAATATATATATAATTAATGCAAAACAATATTACATTGTTTTTAATTATTAATTTTTGTAATAATTTAAAAAAATATATAAAATAATAATCTATAATTAAATAACAATATAAAATCATTTTATAGTATTAATATATAATTATTAAACACATTGTATATTAGATTAAACTTAAAATATATAAATAAGTATAACAAAATTTAGATTAATACAACATATAATAAATGTAGTGTATATGAAAGAGACTCTTAATTTAATAATAATTTTGGAAATAAAATTATTTAATAAAAATATGAATTACACAAGGATGTGTGTAACTCAATTTATACTTTATAATATTCAAAATCAAATTTAAATTCAAAATTGTAAACACGCAATTCTGTCACAATCGGTGATCCTCATCCTCATTTCTAATATATAATATTAAACTAAAATTATTTAAAGATCTTTTGGTAGTTTAGTAGTAACACTTTCTATTTTATATTATTCACCCCACCCAACTGCACCCCACTACGGCTGAGCTGGGGCCTGAGTGGGACGACGCTTGCATACACGCTCATCTTAAACGCGTGAGTCTGGATAGGGAAAGAGAATTTGTTTACTATATTATTATTATTGAAAGAGGAAAAGATATAAATAAAGTGAGACATGGCCACTTTAAGTTGGCATTCCATATTCCGTTGGACAAGAACTTCTCTGCCATGTTGGCACTAGCAAACCACAGCCGTCAGATCGGGACCCATCCAACGGCACCCATAGCGCCGAAAGCCTCGTCCGCAAATCTGAGCCGTCACTGACTGCGCGAGTGTGATGTGGGAATAGTGAAAGTGAAAAATTCAACCATTTTCTCCTTTTCCACACGCATATGAAAAAGGGAAAGATCAGATTATTAATTAATTAACTAATTATTACATTTAATAATTATTATCTCTTTAAATAAAGCGAACAGAATGAAATGGAAATAAGAGGGAAGAGAGAGCAGAGGAAGAGAAGAAAAGAGAGAAGTGCAAGGCCGCAAAGATTGAGCGCCACAGTTAATGGCGGAATTCCGGTGACGCGCCGCTGTTGGTATTACACAGTGATTTATCAGCGAGTTTGATTACATGAGAGAAGAAAGAAGAAGCTCATGGACAGAACCAGAGAATCCAGAAGATCATCCATGGCCTCCTCCACCAACGGATTTCCCCGACGCAGACATCGAACTATTGCTCTCAGAGACTCTTCTGGTATCAACACCATTTCTTCTTTTTCTTTTTTATATTCTTTATCTTCAGTATGTTGTTTCAGTTTCTTACACGTTTTCTGTTCCATGACAGAGGAAGGAGGTATGGAGTTAAGAGAAGCTGCGAGTAAGAGAGGAAGGAATCGAGATAGGGACACAGCCAACAGGAGCAGCAAGAGGAGGAGAGGCTCTCACTCACAAAGCACCGAAGAGAGCGTCGGAAACGAACAAGACGACGACGTTATAGACGCCGGCGTTTCTAAGATCCGTTCCCCTAATAACACCACGTCTTTCGCCTCCGATCAAAACCATCGCCGGAGCTTCACACTGGCCAAGCCGCCGCCGTTCAAGATAACGGAGGAGATGATTGGCGTCACCGTTCCTAGGAAGGCTCGTTCAGGTTGCGACGATATAAATATTCTTTGTTTTCCTTTTTGTTTCCACTTTCATTTTGGTTTCTCCGGGGACTAACTTATACCTTTTTGTGTGTGTGTGTGTGTTTGATGTGTTTCTGCAGCTTCTGCGAAAAGGTCTCACGAAAGTTGGGTCTCCGCAAGCAGCGGCGGGGAGGAGCCGAATTTCCGGCAACTGTCGAATTCTCCCGGAGGACAGAGCATTGAACCGGCCTCGCCTTCTTCTTCGAATATATCTGCTAGGAAGAAGATGGTCTGCGCGAGTTTTTGTTTCTGTTTTTTTATTTTTCGAAAGGATTTTTTTTTTTTAAGGATTCAGTTCTGAGGTGTGTGATGTGTTGCAGAAAGAGATTGAAGCTCTTCCTAAGGCATCAAAATCGTCTTCATCAGATATCGAGATTGAGATAGCTGAGCTTCTGTACGGTTTGAAGACTTCAAAGAACCACGAGTCTTCGAAAAAGGTTGAAGCAAGCGTCAGTCATCACGCCCCTGTGTCTAAGGATGTTGGTTGGTTTCAATATCTGGAGATTTTCTCTTTTATGTGCTTGTTCTTCGTTTTTCTTTTTTGACTTTTTTCATTGGCGTTTTTATTACAGAGAAGAAGAAAATGGAAGACAATAACAATTCTTCCACCCTGGTTCCGAATAATTCAAGTGAAGTGTTAGTTAGAATTCATAGTGAGCAATCTGGTGATCTGGATGGTCATGAAAATGGACCATCACGGGCTCCAAAAGAGGACACTGGGGAAGACAAAATGAATTCAGGTGCTGGGTTTGGGGATGCTTCAGCACAAGGAAGATCTGTCTCTCCTACAAAGGAATCGCCATCATGCTCCAAGTTGGATGCTGAGAAACAGGATTTAGCTCCTACAAGGTTGTGAGCACCAAAGAATAATACTTCTTTTTTCTCTCTCTTGAATATACATGCATATTTTGATATCTGATCAATATTTCATTGTGGCTCAATTTGTTAGGATGTCTGCTGTTCCAGAGGCCAACACCCAACGAGTAGGCAAGTTTGAGATAGATCTGATGGTGAGAATCCTAGTTGTTTGCTTTTTAGTTACATTTTCCTTGGTTTTTGCTGTCAAATATCTCAAGAGTGCCTTCTCAACAGGCTCCTCCTCCTATGATGCTGTCCCCAGAAGGGGATGACTTGTCGAGGGGTGATTTCGAATCAGAAACTAAAGCTTTGGCACTGGATGTGGAAATGGTAAGTAAGTTGACTGTAAATCTTGAAATTATTACTTGATCATTTCTCTGTTTCATGCTCCAACTTGACACAATTTCTGATGCAGAAGAGGGAAAATAGTGTCAAGGTGGAGAGACCAGTTAAGAAGGAGAAAACTACAGAAGAAATTGAAGAGGCAAAAATGGTCACATTTAAGGAGAAGTTGGATGAGCTAAACCATGATTTGGAGAAGCCAAACAATGACAAGGATATAAAGACAAACAATAAATTAGAAGAGCGGAATAAGAATAAGGAACTATCTACTATGTCATCAAATCCCAAAGTAGAGAGAACAGGTAACTAATTTGATATTTTTTACTTTTTTATTATTATTTTTATTCAGGTATGCACCGTATGTCAACTCTGATCGCGACCCTTTTGTTAATTAGAAGTCTCTAACGTTTCTTCTCTTCTTCAGTTCAATCTACTTCAATGCCTTTATCAACAGCCGAATTAGGACAGCCAAGCAGTCTCTCTCCTATTGGGTATTAGTCTACTAGATCATTACCTCCCTAGGAATATGCCTTTTTCTTCATTCTTGTACTTCTCTAATTTTACTTTATGTTTGGTGTTATCAATAATGTAACTTTGCTAAGGTCGATAATTACAATTGGCAGATACAAGCAGCCCTTGCAACCTGCTGCGAAGATGGATAAAACCACAGGATCATTGACACCACAGGTATTATAATTTCTCACAAAATTTGCTCTTTTAGTTGTACATATGTTAGTCCGCTATTTATTCTCACTGACTGGCAATATAATAACTTCCTACCTATCTATTTTTAACGATACCATGTACATTTCCTTAATTCAAATGTGCAGCATGTGAATTTTGTCCTCTCTCAACCGCGACCAAAGAGATGTGCAACCCATTATTACATTGCTTGGAACATCTTCCACCAGCAGTTTACAAAGATGAAGCCCCCTTTGCCAGTAGCTGTTGGCTCTGGTTCTCTGTGTGGCACAAAATTCATCAATGTCAACTGCGTGCCCACTGCAGAAAGTATAGCCTTTGGGAAGCAATCTCAAAAACACTTGCCAATTGTAAACCAGAATGCTACACTAGAGAAAGGGTGGGCCGCCACCAGCAATCCTAGTCTTACCACAGCCAAAAGTTCTAATAATGCCAACCCAACAGATTCAGCTCATAGAGTGCAGCTTGTGCTCCAGCAAGGTCCAAATCCTGGGTCAACTGGTAATCTAGTGGTATGGTCTTGTCACATTTAATTGCTTATATACAATTAAAATTATGGGTGTTATCTATTTTACTGATTTTATTGATGGCTCTTGAGATTTCTCACCTAATACAGCTTTTGTTATTGTATTGATGGCTCTTATTTTGAAAGTAATGTGCTTTAATTTTGAATGTAGCATGGTCCTGCCTTCCTCTATCCTCCAGGCCAGCATCAACCATCAGTAGCAGCAGCTACTAATCAAGCAGGAGCTGTGAATTCCCCCAACAGCAATTCTTCATATAATAAATCCCATAGTTCAGTCGGCGGATCTCTTGGTACCTCCTCAACTTTGCCAGTAGTTGCTCCTGCAATGAGCTTTAGCTACCCAAATTTTCCAGCCAATGGTTCTTCTCCGTACATGACAATTGTTCATAATAATGGGTATTCGTTCCCCTTTTCAACTTCTCTTGGAGCAGCAACTGCAGCAATCAGAGGTGCAAGCCCTCCACATGCAACACATGTACTCAGTGGGCCTTTCTATTCTTCTCAAACCTTCCATCCGCTTCAGCATCCACAACAGCACCCGCAGTCACAACCACTGGTTCAACCAAGTTATCTTCATGCAAGCACATCAAGTAGTTCATCTCATAAACAGTCACAAGGTGCACAAGTTAATGGGAATAATATTTTGACATCTACAACCATGGAGCAACAGTCACAAAAGCGACAAACTTCACTGTCTCATCTTCGCAAGCACGAGACTGAGATGAGTGGAGGGAATGCACCTTCTGTTGCTAATCGAACATCTTACCCACAGAAGAATGTGCATGGGCAGAACTTTACAATTCCAGTTCAGCCAATGAACTTTTCTTTTAAGCCATCTGCAACATCAGATATTGTTGTTGGCAGTGGTGGAAGTTTTGGTGACAAACAACAACAGCAACAGGCTTTAAAGGGAGGAGTAGAGAATATACCATCTCAAGCATTTGCAATATCATTTGCTGCATTTAATGGGACCAGTGTTCCTTCAAACCTTAACTTCTCATCCATGGCACAGAATCCTGTGATACTTCACAGCCTGCCTGATATTGCATGGCAAGGATATCAAGCTGCAAGCACACCTCAGACTACTCAGCAAAAGACTTATTCAATTACTGAAGCGAAGAGTGGAGGAAATTCTTCACACCAAGATGATGAGAAAAAAATCACTCATGCTAAGTCTTCAAGTAATGGGCCAACCACCCTTGTTTTTGATAATTCATCAAAGAATCTTAACTTTGTGCTACCTACTACGAATGGAAACTGGTCTAGTCACACCATTGCTTCAACCGCAATTACAAGTGTGCCTCTTTCTAGTAGCAATGCTTCAAGTTCTCAACAGTCACCACATTTGCTTCAGCTTCCGAAGCAGCATGCTATGCAACAGCAGCAACCTGCTATGGCAACTCGATACAAAGCATCATCCACCAATAGCACTCCTGCTACAAAATTTGCAAACAATGCCCCTGTTTTCTCACAAACTCTTACTCAATGCAAAAGTTCTAACCAAGCTTTTCACACTAAGGCCTCGGGTAGAAATGCAGATTCGCATGCTCTTCACTCATCTATCATAGCATCTAATACTCCAACCGTAAAAAAATTTTCCCAGGAACAAGGGAGAGTTTTGCAGGGTCATATGCAAATTTCTTTTGGTGGAAATTACATGACGTCCCTGCCACCCCAAGGGCAACAACTACTCAATAACAATCAGCCTTTGTGTACAACAGCAGCAGGAACTCCATTTAGTGGGGGCAATGTGAAGTCAACTTCGGAAGGAAGTAAAGTTAGTTCGTCAGTGAACGCTTCACAATTGCAACAAACTGAAAATTCTACTGGAAGTGGCCAAAAATCTTCTCCAGTTTGTGGGAGAAATGTTCCATCAATATTAAGCTCATGCCCCAGCCACCTATCAGAGCTAAAGTATTAGTAACCAAATCATATACTGAGATAGAAAGAATTCTCTGCAATTGCACTCAATCTTTTGTAATCCTCATATGTTTTGGAGGTCCTTGCTGCTCTGCTTCATGTTCAAGCTGCAATTCATGGGTTTGTTACGGCCCTTGTGGTTACCCACATTCATTTAGGCTACTGGAGAAGATTGAAGAAAAAGGTTTTGGTAGCTTATATCACATTTGTGGAAGGACGAATGGTCGTGTCATAGCAGCCAGGTGCTGGAGTTTTGCTTGCAGTTCTTTTCTGAGGTGGCAATGATATGAGAGGTGTAAAAGCAATGTTGATGTGGGTGTCAGTATTATGACAGGGCACATGGTATGACATTTGCTGGTGGGGGGAGGAGTGGATTGGGGATAATGAAAGGAAGTTGGGAATTGAGATCCATTAGGCCTGCAATTTTGAAATAGTAGGTACCATTATCTTGTCAAATTTCTTGGTTGGTTAGCTTCCGGAAGGCCTTAAGTTCTCATGGGATTCAATTATTTTGACATATTAAGGCAATTCTATTATGTATATATAATGATATTTTTTCGCTCCCATAGAAAAAGATGTACTTACATTCATTTTTTAATGAAAAACTTGCAATTATTTCTTTTAATTTTGTTGTTAATATAGTTCCAAAAAAAAAAAATGTTGTTAATAGAGGGCGTGTATTGGGACGTTGAAAGATTGAGACTTGAGAGAGAACACAACAAATGAGAATGCAAAAAATCCGGGAATGGTTCCTCACTTTTTCTTTTTTGGCGTTTCCTTGTTTTTTTATTTTCATGTTGCTTCATTTTTTATTCAATGGAACCTCAATTCCGCGAAACTCAGCAGCTAGTAGCTAGTATTCGAAGGCTATGATCACCATAACATGATATGATGATACCCAAGTGAAGGAAAGTGACTTTACCTATCAGATGATGATCCTTATCAATTGTCATTTTTCTCATCGAGGCCCTTCTCATCTGTCGCTTTTTCTTTGGTACAAGCATATGTTGCTTTTATTTCAGACTTTTTTTGCCGTGAAGGGACAGATCCTTTGCATGGAGTAAGGGTTGGAGCAAGACTGACCGTATACTACAGTTTCCTTTGTCGAATGAAATAGAACCAAAGTTTAGACATGATATGCGCCAAACAGTCTATATAACGTGACACTTTGTCTGTTGGATAAGGGAATCAAGTCTCTATATATGGTCCTGATGTGTTTCAGATGCCTGATGTCTCGTTTGAGATCATTGTCCTAGGAATTGGAATATATGTAAAGGGTTGATCCTTATAACTACAACCATCATGCATATCTAACTATTAAATAAATTGAGACTAATGAGCAAAACTAAGAAACCTCAATAACTTCCGACAAAACATGTAAGCTATGTCAATACAATTGAAGCACAATGATACATGGACCCAGCTTAACATCATTGGAAGCGGTTGATACCCAAGTTTTAAAATAACCAAGATCAATTACTAGAATTATTATTGTACCTTTTATTTCAATATACAGACATTAATTTAGATAATAGTTAAATTTAATTTTTTATATATGAAACATTTGAAATCTTTTAGCATAATTAAATAAATAATTAAGATCCATAGTTAAAAACTAGAACTAAAAAAAAATCAAAATTAAAATAATAAATAAGAAAACATGACAGGGGCATATGTAGAAGTAGTTTTCAACCGCAGTTATGTTGCCGCCAGCAAACAATGATATAAGTTGCTAGCGTGAAGTAGTAGAATTGTTAATAATGAGGGAACCTCTGAAATGTCTCCTTCTGATTGGAATTGGAAGTTGGAAAGGCTCCTTACACCACCTTTCGTGCACCTGTCCTCCTCTTGACAATTCTATTTCTTGTCTCGTGCCTTAAAACATCAACTAAAGATTCTTTTACTTCATCCAGGATCCATGTCAAATACATTCAGGACAACTGTGTACCTCTATTAGTAATACAAAATTAACCTTCTAATTACGAAATTATCCACTTTTTCGTAAATTTTTCTCCAAGTATTTATGGATGGAGAAAATAAAAGATAAATTCTCCTCAGTTTCAACATAAACATAGAAAAGAGAGATACATCTACATGTATCATAGCTAATATGATATTCATCGTAGTAATAAATTTATAAAAAATTATTAGCACAAATAATTTGGTATTTATATTCTTTAATAATGTTTGGGAATTTAATTTTTATTTTATAAAGAATTATAACTGAAATTATGGCTTCACTTTTTGTGAGACTGACTACTTTTTGTGAGACTAACTCGTAAATGAGTGTATATATTAACTTACCAAACAAATATTTATTAACTTTTGTAAAAACAATAGTTATTTTAATAGTCTCTTTTTATATTTTTTATTTATAAAACTCGATAGAATCTCATTTTTTGAATTTAATTTTACTCGAATCAACGTAATATTAATATTAATAATATAATATAAAAGAAAATAAAAATAATAAAATATTTAACTTTAGCGTAATTATGTGTTCGTCGTTACTACTCTTTTATTTATACACATCCCATAAAAAAACAAGTTATAATCACCAAATTCATAAAAAAAAAATATTTAAATCATGGAAATTTATGTAACTGCTAAAATTGAAAAATTTAAACATCAATTTCACCAAAACACAATGTAGAATTATATATAGAACTTACTTTGCTTTTTGTTTAACTTTGTTTTTCTGCATTACCATAATTTCCTTTCAAAAGTCAATTATTCTTTTCTAATCTATCGATAATCAATGGTCATGTATTATTAATAGTCTTTTCTCTAATCAAATTTATTCTTTGATCATTACGGAATAAGTTGGAAAAGGCATAATTAAGATATTAGACGGAATTACAAATTAGTTATTTAACAATCCTAACTGATTCTGTTTTTGGAATCCATTAATTAAGGCCCGTCAAAGGGTGCTGGGTTATCAATTTTTTTTCAAATATTATTTTTAAATAAAAACGTGTTCAAATAAAATACTTTTAAATTTATTTTTAATATATTTTTAATATATTTTAAAAACAGTTTAAGTCTCATGTTAAAACTATGAAAATTAATTTATTATTTTTTGTTTTGAGCTGTAAAATTACGTTACTAACAGCACTATATCAAGATTATTATTATTATTATTATTATTATTATTATTATTATTATTATTATTATTATTATTATTATTATTATTATTATTATTATTATTATTATTATTATTATTATTATTTAGGTCAAATAAAATCAATTAAGATGATTTTTTTTCTTTGATTCAATTTGACATATAAGTTTATCATAAGTGTAAACTAATTAATTTTATTTTGTTGATCAAGTTATCCCACTATTTTTCTTAGAAGTGACCGTTAAATTTTTATATGAGTATCTGACAAATTTTCTTCTATTTTTTTGTTGAATTAAAAAATATCTAAATAAAATTAATTATTTACATAGACCTATCTTTACTTTTTTTTCATTAAATAATTTGCATGAGAATCCAGATAGAGTTGGTTATTCAGATAAATCAAACCAATATGGTTCAACTTCTATTGGTTTGAGCACAAAGTTTATATTTTACGACTCGAACACCCAACTGAATCATCTTTATTTTTTTTTTTCACTATTTCCTTCTTTCTTTCTTTTTATTTCATATAAGCTCCAAACTTAGATTTTAAATATATTTTAATTTGGGTTTTAGAATGGATTTGAATGGTTGAAAAAATAAAATTTATATGAATTTTATATTTTTAAATATATTATAATGTTAGACTTAGTAAACTCAAACCAAAATAATCTATCATTTATCGGGTCAGTTTGATTTGGGGTTTGATAAAAAAATTATGAAAACTGAACCAACAATTTTGACTGGTTGGTTTTATTATTCTCTACAATCGAACCAAATAAACTAATGAATAGACCTAATTACTATCTAATTGACTTGTTTTATTTTGAAACAATATTTAATAAATTATTGTTTTTAGACATTGATAACTGAGAAAAGCTCAAGCATTTACCTAAGTTTATTCCCTTTTAAAGTAAGACAAAATTGATTTTGGGCGATTCTTAATAGTCTCTTTTATTGGATGTATTCCCTTAGTTGCTTTGTGGTAATTTTTATGTCTGTGTTTTAAAATTAGGTTATTAGTTACTCACCTAAGTTTTAATAAGTGAAAAAAATAATGAGATCTATTTATGTCGTTATCTTATTTATTGGACGTCAAGATTTGAACTAACTCAAAATCGTTCTACTTAGATCTCATCTTAATTAGACTTATACATCGTTAGATTTGTTTGAGTTTAAAAGAGTTTAGATATAGTATTCTAGTAACATTACGCTGTTCGAATAGAATTAGGTTCCCATCCCTTACACAGCTACAATATGTGGATTTGTAGCTTGTTTCTGGTTCAAAACATGATTCCAAGTGAGGTTTGTCTCTTTTTTTTTAATCTCAGCCATTAGATTAATCCTACCGTACTCACTCTTCAGCCATTCATGGTTGAATCCTACTGTCCACATACAAGGAGTCATTATAGCCATCAGATTCCACCTATGACCTATCCACTTAAACACTTTTGGGCTTTAGAGGGACGTCCTACCCAACAAGGACAATCACTAATAATTCAATTCAAAGGAGCAACTCAACAAGACAATTAAAAATATCTTAATGGGTTTATATGGGCTACGCAGTTTGGAAGGTCCATGGAGAAGAGAAAAAAAACACATACAAACCAACTAGTTATTTACTAACCCAGTAATAATAACGTACTAATATAACTAATTTAATTTAATACTCACACAAATATTTAGTACACATAATAATAAATCCTATTTTTGTATTAGATAGCCTTTCTTTTTAATATTCAACCTCACTAAAACTTCAATTTTATACATAATTTCCAGCCCCTTTAAATTTATAAATTGTTTTCCTCCAAAGGTTAAATAAATAATAATTCTTACAATTATTTTAGTTTTGATTATAATTTCATCAATAATGGAAACACAGATACTAAAATAATAACCAAAACACTAGTAGCGTTGAAATATTAATTTTATTTATTATACAAATAAAAAAATTAAGAAAATGGAAGGATACTACCATCGATGTATGGACGCATGCTACAGTATCATCATCTTATTAACACCTCTAGCTTTTTTTTTTATTACTTTTAATCGTATCATATTATATCAAGTCATATTCATTACTTCTTTCCATTTATTTTTTTTTTCTCTTTCTCAATTCAATACGTGAGTGTTCAAAATCATATATATGAGTAAATAATATAATAAACTTTTGATTTTTGAATGTGTCACACTCTTATAATTTAATCACTGAATATTACAAAATAATTTTTTTTATAAAAGTGTAACTCACCTATATGTTGATATTTTTATCAAATATAATGGAGTTAATCACGTAGCACGTTATATACCATCGTGAATGTCCTATGTAATTATATTTTAATAAAAATAATGACTATGAGAAATTTAATTGTAGCCGTCATTATCTGAAAAGGCCTCTTTTCCATTGGATTTTTGGACACCTTAGCTCTTTCCCCCAAAATAACAAACAGTCGACCCTAATTGCAGGCTTCTCCACATTTGCAAAAGCATCAACCTTTCTATTTTCCTCTAAAAATTTCATAACAACCCGTGCTACCTTGTCATCAAGTTTCCCATGATTGCTCTAAATATTCACCATTTCAGTCCATTTAATAATTGCATGCAATTTGATGTCATTATCCTCCAAATTATCTCTCTACCCTTGTTCTCTATTAATCAAAACAACACCAATATCATACACCGTTTACTTACATGAAATTGTTATTTTAGTTTGTATTCTTATCGAAGTGATTTTTTCACAACACTTTGTATTGTGAGTAACTCTATTACATTTGATAAATATTATGTTACGAAAGAACCATAGACAATTTATCCATTCAATTTTTTTTTAATTTAATAAATATTAAATTACAAACATTTGAACTATTCAAACACCAAAAAACAACAGGGGCATCTCTCAACAGGGACCTCTTTGTTTGTCATTTGTCGATCCCAATGAAACTTCATTATTGTGCCCGTGCACCCAAAAACTTTCTTTCAAAAACACGTTTATTTTTTGTGTATAAATACCAGATTATGTTTATGGTTTTGTGGATACGATGTTGATTACAAACTGTAATACTGAACAAGAGCACGTGGTTCAATTGAATAACATATTACTAAAGGCTAAAGCAATGTAAACCACAAGTCAGGTCCCAGGTGGCTTGAAGATGAACACAAAATCGAAAAAAATGCGTCGATTTTAATTTTATGGGTATCAATTAATAGACTAGCATATTAGAAAATAACATTATTTCATTAATAGATCATGCATTTATTTTATTAAAAGGGTAAATTGTTAATTACACATTATATTCATTTTCAACCAATTTAAACAAACAGAGAACAACACTTACCTTCATTCTTTTTTTTTTCTCTATCTTTATTTAAACGCGATTAAAAAATTAATTCATTTTCTCTTTATTTTTTTTATACTTGTTTATTTCTTTATATTTCCATTACATAGTCGAACAATCTTTCGTTCTATTTTTATTCCTTAATCAAATAAAGTATTTGATAAGTTTTAACTCTCACTTGTCTATTTGATAAGTTTTAACTCTCACTTGTTACTTAAGATAAGATAATCTTTCTTTAAATTTAAAAACTTTCTGTGTCTTGGATTGAAGTGTTATTATCTCTTCTTACTTTTTTTTTTTGTAGGAAAAAACATTTTGAGGTTTATGATTTTTTATTATTTTCTTTCTAGTTTCAATAAACTTTAGCTTCAATTAAACAATATAAAATTCAAATTTCAAATATCTTTTCATTTTTTTTCTGGTGATGTAGAAAATATATTGTTGGGTCATTTTTATTTTTTACTCCTTTTACTCCCAGGAATTTTCAAATCAAAATGACTGTGACATTTTGTTCAATACTTTAATAAAACAAAACTTTACCTTTTAATAAGAGAAGAATTTCAGAGTTAATCCTATCTTCGGGTATATGGAGGTGAAAAGAAAAGAAAAGAAAAGATAGAAAAAATATTAAAAAAAACAGATAGATATAATAAATATTACGATAAAAAAAAGCAGGTTAATTAAAAGAGATAAATTATCATTATCCTTAATAAAATAAAGAAAAATCAAAATAAGAAAATTGTGCAATAAAATGTTTAATATAATAAAAATAAATAAAAAACAATTATATAAACATATAATTATACTATTTTATTTTTTAAAAGTCTTTTGTCGTTTATGTGGGACTGCTTCACTGACAACATCGACTGGGCCTCCCCTCTTGATTCGTTTTTGGACTATGTAAGCCAACTACTGACACCGTTTTTTAATATTAAATTTATCTACAAAAATAAAATTTATCAATATATTTCAATAGTTATTTGTTAGCAGTAACTTTATCAGTGATCTTAAAATATCAAGGGAGAATAAGAGAAACGCCATTTAATTATTCTCATTCCGAATAAATCATTGAGTTTATGCAGTTTTGGACCTCTCCCACTACAGCTGTCAGAAAACACTGAGAATGAGAAGTATATAGAATTATAAATCACATCAAAATTTTCTCCTTTCGTCCAAATGGAAAGGAAAAAATCTCCAAAATTAGAATTTCTCCCCCGAATAACTTATTTTTAACGGATATTAAATTAAAGAATCTTCATATATAATATTTTTATTAACATATTATAAATATGAAATGTTTATTAATGACTACTTTTTATAAGTAAATTTAACTGACATTTTTTTATGAGATATCTATGTTTAATGTTTATTTTATCTACAAAAATTTGAATTTAAAATCTTATTTAAGAAATTGATATTAATTTGACTAAAGTTACCGTAATATTAATAAAGAATGTTTACATATATTATTATGACATGTGAATAACTCAATATATAAGCATGAGTAAAAATTTACATGAATCGGACAGCAGCGAGAGAAATTGTGGTGAAAGAAAGAGAGAAGAAAGCAAAAGAGTTGGTCCCGTATTTGTTTTTATTTATTTGGTTTGTAGTTATTCTGCCGTGCCAGTGAGACTGATAGTTACTATTAAAATACTGAAATTAAAAAAATATCAGAAGGATCTTTTAAAAAAACGAATAATAAACGTAGCTAGCTTTACTAAACTCACCGGTTGAGCGGCTGATACTCCACGTGGCACTATTCAGAAACGCACACTTGTCACACACTCCCTTGTCCGTACACGATGCTCACAGAGGTTCTTTCTTTCTCTCTCCAGTGTGATGAGGTAATAATAATAACAGCCACTAGTTGTAGTGGCAGCTATGGCTACGAAGAATACTTTCGCGGTGGAAGGTCCGTCGTCGACGGCGGCGAAGCGAGCGTGTCCGTCGCAAAACCCTAGAACGGAGAAGCTGAAGCAGGCGGAGCATCTCCTCGATGCATTCCTAGGCCTCGCCGATTCCCCTTCTCTGTCCCTCGATCTCTCCCTCGAGATGCTTCTGGAATCGTTACCCTCCGATTCCGATCGGACGGTCCTCATCGATCGTGCGGTTAAAATGGCGTCCACGCTTCTCGATGCCGCCAAACACTCTTCCAGGAAGCGAGCTTCGAGGCACAATTCCCTCGCTTGGCCTCTCCCTCCGGACCTCACCATTAAGGTTGGTGCATTTTTGTTTTCGTGTTTCAATTTTGTCTGCTCTTAATTGGAGGTTATTTCTTTCCATTTCACAGTTATATTCATTTTGTTGCACTGTATTTATTGTTTCTTTTTCTGAAACTAATTTGGTCCTTTGGATTAATCTGCTTCTGCGAGGAAGTGAACTTTCTGGATATTCATATTTTGTTGTGATGTGCAGGTTTTCTCTATGCTTGACACGCAGAGCCTGTGCTATGCGTTGGCTACTTGTTCGTTTTTTAACAAATGTGCTAAAGATCCTTTGTGTTATGCACATCTTGATTTGACTGCGATTGTTCCCAAGATTAACAATTCAGTAGTTTCCACAATGATTCAGCGAGCAGGAAAGGCGCTGAGGTAGGAATTTTTGTATTTCGCTAACCCTTTCCATGCTATATTTACTTTTTTCCCCAAGTGAACTTTAATTAACTGCGTACTTGTGGGGTTATGATTTATAACAGTATATATCAGCTAGGAAATGACAAAAAAGTGAATAACTATAGTAGTATAATCCATTTTAAACTATACTAACTTGTTGAACAATGTTTCACGTTCTTATGTATTTTAAACTCATTTTCCTCACCCATCCATCTATTTTAATTTGTGAATAAGGTCTCTTAAGCTTGGTGTGATCCCCAGTGCTACTGCTTTGCCTGGATCTTGTCAACCATTGGTTTGTACAGTCGGAAATGCAATTGTAGAGGTGTCTAACTTCTCATGGAATGATAGGAGATCTAGACAAGGGAGAGAATCTTCCATTCTCACAAGATCCTGTTTAAGCCCTTTAAGTAGGGATGGTGGTGCTCCAGGGTATGTAGTTCATGGACTTTAGAATTTGGCACATTTGGGCTACTTGTTTTAAATGCAATCTTACACTTCCATTTTGTAGGGCCCTTTTGAGAAAGTTGAACTTGTACAATATTGAAAGGATGGATAATGCATCACTTAGCGGAGCATTATCCGCATGCCCTTCTCTGCTTGATCTAGAAATTGTTGGGCTGTAAGTTTCCTTCACCTCTCCTACCCTCACTTCATTTCCATATAAGCATTTTCTTACTGCTGATGGATATAACTGTGAGACTGTCATTGGTTAAATGCCTTAAACATGAGGAAAATGGAACTCTTTCTCTAAAGTGTGCTTACTTTCTTCTGATCCTGCATTCACACTTTCCTAAATTGCACCTGTCATAGTTGAACTGGGTATCTTTTCATTTCTTGTAAATTGTGACTACAATTTTATTTATTTTTATTATTATAATTGACAATTGATATGAATATGTTGGAGATAATGTGTCATTTTTCTGAGATACAATTTTTTAATTAAAATTGCGTCTTTTTCAGTTGCATTTCTGATACTCACTTATCCCCTTAATTTTTAATATGTATCAGCATCCGTGTCTATCTGGTATACTTTCCAGTAATTTATTTCTCATAAAAATGTTGTTTCCAAATTATATTTTTTTATTGGGAATGATTTTTTTTCCCTGTTTTTTGTTTTAAATGCTAGTCATGTTGAATTGAGGAATGATTTTTTTTCCCTGTTTTTTTGTTTTAAATGCTAGTCATGTTGAATTGAGGCAAACATTAATGTCAGTAAGTGCAAACTGCCACTTGATCGAGCGTTTGTTTTTTGAGTCTTCTAAAACAGGTAAGTCATCTTCTCAGCCTTATTTTGCCATACAGCAGTTCTCTTTATATACCTGCTTATTTGTTTATAATTATCAGGTAGAGATGGCAGTTTGAAAACACAAACCTGTGAGGAGCTAGTGAACAATTGTCCTCACCTAACTTCTTTATCTCTTAGAGGCTTTAAGCTACATGATTATAAAGTTCGTGTACTGGTTAAGGTATGTTCTCAGAAAATTCATAACTATTGCAGTCTTTTGTTAATCCTAGGTAATAAATGTATTTATTAAAATTTCCCCTTAATATAGTGTTTAATTTCTGTTTTTTTCTTAGTAATTTGTTTAAGGCATAAGGAAAAGGAGGAGAGTTGAGAGTGGAATAATGCTTCAAGTCAAAGTTGGCTATATATGGGCTTTAGTTTGTTATATTGCGATTGCATTTTTTGCACCCAAAACACCAGCTTGAGTTCAGTTTACAGGAAGTTAGTGAACTCTTGCAATTTGCAGCTTGCAAGTCTTCACGGAGTGTGATAGTTTGTATGAAGGTTTTATAATAATACAATGATATAAGTTGGTTGGTAAGCGAATTTAGTTTATCTAAATAATAATTATCACATTTTACTGTGCATTGAATTGCTTGTTTAGAGAAGGTAAGGGCAGGCTTAATGTCTTGATTTCTATTGATGTGTGATCTGGAGCCACCATATTTTTCAAGTTCGTATTATTAGTTTTAAAACCTATTCATGCAGGGATTTCGGAAACTTAAATATGTTGATTTTTCTACGTCCTATTCAATCACTGGAAGCTTCTTAAGGTTAGTTATTATTAACAATTAACAATATTTTACAATAACCTTTTTCATATTCCATCTATCGCTTGTGACTATTTTGTTTCTATCTGTTTTTTGGTCCTATTATCTCTTAATTTAAAATCCTTTATTTTTCAGAAACCTTGGAAACTGCAATGGTGGGAATTTGCTTGAGGTTTTAATTTTAAGGGATTGCATGCACCTGAAAGAGGTGAGAATCGTAATAAATTTACAATTTTCCTTTTTCTAAATGTCATTCCTTCTGAAATGCTAATTAATACCTTGATGTGCAGATGGAAGTTGCTAGGTTGTTAACCGCAATTGTTGCAGGCGATTTCAAATTGCTTGTACATCTTGTGGGTACATAGAAATATGTTACATTATAAAAATAATGATGAAGTTTCTGCTTGACTTCCAGCTTTGCTTACATTTCTTACTGTTGCCCTTAAACAGGATATATCCAATAGGGAAGGATTAGCATCTGAGGGTGATTGGTATCACAGGTGCTTCAACTCTAGGTAATGATTATCATTCTTAAATTTGATCTCTTAAGTGCCAAGTTTCTGACTGACTGATGCTTTGATTGGGCTTCTTCGGTGCAGTATTATGATTCCTATAAAGCAGGTTTCGGAAGCAAGACCTGACATGTGTTTGGTGGCTGAATATCCATCAGAAGGAAGGTTAATATGTTTCTGATAGAGTAACTTGGTGCACTGTCCTTCATATTCACAGTTGTAGTTTTTTTTTTTATATATTTATTTTATTTCTAAAAATTGTCTATTTTTGTGTTTCTGGATTGTGTTGCAGTTACATCGAGTCATTTGATACTGATATGAACAGTGAGATAAGTCTTCCGTCACAATTGAGCTTTCATAGTTCAGATGGATTGATTTTTTTAAGTTCATCTGAAAGCAGCTATAATAGTGATCAGGGTAGTGGTAATGAGGATGGTCAAGATGCCAGATATATAATTTATGAGGAAAGTTCAGAGGAGATAGACTTCTTGTCTTTGTAGGGGATGCTTATTCTATGACGTTAATTAAAAGGTCAACATTTATCGAACATGGTACTCTCTCTCTTTCTCTCTCTATTTATGTGCACATGCGTGTGTAGCATATGATTGCCCCAGAAATTTATTAAGTAAATTCCTAGATGAGTCCTTGAAATTGTAAATACCAGTTACTTTAGTCCCTGATTTTTCTAAACTCTCATTTAGCCCTTGACTTGTAAAAAGTCATTCCCTTTAGTCGTTAATGTTAACGAAAATGGGATGGAAAAAGACTCAAGTGAATGACTTTTTACGAAGTCAGACCCGATATAAGGATTTAGAAAAGTCATGTTTAAAGTGATCAACATTTACTTCAAGGACTAATTTGGGAATTTACTGAATTTATTTCTATTTAATAAATTGTTTTTAAGGATAGATTGATTAGCTTTGCATCGTAGGTTCACTTTGGGCTCCTATAAACAAGTTTGAAAGGTTTACAACAGATGTTTAAATGTTTTGGTGAATTCCATGCCTGACATGTGACAAGTTGCATGTAGTCTTTTGCATGTCTCATGTTGGAAACTGGAGATAACATTTTGTAAGAAAATATAAGAAAAATAGATGGTAGTTGGTACAACTTGATATTTCGAAGTCAGTCGTAGTAATGTTTGCAATCTGTCACGTACTTATTTTGCATGTTTTGTTCAGCTCTCATTTCCTAAAGTTCGTGGTTTATGATTTATTTAGGGGAGCTGCAGGGGAAGAAGGATAGATCAAGATATTAGACTGGAAGGTAGATTTTCTTTGACTTCCATTTTGTCCCTGTCTTCATTGAAGTTCATTACTGTGGAATTTTCAATTTGGAGGACGGTTGGAGGTTGGTATCACTTTTCTTGTCGGCCTTTATACAGCCGGGTTGAATCGGTGCTCCCCCCAGGGCAAGGGGCCCTTCTTTCATTCTCTATCCCCCTCATTTACCAGAAGGAATCTGCACTAACTCGTCCATATATCTATGGATTTATTTTTCAAATTGAATGTCCAGAAGATTTTCAATGTATTTTGTGCCCTTTCATACTGTCTGGCCAATACTGCGACCACGGCCAATGTTTTCTCTGTTCATAGGGCGCAAACCTTTTCTGTAACCGCATTTAGTATTAATAACATTCCAGTACCACTTGCAAATATGAGTAAAGCGAGGAAATGATTAGTTTAGTAAAGATTATGCCCGAAAGACCATGACCATGTTTATGTGCTGCAAGTGTCAACTTCAACTGGGCATTAATATTGATGATCATGGATGCCTGATACGTATTTGTAGATAGTCATTGGTATTAAAACATATATTATTCGGTTTAGAAGTTGTTCCGTTCTGGCTGCTATAGTCTGTTGACCGGGGTGGAGAGGAATACGTATCAGGCATCCATGATCATCAATATTAATGCCAATGTCAAGATCGTTAAGAAAGACTTTTGACGTCTAAGTGAGTATCCAGCTAGTGACGAGGAAAAAAACATAACTGGAGGTAGCATGTTAAGTAAATAAAGGGACGTCACTTTAACGTGTATCGTAATAGGAGTAGTTGGGGGAAAGTTTTCCTTAGATGTTTCTCACCTTAGGCGCGGGGCAGGTAGTTGGTTTTTAGGGGGACGTTTACTAGCTGTTATCTTGTTTCGGGTTGTCGTTTGGTAGTTGGTATCCTGGCAGACTCCAAGACAAGGCTATTTGAAGTTTAAATTTAATTAACTAAAAAAATATTTGTTATTAACTTTTATAAAATAAAAAGAGCACGTGTCAGAAAAAATGTATAATTCTTTTATTGACTTGTGGCATTTATGCATTCTTTTATTAATAAGTATATTTCTTTTTTTATTATTAAAATATTTTTTATATAAAAAATATTATATTTTTACATCTCATTTTTATTATTTTTTAAACTCCTCAATTTATTTTCTCTCCTCTCTTTTTATTTTTTGGTATATAAATTAATAAAATTTTATCATAATTTCATTATATATATTAAATACAAGGTATGAATTAATATATTAAAAAATATTTTTTATCTATGATATTTTATAATTTACATAATAAGGTATCCTTTAGTCTCATTTATGTTTTCACTAATACTTTCTTCAACAAGCATCGACTCTTGATGTTCATTTTTTTCAATTTAGTGAACGTTGACACTTTCAAAATACAAAATACAATTCGCTTGTGTTATTTTTAATTCTATCAATTTTTTTAATAAACATATACTTATTCCAAAAAATAATTTCTAGAAATATGATTTTTTGTTAAAACATAGGAATGAAAATTATCTTTTGAAATAGGTTTATGTTTTTCCTGAAAAATGATTGTGTAGGCCTATTTGAAAATTTTCCTAATAAATTAGAAGAGTATTTAATTTAAAAAAAGTAATTTATTTAAAAGAAGAGGCATAAATATCATTTGTCTTTTTATTTCAAATAAAAATTACTCTTAAAATTTATTTTAGTTTCTCATATATTATTCGGATCGTGGATGCATGATTAGGCCAAGGGTGAAAGACTATAAATCAGATCAAGTGTTGTTGTTTTTTTTATCATAATAGAGTAGAAATAGTGAGTTGTTTGTAATTACTAGTATTTCAGTTTGTGTGTAATGTATATTTAAATATTTATTTAATATAATTAATAAATAAACAAAATATAAATATAAAATATACTATAATTGAAATTTATATTAAATATATAATTATATTTTAAATTATGATAAACAATTATATTATGATGCAAGATTATTTTTAATTATCAGTAATTATTTAAAAAAATTAAAATTTATTTTATAAATAAAGATAAAAATAATAAATTAAGAAAAATTGGTGATATAAAGCTAAAAGCTCTTCCAAACAGGTTGATACTCCTTTAATTTAGTGGTATAAATATTCTCTCAGTCTCGGTAGTATAGTGTTGTCGAGCCCCGATAAGTTACCTGTTGGGTACTGAGTGACGTTGGTGAGATGGCGACGAGCAGCAGCGGCAACCAAACCTACAGACACCTGAAAACCCTAACCGACCACCAAAGCGCCGTGTCCTGCGTCAAGTTCTCCAACGACGGAACCCTCTTGGCCTCCGCCTCCCTCGACAAAACCCTAATTATATGGTCCTCCGCCACCCTCTCCCTCCTTCACCGCCTCGTCGGCCACTCCGAGGGCATCTCCGACCTTGCCTGGTCCTCCGATTCCCACTACATCTGCTCTGCCTCCGACGACCGCACCCTCCGCATCTGGGACGCCACCGGCGGCGACTGCGTCAAGACCCTCCGCGGCCACTCCGACGCCGTCTTCTGCGTCAACTTCAACCCCCAATCCAACTACATCGTGTCCGGCTCCTTCGACGAGAGCATTAGGGTTTGGGAGGTGAAGACCGGGAAATGCATCCACGTCATCAACGGTCACACAATGCCCGTCACCTCCGTCCACTACAACCGCGATGGCTCCCTCATCGTATCCGCCAGCCACGACGGCTCTTGCAAGATTTGGGACACCAACACCGGCTCTCTCTTGAAGACCCTCATCGACGATAAACTCCCTGCCGTGTCCTTCGCCAAGTTCTCCCCCAACGGCAAGTTCATACTTGTTGCCACTCTCAATGACACCCTCGTGAGTTTCTCTTGTATGCTTTTTTCTGCTTCACTGTACGTGTTTATTCCCTTTTGAAATAAATAGAATCTCACACCAATGCCATTTCCAGCACTATACCCCATTATTCCACTCACACATATAAGCATTCTTATCAAATTATAGTTGATATAATCTTAAGAGAAGAGGCTTTAGGAGCAGGATTACCAATCCAGTGATCATGCCAAAACTTTATTTTCTCCATTCTTTCCTTTCTAACCACTGCATAAGAAAACCCTAAAGAATGGAGGGGTACTAGAAGTATTATCTATTGAACGTATGTCCAATTCCTCCAACAAATAGAAATTGATTTCCTGCTGCCCCTATTATTCAAAGGCATTTCATCCTGAGAAATGTTATCTGTACAACAAGTTTTACAATTAAGAGAATGAAAAACAGAGAATTAGGAGATGTAATAAATTATGTGACCAAGAGGGATAATGTTGTATGAATAACACATCTTTTTTATCCAAAGGACCATATTTACGAGACAATAATTTATTCCAAACAGCTTCTGAATCTACCAAGAATAACCACCTCTACTTAGCCATAAGACTCAATTAAATAGTTCCAAATTTTTAATTCCAAGTCCCCTGCAGGTCCCAGGTAGACAAACCTTTTCTCCTGCTCACCCACACAATTTCCCTATAGAGGTATCTCCACCAGACCACAGAAAAGATCTTTGAAGTCCAGTCAAGATATTTAAAACTTTCTTTTGGAACTTCGTAAAAAAGAAAGACAAAGCACAAAGGCAAGCTAGTTAAGACCGGTTTTTGCAGACTGTTTGTGTAATTATATAGCGAGTATAGATCATTCAGGTTAAGATTGCAGAAATTTAGATAACTGGTGTACTCTGTTTTTTGAAAACATGCCAAGAGAAATTAACTCAGATTAACAATATTGCTGGTGTATTCTAAATAAAATTTTTTTCTGTTATTGACCCTCTTTGAATAAACTTTTTCTTAAGTACTAATAGGAAAAGAAAATAAGAAAGTAAAATGAATTGGGCTTTTCTCATAAGCTAAAATCAAATTATGCTAGTAGCTTTTATAGAAACTTTCTTATATAACTTTAAAAACTGAAGTGCATAAGTTAAAAATTTTAGCTTATGGGAGCATTTCAATTCATTTACCTTATTTTCTTCTACTATAAATGCTTATGGAGAAATTTATTCAAACAAAACTATAATTTTTATCAACTACAAAAGGAAGTAATGAGATAAGGAATTTGATCATTTGTGCTTCTGGCATTTTGTAAATATGTAGGCGGAAACTTGACATTTATGATTTTGTCGAGGTACGGGGTTGATGAAACAGTTACTTCTATTATTGTTCTGTATCATTAAGCTTAGGGTTTTTCACATAAGTAACTTAAGGACACTAGTAAAAAAAACCAATAAATAGAATTTTTATTAAAAATCACTGTGATTAGTGCATTGGAAATCATGATGGGAATACATTGTCCTAGGGTCATTTATTAGCATTCTCTTTCAGTTAATGTAGCATGTTAGTTAAATTGGTGGTTTTCTTTGATAATTTCCCTAATAAGATAAATTTTCTGGATGCAGAAGCTATGGAACTACTCAACTGGGAAGTTTTTAAAAATTTATTCAGGACATATGAATAGAGTATATTGCATAACTTCCACATTTTCAGTGACTAATGGGAAATATATTGTTAGTGGCTCTGAAGATCGCTGTGTTTATTTATGGGATCTTCAACAGAAAAATCTGATTCAGAAACTTGAAGGCCATACAGATACTGTAATATCTGTAACTTGTCACCCAACAGAGAACAAAATTGCTTCTGCAGGTCTCGCAGGTGATAGAACTGTGAGGGTTTGGGTACAAGATTCCTGAATAATATCAAAACTGTATGGGCATGTTGTCTTTCTTCTAGATTTCAACTACATGCATGCCTATGCATGTCTGATTTCAATATTAGACACTCTTACACATACAAGTTGAATAGTTAATCTTGACATGTCACTATTTTCTTCTTTTTTTCTTTTGTAAATATAATTATCATCACTTGATTATAGTCAAACTCATCACATTTCTAGACGTTTTGATTTTTACACATTCACTAATGTGAGAGATGTAAAGAATGTTGCGTTACCTATCCAAATTTCTCCACTATTCTTTTTTTTTTTATTATTTATTGTTTGTGCCTTAATAGGTGAAAATTTCCCAGATTTTAAAGTAGCGAAAATTGTTAGAAATTTTTCTAAAAATTATGCAATTTACTGTTTACAACACTTTATTTTTTACTTATAACTAGTCCTGTAAGAATTTCAACTTCAGTAACGAGAGGTGAGATAGGAATAGTATGCAGCAAATATTTTCTTTTGTAATTTTCCACCATATAGTTTTGGGATGGACGAGCCCATCAATTTTTCAAATAAAAAAGAATCTAACATACAAAAATAATGGAAATCTTGAAACAAAATTAGTTTTACTATAACCTCCTCAGGGCTTATGAAAATTCAGCAGGTTTCTGAGATGACATTATTCGTGTTTCACATAATGATGTCAGATATATTGCCAAAAATCACCAATTTTCTTCACAGTGATTGCATTTGATAAAGTTATTTGGAATGTAGAAGTAGGCTTCATAGTACTTATATTCAATTAAAATGCAAAGATTACAACAGGAACCACAAGAATTGTTTTAAAACTTGTCAGTCATTTACAGAGGATCGCAGAGCGTGATGAAAGAGTTACAAACGGTAGTGGTAGAGACATTTTGTCGCGAGAAGACTCGGTTACTTGTACTATTCCTACAGTCAAGTTGTTTTCATCTTTTCCACTCGTCTCTGTCTCTACACGTATATTCATATTCAACTGCATAATATAGGAATCAGAGACATGTCTTGACATCTCTCTCTCTCTTTCACTCTCGTGTGATAAAAAATATTTGACACGGTCTTCACTTGCTTGAGTATTACATTAGCATTGATAATTGTTCCTTGGATCTATGAAAATAAAAATAAACAAAACATAGGTAAGAACTAATGAACAGATAAAAGCTGCTATTTATCCAGTACTTCTTTGAATCTGTTGTACGTTAAATTACTCTCCTTGTTTCATATTAGTCCGTTCCCAAAGAGTAGAACGGCTTATCCCTGCAACAAAATTTAAATGCTCGTGCTTAATTTTAAAATCGAAACAAAAATAAAAATCCAACAACACTGCTATGTAAAGATCATTCTCGACAGTGATACTGTTCAGATATTTTATTTAGCACATATATCTTTACACTCTTCGCAGAGCATATGTTCAGTAACAATTTCTGCAAACAGATTCTGGAATAAACAATGAGAGATACAAAAGTTATAGTAATATAGCAAATAAAGCGTGTGTATGTAAGATCAAGATGAGAAAAGGGGGTAAGTTTATGAGGTTTCATTGTTGAAAAATGTGGCTGTCAATATAAAGATAACATTGAAGAATAAGATCTAACACCTCTATTGACTACTCATGTTTCCAAGCATAAAAAATGAGAGAGAAACCAAAGCCTTGCAATTGGGAATCCCTAAACTGCTGAGAAGAAGGCCAAGAGGGATCAGAAACTGATTGGCCTTCCCACATCTTGTCAGTTGAAATGCATGTTTGGAACATGAACACTGCATTGCCCATAGCATTCCCAAAGAGCCAACTATGCACATCCCAAAACACTTGAACGGGAACACCATCTACCAAAATGGTGTGATTCCCTCGGAATTTCCACTTGAGACGCTTCACCTGCATCACCGTCTTACTGTCGATTCGAATCACAAGAGAGGGATCGTTAAGGCCCACTGTGTCACACTCAATTGTGACATCATGCACCTGCCCTTTATCACAAAACTGAGCCTTTGCACCATAAAACTTCTTCCCAAAAATGTGCTCCCTCTTTGCAATAAAAACGGCACCACAGTGAGCAAAAGCACAATCACTGTCGATCTTCTTGCATGCCTCCTTTTTCAGATCCCCCAGGAGCAACACCATCTCCTTGTTGAACACAACCGCTAAGTAGAACCCCTCCAAAGGCTCAGGCCCTGAACCAAACTTAGCACAACTCAAATCCCAAAATACATCAATTTTCCCAGATATGACCTCCAAATTCTTGGACCCTTTTCTCCTTGAGAAGAGCCATGGCTTTAACTCAACCTTGCAGAGGCAATGGTTACCCAAGTCATCTATTCCCACGCTTAAGCCTTGACCCATCAGAGTTTTGGTCCACGAGACTGTAATCAAGCAAGAACGGCCTCTTAATTTGCACTGATAAACACACGTAACCACATTTTGTGCTGCTCTTGCGGTGCTTGATGAGGATGAGTCAGCAACCTGAACCCCATTTTCTCCAAAACAAGAAGGAAACTCCCTCATGGCAACACCACAACCAAGTGAGCCAAATTAAAAACAAAAGATAAAGAAAGAAAGAGAGCTTTTTTCCTGGTAACAAAAGTTGAATAAGACTACACCAATAAGAGGAACTCGTCCCTCGGCTGATTCAATGTGAACATGATGGATAATGCTTCTCCAAAAGACTTGAGTTTTGACATGGGTTTGTTCAGAATGGGATTGGGGGACAGTTAGATTTGGTTGATGTGTGAATTGTGTGGGGAGACTAAGTGGAGTAATAACCAAAAGGATGAGTGCAAGGAACATAAAAAGGAAGGGTCAGTGAAAGGAAAGGTTGCTTTAAGCACATGGGGTACCAAGGATAAAAGCCTACAATTGCCCCCATGCTCATGCTATTGCAATTACTATTCTTATTCTTTTGCATGACATTAGTCAACCAAATGCCAACTGCCATTCGCTATATATATTACCCCTTTCTTAATGTTAATACAAATTTCAAATCATTCTATTAATATGATATGGCAGTAAAGTGAATATCTATTACATCAAATTTTTCTATCGATTCAATTTTAAGAGAAATAAAAATTGTTAAATAATTTTTATTGTATTTTTTAAGTTAAATAGACATCCTTAATGGACACAAAAAATAAAAGTGTCATGATACACTCCTTTAAATTTCCAAAATCTACTTTCTATTTTCGCTACAGTTTTGTTATTTGTTTTGCTGTCTGTTTTTTTTTTATTATTATTTATACAACTTTACAAAACTCATCATTTCTTTCTCTCTTTTTATAATCTTTTCATCAATTGTCTACTATATTTCGAGAGCACTGTGCAATCTTTTTATAATAGATTTTTTTTCTCCTTTTACAATTATGTTCATATTATCCGTAAAAGTGTAAAACTATAGTAAGTAATGGTTAGGATATCATGTAAAAGTAACTCTAATTCCACCCTTGTTCTATTTCTTAGTGTCAATTATTACTATGTTTAATAAAAATATTTTTAAAAAAAGATTGTAATTGAATATATCCCTAGAAGAAAGGCGACTATGTATGAAATAACTTCCGTAGAAATACAGGTTAAAATATTTTTTTTATTCTGATTGTGTTTAATATAATTTATAAAAAATTATGAAAAGTCATTCATATTAAATATCAATAATATTTAATTCATTTCTCCACATTTTAATTATTTTCATCCAATAGGCTTGTGAGGGTGAACAATCTTCACATGAAACACAACTTTAACTTTAACTTTGAAGTATGATTAAGTTTCAAATTGAAAATTATTCTTATACTTAACTCAAAAAATAAAAATTTGTGATACTTTAGAGTCTCACCAAGGAGTCAAATGTCTTAATAACAGTTATTATTAAAAATAATATTTAATCCATTTCAAAATAAGTGACATTAAAGATTTTTTATAAGAATTAAAAACTAATAAATAACTTAATCAACCAAACAATTTTACTAAACTATTCTTATTAGTTACTGAAATTTTAGATATTTAGTTATCTATTTTTGAAATTAAAATAAAGATTTTTAATATGTTACTTAGATACTAAAACATCACTTAATATCAAAACTGTGCTAAAATCGAGGGAGCAATTTCGTTGAAACAAAATGAAGGTGTTAATTAAATGAGTTTCTTTTTAACCGAAGTACTAGTTAGGCATAATACATTAGCAGATAGAGTCAATGGTGACTTTACACGTGTTAGTACCGAAGTAAAACTTTAAATTTAATTGGAGATGGTTACCAGCAATATTTATGGTAATTAATCTAAGTTTTCTCTTTAAATACATGTGATAACAAACTATGTTTAAGATCTCCAACTTCGGATTTAACCCCAAAAATAACATAATAATTCACGATTTTTTTTTTCTTTAAATAATCGCAAGGTATTGCTCGGTTAGCAACACACGAATATCGTGTAGGTGAACTTCTGTAATGTAAGGCTTCAAAATCCCACAATTAATCAATTAGGTGAAATTTTCATTGACCCTTGAATTTAAATAAACCAGGGTTGCTTCAGCAAGAAACAACCCCATTTCTATGATTACGTTAATGCATCCATCGCAAAAATTGAGTGAGAGAGACATAGGAAATTAATTTTCAAAGATTTTGGTAAGGTGTAGTGGCACATTGCAGGCCGTTTAACCATCATGTCCAATAATTAATTTCATGACATAATGTAACATCTTTGTTTAACCAAACTAAGGATTAGGTGGCCCACCAAGCAACAATTAGATTTCATTGAGAAGGGGGCAAGGAATTGGAATTTTGCATGATGGCACTGTTGACTACTGTTCAGACCTTTCTATCCGTTCTCAGAAGAAAGTGGAGGAAAGGTGTAGGTGCTGTGTCTATTGGTTGTTTCAGAAATAGTGTTATTTAACTTGAGAAAGGAGAACGCTATTCTGATGCCAAAGACTAAACAGCCAAAACTCTTATTGAATGACGTGTTCTCCTATTTTTACTTGCTTCACATTCTTAAATGATAAATTGATCACCACAAATTTGGAATTACTTTAAGGTAAGAAAAATTGTAATGGGACAAGAATTAATGATCAAAAGTGTGTGTCACGGGCAGTGTGAAATTGCATTTTTCAGAAAGTGTCATTCAACCGCATGAATCTGATTCCTAGTTCCCATGGTATATTGCACAGACACGAGTGTGAAACACAAGTTACATGACAGATTGATAGTGCCTTATGAAACCGTATAATCGTGAGTAGTGACTTTTCAATAGGACTAATAACCACAAAAATGAAACTGGAACCAAAAGAGCATCATTAATTCAAGTCTCAAAAGGACACAGTCTTTTGCTACAGTAACAAAGCCTCGGAACCTTTAGTATATGTTCTTCATTAAGTGGCCTGCAAATATGTTAAGAATTTAAGATAAAAGAAAATAAGTATGCATAATATCTTTAATGTACAGATAAGTACTTTCCTTTAAAGTCTAGTTTGTACCCACCAATATTATTTAACTTGAGTTAGTTGAGCATAGCTTGAGTCAATGGTGAATTTCCTTCTCAATATAATTCATATGAAGACTCTTGGCATGGTGGTTTGTACTCAAAGTTCAAGGAATGATAACAACAATATTTATAGAATGATAATTTTGTTTTTATTTCTTATATACTAAAGAAAATGATCAATGTATTAAGAGAGTGAAATAGGAATCGAATACTAGTTTAGAGTCAAGAGAATACTTTTATTTAAAGACACTTTACATCTATTCATAAAAAAATCATATCAATCCAATCCACTTGGTGTATTCGTAAGTTTGTGGGTGTTCATTACAAAAATGCTTATGTAATTTTATTTAGTATTATCAAGTAAGCATCTTTTTGTATCATGGGATTGACCCGTAAGTATTTTTTGTAACAAAAATTTTTAAAAATGAAAATTTAAATATTATAAAAATCACATACAAACAAAAAAAAATTATAAAAACTAAAATAAAAAAGTACATGTCAAAAACATATATTTAAACTTTTATTTTAATTTGTATCTTCATAAATAAACGCATTAGTTTACTTTAATATCTATTCATATATGAATAATCACGTCATTACATTTGTTGTTTATTATATTTACGTAAAAATATGTTCTTCGAATCATTTGTTTATAACTTATGTGAAATACTGTAACTATTAAATGAACTAAGACAACTTTTCCATTTAAATATAGTAAAAAAAATTCTTTAAATAGGATAAATTGATATAATATTTTATTTTTTTTATAAAATAACACTACTTTTCATGTTTTAGACACTTCACATATAATACAAATATACAATGCCACTCGTCAATGCACCTATCTCCACCATTGAAGAGAACTTACCGTTTATGTAGTTCTAATGAAAAAGAGAAGAACGAGTTAAAAATTTAAAGAGAAAAATGAAAAATAAAAACAAAAACAAAAATCTTGCGCGCAATGTTATAGAAAACAAGTTCCGCTAGCCAGACTGGAACCAATGATATCATCGGAAATATTATAGAATTGATTCATGTGATCCTGTCCATCTTTTGATCAAATCAACAATCTGATCGATCCAACCAGTTCAAATGAATAGATGATTAACCTTTTTTTTTAATGAATTGATATGTTGTGACTTTTTTTTTAAAAAAAAAGTATAGTATATTTTTATAATTTATTAAAATATAAATTCACAGATTATAAATTATTAGATATATACTGATTAATTAATGTGATTTGACCTCTAACCCAATGCCCTTAGTAAGTCAATAACCTGTGATAAATGATAACATTTAACAATGCTTGCATGTTCGGTGAAGAGAAGAAAAGAGCGAACATAAATCTGCGGGCCCACCTTAAATTTTTATTTCTCGGTTTCACGAAAAAGACTAGGAAGAAAAAAGTCTCATTTCCCAAAATACCCCAATAAGACACCTCTCCAAGTGTGCCTTCTCCTGCGCCTCTTCATTGTGTTCACTAATTTTATTATAAGTGAAAAATATTTAATATATTTATATATTTAAAATTGAAATATAAAAATTATTAATTAAGTTAGAATAATTCTAACTTAATTCACACGTTTAATTATCTATTCTTGAATAATATAATTTTATACATCAAATATTTTATTAAGCATATTTTTAATATTAGAATTTAATTTAAATTCTTAAATTTTTTATATTTTTTATTAAATAAGATTTAAAATTTTTATTATTTTTTATTTTTAATAATTTAACTTAAATTTTTAACTTGTTTTTAATATATTTTATTTTATTTTTTCACTCACACATAAACTCTTATTTAACTTATAAAATTATTTTTTGAATGGTTAAGTAATATAAACTATTTTTATAAGAATTTATTTACTCCAATAATATTATAAAGATACTTAACTCTAAGAATTAATATAAATAATATTACATTAGAATTACTTTAACACGCATAATTTCTCTTATTTTTTTATCGCATTATATTACTTATTACACTTTTTTTTCTCTGCAATATTAAACAGCATTGACATGTCCATAGATTATTTTCCTCAGCATTCAGCACCAGCACCGTGCTAACCAAAAGCTGTTACCATTAGCAATGTGAACAAGGGAGGCTAAAAAAGTTCTAATTGCATTATTAATAAATGAAAGTGTTCTAACATCATCATAATTACCCTAAAAAACATAATCATAATTATTGTTTTTATTAACTCTTATATTTAAAGAAAATTCTATTTATACAAAAGTTTTATACAGTTATTTTACAGATAAGAGAGAGAAAAAAAGTTTTGTTTACATGAAAAATTTATAACTCTCATACGATTGTTTAACAATATAAATTTTTTCACATCATCCACACGTAAAATCAAATTAAATATTTATACGTCCAGGAAAAATATAGAAACAACAGAGGTTTTCTTTCTTATTTCTTTTTCCCACCAAACCAGGCTTAAGAATCTTTAAACAGTTTTATTTATGTTTGGAAGGACAAAAAATTAAAAAAAAAACGGATAACAATATATTTAATTGAGAAGAAAATAAAATAATGTCTTTTAAAAACAATAATGCAAATTTATTTTTCTTTATTTTCTCTTCCATTCAAAATTTTAATTTCCTCCCTTCTTTCTCGTTTTTTCCCTCTGTTCGAAACACAACATTAAGCATAAAACAATATGAATTGTACAAAATATATAAAGAATTGTACTTAAAAAGAAAAACGACAAAGATATGAGCAGAATGATTAAAGCAAATGAGAAAAAAAAAAAAAGTCTATCATACAAAACATGCTTGAAAATCCAGGTTATTTTTATCCATCCTATAGTGTTTCAGCTTACCTTAAAAATAATTATCTAGATATCTCACTACTAAATTAATCTCTCAGAAATATTGATATAAATTAAAAAAAATATTCTTCTTTGCATGGACAATTTAAAATTAAATTCTTAACTACTTATTTAAAAAAAAAATTATCTGTCACAGAAAAAAGTTTATACCCTAAAGCATAAACAAAGGGACTTGGTTTATGACATATTGTCTTGGTGCCTCCTCTGTAATGAGAGCACATAGATAGCATCTAAGCAATGAGTCCGAACAAGAGCAATAAAGGATTTATGGGTTTTGTTGGACTTTATGGATGTGAGGATTAGGATTGACACCTAGGTCTTTGATCAGCCTTTATCAGAAAGTCTTGCCAGCCTAGCCTACCCATGTGTTGAAAGTACCAACTCATCCAAGGTGGTTGTCAACAATTAAGTTCAATAGCATCATCAGCATGTCATGTGGGTTTTTTGTTTTTGCCATCCCCCACACATGAAAATATGTTCATCACACCTTTGGGGCCTATACTATAAATCCCAATGTTGCTGTTTTTGCCTACATCAATTCTTTTCTGCATTTTGATTTCGCGCCAAAATTACCCTGTCGGAGAGATGTTCAATTCATAAGAGAGTACATTCACCAAATCCATTTTAGAAAATATCACTTCCAAAAGTGTGTGAGGGGAAAGCAACATATTTTTTACTATAGTGATACTGTAGACATTTCAAAATCAAATAATGTTATAATCCCGAGCAAACTTTATCAATTCTTTTTGGCTAAGTAACCATCATTGGGTACCTCATCATGATATGTTTGAGGTCAAAGCTCAATGGCCCCAATCAGAATTTTAACACAAAAGGTCGTGAAAAAACAAAGGGTCACGGGATGAAAGAACAAACCGAACAAGTCTCCGTGCAGATTGCGCCACATTTTCTTTTCGGACAGTTGTGCGTTTTAACATTTTTAACAGTAGCAAATCCCAAGTTTTGGCAACTAAAATCTTTGTTTATACTTTTTTTTTTTTGTAAAATTTAAGTTGTTTGTAATTTATCAAATTTAAATATTTTTTTATATGAATTTCTCTTTAGGAAAAGTAGATGAAATTACAGGCACTTGTTACTTCATGATAATTTTACGTTAACGTTATAATTTATTTTGTATCTTGACCAAAGATTTAAAAAAAAAAAAACATGAGGACTGATGAACTCATCGATAAGTAGTTCAAAATTGAGAAGGTGATGATAAAATTATAGGCCCTTTACCGTGTAATTTTGTTTCAAGAAGACAAAGCTGAGATAATATTATTATTGCTCTAGAAGTCATCCACTCTATGATGTAAAAGGGGGAGTTTTATGGCCATTAAATATGGCTTACAGTCCGCTTAGGAGAAAAACAAATAAATAAGAAATAGAGCAGATCAAAATAGAATTGAGAGAAATATGTGAAAAATAATAGAGTAAAAATAAAAGTATTTAGTTGGAGAGAAATAGAAGAAAAAATAAATAAATAAATAAAATTACATTTTAATTAATTAATAAACTAGAAATAAGAATGTTTAGTTAAAAAAAAAGAATAAATAAAATATATTATTTTATTTATTTATTTAAAATAATTCATTTTTAAATTACGAGATAATCAATTATTGAAGTCGATAGTTGATATTTTGATAATTGATTATTGTATTATAAAATTCAAATTTAATATGATAATCAATTAAGTTATAAATAATCGATTTTTAAATAATTATGATAATTGATTAAGAGAGGAACAAAATAATATCATTATGCATTTGTACATAGTTTTGTGAAGAAATAAAAATGTGAGACCACACCTTTTTGTTTATCTCTTCGCCCATTTCTATGCTATCAAACCACTCTGCTTTCTTCTCTCACTGTTATTTCTTTGCTCTCTTTTTTTTCTTGCGTAATAAACAAAGCATTGGAAAAGGAAAATGACCACTTTATGTGCATAGAGAGACTCTCCCACTTCATTGACCTAATAGTTGAGCATGACAGATGGAATAAAAGAGCCTCTAATCTCTCACCTTTTATTTGATGATGATATTCTTCCCTTTGGATAAGCAAACGTTAAACAAAGAAATTCAATTTAGTTTTGCCTCAACCTTGTTTATTTAAACTCTGGGGAGAAAGTGAATTACAACAAAATATGTGTATTATTTTCTATACATGTAAATTGGAATGTGAAAAAACTCAAATAGCTAACAGGTTAGGCTACTCCGTGACACCGTACCTAAAAAAGTTTTTTTTTATTGTAATATAAACAAAATAAAAGTTGATTTGTGGTGAATTAATATATATATATATATATATATATATATATATATGTTAATTGAATTTTCTTATTTAATGATATTATTTTTAAAATATTTTTATTTAATTGAAAAATTAATTTTAATAATATTTTTATTTTTATATTAACTTGTAATAAAAATAATTTTAAAAATTGTTTTTAAATAAAATTAAATAATATTAATTAATTATCTTAATTAACATGAATCAATTTTTTTCTCATATTTCAATTCAAAGAAAATATTTTTGGATTGCTCTTTTAGCATGAAAAAAGGATATAGACATCTTCACAAGTATAATTGATAAAACTTCTTAGAAGTTGACTAGGAGCAAAGCTAGACATCTGTAAATGGCTAGACTCCTCACCCTTTCAAATGCAGTTTTGCATACTCTTTTTACTTATATAATGTAGTCAATGTGATTACCATAGAGTATTTGTGAAAATGTAAAACATAAATGCAGGAATTTCACTTAAGGAGATGCAATGGATAAAAGAAAATGAATTCATTTGGTTGTTTGGATAGATATTTGTACTCTTAAAAACAAAGAGGCTTATGACTCGAAATGAAACAATATCCATATTAGATCTTATTCATTCGGTAGTGGAAATTAGACTTTTATCTCTATAAGGTTCACCTAGACATTTAAAAAAAAAATAGATGAATTTAGTTTGGGAGGCTCACCAAAATTAGAGTAAGCAAAAACACTAATAATTTATCTACTAACACAATCTTTACATCAAATAAAACTCAAACTCAATTTTTTTTAAGTAAGTCTGATCCTTATCAACTAGATCAATGTTTGTTGATTTGATATTGACATCTTGTTTTCATGCTAGTTCTTTCATACAATAGGATACATTATCCCAATGCGAAATCACTTAATTGCATATCCTAAAAAAAGTAAACAAGTAGTTGATCAACTGGCCAAGTAAAACGTTTTGCATATCCTAAAACGTTTTGTTACTCATTTGAAAAGTCAAAGGAAAAATTATTTTACATTTTCTTTAAAATCAAACAAAAAATAGTCTTTTTGGCAAAGAAAATAGTACTTAAATAAATATAAAGAATAAATTTCATGAAAATAGTATAATCATAAAAATTATTTTAATGAAAATGATGGTAATGAAATCACACAAAGATGTTATTCTTTTAATTCTTATAAAAGATTAATTCTTTTAATGAATATTTTGTATACATATCAAATTAATTTATTGTTTTTTATTTATACCTTGTTTGAATAAATTTTAAAATATGAAATCACTTGACTTTTTTATTTGAATTCAAATAGTTAAAATTTTTAAAAGAGAATGAATTGAAAAAAAAAATTGATACTCAGGAAATAAATTTAAGTTTTAGTGACTACTAATTTTTTATAAATTAGTGACAATTAATTTGATATCAGTTTTCTTTAACTTTTAAAATAAATAATGATTGTATTAAAAAAATATTTTTTTAAAATTGTATATAATATTTGTAGATAATTAATAATAATACTTGTAATTATTGTTTGTAAAAAAAATTAAAAATTAAAAATTAAAATTTTTAGATTCAATTTGAAATTAAATGTTACAAAAGATAGTGATTAAATGGATTATTCTAAAACGAGATGTTGAAATTTACTTGATTATAAAATTTTAATTAACAATCTTATCAATTTAAAAGTTAAAAATAAATAAAAGTAATAAATTATATTAATATAGAAATCGTATGGAACCTCAAAATTTCTAAGACACCACCAACAAACCAGGGAAGAAAACCTGCCGTGCACGGTATCCAAAACACTGTTCACCAACGACAAACCACAGACATGGCTATGTCATTTTAATTACGTTTAGTTTTGATTTTAAAGATGATCTTTTTTTTTTTTTCATTTTAGTTACTAAATTGAAATCTGAGTTCCAATTTTTATTAAATTTGAACTAATTCGACATTTGTTCATTGCCTAGTATTAGATGTATTCGATCATCCCCCATTCATTAAATATCGGAACATTCTTATCCTTCCCAACTCAAATTGAACAAAACGAACCTTTTCAGGAGAAGAAAGCTCGATTGAAGGTAAAAACAGAAGAGTCCATTTCGTATAAATTAATTGGACTTAAGCGACAGAATGATAAAGCTAATTGCAATTGGACAAGAATTTTTACTTTTCAGGACATACACAAAACAGATCAACATCACATACAAAGCACATATTTTAAGTTTTTGTTTTTTCCTTTCATGACCACAATGAATGCACACATGAGATCTTGGACTTGAAAACATTGTCACAGGATGCTATCTCATGGGCCAGTCCAAGACCATCAAATACAAAACAGACCAATCACAATGTTTCAACACATTTTAGTATGGTGCTTTCATGTCTTCTCTTTTGCTTCCGTCTTCCCACATTGAAGATTCAGCGAGTAAAAATATCAGTGTGTTTGGGTAAAAGTATTTGCAAACGTGTTTTTAAATAGTTTTGATGTCGGTAAATTTAATTTCAATTAAAAATTATTTTGAAGTGGTTTTAGCATATTAATTTTGTTTACATAGTTTAAATTAAAACCACTTCTGAAAAAATAATTACTTAATTAGGTATAAATTTTATATTATTTTAACAAAAAGTTAATGGATATATAAAAAAGTTGAATTCGTCATTTTGTTTGTATTCAAATTCATTTACGTAATTATTTAATATGAAATGGTGTCAGTTTTTTTCAATGTTTAGTTCGTCTAACTTGAATAAACAATATCTAATCTAATAAAGGATTTATCCTAAGGCAGGAAAGATCTTGGAGAACTGTAACTACCTTCGCTTTTGAAAATTAAGCCTTATTTTAATAAATTTATCTATAATTTTTTTTTAAAAAAAAGACAAAATAAATTGGACTTCTCGTACCAAATAGAACTTATGTTTTGTTTAGAAGAAGAAAAAATTATTTAATTTCTATCCATAAATTAATTTTAACTTAAAAAAATTAAATACACTTCCGTCACACCATGCCGGTCACCTCCGTCCACTATAACCGCGACGGCTCCGTCATCGTATCCGCCAGCCACGACGGCTCTTGCAAGATTTGGGACACCAACACCGGCTCTCTCTTGAAGACCCTCATCGACGATAAACTCCCTGCCGTGTCCTTCGCCAAGTTCTCCCCCAACGGCAAGTTCATACTTGTTGCCACTCTCAATGACACCCTCGTGAGTTTCTCTTGTATGCTTTTTTCTGCTTCACTGTACGTGTTTATTCCCTTTTGAAATAAATAGAATCTCACACCAATGCCATTTCCAGCACTATACCCCATTATTCCACTCACACATATAAGCATTCTTATCAAATTATAGTTGATATAATCTTAAGAGAAGAGGCTTTAGGAGCAGGATTACCAATCCAGTGATCATGCCAAAACTTTATTTTCTCCATTCTTTCCTTTCTAACCACTGCATAAGAAAACCCTAAAGAATGGAGGGGTACTAGAAGTATTATCTATTGAACGTATGTCCAATTCCTCCAACAAATAGAAATTGATTTCCTGCTGCCCCTATTATTCAAAGGCATTTCATCCTGAGAAATGTTATCTGTACAACAAGTTTTACAATTAAGAGAATGAAAAACAGAGAATTAGGAGATGTAATAAATTATGTGACCAAGAGGGATAATGTTGTATGAATAACACATCTTTTTTATCCAAAGGACCATATTTACGAGACAATAATTTATTCCAAACAGCTTCTGAATCTACCAAGAATAACCACCTCTACTTAGCCATAAGACTCAATTAAATAGTTCCAAATTTTTAATTCCAAGTCCCCCTGCAGGTCCCAGGTAGACAAACCTTTTCTCCTGCTCACCCACACAATTTCCCTATAGAGGTATCTCCACCAGACCACAGAAAAGATCTTTGAAGTCCAGTCAAGATATTTAAAACTTTCTTTTCGAACTTTGTAAAAAAGAAAGACAAAGCACAAAGACAAGCTAGTTAAGACCGGTTTTTAAAGACTGTTTGTGTAATTATATAGCAAGCACAGATCATTCAGGTTAAGATTGCAGAAATTTAGATAACTTGTGGACTCTGTTTTTTGAACACATGCCAAGAGAAAATAACTCAGATTAACAATATTAGTGGTGTATTCTAAATGAAATTTCTGTTATTGGCCCTCATTGAATAAACTTTTTCTTTTAAGTACTAATAGGAAAAGAAAATAAGAAAGTAAAATGAATTGGACTTTTCTCATAAGCTAAAATCAACTTATGCACATAACTTTTATAGAAACTTTCTTATTTAACTTCAAAAACTGAAGTGTATAAGTTAATTTTAGCTTATGAAAGCATTTCAATTCATTTACCTTATTTTCTTCTACTATAAATGCTTATGGAGAAATTTATTTAAACAAAACCATAATTTTAATCAACTACAAAAGGAAGCAATGAGATAAGGAATTTGATCATTTGTGCTTCTGGCATTTTGTAGATATGTAGGCGGAAACTTGACATTTATATTTTGTCCGAGGTTCGGGATTGATAAAACAGTTACTTCTATTATTGTTCTGTATCATTAAGCTTAGGGTTTTTCACATAAGTAACTTAAGGACACTAATAAAAAAACCAAGAAATAGAATTTTTTATTAAAAATCACTGTGATTAATACATTGGAAATCATGATGGAAATACATTGTTAACATTTGTCCAAAAAAACAAACTTTCTTCTTTCAGTTCCTTAACCAGTGTCTTAGGGTCATTTATTAGCATTCTCTCTCAGTTAATATAACATGTTAGTTAAATTTGTTGCTTTCTTTGATAATTTCCCTGATAAGATAAATTTTCTAGATGCAGATGCTATGGAACTACTCAACTGGGAAGTTTTTAAAAATTTATTCAGGGCATATGAATAAAGTATACTGCATAACTTCCACATTTTCAGTGACTAATGGGAAATATATTGTTAGTGGCTCTGAAGATCGCTGTGTTTATTTATGGGATCTTCAACAGAAAAATCTGATTCAGAAACTTGAATGTCATACAGATACTGGAATATTTGTAACTTGTCACCCAACAGATAACAAAATTGCTTCTGCAGGTCTCGCAGGTAACAGAACTGTGAGGGTTTGGGTACAAGATTCCTGAATAATATGAAAACTGTATGAGGATGTTGTCTTTCTTCTAGATTTCAACTACATGCATGCCTATGCATGTCTGATTTCAATATTAGACACTCTTACACATACAAGTTGAATAGTTAATCTTGACATGTCACTATTTCCGTCTTTTTTTCATTTGTAAATATAATTATCATCACTTGATTATAGTCAAACTCATCACATTTCTAGACATTTTGATTTTTACACATTTACTAATGTGAGAGATGTAAAGTATGTTGTGTTACCTATCCAAATTTCTCCACTATTCTTTTTTTTTATTATTATTGTTTGTGCCTTGTTAGGTGAAAATCTGCCAGATTTTAAAGTTGCGAAAATTGTTAGAAAATTTTCTAAAAATTATGCAACTTACACAGTTTACAACACTTCATTTTTTACTTATAACTAGTCCTGTAAGAATTTCAACTTCAGTATCGTGAGGTGAGATAGGAATAGTATGCAGCAAATATTTTCTTTTGTAATTTTCCACCATATAGTTTTGGGATGAACAAGCCCATCAATTTTTTAAATAAAAAAGAATCTAACATACAAAAATAATGGAAGTTTGGAGAAGAGTTTGGCAAATGCAGATCCTTAAGAGGTTTAAGTTCTTTATATGGAAAAGCTTAAGTTTGGCTTTTCCAACAAGTGCTAAAAGATTTCAGTGCCATTTCTCTACGCATAGCTCATGTTCTTGTTGCTCTGCTCCAGTTGAAGATATTAACCATGTACTACAAGATTGCTCGCACTCTAGGGAAATCTGGTATAGACTGGGAGGTTGCTCAACACAAATGCTCACATTTACTGATCCTCGTCTCTAGTTGGAGGGAATGGTAGGTCAAAAAGATGTCAAACAGTTAGCCACGATTCTTTGGTGGATGTGATGATTCTGAAACAATATGTATTTGCAGATAAGAAGTGGACTACACAATATGTTTGTAGAATGATACACAAGTTTTTGGTTGAACTGAAGGTCTATACTATTTAGCAAAAGTTGCCACTTGGAGAAAAGTGTTAGTGCTTATCACTAACAGTTTTTCCAAACTCAATGTGAATGGGAGTTGGATTGTTCATATTCATACCATTGGAGTGAGAAAGGAATTGTGTGATGAAATAGGAAGATGACTCTTCAGGTATATCATTGTCAATTTCTACTGACCAAAATGGTTAGTCAATTTCTCTACTGGTTAGTCAATTTCTCTAATCAAGATTAATGAGTCAAAGACCAAATTAATTACTAAGAATTAATTGTCCAATTTTATGTTTTTGCTTAAGCTAATTCTACTTTCCATGTTCAAAAATTAACCTTTTATAGGTTAGGCAAACGATTAACTAGGGAGAAACACCATTGGATGATATAGCCATTCATTCGTGATGTCTCTTCTCTACACTTCAACAAGCTTATTCTTTTCCGATAATGTACATATCATTTAACAAGCAATGTTATTGAATCCACATACGTTCACAGTTATTCACAACTAGAAAGGTACCTGAACTAATATAAGCAAACACCCATATAATTATATATTGCGACTGTTTGTGACTCATAAATATATAGCATGAAAATGTAAATAACATCACTCATATATATATATATTTAACTAAGCACCAGGAAGCTCATTCCTTTTGTGAGATACTCCCAGGCTAGCATCCACACTCAATCAAGGGTTCACTGTGTTTCATCTTTCAAGCCTAATATAAAATCATGACAGGTTTGCATATGGAACAAGAAGATAGCACACAGATTTTTAGGGACAACCAGACTGCAATCTCAATTACCAATGATCCAGTGTTTCACAGCAAAACAAAGCACTTCAAGATAAAGCTTTTTTCCTTCTAAGAGAGGTTCAAAGGGAAGGAAAAGTAAAGCTAATATGTTGCGGCAGAACAGAGAATCAAGGAGGAGTGTTGATGGGATGACTCTTGGAAGTTGGTAACAAAGTGCAGGAGATCAGATTTTTATGCTATTTTATAGAAAAATAAAAGTCATGTTGATTAACAGGATAAAGCTATTTTATGTTCTATTTTCTATGCACTATCTGTTAGTTGTTTTGCCTATCTATTTGCACTATCCTTGTACAACCAGACAACACCAGGGCTGTTGCTCATCTAAAGTTTTCATAACTTCGTAATTTGGTTAGCTTTTATCAAGAATCTAATATGATCCTTCTTACTGAGGATTACCAAACAAGGAATCGTAATGCTTACACGTAACTTTCGACCGGAAAATCAAACAAACTTAGTGAGGAAATAGTAGGAGTCAAAGTTCCTTTTTCTCTATTTTCTCAATCTTAATATGCCATCCATATCTATTCTCCAAATCTATAAGTCCCATTGAAAAGTATATAGCCAGAAGAAAAAAAAAAAAAAAGCCTAGTGCAAATACTAATAAAAGGGAAGAACAGGAGCTAAACATACATCGGTACTAGGGATCATGCATCAGCACCATCGGAGGCTTTTGCAGCAAAAGGATCGTGAGTTGGACCAACATCCTGGCCAATATGGCGCTGCACAAGTCGCTGCAGATCAGCCATAACCTTGTGCTCCCTTTTGGCCTTCTCTTCATAATTAAACATAGCCAAAGCACGCTTATCCTCAGCACTATAAACCTGATTTTCCTTCCTAATACGAATGGCATTCATCCTCTGATGCCTACTACCACTCATTACATAACCCAGGCTCTCAAACTTCTGAATCTCCTCAGCAGAAAGACCCACTTCTCCTCTTCGCGGAATACGCTTCCCTTGTTGAACATACTGTGCAATGGCATCACCTTCACCTGGCCTAAGCGCTCCACCATAGCTGATATGTCCCTCAGCTCTAGGCAACGGCATTGGCCCAACCTGGGGTTCGTTATCCAATGCAGGTTTCTTCTGAGACTCAAACAATTCCTTCAGCTTTATAGCCTCCGCGTTAATCTCTGTCTTCATCACCTCATCAACCATTGCTTTACTTATAGCATCACCAGAACCAGAACCATTCTCCTCCTCCGGATAAGAACTCTCACTCTCCGTTTCAGAACTTCTCTTTGTTGTTCTTCTTCTGCTCCTTCTGCTACGTTTCGATCGAGACCTAGAGGAAGAAGAGCGCTTCTTCCTCTTTCTTCCACTGCTATCAGAGTCATCACTCTCGCTCTCTTCACTCTCATCTGAATCGCTATATCCTCTCTTCTTCCTGTTCCTGCTATTGTTACTTCTTCTATTCCTCTTACTCTTTCTTCGCCTACGATCTTCTTCTGATTCAGATTCAGACTCTGATTCTGATTCTGATTCATTCTCGCTATACGATCTCCTCGAAGAACCACCGGAACTCTTCCTTCTCTTCTTCCTCGAATGCGAAACGTCGGATTCACTACTGGCAGATTTCTCAGATTCAGAATCGGAATCAGATTCGGACTTTCCTCTTGGTTTAACCTCCTTGTCAATCTTCCCAGCGACGTCGTCTCGGTCAGAGATTTCATCGGATTTGTTATAGTCTTCCAAATCGTCGTTGTCACGCCTCGGAGGACTCGGCGTGACGTTCCAGATGCAGTGCTTCAGCGTTTTCCTCATCTTCTGCCTCTTGAGCCTTCGGTATTCCTCATAGCTCAATCCCTTCAACTCCTCGTCGGACTCGGAATCGGAGCGCTGCCAATCGCCGCGGTCGCGGTCCAGATATGCACCGTTTTGGCGACCAAATTTCTTCGGCAGAGCGTTGTCGTTCGGAGTTCCGTTCGTGCGCCTAGAGTTTCTGTGTTCGGGCGATTCTGAACGGCGGCGGCGGCGATCTATTTGATGGCCGTATGAGTCGTTGCTAGGGCTTCGACGGCGGCGATAATCGTCGGATACATCAGAATCGGGGGTGCGGCGACCGTTATGTCGGTGGTGGATGATGGTGGAGGATGGCCTTCCCATTGAGGAACGAATGAATGGAAATTTTCGGGATTGTTTATCTCTATTGAAACTAGAGGATGGAACGAGTCAATAGAGAGATTTTCCGGATGTTTATCTCTATTGAGACAATAAATACTAGCATTATGTTGGATTTTTATTTTATATAATTAAAATCAAAATTTATAATAAATAAATATTTTAATATATAAATTATATTTTAAATTTATATGATAAATATTTATATTTTGATATGAGTTTAACTTTAATTATTAAAAAAATAATATATTAAAATTTAATTTAAACTTAAAGATGAAGATAATATATTTGAAAAAAAATTATTAAAAAAAGTTTTAAAATATTTTTATTAAAAATTCTAAAACATACTAATTAAATAATATTTTTTAAATATTTAAATATAAATAATTTAATTTATATATAAAAATTATATATTACAAATAAATGGTAATTTTGATATTAAATTTGAAATATATAATTACGAATTGAAATAAATTAAAAAAAATTAAAATAAATTTATAAACTTAACTATTTGTTTTTATTTTAGTATCAAAGTATATTTTAGTAACATATTTCTTAAATTTTTAGATGAAAATAAGCGTTGATTTTTAAGGATATTTTTAGTTTCTTTTAATTCAATGACTAATATAATAATATCTTCTGATTTAAAATATCAAATAATCATTTAATCAATATATTACTTGTTTTGTAAAACTCTCACCTGTATATTTTCTGTCTCTTCTTTTATCGTTTAAAGTATGAATTATTTTAAGATTATGAGTTTAATATTTAGCTAGCATCGTTATTCAAAAGAAAAAATTGAAAGATGGAATATTTATTGATAGTGATGGTTAAAAGAATTGATAGCAACTGGTTTAAAAAATATTCTTTTAAAATAATGAGTGTAATTTAAAAGATAAAATGTTGATTTATAATTTAAACGATTCTTATTATTTATAAATAAAAATTAGTTTAACTATCGATCGAGGTTAAAAAATAAAACTCTTGATCGAGGATATTATAAGTTTTTCTAAAAAAAAAATTACAACTATTAATAGAAAAAAAATAATTAAAATTATAATAAAAACTAATAAATATGACATATATTATATTATTATTTTTAATTATTTTAATAATCATACAATGATAACATATTGATACTAAAAATAATTTTATAATATTATCCAATTATATATCACTTTGATATGATTCTTAAAGATATTATTATAAAAATTAACTAATTTTTCTTATATGATAAATTGTGATAGGATATTAGTTTAAAACTAATGATTAGTATCACTTATTTTTTCTTTCTCTTGAGAAATTTGAAACATAATTTCAAAGAAAAAGGAGAGATACACACAATTAATATAAATATATAATTTTAAAATTAACTTATAAGTAATTGATATTTGAAAAATATAGAAAATTTAACATAAAAAAGTAATTGTTTTTAAAAGGTTAAGACTTGAAAACATTAAAATTGAAGATAATATAATTTTAAAAATAAAATATTTGTGATTACATTTTAGGATCATCGCTTGCAAGTTAGATTGTGTTGTAGTGCTTTACATTTTAAATAACTAAAGCATTAACTATATATATATATACACGTTTATTAATAAAAAAAAATTCATCTTAATTAGTATAGTAAGATTTATTTTGAATATTTTCTATTTTTTCTATTCTATATATATAAAAATAATACTATAATAATATAATACTATATTACTACATAGATATAGTATTTAGTAATAGTATTTAGAATTAGAAATCAAATATTCTAATTTTTAGAATCTATAAAAATGTAATAATTAGATTTTTAGATTTAAAGTAAACAGTAATTAATATTATTTACAATATTCTTAATATATTAAATTAAAATATATTATATTAAAAAAATTAAAATATATATAATCTATAGATTTATACAATTTATACATTAGAATTATGAGATATTTGATTATTAGATTTATTTATTATTATATTATTATTATTCAATTTTAGTAAGTAATTGAGAATTTTTCTAAATGAATGTCTAATTCTACATTAAAAGAATGATTATTTATTTTTAGCCATTAGATTCGTTTTAGTTATATCAATTATATGTGAATAAATATTTAAACAAAATAAAAAAAGAAAATTTTAAGAATAAAAAATGAAAGAAAAAAAAAGACTAACCCAAATCATAATCAAAGATTCTCATGTTTTCATTTGGAAAGATAACAAAAACTAAGATGAAAAAAAAAAAAAAATTTACCATTCGAATATTCTAAATTGCATTAAAAAAATAATAGAACCAGAGAAATAAAATATAAATAGATATGTGGTATATATATGTGTATATTGACTTGTGAATACAAAGATAATAAAATCATTTATAATTAAACCAAATAATGGTATCTGATATCGATGAAAGAAAATAAAAAAAAAGGAATAAACACTTTTCAATATAAGAATGTGTATTTAATGAATTCAAAAGTTTCAGCATAATTCTCATATCATAATATAAATGAGAAAATAATTCTTATGAGATTCGCATCTCAAATATAAAAAAAGAGGGGATATGACGAAATAGGTAGATTGAATTAATTGAATTGAGTTTTGGTATGAAAAATTACCAAGTGATAACTTTCAAATTCAGAGAAACCATGGAATTCATGATTAAAAAATTTTCGCGTTTTTTTGAATGAATTTTTTTCTATGAAAAATAGAACATCTTGTAGAAATATTTGTTAAGGATTTTTCGCATACCCTATCCTTCTTCAAGGATCCTTTCATCCATTATGTTAGATATCAAGGAAAATCAATTATAGTTTCAAAGAATACGCCTCTTTTGATAAAAAAATGGAAATACTATTTTATGTATTTATGACAATGTCATTTTAATATTTGGTCTCAACTAGGAACGATCAATATAAACCAATTATCTCAGCATTCATTTTACCTTTTGGACTATTTTTTAAGTATTCGACTAAATCTTTCAGTGGTACGAAGTCAAATATTACAAAATTCATCATATTAATAAATTGGTTTGGGACAATTTATCTGATTTTGATATTATTTACCGATTTTTGTGAATATGCAAAAAAATTTCTCATTATTACAAAGAATCCTCGAAAAAAATAGTTTGTATCAAATAAAATATATACTTCGACTTTCTTGTATAAAAACTTTGGCTCGTAAGCACAAAAGTATTGTGCACACTTTTTTTTAAAAGATTTGATTCAGAAAATTTATTGGAAGAATTCTTTACAGAAGAAGAAGATATTTTTTCTTTAATTTTTCAAGAAATTATTTTACTTTGCAGAGGTTATATAGAGGTCAGATTTGATATTTGGATATTCTTTTCAGAAATGATTTGGTAATCATTCATAATAAAAAATAGGTTATGATACAAACTATGAGTTATGACTAATATCTAGTTAGGTTTTGTATTTATTTTTCTATAATCCACCAGAGAAAATACATTTTAAGGGGTAAAAATATGGATAGGTATTGATTAAAAAACAACAAATAAATTTAGCAAGTATTTTATATATTGCACTTTTTTTTTACGTTAAATACAAATTAAAAATATGGACCTAGAGAGTAAATAATTAAAGGAAAAAGAAAGATATAATTAATTTAAATATAAATTTAAAAATATAACTTGACTAGACAATGAGTTGGTATTTTATAACAACAACAAAATATTTTAATACGAAAAAATTGAGCAATGTTTCAACGAGAATTGGTGTATAGACAGCAAAGAATGTGACGTAGGATTGTAACTTATGTGCCTATTGAACAATTGTAGCAATTGGTTGATCTATTGTGATATTAAGTGGTTGATGTAACTGTATTACATATTATGAGTCATTTATGCCAAAATATTCACTTTTAATCTGATGGGTTACAAGTTAAGGCATGAGTTTGTAATCGTGCAAACAAATAAAAACTCAAAAAAAAAAGAGATGTTAGCACACAAGCTACCGAATCATGGCATGCATTAAGTTAACTAACTACATTTAGAATTTTTTTTTGTAAAGGTGTACTTTGTGTAATTGAACAAATTATGACTAAATCTTCACTATCGAATGTAAAATCAAAAGTTGCATGTGATTAATTAAACATTGAAAGAAATAAGACAGTAAATATTAAATATCATTGTACATGAAATGAAAATGTAAATTGGTATGCACTCAAGGTGTTACGACTATCCTCCTGAAATAAATATGTACAAAACCAATAACAAGACGGCCAGTAAAATGATAGTCATAATACAATAAAACAAAATAATATACATTCACTTAAAATACACTGAGATGCTCCTAAAAGGAAACTATTAACATCCCATGCTAATCTTTGTCAACCTTCCTTAATTGTTAAACAACAACTTAACATATGTTTATGCATGCATAACAACAAAAATCACACATTTATAATATATTTTATTAAGTCTTCTAAGTAGTGATAAACTAAATTCAATGTGTTCGTGCTTTACAATCCCATAATCAACACAATAGCACCAAGGATTACAAAGACATAATCAGAATCGTGTGGTTCTCCACTCAGATCCAACCATTATAAACTCTTTTATTATAGTTTAAGGAATATCAATACATTCCTTATTGTTTTGTTTGTAAATGGTTGATGTTACATTATTTATTATTGTAAGTGTAATATGCATATTATGAAATTATATGATATAATTGGTTAATTGTTCAACTTGAAATTTCTTACAAATAATTAATTTTTAAAATTTTATTTCTCCTTAAAAATCTATAATTTAATTATTTTAAAATTTCTAAGTTACGAAATATTATTGTTATTTTAAAACTTCAATATTTTATTCCAATGGATTTACAAAGTCTTTTGACTTGATTCTTTATTAAAATATATAAATTTAAATACATTATAATTATAGAATATTAAGTCATCTGAATTTTCTAAGGATTTTAGGTGTTAAATTATTATTATTTTTATTAAGTTCACAAATTTGACTAGTTCACTAGTATTTGACTTGTTTTAAATCTAAAAATTACTCACTCTTCAAATATGATCCTAAGTAAATTTTTAAACTAAATTTTAATATTTAAAAATTATATTTTAATTAATAAAATTCAAAACTATAGTTTTTCCCTAGATAATAAATAATAGAAAATAGATAGATAATAAATAATAGATAAAAGAAAATAGACAGATAATAAACAATAGAAGTTAGAAAATAGAAGATAGATAGATAATAAATAATGCTACTAGAAGATAGACAGATAATAGATAATAGAAGATAGAAAAATAATAAATAATAGATAAAAGATTTATATATCACGCAATTAAAAATAAAAAAAATAGTATACAATTATAAAATTCAAAAGACGTTGGTTAAAGCAAAGGGGGAAAGAATCCCAGTGGCTATTCAAAAGTTTAGGATGGTTTTTTTGCTAAAATGGTTAATTATTTGAGTAACGAATATTTCGCATACGGGGAAGACAAATGCCGGGTTTGAATATGGCATTGTCGGAAAGAGAAGCAAGAAGGTTCTTGGACTTGGACACACTACACAGAACCCCATGCCCGAAAGAAAGGACTGCAAAATAGGGAAGGGTTTCAGGTTTTGACAGGGCAAATGGGAAACCATCACTACCAATAGGTAACTCACCGCCAGCACCGAGAGAAAGAAAATTTTAAAACTGACACCATTCTGTTTCCCACTAAAATATTAAACATATTATCTCCATTCACCGAAACAAATTCAAAAAAATAATTATCTACTACTTATTTCTCTTTTATTTTTTATTTAAATAATTTGTTAATTTTATCCAATATTTTAATAAGGTAACTTAACATATTTTCAAATATTAAATAAGCTGGATAATTTTTAAATATATTTTATTCATTTAAAAACGGTTAAATCTTTTTTATTGATTTTTTTTAAAGAAGGAAAATTCGAAAAGATCTTAATAAGATGAAAAATCTTACATGTATATATATATAAATCAAATTGAATCAGTACTTTTTGCGTTTTTGACAGGATCTCTGATTAATAAATACCAAAAAGAAAAAAAAGAAAGAAAGAAAAAAAAAAACTCCCAAGTCTGAACACGCTCTCCGTATATATTTTTCTATTGTCTATTGTGCGTCTTCTCTCTCACTCCCTAAACCCCTCTTGCTGTCTCTCTCTATTTGTCTCTTTCTCGCTCTAAAACCTTGAATTCCAAAGCAATCTTGGAACGCCATGCCCTTTCTAATTCCACGGAACCAAATGATTCATTGCGTGGTGTTCTAGGTTTCGTAGATTTTTCTGCAATTTTTCGCACATTGGTAAGCTTCTAAACCTTTGCCAGCGTTTGATGTTGATCTGATCCTTCTCTTTGATTTCTCTTTAACGACCTGCGTTTTGTCACGAAGGCTCTGGTTTTTTCAGAACGATTGGGATATAAACCTCGCATATATTTTGCCTCGTCTGCACTGTACCTGTAAGTTTTCTGGTTAGAATGGAATCAATGTTTTATGCGTTTGGTTTTTCTTTCGGTTTGCCCTAACTATACGGTGTTTGTATAATTAGGGTTCCGTGAGAAATGAGAGAGGGGCTGAGATCGCGGACTCGATTGGGGACGATTTCTGGTGGCGGAGGAGTTGTTCGCAAGGAAAAGGTTGGTGTGAAGAGTGAGGCTGTTGATTTGGGTGACCAGGGTTTGGAGGCACAGAACTCAACGATTGAGAAGAAGGGTGAAGTTGAACGTGGTGTAAAAGAAGAATGTGGCTTCGATTTGAATGTGAGTGCGAATGGAGATGTTGACTTGGCTGAGAATGCGAGCAGTAGGAGTTGTTTTAGTGGTGGGGATAGCACTGTAGTAGCTGAGGTAGATAGGAAGGCAAAGAATGAACAAGGTTCAAATGATGAAGTATTGGTTGGTGGTCGAGTGTTGCGCTCAAGGTCGAAGAGGCGGGATGATAGAAGATCTTACGATGGAGAGAATGAGGGTGTCTTTTCTGGGAATAATGGAGAACATAGTGGGTGTGAGAGGGTGGAAGTTAAGAAGGAATGTGAAGATGCTGATCAATTTTTATCTGACAGTTGTGATGACGAAATGGTTAAGGTGAAGAAGGCGGGGAATGACAAGAGGAAATTGAAACGGAAGCGTGGGCGGCCCCCCAAAGCAGAGTTGAAAGAGCAAGATCAATCAGTTGATCAGTTGCCACGTAAGCGTGGAAGACGCCCCAAGGCTGGCCGACAAAACAATCTTGGGACAGTGGTGGCACATAACGGGAAAGGAAAGGGGGGCGTTCAAAAAGGTAAAGAAGGTTTACCTATAAGAGATGACGCTAATGTGAATGCAACCGATGATACAAATTCAAGGAAGTCTGTCGGGAATGAGTTAGAAAAGAAGGAATTTTCTCCTGTCAAGAAGAATAATTTTAGTAAGGTTTTGGAAACTGACAACAATGTGGTGGCCTCACCTCTAGGATCAAATACTGTGAATCCACTTGTCACTGAGTTAAGTGGAAAGAGGGAAGTAAAGCAGTTAGTTAGGGATCAAATAAAGGAACGACTCTCAGCTGCAGGCTGGACAGTTGACTATAGACCCAGGAATGGCAGAGAGTACAAAGATGCAGTGTATGTTAGTCTAGATGGACATACACACTGGTCAATCACCTTGGCTTACAAAACGCTTAAAAAGTATTATGAAGCTGGTAATGGTGAAGGTAAGGTATATGGGCCAGGCTTCAAATTTACACCAATACCCGAAGAGGATTTCAAAATACTAACTAAGGTAATTAACAAGCAAAGAACAAAGAAAGATAAATTGGTACAGAAAGGAGGAAAGGGTGGAAAGAAAGTTGATGGTAAAAAGAACAACGAAAAGTCAGGTTCTAGTGCAGGTACGTGTAAGTCAATGAAGAGGAAAATGAAAAGGAAATGGTCACTTGGCAACACTGACGTTACATCACCTAACAACAGGAAGCGACAGAAAACACAAAACAAGAAGCGCTGTGCTCTGTTGGTTCGCAATGCTGAGGAGATAGATTCAGAAGTTGAGGGATATGTACCATACAGTGGCAAACGAACTTTGCTTGCCTGGATGATTGATTTGGGCATAGTTCCTCAAAATGCGAAGGTTCATTATATGCCACACAAAAGTAAAAGTGCGGTGCTGGATGGTAAGATCACAGGAGATGGCATTCATTGTGGCTGCTGCAATAAAATCATAACAATTTCGGACTTTGAAGTTCATGCAGGAAGCAAACAAGGTGACCCACTTAAGAATATATATGTGGAGGAAGGAACTTCCCTTTTACAATGCTTGCTAGATTCATGGAATAAGCAAGATGAATCTGAGCGTAAAGGTTTTCATTTTGTTGATGTTGCGGGTGAAGATCCAAATGATGATACATGTGGTGTCTGTGGAGATGGTGGAAACCTGATATGTTGTGATGGTTGCCCATCAACATTCCATCAAGGCTGCTTGGATATAAAAGTATGTATCTTGATGTGTGGTCACGAGGGCTTTTTAAATTGATTTTCATATAATTGATCTTAATAGAACTCTTTCATTGTGAATTTCTTATTAGGATAGATAACTCATAGTGTCATGAATTATCTAGTTGCCCCTTATCATTTAGTGTCTCATGAGTCATGACAGATAAAGGACTTGAATTTCTGCGAACTTGGTGCTAATTTAATAGGATTTCTGAACATTAGTGTCTTTTTCTTTCTTTTTGCTTCTTAATTGTCATATGTTCTCCTTTTTAAATATGAAAGTTGTCTAGGATGGGCTTGTTTTGACAGCTGTACAGGGCATAACATATGCTTGTGAGTCTGTTATAATCTAGCATTGATTGTTTGTGGCCTAGATGGTTCACTACCTAAAACACCTAATTATCATCTACTGATAATAAGAAATTCATTGTTAGAAAACTTGAGATGGATATGCCTGTAACATTTTGTGAGAAGTAATGGGAAAATCTTATTTTATTTCTATATCTTTTTTCTGATGTATCCATGATATATCTGCATATGGAAAATAGTGTAGTGAAACTGGAAAGTAAAGGATCTTTTTGTTCTGCTTGCAGAAGTTTCCGTCTGGTGACTGGCACTGCATTTATTGCTGTTGCAAATTTTGTGGGTCAGTTGGTGGAAGTTCAAACCAAAGGGATGGCAATGATGAACTTACTGTGTCAAAATTACTCACATGCCAATTATGTGAGGAAAAATGTATGTCCTTTACATCCATATATTCTTTTGTTAAGTAGACACATTTCTCAAGTGGAGTAGCAGTAGCTTTTCCTTGATTGAGATGAATACAATTTTTTTAATCTTTTGTAGATCACAGATCCTGTATTGAGGCAAATGATGCCAATATTGATGATTCCAGGGATGTCTTCTTTTGTGGAAACAAATGTCAAGAGGTATGGCCTATTTTTTAATGTTCCTGAATCTTGACTGGTGCTTGTAAATTGAATATTGCTAAGCTTTTGAGTTGCAATAGTGGCTACTGTTTTAATAATTTGTTGCTTCCTGGTTCATGATATTTTTTGCTAAATCTGTAAAACATTTTCTTGTCATTGTAATCAAACTAATTTATTTTGTCCTCCAGCTATCGGAGAGGCTCGAAATGCTCCTAGGGGTTAAACATGAAATTGAAGATGGATATTTTTTGACTTTTATTCGACGGTCAGATGTTGGCTTTGATGCTTCTCAGATAAAACCTCAGATGGTTGAATGTAATTCTAAGCTGGCTGTTGCATTATCAATAATGGATGAGTGCTTCATGCCATATATTGATCATAGAAGTGGGACCAATCTGATCCACAGTATTCTGTATAATTGTGGGTAAGGTCACATTGCCTCTTTCTTACACATCCTTTTAACCACTTTTCTTTGGTGAAACACATGATTGATTATGCCAATGGCTTTTATATGTGTGCATGTGTAATTGGTTATAATATTGTTATATGAGGTCTGAAAGTTTTGCAATAGTTATGAGGACTAAAGAAACTATCATATGATTTGTGAGTGAAAGGTCGGGGCTACTCTGGTGAAACTAAATTAGTGGGGCTTCTTGGAGGGAAATGCATAATAATTGAAATAAAGGAGGATATTGATGTTGCAGCATTTTGCCACGACCCCCCCCTGTATTACTAACTATCAAGAGAAAATTTAGCAACACATTATTTTGAATATACTCTCTACTATTAGTTGAAATTCATTGAAGATCACAAAATTGTGTGGGTCCTACTTATTTAATGAGCTTAACATATGATTTTTTAGTTTTCAATATATTTCAACCAACAGTAGAGTGTGTTTGCTATCACTCCTCAACTATCAATGTGTGGATGCGGAAGTGAAGTATGACAATTAATATGAAGTTTCAAAATACTCACGGTTTAATTAATGTGCTTGTATTTCCCCTTGTTTTTCTCTCACTAAAAGAAGGGAACAAATAAGGTTATTGACAACAATAGGAGTGGTATAAATAATTTCATTTTTATGTTTGTTTTACTTCAAAGATAAAGACAAATGTGCAGGCTTCAAAGTTAAATTACAGCCAACTGAGCTTGTTGTCTTAAAGAGAACAGCTCCTTCAAGGGGACTGGAGGAAGGTTGGAAAGCATTATGGCTTTAAAATGAGGATAACATCAGAGGGAAATTTATTTAGGAATAACTAGGACGAGGACCCTAATCCAGATATGAAAATGGTGTGTGAGAGCTTATTTAGGAATAACTAGGACGAGGGAAAAGCATTATGGCTTTTAAATAATTTTTTCTTGATGTCACTGATTGCATACAATCTGCAGCAACATGTGTCTTAAGAGCTTATTTCCTATGTGTGTAGCCACTTTTCATGAGATGTGGCTGTCTTGTAGTCACTGCATTCATATTTAGAAATCCAGCAAGGATTATAACCTCAGCTTTTAATATTTATATTTATGAAGTACAAATATATAATTCCTCTAGCATTGCAAATAGAAAAATGCAGAATTGGGGATCTATGGGGCAGTACCGTTTTGGGAAATTCATTATCAGTTAGACATTATCCAGATCCTGCATTTGCCCATACTAAGGTTCCTTGAGTGGCTAAAATCAACTGGCAGATTTATATATGTTGTAGTTTTAACCTCGAGAGTGCTGGCAGAGTGGTTGTGTGTAGGAATCGGAACTCCCCCACCCTTGACATTAAAATTTATAAAAGAGAATGCCTACAAATAGGCTTACAACCAATTTGAAAATCCTAAGAAATCTCAACTACCATTTTATTTATTGGGACTTAATTAACTACCTAAAAAAAAACATAAAAGATAAAATCTTAACTAAAACTTATTCAAATTTCAAATAAGGTAAAATCTCATAACTCTTAACACTACCTACGCATTGGGGTCCTCTTGAAAGAGGGGGCTTATAACTTATAACCATGAAGGTGTAATAGTCCTTTTGTTGGGCTGTCAGATATCTTTGTAGATTAAATTGACAACTTGTAATGTGCAATGGTGATACTAGTGTCATTGACCAGTGACTGCAAGTGGTTGATCACATTTCACTAAATAAATTGCATTAAAAAATCTCTAGATTCATGTTCAGCAATTGAATCTATGTCAAGATTATTTGTGTGGAGTCCATAACCTATTCAATGCTCACGTTTAATAATTATATATTTCTGTTTTGTTATATATGCAAATTTCTCATGCATACAGCAATAACTTATAAACTTTCAGAGAATGTTTTTTCTTTTAAAAATGTTTTTCAGTTATTACATTTACATATAAGCAAATAAACAATGATGTCCTAGTTTCATGCATCTAAAACATTAATTATTGTATTAGGATGGATTGGTTTTATTCTTGTTCTATATAGTCTAGTAATAACATATGCTTATTATCTTTGTCAGGTCAAATTTCAATCGTCTGAACTATAGTGGATTTGTTACTGCAATTCTAGAGAGAGGTGATGAGATCATCTCTGCTGCATCTATCAGGTGAATGTATGCTTTAATTTTATATTTTCTTACACATGTTTCTCAGAGCAGTCAATAATTAGCACAAATGCAGACTGAAGACTGCATATGGAATTCTGCATTTTGTGTGGCAAAAACAATGATTTTATAGTTTCCATTGGTATTTGACTGCAAATGCTCGAGTTTAATGTTTTTGGTACTTATTTCAATTTTCAATCATATTCTTTTCATTAAAAAATGTGATATAGGTAATTCTCACCAAGGTGTAATCAAAATTGACTGCTTTTTTATGCATGGATACTCCTATTGTATCCATGCTATAAGATAACCAATAGTCACAATCATTAACTCTGTCTTTATCTTCTGCCCTATAGCTGAGCAATTTCATTTGCATAGCTTTACTTCCCTCCTCCTTTCCACTCCGGTGAAAAATTCTGATGACATTTCTTTATTTCATCAAATAGGATCCATGGGAACCAACTAGCAGAGATGCCATTCGTTGGGACCCGCTATATGTATAGGCGACAAGGAATGTGCCGCCGGCTTCTAAATGCCATTGAATGGGTATATTTATTGTCTCATCAATTGTAGTTGCAAAAATTTTGTTGCTTTTCCTTTTTCAAAATCCTGTTCTTTTTTTCCTGGATAAATTTTACTCTGTTACATCTTCTGTAGAAGACAAGTAAAAGATCTATGATCTGTGCCATATTATCTTAAGGGTTGGATGCTGTTTTAGATAGATGCAGGAACATTAATTTGCTTAGGGTTTGGATTTGGAAGTTTAAGACCAACAAGGGAATTGATATTAATAACTGTTGCTTTTGTTTCTGGAAAGTGGAGAAAATGAAAGTAGATTTTAGTTTGTGCTTACTTTTTCATCTTAATATATACATCCACAGCAATGAACAGTGCTTTGGATGTCACTGAATCATATAAATGAATTTGGGGTCCAGAGTATATGGTTAGTCTTATCATAGGAAAGAATTACGTTGCACATTGATAGATGATACATGCTTTTGTAAACTGACACCTTTTTGTTCTCAGTCTTTCCTTCATTTTTCATCTGGTTTTCTTTGGATCTTCTATTTTGCTTACTTCAAAACTTCTGTTTCTCCTACTATTTTACCAGGCACTCAGCTCTTTAAATGTTGAGTTATTGGTCATACCAGCTATCTCAGAACTCAGAGAAACTTGGACTTCTGTTTTTGGGTTTGAGCCACTTGAATTAACAAGCAAGCAAATAATAAATAATATGAATCTGTTGGTGTTCCCTCATGTAGATATGTTACAGAAGAAGATATCAAAACATAAATTGGCTGGTCAAAATCTGATTCCTGCAGAAGGTACATTTTGCTAGACACTTGGCATGTCCTTTTTATATTGGTTTTGTATGCTTGGAGACAAATATCCTTGCCATCCTTTTTTGAAAATTTGAATTGAATTTTTGTGCAATACGATTTGTTGCAGCTTCCCATCTTAAAAGGAGTCAAATAGCAAATAATTGTGATGGAGCAGGCTCATCCGGATCTGATTTGAATTATGCTGAGATCACTCGCTCTAACGCATGCCAGATAAATGATGAAACCATATCTATTGAATCTGGTTGTCATCTTCCTGAGGGTTCATTGAATAATGAACCTGACATTGGTAGCAACACTATAGATCATTGGAAATCTTCAAAAGATGACAGATGTCAGGTGGTTCATGAAAATTTGGTGATGGAAGACAACAACAGTATTGAAAATGCCTGTGATTATGTAACCGATACTAGTTGCCGAGCTGAAGATAGCCAATTGAACTGTGGGGTTCCTTACGGGGAGAGGCGGTGTCTCACGTCTTGTATTAGCACTGAGGGTACAGAAGGATTTCGTGTTGGTGTTTCGTTGGAGGTTACTGAAAACTTTCCCAATCAGGTCAAAGTAGCATGTGAGGTTATTTCTAATAACAACAGTGCTGAACGCGCTGCACCCTGTGGTGCAGAAAGTATTCCCCTTGACTCAAAAATTGTGTTTGGTACAAAGGATTCAAAAGATTCTTCTGACTGTATTGACCAGGATTCACACAAGATTTCTGACAGTTGCAGACTGAGAAGCAAGACTGATTGTTGTCAACCGAACCTAATAGGAACAAAAGAAGTACATGCTGAATCTGTTGGTGTTTGTGGTTTTCCTTCAAGACCCGAGGGTGATTGTGCCTCTGGTGAAGCTGCTCCCACAACCAACGTCTTGATGCACCTTAGATCACAGAACATAACCAATAATATGCCTTGGATGAAAGGGTCTTCAGAGCTAGCTGAGCCTGATTTGCAGGTTGATCAAACTGCACGGAACAATGCTCCTTCCTTATGGACCCCAAACACTGCTTCTGGTACGGCTCTTCACTGGGCATCTGCTGGCAGTGCTTCATGTGGTAGTACTGAGGGGATAGTTTTGTCAAACCAAGCCAGTTGATTTGTGCTGCATTTGTAGTTGTAAGTAGGTTATCTTTTGGGGGTATTCACTGACCAAGGTATCTAGCAATGCAATCTGGAAGGGGTTACAGAAAAGCCCTGTCTTTGTACTTAAGGATGGACGAGATTGTATGTGTATTTTGAAAATAGGTGGTTTTTAGAGTAGGGTGATCTTACCTTGTAAGTTTCTCAGAAATCTTAAATTGGGAATGTTAGATTCTCTTATTTGGTATGAATTTTTTGAAAAACATTTCTAGGAAATTATAATTCCCACAAATGGTTCTTTTAATTTTGTTTATCTCAACAAAACATTCTCATGGGAGGGGTGAGATTTAAGATAACTATAAAGGTGAGGAAGTGTGGATGAAACCTTTAAACATATTTGTAACGTTCTTATAAATTATAGTTCACTCAGAAAGACATAAACATAATTACAAGGAAACACAATTCACAAGAATAAAAAATATTTTATATACCAACCTTCCTCTAAGACAAGTGTCTGGACTATAACTCCACATTCTGGAGGGCAGAGGGGAAGATCACTACGAGGGTCATGTATTTTGTTGCTCCCTTATGGCCTTTGTTATAATTCTTGCCCTTTGTTCTCTCTTTTAGGCTGTACAGTTCAAATAGAAGTTTCTAATAAAGCTGAATTGCCTTTTTATTAACCTGTGTTTGGGTGGCAGAGATTGACAATTAAATGAGCATTTTGACTGGTCAATTTTCTTGCGGCTGAATTGGCTCAGACAAGTTCAGATTTGAGTGTAATATTATTATTGTTGGGGGTTCGATTTTTCATCGACCAACCTTTTTCCTACGCTTTTTTGGGTATGACACCTTGTATGTTTGAAAAATAAATCGTGAGTATTCAATATCTTGCTTAAAGAAATATAATTCAGTCGTTACTTATTTTTGTTGAGTTTCTTGCTATTTATGTACACCAAAGATTTGAGTTAATGTAAAAACGGAGTGCGAAATAGCAGGAACTGGGATTGACGGAATTTGTGTTATACCAAAGTAAAGTGGGAAAATTTAAGTTGTGTAATAACCTCAAAAGCTTGTCTCCATTACACTAGAAGCTTTGTCAAACTGAAATTATGGTTTGGAGGTTTCTAACTGAAATCTCTTTACATTAGTAGTTTGATAAAAGCAATATTCTTAGTTAAAAAATGAACTAAACAAGAATAGTATTGGGCAATAATAAAGAAGTTGTTAAAGATAATAAGGTGTGCATCGAAAAATTGATATTAAATAATTGACAATTATTAAACAAATTAATGTTTAGTTAAAAGAAACTATTCAAGTTGGTTGAGTGAGAGTTTGAGTAAGTATAACTGTTGTGACTGTTGCTATTGTATTTATTGGATGTTTAGTTACATATTTTAAAGATTTAATTTATCTTAAATCAAAAGTTTTTTTTTTTAACTTTTACCTAATTCGCTCATTATATATAGAAATTAGGAATAAAAACAAGTTTGGCTAAACAAGATTTTATTTAAATAAGTTTTATTTAAAATATTCAAGATTTAAGTTTGATATATTTTGTTATAGGTTTGTTTAGACCTATTTTAACCTTTTTGAAAAATTGATTTGATTTGTTATTAACGTTTATAACTTTGATCCATTTCTAAATAGGTTACTAAGCTAATATACAAATGAAAAAAATTCTATCAAAAAAATAAACTATAAATTATGAAGATTAAAACTATTACTCAAAGCATAATACGCAAACTAGACTATATAAGAGTGAGATTTAATTTGTTTACGTGATAAGTTTATTTTTAAGATCTAATATCATCTTCATAATAATTTAATTTGTAATGAAATTTATAAATAAAACATAAATTTTATATTTCAATAAATTTATACATTTGACTTTTTATGTAAGTTAATATACTTAATATTTTAAAATTTTAAATAAATTTATAATTTTAATATATTATAACAAATTCAATATAATAATAGTAAAATAAAAAAATATTATTTATATTTACTTAAATAGGCTGGTATGTACCAACATTGATTAACACAAATGCTAAGTATTTTTTGTTTTTGTTGTTTAACCAAGATATTACAAATTGATCTTGAGTACGATAAAATCATCTTAGAAAAAAAAATTATCGTTTTGTAAACTTACGAAAAGATATAATTTGTCTTATTCCCATCTCTAATAAAAATATTAAGACATATGCATTAAAATTATTAATCCAAACACACTTAAAAAATATTATCAATAAAAAATTTAAAATAATTATTATAAAAATAAACAATTTTACTATTTATATTGTTCATCATCATATAAAAAAAATATTTTATACTATAACAATATGAATTAAATTCAATTATAAATAGATATATAATGTCATGAAACATTAATACTTTATTTTTATTATAATACAAGGGAGATTTGACCCGTAACAGTTTTAAATACTACGCGTGTTTTCTAAAATTTGGACTGGAATAAAAATCACCAGAAGTCACTTGAGATAAATTATCACTTTTTTTTTTTTAACTACATGGCCTGTAAATCAATTAGTAAGAGGCTGCTCTAATTTAATCAGGATCTGAGTTCAACTAAGCAAGTGTGTACTGTAGCATATAAATACGGAAATTACTGACCAAAATTACCACTTTTTTAATATCGTAGGTCTCAGTCTCCTAGAGCCAAAACAAAAAAAAAAAAAACAAAAACTATTACTTATATTTTCTTATTCTCTGCCACTGGCTTCACAGGAAATACATCATCTAGTGATTTTATGGCACTCAGATCAATTCATGAACAACATCTTAATATAAAAAGAAAAAGGATAATACAAAAAAATAATAAAAATTCAATGAGTGAATCTTCAGCGTGGCTTATCTCCAGTCATCTCATTATAAAATAAAGAATCCATTAAATTAAAAAAGATGAAAAGGGGCCACAAAATTGGGATTCCTTGATTCTGTCTGTTTGCCAATTCTTATTTTACTGATTTGCATTTGGCCCTTTCCGAGTCACTCATTGTCTGGATGCATCGATTCTGCGCAATCAAACACCGATTAAGGGAAGAGTTGTAATTGTTTATAGGCATGGACTTGTCACTATTTTCACTGCCCAACAAGTCAATAACAGTACTTAATCAATCAATATTATAATTAACTAATCAATGTAACGCGCGCGCACATGATATTTAGCAGCCAAATTTGACAAGTACATTTCGTTATGACAAGACTCTGAAGAGTTAAATTATCAGTTAAGAACTAAGAAGAGATCATAGGCATAGATAGAATGTCAGAATCTTTTATGATCAATCTCAATTTCATTCCATTTCTTTTCCCCTGCATATAACTTTGGTGAAGCTTAAATGGGATATTGGGATATAAAATTAAAGGCTAATAAAGACACTCATTTGCTATATTAGTGTATTTGCGTAGCTAGCTTGTGCATTCCGTCTTCTAGTTAATTATGCTAATGTTCTTGAGCACTGATGTTGTCTGCAGCAACTTCTTCAACCAATCATGCAGCATTCAGTTTAATTTCCAAATATTAAATGAAACTCTAACAACAAGGCATGTTACATGACCACAAAAATCAAGGTATTTCATGTTTCTTTAAAGTTGCCTGACACATACTCCTAGCATAAATTATGAAGATATCTATCGACTAGACATCCCAAAAAATATTTGCAACTTTCGACAATGTTAATAAGATGGTCACAGGGCATAAGCTCAGCAATACGAACTGCAGTTCCCCATAAATCATAATAAAATTATTTAAGTTTGAGCAAGACCTTCAAAATCTCTCAGTCCAAATCAGAAATTATTGTTAATATAATTTTAAAAAAAAAATATTATTCATGTTTACAATAGTTAATACATATACTATTTAGTCTTATATTTGTTATATAACAAAATGAACAAAAAAAAAAAAAAGAAGAAAGTTGATGGATAAAGATTAATTAATGAGGATAGTGAAAGATGGAGTAGAGAGAGGACAAGCAATGGATGCATGGAGGGGACCAAGTTTGAGTATAGAGGTTCCCCACCCTCAAAGGAAAGGAACCGAAAATCTGACTACTATACTGTAGGTACTACTAACTTACGAAATGAAGGACGAAAAAAGAATGAGAGTGAGTAATGAAGTAGGAGATTAATTAATGAAACAATGATTATCTAGCAGGAGCATTACATGTTTCATTATTTGAATTTGAATTTACATTGGAAAACTAGAAAGACATGAGGCTAACGAGAAGATCGGCGAAGGCACCAAGAATGAACTTGTGTGTGCTCTTGGGGTTTAGCGCAAGATAGCATAGAAGAAGCTCGTGCAAGACGCTCCAATTGGACTTCACGTCCATAAGCTCAGGGCGTGCCTCCACCATCTCCTGCATCGACCGCCGGAAATCCACGTAAGGGTCCGGCGAGTAGGTGGCCACAGCCACGCTCCCCTTGAACAACACCTTCTTCTTCTTCTTCATCTTCTGCATCTTCTCAACTACGTCACCGTCGTGTCTCAACGGTGGCGAGTGGTGAGTGTTGTTGACGAGGGAGTTGGAGCGGCCGGGGGAGGAGAAGAAGAAGCGTTGGGAAGCAAAGGCAGTGGCAAAGTCTGCAGGTTGGGGTTCGGGTTCTGCTTCGTGTTCATACAAGGTGGCTGAGAAGAAAGTGGATTTGAATGAGTGGTCAGAGGTTAAGGTAGGGTCATAGATTGAGTTGAAGTTCTTTATCATAATTGGACATTGCGTTTTGTGATGTGAGGAAGTGGCCATGGGACTCAAAGGAGGAGATTCTGATTCAGGAGTAGCTGAGTTTGAGCAACACATGTTGAGGTTAAGGTGCCTCAAATTTCTTGTGGTTGGCATGTTAATTTTTTTGCAAGGCCACAAGTGATGGAAAATAATAATCAAGATGCCAACAAGCTCTTTGCTTTATGATTACTACATATATATTATTATATAGGAGTAGTAGTTGTGAGCTACCAAGATCCAAGGGAAAATGTATATATATGGTGAAACAAGATATTAATTTAATACATAAAAAATCATATTTGATTTCAAGTGTGTTAAAATGACTAGTATAGCCAAACGCTCAAACCATCCGGGTTTTCTGTATCCTTAGTTTCAGATGAAAGCAAGGTGCACATGGGAAACGAAACAGAGGTATCAAACAAAAGCAAGGCACAAACCAATAATAAGAATTCCAGTGGTATTTAATTGTTTATGGGATACAAACGGAATAGTGAATACCAATGCCGAGATAAAATCATTAAATAAAGAAGGATTCCAAATAGTATAAGACAATATTACTCATGGTTGGTCCATTTCATGCACAGATCTACTATAAAATCACCATACACGAAAGTGATGTATCAGACGGATATCAATTCATTATTCATGCAAGATACCACAATAAAGCCTTGTCTCAAATTCGGTCCCACTCTCGTTGCTCAAATAACAAATTGTTTGATTTAATCTATTTCAAGACGGTTTATGTTTGTAAAAAGAGAAATTATTACATATTGCAAACTCCACGTAATTGAGTTTTTTTTTTTAATTTATTTTCGTAAATTAAAAATTTTAATTACATATCATATGTCATCGTCTCGAATGAAATTAAGCTAATACACCCGGAAAAGTGTAGAAATACACGGTAAATAAGTTTGATTGCATGTTTTTCTATAACTTAGACTATATGCAATTTTATGAAGAAGTTGATAATCGTTGTAGATTTATAGGCTAATTCGTGTTAAGATTGATATTTTGACAGAAATTACATGCATAATGAAAGCATTAAAACAGAGGAAATTAACTGTTAGAATGCTAGCCTTAAAGTGGAGGAAGGAGTTATCTGAAGTCTAAACACTCAAGCCTCAATGTTTGAACATTTGCTTGGCGAAAGAGGTCTTATTTTCTTAATAGTGCACATTTGAACATTAGCCGGAAAAGTTAGAACTCCTCTTATTGTCAAGCGTGCGTTTGAACATCTACAACTCAACAAATTGACTTTCTTAACTAGATGGAGACATTTTTCACACTTTTCCACCTCTATAAGAATTCAAAGAAGGGGAGAGATTATATTCTCTCTCAGTAGCAATATATGATCGTGGAAGCAATCTCTTAGTGCACTAACCCATTACCATGGCAACAAATCTCGCGATATCTTCTTCTTTGTTTTCTTGTTCTTACATTGTAGTTAGGGGAAGAGGGATCCTAATTGAACTTTTCATTTTCACTTAAGTGTTTTGTTTTTATTGATTGCTTAACTCTACTATTTATGCTTTTATGGATTGGTCACTCATAATTGTATACTCCTTTTATGGTAGGGAAATTAAATTAGGGACTAATATTGGAATTGGGATAAAGTAACATAATCGGTGCTTTAGGGATAGGGATTACCAATTGTGAAATTACAAGAATTCTTAAACATGTATATAATGTTCTTCTTAATTAAATTTATTGAATTCGGTCTTGAACAACCACACAATGAAATTAATATCTATGGGAGAAAAGAAAAGAAAAGTTAAGTTTGCATGGTGAGAAATCCGTTAATTATAATTTAATTTGTCATGTTCCGGGAGAATGGACATGGTGATGCTAAGCCAGGTAACAGTGGTCCCTACATTAATAATTCGATGATTGACGTACGTAACACTGTGTTCTCTGAACTGGAAGTAGCAGAGCTGCAAAACTCACCGAATCAAAATGTGCGTACTGCTTAATAATGAGGAAAAGAAAAGGCCAAGGAGCAAACTTCTAATAACACTAACATGTATAGAACTGAGACCAACAAAACGCTCTTCAGCTTGGCATATTTGCTTCTAACAGACACCACACCAACAAAACGCTCTTCATTGTACTTATAAAAATATATATGCATAATTTTGAACCCAAAATTTCTCTCTCTTCCAGGCTTTAGCCTTTTAAGTGTAGACTCTATGGTTTGGTGTGGAAGCTATAAGGATGGTCCAACTAACCTTACAATCACAGGCTTCCCAGAAGCACATGGGGGTTGGTAATTTAATTCCTTTTTTGCTTAGATTTTAGTTAATAGATGAACTATATTTTGCTTCAGTTTCAGTCCAGAACCTAATGCCATTTTCATTCTAGTAAGTAGTATCCTTAACAATCACCAAATGTCATTAGTGAGAAAATAAATTTATAGCTCTAACTTAACTTGGTTTGATTGAAACAATTAATATCAACTTTTCCAAAATTATTTATCTTCTAATAGAAATTATTGGTACAATAATGTTTTCAATGCGGTTGTTTATCTTGATTCTTAAAGTTAAGTAACATTACTTAACTTGATAATACCATGGGAGCAAATTAGAATTTCTATAGAATAATTGTTGCTTATAAAAAGACATCTCCAATAAAGCAATTCACATGAGTTGCTATATTCAACATTTTATAATTTTTAGCACTTCCCTATAATGAAACGTCATCTTTATTATTTTTAAATAGATTTCACAGTTGACTCACTCTTTTATATTTTATTATTCATCATAATTTTAATTTAATATATTTGATGTCAATTATTTAAATAATAAATAAATATAGATAATATTTTTAATTACATAAAAATTTCAATTTAGTATTTAAAAGGTAAAGAAAAGACTAATTTTTTAATTAATATACACTTTTTATTTAAATAATTTGTTTAATACATGAAAAATAGTATGTACTAATAATTAAAATAAATAAAAGTAAATTTCAATTAATACTATTTTTAAATATGTTAAGAGAAATAAAATATTATGTTACTATTGAAATATAATTTGATTTTTAGATAATAAATAAATATAAATTATTTTAATATATTAAATTAAGTGGGCCGGTTAAATAGTAAAAAGCATAGGTTGCTCTATTTAGCAACGCTCTTTTCTTTGCATCTCATATAAATGTTGCTTTTCAACAAAAAAAAAAAATGATACTTGAGTTGTTTAATACTATTCATGTCCCTATAGAAATCTTATTGGAGATGGCTTAAAGTAGCTTTGCTATTATGTCTGAATGAAGAGACAAAATTATGAGACTCGTGTAAAATAAGAGATCTGCTTAAAAAATAAATTGAATTATTGTATTCTGATGTTCTTAAAAATGTAACATCAATATATATATATATATATATATGAAAAAAAAGATAAATTCAAATCTACATTAATGAGTGTTATAATATCGGTAAGCTAATAGATCTGTAGATATACGGCATATATACTTAAATTCAAATAATTTAGCTCTGTGCACATCTGTCTTCCAACAAATTATGAGTTTCCCTTCTCTTTTCCCAATACATATTACATTAAAAAATTTTCTTGTGTTATATTTAGGAGTGTTATATTTAGGAGCACTTATATTTGTATATTCTAAAATCAGAGTACATGGACGAAAGGAAGGGAGATAGAAAAAAAAAAAAAAAAAAGAAAAAGAAAGAGAAAGAAAAAACATAAATGAAATGAAAAAGAAAAAAATAAAGATTTAGTTGGATAAACTTTTATATGAGAATTTATAAAAAAAATTAAAAAATAAAATAAACTTTTACATAAATTAAAATTGGTTTATATACAAATTTAAATTTTTTTAAAGAAAAGTTAATATAATTTTTTTATAAAAATATATATATAAATTAATTTTAAATTATAAAATATTTATATATATATCTGTTTATATTTATTGCTTATTAAATTGCATTATTGACTCCCTTATAACACATGCACAGCCAACAACCAAAATGAGTTATATGTCCTCATTATGGTACTTCAAGTGTCCAACAAAAATTGCTCATCTTTGTCACATTTTTTTTATATTTCTAGGCATATAATTAAGCAGTGTGCCATTCTCTCACCAAATGTTACCCACTTACCCCATTGGTTTAGTTTTGTCTCTCCTAGGTGCTAGCTGCTTGTGGTTTCTGAGAAGAGTTTACTTGGGGCATGAGTTTAATGGCACGAGAATCGATAAATAATACAAGTAACACATTTTTAATTATATATATATATATAATACAATATTTATTATTGTATGAATTTATAACTTAAATTCCCTTAAAAAAAGAATGAATCAACATTTTAGTATAACATGTATCAAATTCAGTGAATAATGAAAAATGTACTGCCTAGTATATTAAAGAATATATGATATTATACTAAATTAATATATAACTCCTCTTTTACTACTAAAATTATTGTGTTTAGGAGTTGGAGTGACAAGAGTCTTCGCTAGTCTTAGTCAGTCACATGCATATATATATATATATATATATATATATATATTATACTAATTAAGATTCATCTCTCATATATATCTGCTCATGCATATATATATTATCCTAATTAAGATTGGTCCCTCATATATATGTTAGTTTAGCTGTGGATAAATTAGATATGCATCTGCAGCTGATAGACTGTTAAAAGTGTCGGTTTCGTACTAATACAATATATGGAGCATGCAAAGTAGAGCACTATTGGTGCAGGACTGGGTTAGCCAGTTCAACCAAATTAAGTTCGCAATTTATACGTTGGTACAGCTCGATCATTCTTATATATATATATATATATATGAAATATTTTATTATAAAAATATTATTAATATTTTTTATATTTTTAATAATATTTTAATGTTGTTAATAACATTTTACTCCATAAGACAAATATAATATTTATTAAAATATTATCAAAGCTTATAGATAATATTTTTTAAATACTAAAAAAATCATATATATAATAATAAAGTTAAGATAAAATTGACAGATAAGTTTTTAAATATTTTGTAAAACATTTAATTTTTAATTATACATATAAAAAAATTAATTTTAAATAATTTATCAAGATATCAGAACTTTTCGCCCATCGAAATTATGGAAGACATGGTATCTTTGCATGTAATGGCAGTCACGTTTACTCCACAATTTTTTTTTTTTTTTTTTTTACATAAATTCACTTTAACTATTTGGTTAAATCAGTGTTTTTTTCTTCAAAATTATTATCACCGGGACACAGTAAAATATTCCCTTCAATGCTATAATAAAATTAATATAAAAATATTTATTTGTTGCTTCAAAAAATCGTAATTTATTGTATTATCTTTTAGTATTAATGTCATGACTTAAAGTTTGTTGATTGTTCTTGCACAAACTTGCACGCCTCTAGTTTAACTTTGATTATTTAAGTATGATTTTGACTTCCTCCCAATATTTTATCTTAACATAGTTGTCCTCACATGAGAAAGTATATGTCAAAACACCCCAACGCTCAGGTCAATAAATTGTTAAGCCATTTCAAAGTATGAATATTTGTGCAATGTACTATTTTTATATAGTATTTGTTACCCTTGATTTTAGGCAAGATATTCAAATTGCTATCAATATCATGATTACATTCCATAAAACTTACTTTAAGTGATGATGTCATTCTAGCAAAAATTATGCTATCATTCAATATATTGACTAGGGATAGCCTTGAATTACCCAACCTTTCTCGGTACTGACTAATACTAAGTACCACAAGCTTTAAGCTTAAGAAAGCAAAAAAAGTATATACTTTGAGTCAAGCTAGCTAAGTTTAAAAGAAACTTGAGATTAGATTGGCTAAATTAAAAAAGTATTCAAGTCAGGTTGGCTAAATTAAGAAGTATTCAAAGTTAGATTGGTTAAATTAAGAATAAAGCTCATATTTCACTTTATATAAGGAGTTTGATGTATTGACTCTTTGGACTAGTCTTTAAATCCAGTGTAAAATGACATATCATAACATAATAACTTGATATGGTATCATGACACAATGACATTTTATAATTGTGATATAAAAAAAAAAGCATAAAATTAACAAAAAAGTTCAATCAAACAAATTTTCAAAGAAAAAAATTAGCAAATTTTCTAATTCGGTTGAGCATACCAAGTCTAAGCAAAGCCACTCAGCGATCCTATATTCTTTTCTCAATATTGCAATAACCAAAATTCTTTTATGTCTTCCAATTATCTCAAAAAAAATTTAAAATATTTTAAAATATATGTCAATACTAATGTCAATATTTCATATATAAATGATGTTTATTTGCGTATTTAAATCAATTTTGATAATTGATAATTGAATCTCGATGGTAACGAGTAATCAAGAAAAAAATACAACTTCTTTAAGGAACATAAACTTCCATTATGCACCTATTATCTAAAAAAACAAATTAAACATATTTCAATGTTTTGGTAAGGATGTCAAAAACCTTGGCAAAAATAATTTGCTTACTTCGAACCTCATATTTTGATGTTATTTTATGCAACATTTACTTCCACCTCCTTCCATAGCATATTATTAATTTAGTCACAATATTTACATATATTCTATTTCAAAATTAATGTCAACAGTGATCTCATCCTTTAACTATTATCGCCGTAATCTCATAAAGAGTTATAAAGGCATGGGAAAGTAGCTTTTACATTCACAATTTGCTCTCCAAATAACATTGCATGTCGAATGCAAGATTATAAGAGATGCTCATTATTAGTTATCTGGCAATATTATGGATGCCATGTTCTAATATTGGCTTCTAATTTGAAAAGGATCACAATATTGGCCATATCCTTGTATCCTTATTAATTACTACCTAGGTATTAATATACCGGAATGCTATCATAGGATGATAAATAGATATTGAAGCATGAATTTTCTTCCACATCATTCATAAAATATTTACATTGTAATGTAAATATATTAATTGATATATCAATTAAACTGATTGTATCAATAGTATAGTAATATTAGTATATAACATATTGAAAATCAGTTTAATATTTAATGACATAGAGTTATTTTTAAACGATAAAAATAAATGATCTTTTCATCTCTTAATAATTTTTTTTATGATAAAAATAAATGATCTTTTCATCTCTTAATAATATTTTTATAATGAAAATATTCAATTACATATTGGTCTAATTATTATTTCTCTGTTTCTCATTTTTCTACCAATTTCTTTCACTTTTTATAATGGTAAAGAAAAAATTTATTATATTCCCATAAATAACATCTAGTATTTTTAGATAAATTTAAATAATTTTTTTTTAACTTTCCTTAAAAAAGACTTCGAAATACAAATATTTATAAATTATACACCTTAAGCTACATGTCCCACTTGGACCATACTCAACATGGGTCTGTCAGTGCCAATCAAAGTTCGTTAGATAGGAATTGCTTTCGTTAGATAGGAATTGCTTGGGATGTCTTGGGCCAATCATCTAGCTCGCCTGCCATGCATTAATTATAGTCCTTTCGAGATAAGATATGTTTTTCTATTTCATTCTTTTTGGGTAAGCATAGTGTATATGCTATTTAATTCATCAAAAATATAAATCCTGATGAACTATCCCCATATGACTAATTGTTCAACAAATGCTCATGAGCTTTTATCACTGTAATTACATTCAAACACTAATTTATTTTCTCATGTTAAAATACTACCGATTCTTTTTCCTTGTAGCCTCCCTCGTTGTGGATAAGGATAATATTATATACTCATTCTGAAAAGAAAACCAAAGCCATCGCAAGTTGAAAAGAAAATTGATTTTGCCGCCTCAAATGACAATGCCCACTGGATGATATTTCAAGCTGAATAATAATGAACTCCTTTAGCTGCTCAATATTTTGGAATCGGAGGAGTATGGAATTCTTAAGTGATCAATTATGAGAATATAATTGAATATATATAGCACCAAATGTCTAAATTAGTTAACAAAATTAAATTCTCAAATCTATATCCTACGTTAGGTAGTAATTCTAACCGAGTAGAATAAAATTAATTATTTTTAATACAGTAACATTAATTTTTAAATATGCCTGCGCTGTATAATTAGTAATCCTAACTGAGTAGGATTAAATTTATTATTTTTAATATAGTAACATTAATTTTAGGAATACCTTATAGATAGTAATTAAGGAATATTAAATCAATCATCTAAAAATAAATTTGAATATTAATAAAATATTAATTATATTCTTGAATCGATGTCTTGTTTTTTTAAAAAGAAAAATTGTTGCTGCCTATACATTGTCTCCGTGAAAGAAAAAAAAAGGTAAACACAAGTCAATCTCGGTCTGATTCTGAATTTGAGTTAGGCTTGGGTTGTGGATTTTTCTGGGACCTTTTTTGGGGCCGAGATTTCTACACCACCAGATCTTTGTTTCATTGCAGCATCAACGAATAGGGCTTGCTTTAACATGCTTATGGGCTTATTTATCCATTCATAGTCTCCACTATGCTCCATTCCTATCACTTCATGCATGTCCAGTATGAAGCGGTTTATTTTAAATATATATATATATATATTAAAGTATGAGGGGTCCAAATACACAAAACGGAAACATAATATAACCATAATCAATAACTTAAAAAAAAAGTGGCAGTCAAAGGTAGTGACTTGATTTATTTAAAGTGTGGGAGATATGTACTACTATGGCGATGCCCATGTTGAGATCTTCATGCATCGCTCCCTTTTCCTGCACGTATTGCACAAAAGCATAAACTTCAGCTGGCTATTACATGTGGGAAGAATATTATAATACATTGTAAGAAACGTAGCTGTTTTGATTAAGCGATGCTGCTGCAGCCATGGATGCAGCGACCCCTCCAGGGGTGGTTCGCATGTCGAGTTTGTTCCTAAGCTCAGCTCCAATGACTCCCTCCGCATCCTCTCGCGTCACCGCCTTGTCCTCTGGAAGCTTCTCCCTCGCATCCTGCATTATTTATCACTAATGTCCCTTTTTTCTGAGTTAATTATTAGTGGAGGAGACAAGACAAGTTACTTTACCGTTAAGATATCAGACAACGTTGTCTTCTGAGTGATAGGCAAAGTGCGCGTGTTCCGCGTCGCTGCTGACTGGGCCTTGGCGCCCAAACCGCCAGGCTCTGTCTCGTTCTTTCCAGTCGCTCTCATTTCCGCCGCCTGTATCGCGGCGGCGTCGCTTTCATCCACCGGCTTGTCACCCGCTCCGGCGAACGCGGTCGCCTCCAGCGCCTCGCCAATGGTTATGGCGTCTGGCTCCAGCGCGGCGCCGGGGGTAGTCATTGGCACATCGGGTTCCACGAACTGCCCCACAACGTGTGTTCCCACGGACTCCGTGATGACGCGGCTGCCACCCACTTTGGCCTCGGAGACGCTCACGCCTTGGTCTTTGGCCACGTCGGAGATGTCTCGGCGTCCGAAGATTCCGGCACCGACGTTGACAGTTGCCGCGGATTGCATGACAGAGGCGGGGCCTCCCTTTTGGGTTTGTCCTATTACTTGGTTCTCCGTTGCCTGCATAAGAGCAGCGTCTCTTGGCGCGATGGGTTTGGATGCTAGTTCTCCCGAGACGTTGAAAACGTCTCCGTATTTAACTGGGTCCTGCTCTCTTTGAGGTCTCTCAGACTGTTTCTGGCTCATGATGCTGCTTCTCTCTACACTTACACTTCAATTGATGTTTGTTTGTTTGTTTGGTTCCATGGCTTTGGATATATTTGGGAATTGGAATATATATAGGAGAATAGAATTGGATATATTTTACACTTGTCAGCAAGGGAGACAAGATTATTATAGGTGGCATTCAAGTAGCAAGGGTGCATGACACATGGTAACCCAATTAATCTACCAACAAGGACCTACATACTTCTAGAGCTATCATATACACATTGCATGCCTCCTTTTTTTTCTTTTCTTTTCCTCTGCACGCACCTCCACCGACTAATAAAGTGCCAATATGACATTGCTTCTTTCTTTTCCAGGAGTGCCTATTCATTCCACCTCATCGTTTTCATGGAAATTTCCACGTCCATTCATTTTATGTCATATCAATCAACCCGTGCATGAGACATGTTAAACAATGCCTTTAATTAGGTCATTTATATTTAAATATTGTTATGTGATTTAACTAAGAATAAAACTAATCAAGATTTATTTTAAAAAGTTATTCACGATGATATATATATGGTACGAAAATTTTACGCGAAAACTGTAACGAATTTCTCCTCATCATTTCTGTCAAAAGTCCTGAATTTTCTTCCTTTCATTCACTTAACGAACAATTTAAGTTATCTAACCAATAAAAAAAGAGTAAGTTTATGACAATATTAGAGTTATCTACTTTTATATAAAAGGTTACAAGGTATGCATACAGTGTTAAAGCTTGACGAGATTAATATACAATAGACTTTTATATCTTTTATATTGTTCTTTCATATAAGCCTTTTTATTTGGCTAGAAAATGAGTACTACTTTTATTTTCACCAATAACTATATATTTTTAAGTATATAATCGGATGTTCAATTCTGAAATTTAAGTTCATAAAAAATTTGTCAAGAAAATCATTCTCTTAAATGTGTCTTAATTTCTTAAGAGATTAGTCTCACTTTCAGTTCAGAAATATTCCAGTTAAGAAAAAACTATTTTTATTGAAACAAGCATTAGGAAATGAAATACATAATTGATAATTAACCCAAGGAATAAAAATCAAATGGATTTGACGTTACAGCATTTTGGAGATTTTCTCTTGTATCCTATACAATTATATAGAGTTCCATAATGGAATCTTGGTTTGTAAAAGAAGAAAAAGGGGAAAACGTAACTTCATCGATGTCAAGAGTTTCAGTTTCCAATTTACTCCATAAAAATGAAGTCAGAAGTGTTCGATTTAAATTAAATTTTAGATACAGATAGGGGTCGCACCGCCCACACAACTTTTAGTATGCGCCCACGTTGAAGCCATTTCTTTTATACAAAATATATTTAGAAATATAATTGAGGTTCGATTCGATGTCCCAAAACGAAACAGTGTAACAAGTAATCTAATATAATATATAGGCTATGCTTATGGGAATCGATTTGGTGAACAGAAAAAAAAAATGTATATTCTGACTCAACGCCTCATAATAAATAAGGGAAAATGTAACAGTAAATTAACATATACTCCATTTTGAAATATATTGTAACTAGGGAAAGAAAGAGACATAGGGGAAAAAATAATAGAGAGAAAATATATAACACAGGTAATAAGTAATGTGATAAAATAATATAGGAGAAAATAACATGTGTAATAAGTAATATGATGAGAAAATAAAAAGAGAAACACGAAGAAAAAATCAGATAAAAATGAAATGAAAAAGAAAATAGATGTACAAAGATTATACATCAATACTGTATTCTTTTCATGACATATAAAATATACAATTAAAAAAATTAATTTGAAAATATATTTTAATTACATTTAATCAGTGAAAATTAATTATATTACAACTAGTTTTACTTAACTTTAAAATAAATGAACCTCGTCTATCTATTTTTTTTAATCTAACTATCTATTTTATTTTGAAACTATGTTCTAATAGTCGAGCTAATAAACAAATTAACGGACCCATAATAAGTTAATAACTATATATAGAGAGAGAGAGATAGAGTTGAATGTACGTGAATTCGATCTGCCAATTATTTTTTTACTTAATATATATAATTAGTATAAATTTAAAATGAATTAAATCATATGTATAACGAAAATAAATTTTATACTATAAACTTTTGCTAATAAAAAAGTATACTTAACATTAATATAGGTGGTTAGTTAAAGTGATACAATAATTCATATGCTAGATATATATACGGTCCGAACTCTGTTAGTCTCACATACATGTTTGATGTTAAAAGTTAATTACTCCTAATTAGCAATCTACAATAATTCTACATGTTAATGCAGAACAGAATCAGGTTAAGGAAAAAAAAAAGATTAAGTCATGCAGTTGTTGTAATTTAACCATCCCAAACTATTAAAATTGCACAAGTTTATTTGTTTTAGAAAAAAAAATGTAAATTATTTTATTGTATTGTATAAAATGCGTTTTTTTTCATCGAAAAATTATTCTACTCGACATACAAACAGGTCTTAAATATATATAAGCATATCTATGAGCAGTAATTTTAACAATGAATTTATATAACGTTTACTCATACATTTTTTTACATACCAATGAGGTTGCGTTCCAATGGAACCCACTCATAAGAATAAGTCCTCACATATACTTCTTAATTTTCATCTCACTAAATGCTCTTACTTGACCACTTGAATGATTACGAAAAAAGTGAGTGGAATTAGAATAATATACCAATGGTGTGCAAGAATAACTGACGGTCCATGTAAGCCATCACAATTCCTAATTTCATAAAGCACGATTATATATGGTCTGACTAGGCCCGGCCCAGTTGGGTGTGATTACGGAAACGAGTGAGTTATCATTTTAAGTTCTCAACATAATATTTTTGCAACCAATTAAGCTCGCAGCAAATTAAAGCGATAAAGCTGATGAACACTAGGTTTGTTTATCATAGACTCGATATAAGTCTAAATCAACACGTACACGATTTTCTTACTGTTGATCATGCACGGTACTGCTGCTAAGAGCATCCTATTATGTAACGTGACACTTGTGGTTGCGAGAAAAAAGAAAAATACTTGCACTCAGCACAAAGACCCCAAACAATAGCAGCCGCATTATTAATTTGATCTTCAAATGCATGCATGCCACAAAGTACAAACTCCCCCATACGTACAGCAACAGCCAAAGATCAAATCACTTGTCGCGCCGCGGCATCATCCATTAACAGTTTACCGATCAAGAGAAAAATATATATTTACCATAATTGAAACCAAGAGCTAAGTAAAAAAATAAAAAAAAAAGTTGATAATTGAGGCGCCATAGGCAAATAAAGAGGCCACGTGGCATGGAATAGTGATTTTATTAGAGAAAGGTAAGATGAAAAGAGGCCACATTACATATGATATATTGTTTATATACAAATACTAGTTTGCAAAGCGCACGCCTCTAATATATTCCAAGGTTGGAGATGGAATCAGTTTGGTCTGCTCTTGGGCACCGTCACGACCAGCTTCCCGCCGCTGCAAACGGCGGCGACCATATCCGGCTGGGTGGATGGTGGAAGGCGGAACCGCCAGAGACCAAGGCCTAAAGCAACGTGGTGCTGACCCGCAACCGCGACATCACCGCCGTCCATTCTCTTGATGACGATTTTTGTTATCCCTGGGAGAATCTCGATGGCGAGTGGTCGTACCCCACCGGCGTTGCACGAGGCCACGAAACGAAAAAGCTGTGGTGTTTCCTCGATGAAAACGTCGGCGTCTGAGGAAAAAGGGAGCTCCAGTATTTTGGCGAAGACGTGGGGCAGTCTCAATAGCTTCTTCGAGTTTGAGCTTGGGGTCGACGAAACGACGCCGCGCTGGGAATGTTTCGCTGCGAACACCTTCTTCGCGAACATGCTGTTCTGACTTTATGTCCTACTTCTACTTATTAAGTCCTACTTTGGATGTTATGTGCTTTGAGGGAAATCTGGAATTGCTGTAATTTGTTGATTTATTTTATGGAATAATTTGTTGTTAGTCCATGGGAATATATATAGGAGACTAACGTTAATTTGGTTGGACGAAACTATCCTCGAAGAGGATGGTATATGAACGAGGGAGGGTATTGATTAATTGCTTTTGCTTTCTTTGCCCGCAGGAATCGCTAAAAGGTTTCAGGCCAAACGAAACGAATAGAATACGTCTTAGTTTTGTGTTCGGAAATATAAATCTTTATATATACGTAGCGTACCCAATTCTACCGTTTATCTTTATCGTCCCTATTCTCTCTATAACATGACAAATTGTATATTATACAACAAACAGACAAGTAGATGTAGAACTAAGGAGAAAATTAATCCGAGATAAGATACTTAATGTGACAGATAAAAAAATATATATTAGATAAACGTATTATGAGAATAATATAGTTGTTATAATATTAATATTGTTTGATTAAGTGGCTCGTATAAATTTACGAATCTGTGTATCCACGCAGCTAGCAAATTAGGATACTTTTTTTTATTATTCTTTGGCACAAGATACCCATCGAAATCGAATAGTCAGACTCCACTTTTGAGTGCCTCGTAGCCATTCAAACCTATACCTAGCTAAGCCCAACCACACTTTTATTTGCATTGACATTCAAGTTGTGTATTCTGCGAAAGGCTTTGAAATAATTTTATGCTATTTAATTTAGGTCCAAGCGTCTACCATCAAATGACACCGGTCTTCTACTCTTCTTCCCTTTTCTTTTTTACTTTTGATTTTCTGTTAGACAGACTAATTGATAACTTTTAACTTTAAACAAATGGGCTTGCTCTCTTTACAATGATGAATAGATCATCAACAAATCCAACTATACCAGGAACCCTAAGATAATAGAAATTTTGATTTTTGAGAGACAATCTAAAAATGATAGTTGGATCTCACAAAAGTTATGCTCACAAAAGTTATGCTCACTGACATAATTTTTTTAATACATACTTTAAAATACACGGGTTAGACAAATCATTCTAAAATTTTATAAGTTAGTTTCACTAATTTATATATTAGTTTGACCTAAATAATTAAATATGTTATTTAATATTTATAAGTTAATTTATTAGATAATATTATCATACATTTTCAATCCAATCAATTAACTGTTAAGCTTTTAATTTTCATCTTATAGATTTATAAATTTTCAATGAGCTTATAAGTTAGTTTGCCATATATAATTTTACTATTAATTAAAATTTGTTAGAAATTAAAAAATTATATAAATTTTACTTTTTATTTAATGAATTCCACTCCTGCAAATTTTATAATTTTTAATAATTTTAACCAATAAAAAGTGTGACAAAAAAATCGTGTGTTAAACAATATATTACTAACCATCCATTTAAATTAGGTATATTTACAAAATAACATATATAATGGAGGGGAAAACTATCTATTAATTAATATATTTGGATTTGTGTATAGCCATTTATCCGTACAATTTATGGAAATGAGTATAGTTACCAATATCTTATTATCCAATCCGTCACTTACTCAATTATTATTTAATATAATTAATTGAAAATGTTTTTATGTAATTTACTTTTGATACAAAATTATGATATATATAACATAAAATTCTAACATTATAATAATGGTAAAACAAATTAATTAAAGAAAGCTATCTTCGTATTTTTCTTTTCACTTTTATCACCTAAAAATAGAAAAATTATATTTTTAACATTTTACTAATTTAAAGAAATTATTTTTAAAGAATTTATTTTATTTTATTATATATATCTGAACAAAAAATATTTGACAACATGATTTTTAATATAGAAAATTTTAAATAAAATAAGATTAGATAAAAATATAAATATATTTTTAATATTTTTATTGACTATATATATTTTAAATTTGTATATATGATTTTATTTAGTTTTAGTCTTTACGAATTTTATTATTATTTTTATATTCTAACATTTTTTTATTCCTTACTATTAACTTAAGTTAGTTTAGTATTCACATATTTAAAAAATAAAAATAAAAATAAAAATAATAGAATATTTTAAATTAGATTAATTAAATTAATCTAGTCATATTTATTATATAGTTTCTTTTATCATATTTATAGTAAAGAAGTTAATCAGATACGTAGAGCGATAATTATAGAGTAAATTAAATAAATATTCAATCATTAAAGAAGAAGAAAATATTTTTTAACTTGCATTTGTGTAAAATTAGACAATTGTACAAAATAGAAATTATTAGAGATAAAAAAAATTAAAATATATAATAAATTTATTTATTTATTCATGGGCTAATAATATGAACTAAATCAATCTCTGTCGGTTTTAATTGGTTAAAATAAGATTTCAAAACAATTAAACGTGATTAGTTCATAATTAATTTTATAAAACTCGAACCAAACAACCATGTTATGCCTCCTGAACTAGTGTCAGAATGGATAGGTATAATAGTTTCTCCAAATTAACTATGTGTATTATTTACACATGTATTCTTTAAATAGATACAACTAATTAGGTATAACAATGGAACATGAACTTGTGAGTATTTATCTGTCTCTCTTAATTTTAACGAGAAAATTTTGTTTTGTTTAGGGTTAAGTTTGAATTTTTCTTAATTCAAGGAATTAGAGTTGGATAGGACATCAGATGTAAGTACTCATCCTACCCCATCGCCAAACCTGTATATATATATATATATATATATATATATATATATATATATATATATATATATATATATATATATATATATATATATATATATATTAAATATAAATAAATTATGATAGTAAATAATAATTAAATAATAAAAAATAAATTACAATTTAATTAAAAATAAAAATTTTATTCTTGAATAATTTTAAATTATTTTATTATTTATTAATTTTTATATATAATTTAAATTTAAGTATAATTATTAACTTAATATATTATTTATTTAAAAATATATAAATAAAATAAATTAAAAAATATAGATTGGATAAAATCAACATGATATAAATCAACTCCACTCCCACTTCACCTTTTTCGAAGACAGAGACAGGTGTAGTCAAACCTGACCTTACCCTATCGCCAAGCTTGCAACTAATATATTATATACATTTGAAATAAATATTCGCGAATATTTGTTAAATATAAAATTAAAAGATTAAAAAAATAAAACTAAAATATTGAAATTTATTTGTTATATAAAAAATAATTTTATAACGTATATTTATATTAAAAATAAATAATTTTAAAATATATTTATATTAAAATTTATTTTATATATAATTAAAAACATCTAAATAAATAATTTCAAAATCTGAATACTGGCGGTTACGAATATTTTGTTGATAAATGAATACTTATTTAATTATTTATTTTGAATTCAAAACTAATTTTATCTGCAAATTTGGCACAGGCGGATTATTTTTGCCATTGCTGTCCCCGACATGTTTGGGAAGGAGAATTGCTAATTTTGAGATGTGAGTAGGAGGATAGAGCTTTGGGACTTGAAATTTGGAGCATACAGGGCCGAAACCCAAGGATGGTTTGGGCCAACCACATGCACATACATGTTTCATCAAGTGAACCTATTTTTATTCTTATGGGCCTTAATTATAACAAGGTTTTAGATGTGCAACATAACTTCATTTATGAATGGTATGGGAACTGGGAAGTCATGACTCATGACTTGGTGAATGGCCACTGAGGCAGATACTGGACTTTTTTTTAATGAAATAAAAGATACACTAACTATTTCTTTTCATCTAAATTGAATTACATCTAATTATCATATTTAATTCTTTTAGTTAATTAAATCTTTTATATTTAAAATTAAATTTTAGTTTTCCATCAATTTTTCTTTTATTTTAATTTTTAAATTCTTTTTTATTCAAACCATTAAAGTTGAATTGATTAAATCGTCGTGTTAAAAAAATATTTGACTAAACTCTGATATCACACTTTTTTTTTGTTTTATTCATCAGAATCTAATAATATAAAAAAGATTACAATATTTATTTATCATATTTAATTAATTAAATTGAACTTCATTGATTATTTTTATTACATTTCTTTTGTTAATTATCAGCTTCAAAAATTATTTCCTCTCAATTTCTTTTATGAAAAAAATACAGTTAGTAAGAGAATAAATTTGAATAACTGGAAGACCATTATCTAATTTAGCTAGGGCTTTTGTGCCCCATGGAAAGATGTCTCATTTGTGTGTTATGTGTTTCTCCTTTCACGCACGCATGTTTAATGGTTTTTGATTTTCACATAAACAGTCTTCCCTTTATGCTGTGTTTGTATAATGAATTAAAAATTTATGAAAATATAAAACACTTGAAGTTTGAATTTATTTATTTTTATTTAAATAAATCAATTTGAATTTTAAAAAATTTTAAATTCTTAGTTTGAACAAGATAATTTAATTTCCACCTTATACAAAAATTATTTTTCAAATACATGTTTGAAGTTTGAATATTAAATTTTATCAAAAATAAATATTATTTAATTTTTAAATATTTAATAATTTAAAAATATAAACATTGATAATTTATACATCATTATTAATAGAGAGAATAAATAAGAAAAATAGAGAGGAGAGAGATAGAGAAGAGAAATGAAGAGAATAAAAGAAAGAGAGGAGAGAGAGGGGACAAAAAGAGATCAAAGTTATATTTAACACACAATTATTAGCTGAAATGCTTGTATGATCTTATTAGTCATGTTAGGTAAACAAATTTTTTGATGAGCTTGTAACTATTTATTCCTTTTTTGTTTTTAAAATAGTTATTAAATTTTTTTTCTTTTTTTATATAAGGTGAGATTTTATTATCTTTTTTTGTTTTTCTTCTTCTACTAATAAAGTATGACTTTATTATTTTTATTATTTTTTATTATTTTTATCCTTTAATTGCATAGTATATTGATAATGATAAATAATATGTTATTTTTTATTATTAATTTTTAGATATTTTTATACTACACTATTTATTTTAAACATTATACTATTTATATTATTTTTACTATTTCATCATTATACTTTAAGATATTAACATTAGTAGATTATATATTCATTTTATTTTTTATATTTTGTGAATATTTTTTATATTATACTATTTATTTTAACCATTAAATTGTTTACATTATTTATTCTATTATTTTTAACATTATACTTCAATATTTATTTATTTAATTTTTTTTTACAAAAAACTTCAAGATATTTAATCACAACACTAATCAACAAACATAACACACATATATATATATATATATATATATATATATATATATATATATATATATATATATATATATATATATATATATATATATAATCATATAAATATGTCTATTTTTGTCACTTTATAATTATTAGTTACTTTTTAACATATAGTTTTACCAAAGATTTATAACTTAACAACTTTTAGATATTAGTTAGTTTTGCCAAACATATTTGCTAAACATATCCAATGGTGAGGGGAAAAAAAGATGAAAGAGAAAAAAATGAATTTTTTTTACAATTTTTTCATCTAAATACAATTTTACCTTTAATTTAGACGAAGAAGGCGAATAATTCATTTTTTAGAATATTCAAAATATTTTATGCTAAAAATATGTTGTTTGGATGAAAAATTTAGAAAAAATTTTGAAATTTTAGTAATATATTATAATATTTTGATTACCTAAAATTGTAAATTTTAAATTCCACAAAGAAGTAAAAAGTTGAAATTATTTTTTCTCTTTTTTCTTTCACCTATGTCTCTTTACTCTCTATATTCTCTCTCTTCTATTTTCTCTCTATCTGGCTCCCTCTTTTTACACTATATTTTTTATTCTTAGTCTCTTTGTTTTTTTTCACGAGATCCATCTTTCTCTTTTCTTTTCCTCCTACCTCTGTTTTCACTTTTTTTCTATTTCTAATATTGACATAAAAACATTAATATTTTATATTTTTTATTAAATATCTAAAATTATTTGTGAATTATTAAATATGTTCTAATATTAATTTTTTAAAATTATTAAATATTTAAAATTGGCCAATGTTTAATATTAAAATCTCAAGTTTTAAAATATATATTTGAAACTAAATTTTAAAAATTAAATTACCATATCCAAACTAAAATTTTAAAATTTTAAAAATTTAAATTTATTTATTTAAACAAAATATTTAAAAAATAAAAAATCAAAACAATTTCAAATTTAAAACATTTAAAATTTCTTAAAGTTTTAAAATTTTCCATTCAAACACAACCTTAAGGTTTCATTTATTCTTCTTCCTTTTTTATATTAAAAAGAAATATGTATTTTGCAGGTAATAATCAAACAAATTCTTATCTCACAAAATAATATTCCTTAAGTCGTACAATATGATTTATATACAAATTTATTTAATAAATGTGATAAGAAAAATATATTTAATTAAGGAAAGAACTTTTAATTTTAAAAAAAGAAAATAAAAGCAATAATAATAGTCTTGGCAATATTTTCTTCTGATTATGCAGTGATTCCAATTTTTATATTATTTTTTTTTACTGAATTCTTGCCTTTGTGTTCAACCTAACTTTTGAATCTAAACGAAATATTACAAAAGACTTAAATAATCGTCCAAATTATTGTGATAGATAGCCTAAGTAAATTGTTATATACTTATTATACTTTACAAATATAAATTTTCATTTGGGTTCGTGCATATGAACTACATGTGAACTTATTTTATTCAACATCAATGTATAATCATCATATTACGTTACAAGCTATTTTGATAACCGCATAAAATCGAATGTACCATGCCCTAGTGTAGCATCATAAGTTTATATGTCTGAATTAAGAATTTTTGATGATAATAAATATTATGGAGATGAATAATATATTATGATAATGATTTCTAGATTTTAAAAGAATTATGTATTATCAAACTTATTGTGTTTACAAAGAGTTCTTCGTTTATGGACGCATTCATCATCCAAATGACATATTTAGCGTCTATAACGAGACTTAACGTCTAAAGATGTGCTTAGCATCTATCAACATGGTGATTGTCCAAATAGTTCAAAGAGGGACTTACCATCCAAATAACATATTTACCATCCAAAGGATGTATTCACCATCTAAAGAGGGACTCGTTCGCTGTTCAATATGAGAGCTCAATGTTCAAAGGACTCATCCAACATCCATAGAAAATGTTTGACGTCCAATGATGAGTTCATCCTCTGTAAGTGAACTCAACATCCAAAGACGTTCCTATTGTCTAAAAAAAGATCTTCCAAAACAAAACAAATTGCACTATTCCATTTAGTAAGTATCTCTCGAAAAGCGTAATTTTTTTTTTAAGTTATTTAGCTTATCATGAGAATCGTTTCTTTCAATTATACAACTTGAAATCATAATCCAATGTTTAAATTCTACCTAATGCACTATTGTGAGAACATGATAGTTTCAGATTGACAAATGACTATATGAAGTTTTGTTTATTGCAAGTCAAGTCTTTAACTGGACCATGACTCCCATGAGAAGAAATTAATAGAAGATTCATCTCTTGTCAATAGAAGATAGCATGTTAAAATTTAGAGAAGGATAATAGTTCTTTGACGCAATCTTCTTTGTCATTAGAAAAAGAGGAGCCTATCAAAAGCTCTGTAAAAATCAGAACTGTGGCATTTAAAGTTGACTTTACCATTTCTCGTGCATAAACAACATTCAAAATTTTAAATGCTATAAAAAGGAAGATTGATCATGCTTAAAGCAAAAGGAACGATAACAAGAAAAGCACAATAAAGTGAAAAAGAAATATTAAATGATATACTCTAAAGTTACTTTAGACGACTCTCTCATTCTTTATCTATAAAGCTCGTTTTGCTTGGCAAAGCTAAGCCTCCATTAATTGTATTGTAATACACTCATCATGTGAGTAAATTTATTGTAAAAACTCATTGAGTTGGTATGATAGCCCAAAGAGGTTAAGTGACAACAAATACTTGATTTTCTTGCAATCAAGTAGATTACAAAGACTAGAATACTTGGAAAGGTAGAAAATACTTGGTTTTCTTGTAATCATGGAGATTACAAGGGTTGTAATACCTAGAGAGGTAAAGAATACTTGTTTGTAAGTCAGGAAAACTTAGTGGAATTTCTTTATGTTAAAGGGACTAGATGTAACTCTATTGAAAGAATGAACTAGTATAAACTTTGTGTGTTTTCGCTCTTACCCTACACTCTTTACATTCTGCATTTTCTTTGAACGGCCATATTAAACCGTGTTTTAAATCCTCCATCCTTTGTAAAAGCTTTTAAAAATCACACATACACAATTCAACTCATTTATTGTGTATTACATGTACCTTCAATTGGTATCAAAGCTCATTGTCTAGGGGTTGAGCATTTAATAGTGCATGGGAAACGATTATGAAAGCTATGGAAACTAAAGGACATGTAGTGAACAAACCTCCTTTGTTCAAAGGTCAAAACCACGACTATTGGAAACAAAAAAAATGATGACATTCTTTTATGCATGTCACATTGACATGTGAGACATAGTTGAAAATGACAATTATATCTCTACCAACAAAGAAGCATAGATTCCAAGATCTTTGTGGAACGAAGAACAAAAGACAAGGTACCTTATAAACTCAAAGGTTAGAAATTTTCTTATATATACATTTACGAAATCAAAATATGAGAAAATCCACAATTGCAAGTCGTCCAAAGAAATGTGAGATACTTTTTCTCTAGCTTATGAAGGTACTTCTCAAGTAAAAGACTCTAAAATTAGCATGCTAGTACATAAATATGAATTGCTTAAAATGGAAGATAATAATACTATTGATCTAATGTTTGAAAGATTTCAAACAATTATTAATAATCTTAGATCACTAGGAAAAACTTATGATAATTATGATCGCATAACAAAAATTCACAAGTTTGCTTAGAAGGTGGAGACTAGAGGTCAAAGTCTTGAGAGTGTCCAAAGACCTTAAGAAGTTTTCCATGGAAGAACTTCTGGGTATGCTCAAAGTTCACGAGATGAAGCTAAACGAAGATGAAGGGCAACAAAAAGGAAAGTCCATAGCCCTCAAAGCTCAAAAGACTCCTAAAGGCTCAATGTCTAAAGCCTTCATGACAGAGTAATCATGTGGAGACACATAAGAAAAAGATTGTTTTAATGATGATGAACTCTCCTTCATTTCAAGGAAGATCCAATCTATGTTGAAGCACAAAAGATGATCAATATGGAAGAACAACTTCAAGAAGCACACCAAGGAAACGAAAGACAAGGCGTAGGTTGTGTGTTATGAATGTAAGAAACCAAGACAGTTCAAATTTGAATGTCCTAACCTTGTAAAGGAGGAAGAGAAGGAGAAGAAGAACTCATTCATCAAGAAGAAGAAAAGCCTCATGACTACTTGGGAAGATCTTGACCTATCATTCTAAAAAAATGAAGATCAAGAAGCCAACTTATGCTTGATGACAAACATAACATCTAAAGATGAGGATGATGAAAAAGTAAATTTCGATAACTTAGAATATTTACAAATAGCCTATCCAAAACTTCTTTCAAATTCCTCAACTCATTCAAAAGTAAGTAATTGACCTTAGACAAAATCTAGCCAAATTTATGGTACAAAATATTTAAACAAGTTGTTGAAATACAACAGAAGTCCACATAACAAATCTGGCTTAGGTTTTGAAAAGGAAAAGGAAATAAAGGAAATAAAGGAAAAACCAAATATTCACTGTTCAACTTATAGAAAGTTTGGACGTAGATCTTATGACTGTAGAAAGTTTTGAAAAGGACCGTCCAAACCTTCAAGGACTAACCTACAAGAATCCAAGAAATTTTGGATACCTAAATTAATGATTATTATTGTTGTATATGTGTTTAACAGTAGGAAGGAAACCCTTGTCATGGTACCTGGACAATGGGTACTCATGTCACATGATAGGAGAATAATATATATTCCAAGACCTTAGGCCAAAGAAAGGAGGGTGAGTTACCTTTGGAGGTAATCAGGAAGGTAAGATAGTTGGCATAGGAAAGATTTGTAAACATCCCTTCTCGTTTATAGACAATGTTTTAGATATTAAAGGATTGAAACACAATCTGCTAAGCATAAGTCAATTGTGTGATAGTGGGTATGATGTACCCTTTAATAAGGGTGAATGCATAGTTAGGTAATGTAATGATTGTATAATATTTTCTGCTAAGAGACAAAATAATCTGTATAAGATTGATCTGACAGATCTGACTAAGAAAAATATAACATGTGTGGTGTCTATAAATGATGATAAATGAATGTGACATAAGAAACTTGATAATGGAAGCTTATATCCAAGTTGAAAAAACATAACCTCGTGAGAGGTCTACCAAGTCTTGTGTACAATGTGGATATGTTATGTGATGCTTTCTAGAAAAGAAAACAAATTAGAGGATCTTTTGAATCCAAAAGTAATTTTTTCCACTTCTAGACCTCTAAAACTATTACATATTGATTTGTTTAGACCTACCAAAACTGGCTCATTAGGTGGAAAACATTATGAACTAATAGTAGTCGATGACTATTCTAGATGGACATGTGTTATGTTCCTTGCTCATAAAGATGTGTCTTTGAAGGTCTTCTCTGTATTCTGCACATGTATTCAAATTGAAAAAGGTTTTATTATTACCTCTATAAAAAATGACCATAAGGGAGAATTTGAAAATGAAAACTTTCAATAGTTATGTGGAGAACATGAAATTCATTATAAATTTTCTTGTCCAATAACTCCTCAACAAAATGGTGTTGTTGAAAGGAAAAATAGATCTTTTCAAGAGATGGCTAGAACGATATTGAATAATTTTAACTGTCCTAAATATTTTTGAATAAAGGTTATTAATACAACTTTTTATTTGCAAAACAAAATATATATAAGACCCATTTTGAAAAAGACTGTCTATGAATTGTGGAAGGGTAAACAAACCAACATTTCTTATTTCCACACTTTTCGGATGTGATTTATTTTATTTTAAATACTAAGAACAACTTGGGTATGTTTAATCCAAAATCTGATAAGGGAGCATTCATTGGATACTCAATCAATTTAGTTTTTAAAATTATATATTTAATCAAATTAAATTTTAAACTTAAAAAAAAACTTAATTACACTTTTTCGTATAATTTTAAAATTTTACAAAATCTTTTCATAATTTTTTCACACATTCTCTACTAGACGTAGTCATGTTTGAGCCAGATAGGACCACTATAAGTTACATAACTCTTTCTATATTATACTCGTTTAGTTTTTTTTTATTGGTATATACTATTTTAGTATATATATATATAATCACTGCATTTGTTAATTACACTTCACTTTGTCAAATATATGTTTATATTTATCAATGTAAAATATTAAAAATTAAGATGATAAATTTATTTTTAAATATTACTACTTAATTGTATAAATTTATAAATCATATAGATTTATTTATTAAATCATATAAAATAATTTATTAGTTAAATTATATAATATCTGATAAATTTTTTTATTAAATTTTTTTATTTTTGTGTAACTGCTTGCAAATAAAATGATGGAGGATGTATAAATAATTTATAAATAATAAATAATTATATATAACTGAATTAATCAATTTATATAATTAAAATACAAATATTTAATAAATAATAGCTTCATGAACATAAAAATTTAAAAAGAAGAGATAAATTTGATAAATTTATATAAATTTAAGATAAAATAAAAAAACATGAGAGATAAATTTTTTACAAAATTTAAAAATTAAAAAATAAAAATTGTAATTAATTATTTTTTAATTAAGAGACAAATTTGACGACCTATAATAATTTAAATAACTAAATTAATTTCAGAAATTAATTTGATTTATTGTAATGTTTGAGGATAAGTTAAATATAATATATAATTTCACAAACTATTTTGATGTATTATTAATTCAAATACTAATTTTACATATTATTATAATTTCAAAGACTAAATTAGATATTCTCTTATAAATATATTATTATTATTATTATTTTTTAACAAAGTGAATAGTATTTGTTTGAGAACACAAATGAAATAAAACTTTTAGTATTTCATTAGAACTTAAAACCGGCGATCAATATAATTTCTCAAATGTTAAAACGTTTATTAATTTGAAGTTGAGGGAGTAATGTTACTTTAAAAATATAATAATTAATAAGTTTAATAGACATATAAGGTAAATATATATTTTTTACAATGTTAATAAATTAAAAATATTTGTTGTATACAGTAATAATAAAAATAAATAAAATTATCATACATTATTATTTGTAATTAAATAATAATATAAAAAAAATATTTTATTCGACAACTCCACGTCCTTGATCTTAGCCAAAAGGTTATAGAAGGTATAGACATATACTGCTATTTACTCATAATTAATACTATATAATCAATTGATCATGTTTTTAATTTCTGTTTGTGAATGTTACGTTTTTCCCGTTGCATTGGGAAACGTAGGTTTTTGGCATTCCTTTCGGCGGTCACAATAAAGCATAAGAATACTTTTCTTTTGTTTTTATTTTTTTGGCTACACTGCTTTAATTAATCACTTTATAGTTCCACCATGCCAAGCAAAGCACAGAACCTCCTCAGATTTTTGTGAGTAACTCAACCGGTACGTGTACCATCATATCACGAGACATGCACAGTGATGAAGCCCAAAACCGACACCAGTAGGTAAACACGCTCATTCAACTTTGTTTTACTTGTTCAACGGGAATCCTGAGCCTAGCTCAGCAGCATTTATCATAATATCAGTTGTGATTTAATTTTATATAAAAAATAAAGATATAAATGAGATACAAAAAATAAGTGACATATGATAAAAAATATATTGACACCAAACTTTAATGAGTTTAATCTTCGCGTAACTGAAAGTGTAATTAGATCACTGTATATACTAATCATGCGAGACTTATTTTTTCAATTTTAATTGGGTTAAGTATTTAAATAGTTTTTTATTATAATAATAATTTTATCTAATTTAAATAAAATTATTTCAAAAAAAAATATGATCTAATAAGATAATAATAATAATTTATAAATGAAAATATAACTCTCATCCATGTCAACCATTCCTACTCTTGATTAATATTATATTAATTAATTAATTAATATTAATATAGATATATATGGCACCGAAGAGTTGACGTCCATATTTCATTTTGAGATGGGGTGCTGGGAAGCCGATTTTAAGAATTATCATTCTCCAACCACGCCACTTTCATTGCTTCCAAAATAAATAAAAAATATATTATAAGTTAACCAAAAACATAAAGCCAGTGTAGCTCCGAAGAGGAAAAGCAGCAGCAGTACTATCATACCCTTTTCGTGCTCCATCTGGAATTTTCTTCTCTTTCACTAACGGGTAATTTTCGTGCTCCCCTTTCTTCACAAAATGTTGATTTCATGCCCAAGACTCACTGCATTTTTTTGTGGCTCTGCTTTATTATTTTTTGTATTTTTCGCATTATTTTATTTTTCAGTGTTTGTGTTTGATTTGAATAGGTGAAATTGTTACCTGGGAGGGAGATTATCTAGGACGGCAAAGTATTTGTTTTTCTGATACCTCGTACTGAGTTGTAGCAGTTGGATCTAGTAGATTGAACCTGTAACTCACTCTTTGACTCAGTTATTGTGGGTATTATGGAGACCCTTTTTGTGGTTGAGCAACACAAGAACCAATACTACAGCAGGTCCAAGTCACAGGGTCATGCTCGATTTGGGTCTTCACCTAACAGGGGGTTTAGGGATATCAATTGCAGGAGTTTTGAGTCTGGGAGGACAGGTATATTGCCAAATCCTTTCAAATCTCAGGGTTCCCCTAAAACACCATGTAACCCTGATAACAAAACGCATGTGAAGGTTAAAGTTACTCCTAAGAGCACCCCAATTCCCATCAGTGGCCAAGTTTGTAGAAAAGGGACTGAAGATGTCTCTGGTACTGGTGGAGCTCTTTTGCTTTCTGAGTTATGGGCTGGACCTACATACTCAAATTCACCACCTCCCAGTTCCTTGCCCATTCCCAAGTTTTCTGTCCGACCAAAGAGGACTGTGTCTCTTGAGCTTCCTGGTTCCTCCTCTCCTGAGATTGAAATGCGTCCGGTGGCAAAGTCTGCGCCCTCTTCCCCTTCCAGGGAGCATTTGGATTTACCCTTTACAATGGATCTCTTTGTTAATACTGATTCTGCGACCAAGACCCTTTGTCGCATTCTTAATCTTAACATCAACGATGACTGAAATGGGAGGAGCACTGGGCTCTCCTGTAAGAAAGGTTCGTTAATGAAAGTGGGTTAGTGTTAGATGTGTATAGATACCAAATAAAGTTTGGAAGTTTGTAGTGTTAGTTGGTCTATGTAGCTTTTGGCTGTGGTGGTGCCCTTGACAATCTTGGCTGTGGTGGTAGGTCAACAATCTCCCGATTTTGGAATTTGGATCGAGAGGGTAACTGGGTGTATACTAGAGGAATCTATTGAAAGCAGGCTTTGCTATGGATCCTGCAACTTGATGAAGCTTCCATGAAAATGGCTGGCATGTAGAATGGTGGTAATGGGTAGAAGTGGCATGGAATAGACTTGGTTCGACTGTGATTTAATCTATTGGACCTGAAGAAAGTTACATTCAAGTTGAATCCTCAATTTATGATATATAGTTCTCAGCATCGTCTCCTCACAGAATGGTTAACTTTCCTTTATTCTGACATAGGATTTAGACCTCTTGCTTTAGATATTATGTATATACTGTACAATCCTCCCCTTCCTCCCCCTTTTCTGTCTGTGTCTATCTTTTTCTTCTTTCTACAATCCTTAATCATTCTAATTTGTTTTACTTTTCTAGTTTCCTTCTTTGCCTGACATGATTTTATAGTGTGCATCACTCTTATATCAATCTTCTTCTAGATGGTAATGTTGTTTGTTAGTTATTACTTTCCTCACCGGTCTTTTTTTTTCTAGTCATCTTTTTTCTCTTTGTTAACTTTGTATTTAGCTACCCTCAGTAGGGTGTAGTTTACCCCTTCACTATCTTTTCTGTTTTTTTTCAAAGAAAAGTAAGAAGGGATTTGTAATAGCCTTTTGTAGTATCTGCTTCAGTTTTTAGGATTAATCCATGTCACTCCACCTACTAGTAAACCCTTGATATGTTTCATTCCGAGTAATTCTTATTTCTTTAGTCCTAGACCTAGTTCTCTCCTGGCTTATCTTCCATTTCGATGGAGTGTTGACCATGCTATGCCAAATTTTAAGGTATGATCGTACTTGATGATTATTTAAATACTTCTGCTATATTCTTTTCATGCCATTACATTGCAGTATCTAAGAATTGTTCAACCTTCAATGTGTTAATCAGGGTGGCAAAACTTTATGAAGGCTGTTTCAGTCGTGACTCAGTGAGATGTGGTCAGTTGAAAGCCATTTCTCCATAATGTCCCTTTGTGGCTCATAAATTTGTCTGTGTTTCTTTCTTTCTTTCTGCATCAGTAACTTGTGGAATTTGTTTGGTCTGATGAAATATAATATTAGTGACTATTATGTATCCAGCACTTTGTATCTGAATTAAATACTTATTCTCCTTACTAATTTATACATCATTTCTTCGAAAGCTATGGCATGATTATCTGCATTTTATGAACTTTCGTATCTGTTGTCGTTGTTTGATCTTTCAATGAATTGAATTCCTAATATTGATGGAACTTGGACTACGAAATATTCAGTAATAATTCTCACGCATCAAAGATTTGGTATCATGTTTAAACAATTCCATTTCAGAATGGTCTATTTTTCTGCAATGGCAACTGCAGGTTTGGTTCCTTTGAATAAACCAACTTAGGGTGTGTTTTGTTGCTCATCCAAGAAGATGGATGCGCGTCATGTTGGATGCATCTAATACTAGTTTTTGCGTATCAATTCTACTTATTGAACGTGGAAACGTAACAATATGCACATTTTTTACGCTGAACCAAACATGCACTTACAATGGTTTGGAAACACGTTTTGTAACCCAGATTTCACGTCCCAGAACAGAAAATTCTGAAAGCCATAACTTTTAGTGTATACTCGGGCATCTCCAAAAAGCTATACCTAATAGTGTATACTCGGGCATCTCCAAACACGCAATTACACGCCGGAACGTGGAGTGATATATTCCTCAAAAATCAAAAAAATTTAGTAGTCTTATTATAAATCCAGGTACTTCAATTTGTCTAATTCAGTCAATATGATATCAACCATTCCTCTTCTCAATTTCCTTCGCATTGGCTAAAATTTCTGTTGGATGACCTAATTCTAAACCTCTGGTTTCTGACTTATTGTTGTAGACTGCCTCAATTCTTTCAGCTCTAGGTGGATATGGTTGCAACTTATTAGTGAAATTATCAATGTCTCGTAGCCAAAGTTTATATAAATTTCTCAACAGGAAAAGAAAAAAGTAAAAATAAACCAAAGTTCTAAGTTAAATTAACTTAGGCATACTTTTGTGAAGGCCCTTTCAATCAACTTTTTCAAAAGTTAAAATACAATTTAATTCTTTTCATTTTTTTATAAGTATTTATTGAGTAGTTTATTTGAATTGAATTGAACTCATGATTCACTTTATTTTATAAGAAAAAATATACTGGGAACGATCTATATTTTATATGAATTTAGAATACTAATTCTATATTTACTAGTTGATGGTATAATTAAATATACCAAGAGATTGTATGCATGTTTTGTGCGGTTTCGTTTGTTTAATCATATGCTCCAAATTCTAGGCTTTTAATTGGACAAACTGCAGTGAGTAATTGAATGATGTCATCATTGTGATGGCAAAGGAAATCTAGTTATACTATTTATTAACTATAAACACCTCCTATTATAAGCCTTGAGGTTAGGCCTACAATGTCTCCCATGAAGATCAATATTAACTGTACAAAATCCATTACTAATTAATAAAATTATTAGTAGGTTTAAATATCATCTAATAAATCACAATATTGATTCGTTTTGAAAAAAAATGTCACAATTAATTGCAGGCCATAAGAATTAATAGAAAAAATTATAACATTCTCACTCTTGGGAAAAATCAATTGTGTAGTTTGTAAGTTGAAAAACATTTTCAAAAATGACTCTTGGGTTAATGACATATTGTGATCACAACTTATGATACCAAGATACAACAACACCTAATTAAGACTCCATCCAACAAAAGTAATATAACATTGAATCTTTGTTGATGCAAAACCTTTCATGTTTACAAATATTACTAACTCCGACGACTAGTCATCAAAGTGGAGTGTAGTAAGAAAATGACGTGAACCATGCTGTCATTTTTTCTGTCAATTCTTAATTTTTTCTCAAATGACTAAAAGCAAAAGAAATTGTATGGTTTACAACAAAACCATCATGCCTCAACTCCAAAATGACATTGACTATGGGCACAATAGTCCTTATGATACATAAGTTTTAATATCATGTCTCAACTCCAATACGACATCGATCATCGACATAGTGGTTCCAATGACATCAAGCTTTAATATCATATTTTAGCTCCAATACGATGTCGACTATGGACTAGTAGTCCTTATGACACCAAACTTAAATATCATGTCTCAACTCCAATATGGTGTTCGAGTTTTCATAATTTCACATTTGACATATATGTACGTCAATGTACCATAGTAAATTCATCTCATCATTTATTCATCAAATCAAATGTAAAATATAATCAATTTATTATTTTCTAAAATTCAAATTAAGATTCTAACAATATAAAATAGAAAATAAAAAAAAAAACTCCCACTAACAAGACACATCATAATAACTCACAATGCCCATTTTTTCAACATGTCTTTTGAAAACAATGTACTTGAATCCCTTGGTTAAGGGGTCAACCACCGTGAAATCTGAGTCAATGTGCTCCACCATTATAGAAAAATCTTTCACAAAATCCCTAACAATTAGGTATTTCACCTCCAAGTACTTAAATCCACTAAAAGTTTTATTAATTTTTGCATAAAACACTACAACACTGTTATCACAAAAATGGGCCACTAATGCTTGTATGATTATGAATGATCTCTAAGAGATCCAAACTTCTAGTTGACCTTTTTTTTGGTATGAGTAAACTTTTCCCCGAGTGCAATCCACACAAGTAACCAAACCATCAAAATTCAAGGAAGGTAGAATGTTTGTCTTTGTTAATCTCTCAACTCTTTCCCTAGAAATATGATCTAAGCGCTTAGGCCACAAGATAAAGGATTTTCCTCAATCTTAGATCTTTTTGCACCAAAATTCTCAACAACTAAATATGAACAAATATTATTAGAAGGTAAAGACAATTTGTAAAATCATTCATTAAAAATCCATATCCAATAATTTGGAAGTTCAACATCAAAATTATTTTTCTATCACCAAAAGTAGAACTGAAACCAAATTTGTCTAAACAAGAAACAAAAATCAAATTTCTCCTAAAAGAAAACACATAAAGGGTATCTTTCAAAACCAATCAAATTTAGAACCTAAAATTAGGACTAAATATACATTCCCACTGATTTAACAACTTTTTCAAGATCATTTCTTATCTCGAGTTTGTTTTTCTTCATATTTGGTTCTCTCAATATTTTGAACCCCTCTAATGATACAAAATGATAAGTTAACAGGGACACAAAATACAACAAGATATAGCTCAAGTCTTAAAAAATAATCAAGAATAAGGTCAATATAATAATACATTCACCTGTGGGCATAATGCACTAACCAAGATTATAGCCTTGGTTAAAACCTCATATGGGTTAATCCATAAGTACACATTGGATTAAGAAAGTTGTTCCCTTTGGGCAAACAAATTCCCTAGCCTAATGTGTTCTCTATTAACTCCATTACAGAAAATTTATTGTTAAGACAAAACATAAATACATTATAACATATTACAAAGCAAGCTATCACAATGAGGTTAGTATACTAGCACATTCTCCTTTGAGCAGAATGCACAAACCAAAAAAGGTCAAAACTTGATTCAAAATCTTAGATGTGTTAATCCATGATCATGCACCAAGTTTAGAAAATTGTCCTCTTTGAGTAGACAAATCTCTTAACCTAATACCTCCTCCAATAACTTTATCCATTCTTAATTGTTAACCTAAAATATACAACAACCCCTTTTGGTTGCATGCAAGAATCAAAAGCATTCTTCACAGTACAAAAAAAATTTCATGAATCAATGCAAGTGGTTCCACTTTGGTGGTGACGACTTATAGCAACCCATAAAATTCTTGTATAGAAATCAATTTTCTCTTGTCCAAAATCACAACTTAGTCAAAAGGCAAGTGCATAATTAAAAGAGCATCATTACCGATCATATGTCAATATCATAGCATTCTCATCATGTTTTATACTTAAACAAACCAATACTTAAACAAACCAAACAGTGACATATAAAGAATTTAATATTAAATTTCATTTAAGTATAGATCAATAAAAAATTCACAACAATATAAACAAGATAATAAATATATATAACTAAAACTTTAAAATACACACAAATACACATTCCATATGTTTAGTGCAACAAAACTTTATCAACATGAGTTGATTAAGTGGTTATAGGTTCTCCCACTTATACTTGTATGCTTGAATTCAAGTCCTTGTTGTAATTTGACAAGACATCTCCATGTATAACAATGAAACTCAGTAGCTTCTCGAACTTGATAAATATGCACAAAAGCATATATTTAGCACAATAAAATTATACTAACATAGATTGGTTTAATAGTTAAGCTATCTATCTATGTTACAACTTTGTGAAGTTGAATTTAATTCCTATGGACACTTTTGAAATCACTAACATATTGGGATAGTAACAACATTTTATAACAATGTCACCCAATTGAATCAAAATTCAATTGAAATTGCATATTTAAGCAAGGTGAAAACAGAAATCATGAGGCAAAAATATAAAAATCAGATGAGCAAGGCATTATCATAATTAATTGCAATTTAAATCATGGTATATTTGAGCGAAGTGAAAACATTCCTAATAATAGCAATATTAGCAATTAAAAAATGGTACCCAATAGCCCGGGCCATGAATTCAATGTAACAATTGAATGAAAAGAAAAATAAACGACAATGATGTCAATTAAAAAAAAAAAGATCGATCAATCAATGATTCAACGAAAAGTGCAATCAATCAATGATTCAAATATGGCAATTACAATGATGAATATATAATAATCAAATATTTCAATTAAATAACAATTACAAAATTAAGGTGCAATATGAAAGTAGGTGTCTGAATTGCAATTCGATCATGTAAGAAAAGATATATAGGAAATATCATGCTTTATATAAATTTAGAATACCAATTCAATTTAATACAATCAACAAATTAAGGATTCCTTTATCAAATCATACGTTTTATATTTTAGGGTAGATTTTTAATGGAAGATAGTTATTAATTATTTTCATGACGACAAAGAAAAAGTCTTCCTATTTATTAACCTAAGTACCTTTCATTGCTAGTCTTAAGGTTAGGTTAATACTATCTCTCACATAAATTAATATTAAGTATTCAAAAGTATATTATTGAGCTTAAATATTATATAATAAATTATATTCTTTACTCGTTTAAAAAAAACAAAATATCATAATTAATTGTAGCATACGAAAATTAATAGAAGTTTTTTTAACATATTTGTCTACTTTATCAATGAAATTCCCACGGAATTCCAATTAATATCTTGTTTGGAAATGGGAATGATTCAAAATTTCCACTCTTCCTACTATATTCTTGTGTCATGCGATGCTGTTTCTTTGTCACGAGTAGTAGTGGTATTTTCAGTCTGAATTATTCACTCTCACGGTGCAGTCTTTTTCACTCTTCTGGATATGATTTGGATTCCATTTTTTTTTTTATTTTTTGGTTTTCTTCTTTCTTGACTGATTTAAACTGTTGACACTTGATACTTATGTTTTTATACAGTTCATATTGTACACTCGTGATCACTGTTTGAAAAGAAGTTACTTAATTGCTTTGTTGTATGGAACTGTTGACGGGAAACATTTAAACTATTTGGTGAAACATGAAAGATGTCTCGACTCAATAATGATGTTAATTTGTGATCCGTAATAACTAATAATTCTGGCAGATGTCAAAGGAGTCTCCATCTTTTAGGTAACTTTTGTTCGTTCTTTGTCACAATTAATTGAGCATCTCAGCAATTTAGCGTGCTCACTTTCAAGTACTTTGGGTCCCAATTCCATTGTGTTCTTGTTTTCACCTTAGTCGTTGCATTGCACCTCACCTTCCCCAACGTCAATTAATGATTCTCTTGGTACAAGTCCTGTTTGTCATTTACTTTCATATTCAAATACGTGTCGTAGATTATGGTTGGAGAAGTGTTTTTATTTTATCACACAATAAGAGGTGAAGGAATGGTTAAGCCTCAAGAGTTTTAAGAGGCTTCGAATTCAGAGTCCAAAAGTACTTTATGTTGCATAAAGATGGAAACAAAAGTACCACCAGTTCCCCCCTTTGTGAATAAAAATGCCCATTTGCTTTCGAGTGGGGATTTCTTATCTCATCTCATATCATATCATATCACAGCAAAACTAAGCGACTAGTATTGTTTAAAGCTAATCATTTAACCAAATTTGTCATGTTATTTACGCCATTACCACGCGCGTCTTTGGAATTTTTATCTTTCTGGTACGTAATGTTGCTTTAATGATGACCCCATTTATTTTAGACCTTTTTGTTGCCAATGCCTCATCACGACACGGACCTAGTTGGCCCTGTTAAATGAATTCTATTATGGTGTTCCGGAGGTGGGACATCAATTTTGCTAATTTAATAATTAATAATTATTACTACGTACTACATTCTTATAATCATTTCTAATAAAAATTTTTTTTTTTTTTTATTTTTCAACTAATGTCTTCAACAAAATTATTAATTACATTAAATTTATGATAATTTTTTTTATATAACTAGTATTTTAGTCTTATATAGGATAGATATTTATTTTATATAATTAAAATTTATGATTAATATATTTTAACATATAAATCATATTTAGATTTATAATGAATAATTTAAATTGTGTTATAATATTTTTTGGATTATTGATAACTTTTTTTAAAATATTAAAATTTAATTTAACAATAAAGAAAAAAAGTATTTTTTTTGCACATTTTTTAGCACATATAAAAGAGAGTATATTTAAAAGAATATACCAATTAAAAACAAATATATAGATAAAGATTAAAAAAATATAATTTGAGATGAATAAGATTTAAGAAAAATGTTTTTTTATTAATTGAATAGATAATATGTAAAATATACCTAAGATAGAGAGAAAAGACAAAAGATGGGGGAAAGTCTAATTGAAAGCGGAGAGAGTCGGAATTTTTTTCACTCTTCAAGTTTTATATTTTAATGTATAATATAATATTTTTAAAAGAATTAACAAATAATTATGAATTATTTAAGTTTTGAGTGAAATATTAATATAAGATAATATTATCAAATAATGAATACTTTGTTATTTTTCTAAAATAAGATATTTTTGACATAAATTAAACTACACAAAATAGCTTATAAAATGAGACGGAGATCCAGAACTGGTTTTATCCCAAAGTTTGATATTTGGGGATTCTCCCTGTTATCCGTGTCAAAGTTTCTAATGGAAGCCTAATAATATTAAATTATTTGGATAACGAAGTAATAATAGGTAAGGAAAAGGACTTTTAACAAATGTATATTTCTGTGTCATGTCTGTTTTTTTCTTAATGGTATGCTGGATTTTTGTTAATCGAGGGGCGTGAACAGCATATTAATAATAATAATAATAGAATTCGTGCAAGATAGGAATCTTGTCGAGAAAAATAATGAATTGGTCCCCATTTGCAATAATATGCATCATCATCTACTCACTCAGATAAGAAGGAAGAAAAAAAGAAGCAGAATTTTCAGTCACATATCATCAGCATCATAATCTGCTTCAGCCGAAAACAAAGGGAGAAAACCAGAAGCAATCTAAAACTACTCATTTCTTGAAATGAACTCTACATCCTCATCCTCTCTTATCTCTATTTGCACGGGAGAGGCCAAATAAACAAAAACAAAAAACTTCAAAAGGGTAAAATTATATAATATACTAGCTAGCTAGCTGGTCACAATATTAATATTATCTAGAGATCCTAACCTTGTGACTAGCTAGTTATCCTCATCCGAATGCAAGACTTTTGAGGCCGCGGTGGAAGTAAAAAAATGAACATTAGTATCTGTCAAATTCTGAAGTTCCTGCTCCATCTAAGACCATTTCTTTGTGGCGACATTCTTGGCTGCAGAAAGCTTTATCTCCTCTGCAAAACACAAATGAATTAGAGAAAACCATGTTTGGTTATCTATATATCACTAAGAAGCATTGAAAATGGACCTTACCTATAAATGAAGATGTCCTTTGTCTGCTCAAGATGCTTCTTGCATGTGTGACAGAAGCTAAGGAAATTCAGTGAAGGAGAGTGGGGGTTATTGGGCAGGGAACAGTAGCTTTCCACAATACAATTGTCGAATATATGTGTTGTTCTAGGATTAGGTCCATGTGCTATCACACACGTGTACTCCTCAGAAAGCTCCATCTCACTCAATGTCATAACACCTGTTCCTACTGATAATGGAGAATCCTTTGTATACTTTTGCGAATCCGTGGTTTTGACACCAATATCATAAGCAGCACATGTTGTAGACCCCAATGGAGGTGGTGGTGGTGGTGATGGTGGTGGAAGGGAAGGGATTTTCACTCTAAGCTTAGTCCCAAACAGGACAGTTCCACTTCTTGGTGTAGCTAAATTCTGAGGAAGATTCTCATCTTTAAGTGCACCAACAAGAGCAAGGCCAATGCCTTCTGAGGGCATTCTTGGGGAGATAATATTTATAGGTTCGGTTTTGTTGTCGTGGGAAAAAGGATTCCCGAATGGGGATAAGGCTCTGGTGTCAAGAATCGATGTGGGACTTCTCAGGGCCTCAGCTCCTGAGAGACACTTGACAGTGAAGTCTCGGAATTTGGGTGAAAATAGAGAAGGGATGGTTCTTTTGTAACCTTGATTTGGACATGGCTGAGAGCTGTGATCACCCATCAAACTTGGCTTGGTCACAGCTCTTGATCTGTTTCTGAGCAGCATAAGTCCTGAATGAATCAAGAAACAAGTAATTATTAGCTTACGAGAAATTATCTTACAAAGAAAACCACTCTCTGATTGATGTGATGCAGACAATAGTTCACAAAACAAATATATTTTATATATATATATATATATATATATATACCTTTCAGTTGAGGTTCTTTTAGGAAAAAGAATCCTAGTGTTCTGGGAATGTTAGTGACACAAAGGCAAAAAAGAAGCGGTGATCTGAAACTGTCAGGCTAACTGAATAGCCTCTTGTTGATGTTGAAGAGAAAAGCATCTATTCCCATGAAACAGATGCTAGTGCAGCACGTACTGCTTATCAAAATTTATTTCTGAGTTTGAAGTATGAAACTTTATGGAGAACAAACAGAAAGAGAAGAAAAAAGAGGGAAGCTTTCGACTTGGAAGAGAGAGAAAGGGAGATGCCCGAATATGGCTTTTAAAGGAAGAAAAAGCAAAAGATATTGTGTGCATGAAAATCAAATGTTATTACTTCAAAGTTTTTGCTTTCTCTTTCTTTTAATACGATACTGTTTTTCTCCCTATAAATAAATTCCAACTGTATCATTAAACGGACTGACCTTAATATTTTTTATTTTTCTTTTCTTATCATTTGTTTCACTAATGACTGATCCAAGGTATTTTGTCCTGGTGTGGTTTGAAGGTTTCGAACAAGGAAACGGAAAGTAAAGGAACTCCTATAAATATTTTGTAAGTAAATAAGAAAATAACAACAATAACATACATATTTTTAAAAGTATCGGATCATTCTTAATTGGTTATAAAACATAATTTTCTTATCTAAAAATTATATACGGTTATAAATTTATAATAATGTAAAATAATTATTATATATTAATAGAACTAAACAATTTTTAATTTGAGGTCTTATTATTATATTTTTACATAAATAAACTCATCATTTTCGTAATAATAAAGGCATCAATTGAGAACATGATAAAAGAAAACGTGGAGGCTTGCTAAAAATACACATTGGTTTTTCTGATAATAAACTTTTATCATTTGTATTTTAAAGAAAGTAATTATATCCATTCATCCAGATTTGATTTGAATTCAAACATATGTAAAATTAGTTAATTAATTCTATCGATCATAACTTTGGAATTTGATTCAAAGATTATTTATCTAGCCTTAAATAGATAATTTAGGGAAGTTCTGGAAAATAAATTTAACAAACAAAATTTTTTTCCTCTAGACACATCAAATTTTGTCTTCTGATATGAGGTGAAGGTTTATTGAAAGGTTGGACATGTAACTAGTGAAAAGGCCATTTGGTTTTGATTTTGTAACGTTTAAATGTGTAATTTTCATCTTGGTTTGTATTTAGATCCTAAATTTTTCTTTTGAGATTTGTATTTTTGTTTTAATTGTTTTTGGGTCTTATTGGACTAAGGTGTTGATGCTTAGCTAAGGAAAGGAAAGGGTTTGATATTTGTCTTATGTTTGACTTGGATCTTGAGTTTGTGCTAATTCCTTATCATTAGGTTAAGTTAGATTAGTCTTACATTAGAAAGGAGTATAGAAAAACCTAATGTAATAAGGATTAATCACTTTTTCATTGGAATGAAATTGAGCTTCTAATTTTTTTAGAGTTTTTTCTCTTTTGATTCTTAGATGAACCTCTAAGATACTTATCAAGAATTTCTCAAATTCTTGTAACGAGTTTCACTTGAACTTATCAACCCATTAGGATTATAACATTTCTCATCTCTAATCGCCTTCTATTTTCTTGTTCTCCTTTTTTTGATTTTTCCCAAATTAGAAAACCTAAATCTCAATATTCTTGTGTTGATTTGCAAAGATCCAATTGGGGAGCGTTTAATTATTGATATGAATATGGTTATTCCTTGGCCTCCTATAACTTCTCATAATGTCTCTTCTAAATACTTGATAGAGTTGTGACAAAAAAAGACTTATTTTATCAATCACAATACATACTTTAAAGAATAAATTAGGAAAGTTATCTAAGATATCCAATAAAAACTCGATAACTTCCCATAGAGCAACCAAAGTTCAACACATTATACTAGCTAGTGGTGCATATGATTAAGGTATGACCAATTTATTAATTATACATGTATTACATAAGATACAAAATGCTGGATAAGACATTATTTTACCATACAAGGACAATTTGACGCAAGTTAGAAGTCAACTCTTGTAGGCACTCTACAAAAAAATATTTTACCTTTAAGGAAACATACAAACTTCATAACATTTACTACTTCTCTAGAATATGAATCTTTTCTAAGTCACCAAAATATATCATATACAAATTGTAAAGATTTAATTATGTAGATTCCTTGCTTGTATGAGAACCATATTGATTTATCCTTCTTTATCAATTATAAAAAGGACACTTGCAAAATAGTTGTAATATCTTGCGGTTGTATAATTCATGAATTAACAAATGATTCTAATCTTTTGTCCTTGGAACCATAAATCCATGCACTCTTATATCAACTAGGCTAGGTAAAGGTGAGTTAATCTCTCGTACTATCAACATCACGCAACTAAAAATTCTTTCAAACTCAAACATGTGTGTCATTCCCAATTCATCATATCTATAAGCTCTTAATTAACCATACTTGGGATGTCCAAATGATATGCCACCTACAACTTGGACTGTGGCAAACTTCTAAAACAAAGAATTCTCGATTAAATGTTGATTAATTTACATTCACCAACCATAAACATGATATTTCATTTAAGAAAAATTAAACTTTGTATTACTTGAAATAATAGGCAAACTTTGATTATTATGTTGCAATTGATTTAAAGATCACTGTAATTTATGAGATTTGAATGTAAAAATTAAATAAATTTTAATCCTTTCTCACCTTTTTAAGGTGATATTACCTCAAATTATTTTTACTTCAAAATTTTATAATACAATTTTTTGAGGGAACATAATTTACTTTTACGTTATATATTAGAATACATAATTTGAAGTTCACTTTTTAAATTAAATTCTCTCAATATTTATTCTTTTTCTTTTTTATGATGTACAAATACATTACACGCAATTTCTCACATTTTTTAGGTAATAATACCTCAAATTATTTTTTACTTCAAAATTTTATAATGATTTTTTTTATCATAATCTACTTTTAAATTATACATTAGAACACACAAAATTCTCTTAATTATCTCTAATTAAATTTCAACAAATTAAGATAATTATTTATTATAAATTCTACTTATATTATAATGTAGTCTATATATTAAAAATATTTATTATAAATTTTAATTATATAAAAATAACCTTATTACCTTATTTATTATACCTTTTGTCAATAGTTTATTTTATTTTTTTCGTTAAATTTAACAATAGTTGAGAAGCCTCTATTATAACTGTTTTTTTATCCCACATTTATCCATCTACTGGCAAAAAGATTCATTTTTATAATGGTTAATCTCTTCAGAAAGATGTAAAAAAACTTTAAAGTATGTTTTTTTTTTTCATACTTTGATATATCTTTAATGTAATTTTAAATTGATATAATTTTGTGGCATTAGTTGGATCATTGAAACATTTTGATGGCTGAGGTGTACTCTTGTATAAATCACTTTGTTTGTGGTTATGGCTTAACTTCGATATGCAGGCAAGGCACCTTGTTTGTAACTTGTAAGTTGAGGTAATCTACCAATTATTAAACTACAGTCTGGGTCGAATAAATTATTTCCACATGTATATTCTCTATAACGTAACTTGTGCAACATCCCACGTGAAATATTCTCGACTACAAAATTTAATCCCATTTTGACAAAGTTTTAAAGCATAACTACACTGAAGCCAAGTATTGGAGTGTGGTAAATAAAAATTAAAATTCATAGCTCTGGATTTACCAGTTTTTTTGTATAGCTCAGAGTTTACCCTTTTTGGCAAAGAAAGTTGAAATTGGATGTTTTTTTAATTTAAGGCTTCACTTTAAGGAGCATTTGTGCCGTTTAATTTCATTTTCATAATTGAACACGTGAGCGTTGCACACAGAATATGTATGAATATAACATAAACTAGCTGTAATAAATTGATAATTAATAAATGATTAAACTGAGGTGTATTATAATATATTAGGAGTCATTGTAATATTGACGAATAAACCACCGAATAATTTTTTATGAGATGTTGATATCGTGAAATTGTTAGGTTTTCTATATAAGACAGGGTTAAGGGAATTGGTTCGTGTAGAATGTCTCATCAAATTGAGCTAGAAATCCCACATTAGTTTTGGGTGATGATTTGTATGGTATTAGTACAGAAGAGAAGAGAAGAGAAGAGAACATAACGTAGTGGGTTAAAGTGTGTTGTGGTGGCCTGGTGGGTGGTCCATCTACTCAATCAAAACATGTGGGACATAAATGGAAATAAAAGAAAAAGATTTGGGGATTGAGGAAATGGTGGGTGGGGCCCACTGTGGCAGCAACTTTCATGCTCCGGTCCACTCCAGCGCCAAATACGTACACTCATTCATTGTCATCGTCAGATGGGACGTAACGTATTTCAACCCTTCTACGCTTCTATCCTCTCAACCTTCTAATTAAAACCAAAATCCATCTCATATGTGTTTTCAGAATAATATTCTTTTTATTAATACAATATTATTATAGATACATAATTTAATTAAATACTTATTCAATCAATTCTCTTGTAATTTTTTTTTTTTACAATTGTATGTGTTTTTATATTATGAACTAATTCGAAATTACTTTAGACATAAATTTTAAAGTAATCAATATTATATTTAGCAATTTTTAATTATATAATAATTTATAACTAAATGGCTGGATAATATTTTTACACTGTTAATGTATTTAAATTAAATTTAAATTCTTATCACACGAGAACTTTGGCTAGAAATTTAGAAGAAAAAAATTGATAGACACTAAACTCTATTCAACAAATACAAAGAAAAACAGATAAGAGAAGAAAATGCAAGTATAATAATATTATGATATGATAAACAGAAAGATTAAAAAAAAAGGTGTTTTGTACAATTTTTAGGATATAGAAATGTTTATATATCAGTCATAGTTTGGCTAAAAGATTATTGAAATAAATTAAAAAAGTTTGTTTAAGTTAAATTTATTTCGAAATAAGTTAAATAAAGCTTACAATATTCATAAATTGTTTTATATATTTAAATAATTTTTTCACAAATTCTTTCAAATACTCCCTAAATGTTATACTATTAGACTAAATAAAAAATTTTCAAGGTTCAAAATATAAATTAAAGTTAAACATAGACGATGTATTCGAACAAGGAAAATTGGTCTAATTAATAATTTTTAAAATAATTATTATAAAATTAATAATTACACATATCAATTTATAATTAATTTTTAAAAGTGTATTTTTTGAAAGTAATTTTTAATTTAATTATTTAATTTTTCAAATTAAAAAATTATATATATTTTTATAATTTTAACTGAATTATATATATATATATATATATATATATATATATATATATTATTTATTTATGCATTTAATTTTTTACAATTATAAATAATTATATAAGAGTTTCAAAATTATAATTATTATTCAAATATATCTTTTGAAAAATATTTGCATGATAATTATTTAATTTTAATATTATAATTAATAATATACTTTAAATTTATATGTCAAAATTATTATAAATATATATGAGATAATATTCTGAATACAAGTTTTATATAATATATATATTGTTTATATATATATATATTATTTGTTATATATATTTTAATTTGTATATATATTATAGTATTATATATTATATATAAATTGTATTGTTATAAATTAATATATTAAATATAAATTAATATATGACTATATTTATTATTTTGTATATAAATTAATATATATTACTATATTTTTTATGTTGTATTATTATATATATGAAATAATATTATATATAAATTATTATATATTATATATAATAATATTATATATTTTTATAATATGTTATATATTATAATTTTCTTATCCTAACCCTTTCTAACCCAACTTTACTTCTACTTTAAGATAAGAAATAAATAAATTATTATGATAATATTAGATCAGACACATGATAAGATAGTAATAGAGGCTCTAAAATTATATCTAATTTATTCTAAAACAATAGATTAGTTAAGTTGCAAAATATAAACTGGAGATGTGCAATTCAGTCTCCATACCATACACATTTAGTTCTCTTAAAAATAAATTTTTTGTATGGTCTTTTATTGTGTAATTGAAATATCTTATTCATCAGCCATTGAATAATTGATCCCGTAGACGTCACTGTCTTTCTCAGCAGCCTACCTTATATTTCTCCAACGCAGGACTTTAATGCATCTTTTTCAAGTGTCCTCGCGCCCCACCCATCATAACCCAATTCAACTTCCTGCCAAGGAATGCTAGTTACTGGTAGCTATGGATTGTCTTCTTTCAAAACCCAATACTGCCTAATCACATGTATTATGGTTGTACTCTTTATAAGCTAAACTATTTGCATACTTAAACCATCTTTCCCGAGTCAAATGAAGATATATTATATTAGCATTTTTGACGATATAACTCAAATAGACTGTGATTAAAGCACTGGCCATACTAACTAGGGTGATGAATATAAATGAGTGAATGCAATATCCATCTCATAACTAATTTAATGATCTTATTGCCACATAATAGTCAACAAAATACAACTCAAAGAAGGCACTGAACAACTAATTCTTTGTCTCCTGTAGAAGGAATAGACATTCCTGAGTAGGAGCACACATATGACATAAGCCTAGAAAGTGAAAGTCTAAATTCTGAGCAGTGTACAACCAAGAATAGTACCACCACACCGCGTCATTGGAGCTGCCTGGCGCCAAGTTGGTCTCTCGCTTCCAAGTGTAAGAACATCAACATCAGATAGCGGTCTAATGTCCCAATTCCACCTGTCAGGGCCAATGACACCTCCAATCACATATAACTCATCACGTAAACCAATCATTGCAAATCCAATTCTCCTTCGACATTCAGAAGCTGGACCTACGACCTTCCTAATTCTTTTGTCCTGCTTGATAATTAATCCATGGCTTATCACATAAAGGGCATCCCTGATAACAGCCATTGGACCTTGAAGCCACCCATACTCCTCAACCGTCCACCTACATGCATTGTCTAAAACTTGAACGGTTGTCATATCCTTGTGCAGTACATGCACCTTTCCTCCAATCACTACTCCTGAACAGGCTGAATTATGGGTGCGATGAAGATCTGGCATTGGAATCCAAACATCTTTTGCAGGGTCATACATTTCTGCTTGAGATATTGATTTTCTGCAACTGGTGAAGCCCCCAGCCACAACTATTTTTCCATTCAAAACACAGCATGCAAACATGGAACGTGGAACGAGCATTGCCGCACGGGGGGACCATTGCCGTACTACAGGGTCATACGACCAGACTTCATTAGTTGCAAAGCAACCATCTTGGTCACCGGTCAAAGGATCAACAGCATCACTTCCACCACCAATCACAAACAACTTTCCAGCAGTGGAGACAGCACCAAAATGTGAAAGGTGTCTGATTCTTGAGGGTAGAACAGGAAGAGTAATCCAGAGATCTCGCAGGGGGTCATACAACTGCCACAAGTTCTCTGGATCAAAAGCACAGACACACATCAGATCTTCCGATGAACCAAGCTCTTGTCGAGCTTTAAATAGTTCAGGGCCACGAATGACTGCTCGCCAAGCACGGGAGACAAGCTCTAACTTTGGGTGGAGGTAGAAGGGAACCCATGCAAGGCACCTGATTGCAACAGCATCAGGAAGTCCTTCAATCAGTCCAGACATAACAATCACTATTTCATTTATGTCTAATAATTCTCCACCTCCTGCTTTACTGGAAGGTGCAAAACTGCAATCACAACATATATCCAGTTGTACATTAATAATGTAATACTTGAGAAATACAAATGCAATAGATGAAAAACATTATTAATTTGAAGGTCATGATCAGGCATAGATACATTTTGAATGAGAATTTGTTGTTTCGAAAATATAACCAACTTATTTTATATTTGAATGAAGGGGGAGTTCACAAAATAAAGGTCATCCAAAACAAATGAAATGAAATAAAACTGAGAATATGTCTTATGTTCTTTTCTCACTTGATGGAAGTCATTTGTCATTGAAACTTCTTCTGTATTTGAAAGCCAGACAAAATATACAAGTTGTAGAACTAACTGCATGTAAGAAAATATTGAATTACTTGCAAAAATTATATTTAATTTTTTCATTTCCTATGAGTGTAAATAATTGAGTTGTGGAATCACCCTCTTGCAGATGCAAGGCACCACCATAGATCCACATAGTAGGTTTGGCGCTTCACTAGACTCCATCAGATCTCAATTAGTGCAACATACTGACCCAAAGGATCTCATGTCAGAAGTCCATCCGTCCACCTCAATGTGAAAGTCATGGGGACAATATAGATGCTAGCTCATGGAACATTTATGCCCTCAAAATCCCCCATAGAGAAGCCAATTAGGTAAGATTTTTATTAAAAAAAAATGAACTCTAAAGCATAACATTTTCACTCCTTTACCCTAACTGTCTGGTGTGCTCTCATAGTCTTCAATCATCAGTCTGAATTTTATCTACCTACTCCATCCCATCTAAGAATTGAGACTGAGTATTACTTACAGAACACTGTCTCTTTCTATCTTACTCCCCTCAGAAAAGTTAAGAAAACACAATTAAATTTATTGGTTGATTGTTCCTCACAAAAATTACAATTACTCACAGCAACCAGCCCAGTGCTAAAAGTTTTTGCAGGCTCACTCACCTACAAATACAATTAAGGACATTTGTTAAGTTTAGAAAATTTAAGAATAAAAACTGCTACTACAATGACAACACTGCATCATTTTGCTCTCCTTTTTAAACACATAATGCAACCCTCCAGCATATTATGGTTGAGTACATATATAAAAGGACAAAAGAGATCTACCTTTCAAATAAAGAGGTCCATCCCTTTATCGCACACAAGCTCAAGTTTTGACTCCAGTTTTCAAAGAATTTATGAGAATGATACATGCTAGTGTTTTAGCTAACCCACAGGACCTAATTCCCAGAGCATGCATAAAAACAGCCTAGGAATGTTATGCTTTTTTTTACTTTTCTTTCAGTACAGAAGGAATGATATTTCCAGTTGAAATATCTGAGATCTGGGATGGGTCAGAACCAAATAGGTAAAGGCCAGTTGCATTTCCATGCCCAGACCAGTTAGTAACAGTTACAAAGACCCTCTGTAAGCTTTGTCATTAGTTTCTAGAGGTCAACTCCACGATTCTAAAGTACATAAAACAGATACTGAAGGGTCAAGGATGCGGTAATTATCACAAAATTTCCAACACTAAATGTCCGACTCCAATGCCATAGCAACAAAAACAGAAACAACAGAAAATGAACACGAAAGGAAATACCAACGTCAGAGACATCTAAGTCACTGAAATTATAAATGGATCATGCTTCCTCATCAAGTCCAAACAAGAGTGTGATATCTTTGTCTTTCTAGAATAGAATGAATCACTTAAATTGAGACACAGAATATACTAAGGTGAAAATCATATTAATCTGTAAAAGGACAAACAAATTCTATAGGAAATTTTAAGCTACAGTAACAAATGCGAAGAATATTAATTAGCTTTTTGGAAGCTAAGAGAGGCAAAGAGAAGGAACCGCAAATACCGTCATCTTATGGACACACAAGTTAAGGAAAGGATGATTCTAAATCCTCCTACAACATCTTCCTATTTGCTATAGTATGATGAGTATTGAATGTTTTTTAAGTTTCCAATATATTAAATATATTTACTTTTTATTTAATATTTTTTCATAAAGCATTTGGAGAATTTGTAGCAGGACATAGCATTACTCTTTAGGAAATTCTATCGCAGAGCATGGATTCTAAGACAAAAACAATCGAAATGATGCGACTGAGGAAAAAGAAAGAAAAATTGATTGAAGAAGAACATTAATTTCAAGCTTCAATGTATGATCCAAAACTGAAACTTCCCGTAAACGTCATCACTACAAAAGCCAGACGCATTCTACGAAGAATTCGGACAATAAAAAGGAAAAACCTCGCTATTAACCTCTAACGTCGAATTTCAACCTCTATTGGTAATCCAACCCTAACATTTCAGCACCAGGAACAAATTTAAAAAAAAAAAGGAAAGACACGTACAAGAACTTTCTCGAGTCCTAAAACAAAACCCCGTTGAAATTCAACATAGCCGAAGAAAACGGATTTCAATCAACTCCGCGCAAAACAAAAATCTATGTAAATTAGGCATCATCCAGTAGTAACGATTCGAGTCATAGAGTTTTTTTTTTTTTTTTATTTATTTATTTATTTATTTAAAGATTGGTAATAGAAAGATAGAGGAAAAGAAGTGGTTTACCTGAAAGAGAAGAGAAGAGCGAAGAGCGAAGAGCGAAGAAGGAAGGGATTTGGGTGTGATTGAGAGAGTGTTGAAGAGAGAAAGAGAAAACGAAGGAGAAGAGTGCCTGCGCTGCCAACGAAACTTGCACGGCTAAGGAAACGACTGAGTTCAAGAGTTACCACTTACAACTTGCAACAGAAGCCAATGTTAACGTTGTCGTTATTGTTGTGTCTCACTTACACCTTCCAGCATGAAAAAATAAAATAAAATAACTAGTATTTTTTTTGTACTTTTAATGTTATTGTTTAATTAAAACTGAACGCGTTATTTTTATTGTACATCATGAAAATTTAATTTTAATTGAAAATAATATAAAAATACTTTAATGTTTCACTTTTAAGTTTTGTTAATGCAAATAAATTTTGTATGTTTTTTTTTTCAACGTCTATTGTTTGATATTTATATTGTAACGATGATAATGAAAGAAATAATGACAACCTTTGTTCTGCTCAGGTTCAATTAATCTTCTTCCCTTTCGCTTAGTACAGTTGCGTGCCCTTTTCCAGGAATATTCTTAATTCTTTTCATTTTCTTCCCCGAACCACTTCAGTTCTCTAGAACTTGGAATCTTTTTTTCTTTCCTAAACATTTTTTTCCTCTTGCCCAAGCTTGAAAGGTTGTACAATACTTCAAGGATAATTCAAGTTAGGTTGACGCATGAAAACTGCACGTGGAAAAGGAGATAACTAAAAATAATAATAAAACAAAAAAAATTAAATGAAAAGTATTATATATGCTGGTTCATTCAAGCTTAGCTGGCTGGCTATATATGCTTGTTAGAAAGTAGATACTGACCCAGTGACACTTATGGGTTATTAATAATGTATTTATTTTCTTTTCCATCTTATTTTTATTTCATTTTTCTTTTTTCATCTCATTTTTTTTATTTCTACTCATATAGCTTAAAAATAAAGTGTACATTTAAATTTAACATTTTCCGACATTTAAATATTCAGAAGACAAGGCGAGTCAATTTACTTATATATTTCCCGTGTTATATATACAATTTCTATGGGCTGCCACTTGTGTAAAGAAAATTTGTTTCAAAGAATATTTGTTAGGGAAAAAGAAAGTTTCGGAACAGATTCGTATCAAGTGGCTAGAATATGCCGTTCGTAAGTTGTAACGCAAATATGAAGACATTTTCAACATATTTAAACAGCTAAAAAGATACATAATTTCTAGATAATATGTAGTTTCAATCAATTATGGGGATATTAAAAAATAGATGTCATGAGATAGTTAATTTAATAGAGGCATTGGAGTTGTATAGCTTTCGCGTCCATTGTTTCAAAATTATGTACTTGGTTAATAGTCTCATACAATAATAAATATAAAAATATTGAACATTATTAATAAAAGATTTTAAAGTTAAAATAATTAATAATAATATAATAACGTGCCAAAATAAATCATAATAATACTTTCGTAATTAATGCATGTTTCAACTGGAATGGAATTGAAGTGTTGAAAAATATGCATCATATACAATGGAGGAAAAGAAAGGACAAGGCGATAAAGTCTAGGTTGTGAAATGAAAGTAAAAGTCAAAGTCGTCGCAAATAGTACCAAAGAAAAAGAAATCGATCAAATAATATGGTTTTGTTTGGTGCAAGTTGAATGTGCAAAAGACGAGTCATCGCTATTTCCGATGCTAACTCTAGTCGTTGATGGAGAAGTATTAGATCCACTGTTTGTACATACATCCCCCAGATTAACTACTATTGCTAGAAATAAATATTAGTCATTAACTTTGTTTTCTTTTTTGCTAGTGCTCTATATCATTATAAGATGATACCAAAAATTGTTAGAAAAATGGACAAATTGAATACTTTAAATTTGTGAGTGGGGAGGGTTACTGAGTTGGGTAATTGAAGGAAATTTGGTATATTGTGAGCTCAAACATCAATTGGAGAAATGCAATGAGAACAAAGGAGGGGTGGAGGTGTTTAAAGTAAGATAGTATATAAGCATAATGGGGGCAAAGAATGGAAGAAAAGATTTGCTGAAAAAAATGATTAAAATTGGTGTCGGCAGCAAGAGGATGTGGTTATGGAGTTTTCTGTGACGTAGACAAACAAAGTGTCCCGTGCAACGGTATGGAGACGACAGAACATAGTCACCAGTACCAGAATTAGACCCCACTTAATTCCCTTTTGGCTCCAAGCTGGGAAAACCCCTTAAATTGACGAGATTTTAAGATCTGTAAATGATTGAAGAACAACTAGGAATTAATATATTGAGGACATTATAAGCATGTTTGATAAATTACTTGTTTCATAAATTATCATTAAATGAGAGCGTGTTACGTATTATCTTATCACTCCATAGGCCATTACTTTTAAATGAGGATTATAAAGAGAGTCCAATAACTCAAAAAGAAGGTCATTTAAAAACTTCTGGCTATAGTTTTAACATGCATCATTTTTCTATTGAGTTCTTTGTCTTGCTTTATTTTCTATTGCGGCGGTGAAAGGCTTACTCAATCATTGAGCATAAGAGGTACTGTTTGTCCACTTCCTCTGCTAAAAGGATAAGCAGTGAGCTAAACTAGAAAGATATATATATATATATATTATATCATCAATTCATCATACTGTTGATAGGTCATTGTAAAACTTGTCACTATATCAACAGTGATTCCACCCCTAACTTTTGTATTTTAAAGCTTAACCTAGTGAAACTTATCTTGCTTTGTTTATCAAAGTGATTGATCTCTGCTGAATTGGAATCCCGCGTCACACTATAATCGATTTTAGTATTAATTAATAGTTATTGTGATTATTATTATTATTATTATTATTATTATTATTATTATTATTATTATTATTAGTCATTACACTCCCCAGCGGGCAAACTGAATTTCCTGTGGTCAAATTTTCAAATGCAGAAAAATCATCACCATAAAATAATATTTTTATACATTAAAGACTAAAATAAAATGTATCTGAAAAAAAGTTTTGAGCCCTTCAACAGTAGGACATGTAGTTGCTTTTGAACTACATAGGGTAACTAATTGAATAATTATAGACAAGAAAAAAGACTAAATAATTCATTAATTTATTCGTCATTCATCTAATTCATATATACGTAAATTAGATCTAATTCTTTTAGTTATAAAAACGAGGTTTTATTCCTTAAAAAAATTTTGTTTTTTTTTTAAATCTCTTTCATTTATTCGATATTTTTTTAAGTTATTATTACTGACTATGATTAGTTTAGATATTAAATAAATAATATTAATTAAAATAATTAAGTTAATAAAAATATTTTAAATTAAGATAATTTAATTTTATAACTTATTTTTTAATATATTATGAAGAGTGATTTTATTATTTTTAATATTATTCTTAGTTTTTAATTCATTAATTTATATTTAACATTGTATTTTATAGCTTAATTTTTAATATAATATGAAGAATGATTTTATTATTTTAATATTATTTTTATTTTTTAATTTACTGATTTAAATTTAACATTGTATTTTTAAAATTTTTTTTAATATTATTCTTATCTTTTAATTTATTTATTTATTTTTAATTTTATACCTTTTAAAAATATAATTTAATTATGTGTTTATAATTTAATTTTAATATATTAATTTTTATGTTATTTTTTATATTTCAATTCATTAATTTTGATTTATTATAATATAATTTATTTTTTAATATATCTAAACGAGTGATTTTGTCTCTAAAAATAAAAGTACATTAATATATTAAAAATAAATTATACTATAATCTGTCAAAAGAAATATAAAAAATAATACATTAAAATTAAATTATATACATCTAAGTAAATTAGCTAATTGAAAAATAAGAACATTATTAAAAATAATAATATTTTTTCAAAAAAAATACAAGTTAAAATTAAATTAGTAAATTAAAAATTAAGAATAATATTAAAAACAATAAAAACACTCTTCATAATATATTAAAAAATAACTTATAAGAATATATTATATGTAATTACCTTATTTATATAAAATAGTAAATACACAATTTAATTAAGTTGTGTATCTAAAAATAATTTAATTATTTTAATTAAAAATATTATATATTACCTTAATTATCTTAATTAATATAATTTATTTTATTAGTCGTGTGAGCATAAACTAACTATAGTTAGCGATAAAAATTAAAAACAATACTAAGTAAATGTCAGAGATTTAAAAAGAACAAAAAATTTTACAAACTAAAATCAGATAGAGTCATATTTAAAGGAACTTAAAATATATTTAAGTCTAAAAATAAACAAATAAATTGGATTTGTTAAATGATATAACTGATATATAATTGTAGTGAAATAGTTGAATTTGTATGGTTTTTATTCAATTACTTATTTACATTTTTATCATCTCTTTTATTTAAATTTCTTGTTATTTTTTTGCTAACAAATAATAAAAGTTATCATGATTTAATATTTATAATTTGTGTAAAAAAAATATTCACCTTAATGTTTATTTTACTGCTCATTAATCATTATAACTTAGTTATATCCTTATATTTTGAGTAAAAGAATTTGAGTTTACAATTGGATTATCTTATAGAGAATTGTAATTGTCTATATCATTTAGATTTAATGCTTAAGAGGTTATAAATCATCCAATTAAAAATAATAATTATCTATACTTTTTAGACTTGACACATAAGAAATTATGAATGGTGTATCTAGGCTAAGGTCCTGTAGTTGATCAAACAAGACTTTATCAAGTCTAATGTCAAGGTTGACCCACTTTTGTAACATAGTGTCATTTATAACTTATGTAAGCCTTAAAGATTTATAACTCTTAAATCTTTGGGTCTAATATAACAAGATTCTAAATTTTTCTCACATATTAATAAAATACTATAAGCACCGCTACATCCTCACACATGAGGGTAATATGGCCACCATTTTTGCAAGATTTCAAAACTCTTCAAATGAATGTGTTTTTTTTTGGCGTAAACAATAAAAATAATTTATCACTTTATAATTTTTTAAACTTTATTTAAATAATTTTTTAAAATTTATTTTAATAAAATTATAAATAAGTTTTAAATTTATACTTATCAAATAATTTTAGGTAAAATATATTTTTAGTTGGTCAAAATATTTTAAAATACAGTTTTAATTCTTATAAAATTTAATACGTCTTTGGTCCAACCATTACCAAAATTGATATGGCTTTAGGCTTTCATGTTTCTGTTGAAATATATAAGTACTTAAAACGTATTACATTTTTATAAAAATAAAAATAAAAATTAAAGATATTTTACCTAATAAATTTTTATTTGATAATAAGTTATTAAATAAATACTTAATTAACCTTTTTAACTAGTCTTGCATATGTCCTTTGTTTAGTTGCATGGGGAATTGACAGTTAATAACAAAGTAACTAAGCCAATCTATACCAAGAAATTGCAGTCCATCAGCACGAACAAGTAACTTCATATCAAATTCATTCATCTATTCAATTTTCCTTATTTATACAAGGACTAATATATTCTACGGCAACTAACGCTAAACATAAAATTTCAGCACCCAAATCTCTGTTGACTCGAAATCAGAACTTGGTGAAGGTTATGACACAAGACACAACGGCAACAAGATAGAGCACCAAGTAGGAGGGGACTTTAGTAGCGGTTCCATAAGATAAACCACCGTCTGTTGATGGCACAGTTTTAGATCCTGCACCTACAATTCACCAAAATCACATAATAAAAACATTTTCTGCAATATTTATGCGTGCAATTCATGTACTAACCGTTTCAGTGACTAGTAATGGGTATATGCATTTGATAAGAGATTTTGTGTACACAACTATTTGAACTAAGTGAATCAATATAGGCCATATTATTGCTTCAAAATGTTTAATATAATTATCCATTAATTAATTTATATATATAGTGCGTGCAACCTATGTACAAAGTGTACTATATCAGAATTTCTCGCTTCATCTTTTTTCCGAGTTTATGTTAACTTTAAAGTGCTGTATATATATACCTGAGGGAAAGTCTGAAGCAGAAGGCGAAATTGAGCTTTGAGGTGATTCAGCTGAAGAACCAGATGGAGAACCACTTGGAGCCGTCGAAGGAGATGTTGGTCCATTGCCAGCTAATTAAATTCATGCCATGAGAACAAAGTTAATACTTGTAATTAGGCATTTCATACTTTTGTTCTAAAATACACACTTTTGATCCAACATCTTATTTTCTAGTTCTAGTCTGCATCATTAAGATTAAAAAATATGTTTCCCTTCGAACAAATTAGGTATTTTATAATTTTTTATACTACCTGTATTCATTTTGACTATAATAAATACTTATCTAATGTGACAATTTCTATATTTTGTTATTTGTCAAAGAGTTATCAAATTAACGTGATAAACTCGTATATTGATTAAAAAATAAAATTTTAAACTTAGCTAGGGATAAAAATGAAACAAACAAAAAAAATCAAATAAGTAGAAAAATTATATTTTATTCTAATACTTATTATTCTTACCTTGGCATTGGCTAACAGGGGGAGTTTGCACTTCACAAGCGCCAGGGAGAGAGAGAGCAAGAGTTTGATTTATGGTAATTCCAAAAGTGGAACCCCCACCATTAAGCACGGAACAAAGGCACTGTGGTGAAGATTGGACAACGCTTGAGAGCTGTGTGCAACATGAAGCTGTTGGGGTTGACGAAGTTCCCATTATGTAGCTCAGACATGGGCTCAAGCTAGTGAGTGCATTGGTGCAACCTGATTGGGCTACATTTTCAGTCCACATAGTGGCCACCAGGACCCCAACCAGACACATGACAACCCCTCTCAACCCCATTACTTCTATATTCTTGGAACTTCTCACAGATCAAAATTCTCAAACTCTTGATGTGGATACGTTGCGTGCTGATATTGATACAAATCGATGTTTGAATGACAATAAAACGGAACTCATGACTTATATAGAAAAATGTTCTAAGAAATGGACAAGTAAATGTAAATGTAGGTCACCTACCTTTTCTAATTAAAGGCTAAACTTTTCCTAAAAGAAAGTGTTTATCCATAATTATAACTAATTGGCTGTTTTGTTTAATATAATAAACGTGGCATAATATTCTAGAATATGTTCGACTCTACCACCACCCCATATGTAAGAGGACCTAATTAATTTTAATATTTTGAACCTAGATACACACATATAAAGAGAAGCTCGTTCGGAGTCGTATCAACTTCTTGATAAATTTTTATACTATTTATATGTTATATTTGAAGAAATCTAACCATTCAAAATTGAGATTTAAAATAAGAGTTATCTTATTTATATATTTTATTCAAATACTATTTTCAATCAACATCAAATCTAAATTTTTTCTAATACAACATTTGACTATATATCCCAAAATTTCCATTTTTTTATTTTGATCTCGAATATTGATTTAGTCTTTCAATTATTTTCTCAACAACGATTCAATTTCAAATCTTGATTTTGACACATGATGTTCAACAAATGGAATTGAATTAATAAAAAACATCTTTCAACACTTTGAACTTTTATGGAAAAATATAAATAAAATACTTAATAATTGGGAAAGGAAATAATAAAATATGTTTTTTAAAAAAAATCTATAGGTTAAATATAACTTATTAGATAATAATTACTTGAGAGCCTAAAAAAAGATGTAATATTTGTTTAATTAAGGCTTCCCCTGAATGGATCGTGAAGGAGTAAAATAAGTGATTAAAAAAATTTAGTTTGATAATATGGAGAACTTCATTCTCGCCAACCACGCACCAAACTAAAAGCAACAAGATTGTTGTAATAGAAGCGTTGGTTAAGGTGGTTGAACCCCTCCCTCATGTTCAAATCTACCTGTTTCTCTCATCCAATAAATCATGTGAACTGAGGAGAGTCCTAAGACAAGTCATCATTCTTCTTGCAGTTAATTCTCATGGGACAGCTAAGCTCTTTTGAAATGACACTGATATTAGCCCTTACAGTCACGTCAATAAATTTGGTGATGGCGCAGATTAGCACGCCCTGCGCCACCTCTATGATTAACACAATCACCCCTTGCGCCAACTTCATAACGGGAAGCATCAACAATGGTCTAACGCCGTCAGCTACATGCTGTGAGTCGTTACTGTCTTTGATAAGCACTAGTGTGGATTGTGCTTGCCTGCTAATATCAGCCAACGTTCCACTCCAACTACCCTTTAACAGAGTTCTTGCTCTCTTCCTTCCGCAAGCATGCAACGTCAATCAAATGCCTGCACTGTGCAAAGGTGCAATCAATTGTTTCTGTTTCAATTGCTATCCATGGCCTTTCATTTTTCACATTTCCTTTTCCTAAGAAAACCATGGGATATCTAATATAATACAGTTATTGTAAATTGCAGCCTCTGCTTCTCCTTTGCCAGCTCCAGGTATTGATTAATTTATTCTAATATTGCTTTCATATTTTATAATCGTAATCACCCCAATGTTTCACTTCTATTACTGCTGATGAAAAATACTAAATGTGACGAAAACTAATGTGCCAATTTGTTTGTATTCTTTTTTCTTCAGTTACTGTATTATACATCATAGATATATGAAATGTTTATTAATTTTGTCCACCACTAATATCTGTAAAACAAGTTAACTTATTATTATTATTATCAATCTTTTTGTTTACTACCATTTTTCATGCATGCTTTTGCTAAAGCATTTTACTTTTTTTTTTTCTTAAATTGGTTTTTATTCCTCGAATCAGGAACAATTATATCTTAGGTTTGCTGAATTTGAAAAAAATAAATCTAAATCAAATAAACGAAATCATTTTTTTTCTACTATTCACTCAAAAACAAATTAGATTGGCTGGCTGGTGACATGTATATTTAACTTTTTACCAATCATTTAGAAAATAATTTGTTTTAAAAAAAAAGTGGATAATAATGTTAAACAAACTAGAGTTCAAGTTTACCAAACAAATAATAAATACAATTAATTAATAAGATAAACTTATTCTATCTCTTCGGAGAATCCAAGAAGATGACTATTACATTAATAGATAAGAAATATTATTTGTATAATAATTTTTTTTTGGATAAATTCAATTTGTACAACAAATGATACAATAAAGAAAAAAAGAGAGAAAAGTGTGCAGTACAATTAATGATGTAATAAAACTAAATAAACATAAAAAATAATGTTGTATAAATTGTTACAAAAATAATTAAATTTGTATCACATTTTTTAATTAATTAGGTGAAAAAGTGAAATGATAAGTTTAATAATTTTAAAAATATAAATGATTAACAAATTTAATATTATTTATCAAATTAGTCAATTTTCTTAATTTCAACTTATATATAAAAGAATGAAAGTACATTTTTTTTTGTGTCACTTTCTTCTTAGTTTCTTTAACTTTTATATATATATATATAGTCTTTATTGATGTGGCTCATTTGAAGTATCACTCTTGATTTTGTAACATTATTGACACGACATTTTTTATGATAGGTTAGTTTACAATATTATCATTTACTTACATGATATTTGTTGATGTCAACAAAACATTAATCATATCAATAGCTTATAACAATAAAAATTAGTAAAATATATATTAGTCTTCATTAACTGTCCCAATTAAAATAGCACTTTTAATTATGTAACATTTTGACATTTTTTAATGATATGTTATATTTACTTACATGATATTTGTTTATGTTAAGAAAACATTAATTACACCAGTGTCTTATAACAATAAAAATTAGTAATATAAATATATTAGAAAAAGTTTTAATTTTTTTTAAATATAAGTTATAAAGTTATAAAGATTAAAAATGTATTTAAGTTTATATTTTTTTTATTCAATTTAAGTTGAATATATGAGTCAATGATCTAACTTTTTTAGTTTTGAGTTGAGCATATTTACATTGGTCTACGCTATACCCAAACCCTCGCCATTCCAACCTCATATAATCACATGTCACATTATTTATAGTGACATTCATTAAAAATGTGTTTTGCCAAATAACATTGACATTCAATTAAATTAAATCATGATCGGATTAATTGAATGCTATAACAGAATGAGATAGAATGATAGTATTAGATTTAAATAATTTTGTCATTTAAACTATGATGAAATAAACTATACACGATAGAATATTTTTAATTCCATTCTTTATTTCCATTCAACATTGTCTTCCCATTTGTTTTCCTTTAATTTGGAGATATAGGAGATATAGGGTGAAATTAAATTGCTTTTTCCATTTGATTGTAGAAATATCTAGACAATATAATGATAACTCAATTATATTCCTTTCTCCTTTATATATACGTTTTATACATTTTGTTTCATTTCACTTATATTAGATATCCAAATATAAGAAATTTAGTTTTATACATATATTTTAGAAAAGTTGTAACACTTATTGAAGTTTTTAGTGCATGTTTGGGAGGAAAGTTTAAAAAAATAATAAATTTTTAAAATTATCTCAAAAAATAAGTAACAGAATATTTATTTTTTAAAAATTAAACTAAATATGCATTTAATTTCTTGAAATAATTTTGTTGTCAGGCCCAGCTCTACTTGGATCAAATTACCAAACTCTTCCGCCCATTGCTGTTTCTCCTTTAAGCCCACAAGGTAACTTAATTTACTTAAGCTTAAAATATTAATAATTATAAAGAAGTTTAAAAGTATTGAACAAATGAAAATGAAATAAACACGTATTGCAATTATTATTGGGTTCAAATTAATAATTTCATGTACCTTTACATTATTTCAATCTTTATACAACATTTTATTCATTTCTCCCTCAACCCAAATGTTTGTGGGCCTTGCATACAGAACTAATCCCTTCATATAAAAATATAGAAACTAAAAAGACATACAAAAAAAAGTAAAGAGTATAAAATTTATAATAATTTTATTTTTATTTCTTTTTCTTCCAGTAAAGGTAGAAAAGTCAAATCCAAAAATATCAATTAATTGTTGAAATAAAAGAAAAAGGAAGCAAATCTTCCATGAAAATTTTGACAAAACAATGGGAAATTAATTAATGTATATAAAAATGAATGCAGTTTCTAAAACCATTTTCGAAGTTGAAGCTCCCAAATCTGAGATTCTGCAACCAGCATTGGCACCGGCATCAGTAGAAATAACAGCAATGAAGAAGAAACACCCACGAAAACTCCAGGAATTGGACCAGTACTTTTGACTCAATAATTGACAACTACAGCACTGTATCGATATTAATATGAATTTGGAACCATGGTAACGAGCAATAGGCACCAAAAATAAATGAATGGTTAACCTTTGTCCCTGCTTCATGTATTGTGTACCTCTCATATTCAACAGCTAGCTAGCGAACACAAAATTTTACATATAATTATTTCGTATTTCTATAACTTTAATTATACGTTCACAAATAAATTACTTACGTTGATTAACACATTAATGTTTTTTGTTTACATTTTTTTAAGTATGTTTTCTTAGGTTTGGTTTTTAATCATTTGTACAAAGAAGACTATGGGTGATCTTACATTTTAAAAGAAATTAGTGTCCAACTATACGTTAAAAAGTATATTTAGTATGAACTAGAAGTTATTTGTTTATAATTTATTTTGTTACTAAGTTAAGTGATATAAAATGAATGAGATTTTTCTAATGAAGGTTTTCATTAAACAAAATTTTGATATCAAGAAGAATCAATTAACTTAGGTTAATAATGGGGATTACTTGCTTTGTTTTTCTCCATCACACTATTTTTCAACAAAAATTCATGTATAATGAAAACACAAAATTAAGTATCTATTTATGTTGCTAACAAAACAAAATTTGACTCAATCAATATTTTTTCAATTTAAGAAAATCTTACCAAGAAGTATGTATTTATGCTTGAAAAATGTGAAAAGTTCGTTTAAAAAGTAAATTAAAAAAAGTTTAAAGTAGTATTTTATATTATTTATTTTGAATTTGTCTTCTTGTTAACATGAGAATTTGAATAAGAAGGAATTCAAAAAATTAACCCTTTTAAAATGAAGATAATTTGAAAAAACAGGTTTTGAAGTTGATCGATCTTTTACTTTCTGTCTTTTTTTAAAAATTCAAAATTCAAGAATATTTAAATTTAAACTTCTTAACTTAAAATTAACTTTTAAAATTAAAAGAATGTAATCAAACTTCAAAGAAAAAATAAACACTGCATTGAAAATATAAAATAATTTTGCACAGTAATCACAAACCATGCACGTTATGAATTATGATGGGTTGGATGCGAAAATTATACTGGGTAATGTTTATTTTGAAATGTATGTGTTTGTGCCGGATTTCCAAACACTAATTAATAATAGCCTACTTAGAAACACATAAGGCACTATTAAATATGAATCCTGCAATTAATTAATAGTTATTTTTACATTGTCTTTAACGTGATTTTGCGCTGAATATATGCAGATCTCGAACAGGGAATCAAATACGTACTAAATTGTTTGTCTAATGTTATGAATCACTTGTAACTTTACCAATTTAGACATTACTGCTAGCAATTTTTTCCTATTCAAATTGATGTTAGCTCCAGTTAGTGATGGTCATTTCAGTCCATAAATTTAACTTGTTACGATGAGTGAAAAAAGGGAAAAGAGAACCCGTTTGATTGTTATGGCTCTATGATATTATTAATTGGGCTCGTTCATTCGTGTTTGATTTGAGCTAGATAATTTTTTTTCCCAAAAGACCAGTCATCTCACATGTCAGATTCTTGCGTTGGTACCCTTTCAACCATTTTCAACAAACCTTGCTGTACGAAGTCAGGTTTCATGAAAATAGTTAATTTTCTTTTTAGAGTTACTATTATTATACATTCACTTTTTCTTCTATTTTATTTTTGTCCTATTTTTTTTATTCATTTCCTATTACATTAATTATTTTTTCTCTCTCTCTTTTTTTAATCTCTCTCTTTTCCTTTCACCTTCACACTCAAAAAATGGGGTGTATAACCGGATGTTATTCCTAATCCAAAAGGCTTGGTTATTGGGTAATAACACATTCGGTTCTTGTTGTTTGATGGACCTAGAAACTGTTTGTGGTGAAACGTATCTTATAGGCTTAAATAGTAAAAAGGGTAGTTTTTAAATATTACAATGATTCTGTTTCTCCAAGATTTTTTTAATAGTTAAGATAATTCATAGCTTAGAGCAATACCACATGATTAGGAATACTTTTAAGTACGGGTGGTATGATTTTTTAAACCTTTTCTACAATATTAAATTCAACTTTTGAAAAACAATTAAAATAATGGTTTTGATATTTTGCTTCATATGAATTTATACAGTCATTATAGTTTTTAACATTTTTTTTAAGATCACATACAATCGCACCTCAAATTTAAGAGTCTTGTGATTAAAATGTAATCTTAACTCATTTTACATTTTATTGTAAATTTTTTATACTCATTTTATATTTTTTTATTATATTTTTTATTATATATTTTTTTGTCTTCTTTTCTCTAAGTATATACATTATATTATGTTGTGAAAATAACTTTTTATTGTGATATGAGGTATATAAGTGTCTTTTTTAATATTCAATATTTTTATAGTGCTCAAAAATAGAATATTGTTCTCCTCACGTGGGTCTTCTACTTATGGATAGAGTGGGCAAATGGACTAGTTTGACCTGACTTGATAGGCCAATGAGAAAAATGGGTTGATTTGGTACAATTTGATTTTTACATGAGTTAGGATTTTGTTGTTCCAATTTAATTTAGTGACATGTCAAGTTAGGTCAATTTGGATCCAACTTTTTTTATATATTTAAAAATATCTAAACTTTTTTAAATATTTTTTTCTTCAAAAAATATCAGGTCAAGTGGATTTAGTTCATTTTGGGCCAACTTTTTTGAAGTCCAATAAATAAAACAAAATTGACCTAATTCTATATCAACAATTTTTTTAGCCCAATTCAACAAATTGAATATATTTTATCAACTCTATTGATGAGTTTGGATATTCATTTTTATTTGATTTTTTTCACATTTAATATGGTATGTTTGTAGGAGAATGATTAGAAAAAGATAAATAAGATAAGAGGAAAAAATGAGATAATCACACCCATATATATTCAAATAACATTTTTTTTCTTTATCACATTATATTATTTATTATACTTATATTTTTTTAGTGTAAATTCTCACGTGATGGTCTATGAATATTTTTTTAAAAAAATAGACAGATGTAAGATAAATGAAAAAATAATTATTATATTTATACATTTACTTTCTTTTTCATTTTTTTATCAAATTTTCTTTTGACTTAATTACATTTTTAATTTCCTAGATTTTATAATGATACAATTTTGATTTTTTAAGATTCAATTGTATTAATTAGGTTGTTCTCTTACTTACAATCAGGTTCCTCAATCTTAATTTCATATTAGTTTTGAAGGAAAATTAAACATGATATGTCACTAACATATAATATACCAACTAAAAAAATATTTGAATATTTAATTTATGGTGACCAAAAGGTGTTTTGATTGTATTACCTTTATTGTTGTGTTGATTATGTTTTTAAAATATTGTTTGAGAAATGTTAATGATATATCCTCTAATACACTTTTTAAATACATTCCTTTTTATTGACTTAAATTTATTAAAATTAACAAAATTTTAGGAGATCTTCATATACACTTTACCACTTCTTCTCTTAATTTTATAATTTTCAATAAATTTAACTAATAATAAAATGTATTAAAAAGAATATATTAGAAAATATATTACTAACCTTTATTTAAAAAATATGATAATAATGAACAATAAGATAAATATGTTTCCATTTTAAAAAAATTATTAACTTAAATATAATATGAAATTATGATGGTGGGACAACCTAATTATATATTAGAGAAAATTTAAAAGATTTAATTAATATAATTAAAATTTAAATGACTAAAAATTCTACCATTATGATAATTGGAAGACTAAAAATATATTTTTTTATAATTTTCCTTTTCTATCACATTACTTATCGTATATGTAACTTTCTTTGTTTTCTTTTTCCTTTCTTTTTATCTTTTCATTTTTATATCTCTTTTTTTCTTCCAAAACCAATTATACATTTATTATTGTTCATATAAAAAATAATAATTATATAAAAAATACTAGTAAATATTTTTTAATACATGTTTTGAACATAACATAATTATTACTAACTGAAATTTATTAAAAAAAATATAAATTTCAATTTTGATTATTGAGTCTCATTTTATATTTTAATAAATTATAGTTAATAAAAATATTAAAATATAATTGTTTTTAATTAACCTCCATTATTATTTTTTATCAATCAATATCACCTAGGTTTATATGTACGTGTAGGAAAATAGTAGAATGAAAAATGGAAAGTTTTCCATTTACGGTTGGTATATATGCACGCTCGCCACCTCTATCTACTTACTGGTCTTGCTTGCTGGTTACGAGACACGTACATCAACACATGTCCAAGCGCATGCAATTGCCATCCCAATTCCTTACTCATCCTTTTCCCTTTATTCCCCTTCATATAAACAACACACTGCATTCCCTTTCATCTCAAACTAAGAGTAGTGTTCCTCAGACCACGCCATGGCGATGAAGACCAAGCTTTCTTTAGCTATCTTCTTCTTCCTTCTTGCCTTATTCTCAAACCTAGCCTTGGGCGCAGAAGAAACCCAGGTGGAAGACTACGAGCTCGAAGCATGCAAACAACTGTGCCTACATAACCCGAAATATAGCGAGAGTGATAAGCAGATGTGCGTTCAAAGCTGTGACAAGTATTATGGTACGAAGCAAGAAGAGGAAACTCGTGGGAAGAAAGAAAGCCCTACGCGTAAAGAGGAAGGACAAGAAGAGGAAAATCCCTTCGTTTTTGAACATGAGGATTTTGACACCGAAGTCGAAACGGAGGGTGGCAGAATTCGGGTTCTACACAAGTTCACTAAGAAATCCAAGCTTCTTCGAGGGATTGAGAATTTTCGTTTGAGCATTTTAGAAGCTAAAGCACACACTTTCGTATCTCCACGCCACTATGATTCCGATGTTGTTTTGTTCGTCCTAAAGGGTATGTATATTTCCTTTTTAATTTCAGTTATTAATTAATTAATTTCTTCAATACTTTATTGTTGGTTTTTCACAACATCATTACGCTTTTCTAGGGCAAGCGGTACTTGGCTTGGTGAAGGAAAGTGAAACAGAAAAATTGATGGTTGAAGCTGGAGACATGATGACGATTACAGCAGGCACCCCACTATACATGGCTAACAGAGATGAGAATGAGAATGAGAAGCTCCTCATTGCCATGTTCCATATACCTCTCTTTTCTCTTGGAAAATATGTGGTAACTGCTTTTAATTACATACATAGATACATAAAGTGATTCAGATTGAGTAAATCAACATCCATGATATATGGAGTCCACATGTTAGTTGAATATTATATGTACTCATGTAAGGAAATTGTGGTGTAGGAAATTTTCGGGCTTGGAGGACGAGACCCGGAATCGGTTCTCTCAGCATTCTCCTGGAATGTGCTGCAAGCTGCGCTCCAAGTACATACACCCTTCTACTTCTATATATATCATTGTTACTCTTTTAATTTTGTTTCTTTTTAATTTGTACATTACAGAGTCCAAGAGGAAAGTTAGAAAGGCTTTTTAATAAACAGAATGGGGGAAGTATTTTCAAAATATCCAGAGACCATTTGCAAGCGTTGGTCCCCAAGAAAAGTTCTTGGAGGCCTTTCGGTGGAATATCAAAGGCTCCATTCAATCTTTTCACCAAGCGTCCCTCTTTCTCCAACGAATGTGGTCGTCAAACTCAAGTTGCTCCTTCTGATGAAAAGAGTGGGCTTGATAGACTCAATCTCATGCTTTCCTATACCAACATCACCCAGGTAACATTTTTTTTTTTTTATATTTATCTCATTAATTCTTTAATGAGTAAATTACGTGTAGAAACTCATATCTAATTACAAATTAAACTTTCATTTTTAATAAGTTCACAATAATTATGAGATTGATAATATTAAAATATTTCTTGGTTGACATAACTTTGGGACTGATATATTTCATCATGTATAGAAATGTATGAGTACTATTCATTACAACTCACGTGTAACAAAAATAGCAATGGTGATGGATGGAAGAGGGTACCTTCAAATTGCATGTCCACACGTGTCAGAAAGGTCAGAGGAAAAGCATGAAAAGAGTAGCCCCTCGTACAGTAGGATCAGTGCCGAGTTGAAGCCTGGAATGATGTTTGTTGTCCCTCCCGGTCACCCCTTCCTCGCCATCGCTGCTAGGAAAGAGAATCTCCAGATTATTTCCTTCGAGGTTAACGCTAGAGACAACAACAAGTATACATATGCGGGTAGGCACATATATACATACACCCTTATGCATGCATGCATGCATGTTCGTTTGGTTTTTACTTTATTGCAAAGTTATTCAGTGTGTGCGTGTGTAATAACAGGGAAGGACAACATTGTGACCTCTCTGGACAACATTGCTAAGGAGTTGGCCTTTAACTATCCTGCGGAAATCGTGAACGGAATCTTTGATGGGAAGGAGGGATTCTTTCTCCCTTTTGAGTTACCAAGGGAGGACCATGGTCGTGCTTATGCGTGAGTGATTGTGACCATCGAGGAGCGTATGTGTTGAGCTTCAGAGTCTTTTTTTTTTTTTCTTTCTGTATTTTGTGTTATGTTAGTGCGTAGTTAACTTCTGTAAATTAACCAGACGCATGGAGTGTATGTGTATGTACATGCAAGATGCAAATGGAATAAAATGGCCACTGGTTGCTATCTCTTGTGGTAGCAGAATAATAGGGGTACGGTGTACCAACATGCTATGTGATGAAGCCAGTTTTCTTCTAAGCTTAATTATATATTTTCTTCTTTCATTGACCCTTTTTGTTTCTCTTTCTTCTGAGTTTACAAAATATGAAGGGGTAATAAAAATATATAAAAATTGATATTTTACAATTGTTATTATATTATCAGTAAAGGAAGGCAGTATTGTAAACGCAGTCTGTAAGCATTAGTATTTTTCAGAGTGGTACTACGTTAATTAAGAATTTTTACTAGGTTATTTTATTAATTAATTTATTTTAACTAAAATAAAGATAAGTTTACCAAATAAAGAAAATGAAATACCTGAGAGTAAATATTTAGTGGTTAATTAGAGGACACGCAATCTGGGTAGGTTCCCGATAAGTGATAATCCGTGCCAAGAGGTATAAATAACGATGGGAAAAGTATTGTGAAGCGCCTTGTAAATTACTTTTGATCGCGAACTTGGAAACTTAGTTTTGTTTTTGTCCAGCATTATCACTTAAGTGATTGTAATCACCGTATGACGGCAATGCCATGTCTCCTTACATACATTTAAAATAAATAAATTAAATAAATTGTTTTTGGTGCACAAAAATAAATTGAAAGCAAGAGAAAATTGGATGGGCTGTGGCCCATGAAGTTAAAAGGTTTAAGACAAAACTATCATGAGTGCAAAGGTGATAAAAAGCCCAACTTTGGAATTGGGTCAATTCTATTATGATCCATGTTAATCTACAAATCCTGTATCGATAATTGATATTTGAAAGGACTATGAATCTTAAAATGACCAAAAAAAGGACTACCAATCTCTCATTTTCCTTTCCTTTTTTATTCTTCTTTGTGTTCCTAATTATTTTCTGCTCTCCGTGAGACGTTACTTTTTTTTTTTTTTGTTATTATTGTTTTTATGGGTCAACCTGCAAGTCGTTCTCAGAATCATCTTAATATTGAACAGACAATTGGATATGCTCATGGGAAGCCTCTCACTCGAACTGGGCATTAACTTGGAAAGTATACGCATTATGCTAACTTATGTATTTAATTGGGTTTATAACTTATGTATTTAATTGGGTTTATGGGATAGGTGATAAACTTTTACGTATTTGGAAATTTGGCTGGTTAATTTACATTATTACTATACTATAACTGCAGTATAATGATTTGTATTGCACGCAAAATCCAATTTTCGAACACATGAATTTCTTGCAAATTATCGACTACTAATTTACTCTTGTTACTTTAAGACTATTCTAAATGGTTGAAGTAATTGATCAAATTCCAAATGAATCAAATGAGGCGACTTTATTTTCATTTTTAACCTTTTACCTCCTTTGCTTTTCCTAGCATGCCAAAGAGCAACATGCTCACATTGTAAACCGAATAGGCTAATTTTGGTTTTTTCTCTTTGAATTTTGAAAGAAGCTTTTTACAAGCAGAAACTTTTTACAAAGTGGACATGCAGGTAGACCAAGTATTACTAGGCTGATCGACTGTAACTTAATAAGATTTTTGTCAGCTCTTAATAATAATAGGACAAGCGCTGACAACGAGAGACCAGTATAAGATAGTGTCGCAGAAGTCAGACAATGTAATTTTCGAGAGAGAAAGTGACAAGGAAGAGAAGTATAAAAGGAAAATGGAGGCAATCCACCAAAGGGGAGACAATAGAGAGAAACTCTGAAGGAGAAGGAAGAGTCACACCTTGTAGTTTTTTTACCATCGTGAACATTAACACCCACTATGGGATCGTCGAGAAAATTATCCCAACAATCACCGCACTCAGAAGTAGAGAGGTAGCAGCTGCCGAAGTTGACAAAGCTCTAGAAGCTGAGGTAGGAAGCGGTAAGGACGATGAGTAAGAGGCCTAGAGGAACATGGTGCTACTGGAGGCAAAGATTCGCTAAGATCCGTCGAGATCCGTTCTCGTCACCAACGCAGATCCGTCCTAGTTACTTGCATAGATTCACTCAGATCCACTGCCAAGTATGTTCATCCTCATCACCGGTGGAGATCTATCCAAATCCACTGCCACACATGTCCGTCCCCATCACTAGAGCATATCCGCCACACATGTCCATCCTCGTGACCGGCGTAGATCTGCCTAGATCCATCACCAGGCATGCCCATCCCCGTCAGAGCAGATCCGTCCTCATCATTTGCACAAATTCACTCAAATCCACCACTAAGTATGTTTGCTTTGTCACCTGCCCCGATCCACCGCTAGGGTGGCATGTCTATCCTTGTCACCAGGGCAGTCGGCTTCGTCAACTACCACGTCTTCCTCGCTCTCAAATGACATGGAGATGGCATTGTCGACCTTGACAACTTCAACAACCACTACGACCCCTCCTCAAAAAGCCCGCAAATCACTTCTCACCGCTTACGAAGTTTTTATTGTCGAAGGCAACGTGTTGACACCAAACTCTTTGTCAAGTTCTTCGACATCGTCGCCTTCACCCACATCATACACCTTGTCGCTTAGGACCGCATCCACAACACCATGGAGAATCCCTAAACCTATGTATGTATTATAACTAAGCTTCATATCTTAAAATATGTAGAGTCATAGTTTACATTTGGTGCAGTGTTGAAGTATCAAAAAGATTTCGACTTCCTACTCCACCACAACGATCAAAGATTTGTGTGAGGCGATTGGCCAAAATAACCCCTTAGGAATCAAAGACATGTGTGAGACGATCGGCTAAAATGACCACGCAGACATGTAGGGCTTTGGACCAACCAAGATGGCCAACTTCAACTCAGAACTTTAAAACATCTTCGTCTTCACTTGACGTTTGTGGGGTTGTTGATCGATCGGCCTACCAAGTATCATCAAGTTGGTCGCCTTTAACTTAGTAAGACTCCTAACAGCCTGTAATAGCAAGAGACAACGATTGACAACATCGTTGCTTGAACAATAAGAGACCATTACAAAGTAGCACTGCAAAAGTTAGACAATGTAGTTTATGCACTGTATAAGTTAGACAGGGCAATCCTCAATAGAGAAAGTTGGAAAGAATGGAAGTATAAAAGGAAAAAGGAAATAACCCGCCAAAGGGGAGACGATAGAGAGAAACACTAAAGGAGAAGGTAGAGTCATGCCTTGCAATCCTTCTGCCGACGTAAACACAAAGGATAAAATAAAAGTTCTATAGGTGCTACTGCTTAATCGTGTTCCTCCAAATAAAATGGAATACGTATACTATTTTTTTACACCCATGAGTATTCATTTATCTCGTCTCTTTTAGAAGTCAAAATCACCATTTTTTTTTGGTGATTTAGAATCACCATCTTGAAGTATGAAGTGGTTGATTCAAATGCTGTATATCTACTTTACTCTAAGTAATGTTTTAAATTTGAGTTGTGTAAGTAAAAAAAGAATTTGTTGGTACTGTAAGTATTTATCTCAAGCAAGATCGTCTTTCATTAAGATAGATACTTATGATTCTAGACCAAGATCTCATAGACTTGGATTCACTATGAGAGCAACACCACCCACAAATGGAGATTATGAGCCCTCTTTCCTTGTAATGATAATAAGTCAAATGTTGTCTTAGAATTTGTGGTTGTTAGGGATGATTGTTTCACTGGTCAATTCAATGATCCATGAGAACCTACCTGAATCAATTAAATTGGTTTGATTTTTTTATTTTACATAAATCTAATTCAAACCAAATCGATGAAACCCAATATCTGTTTTTGGTTTAGTTTTCAAGATATATATATATATATAGACACACGAGGAAAGTTTTAAAAGAAGGACTGTCAGAGAACGATCTAAACATCGTTTATCTCCGGTTTATTCAAGTTGTGTTATCTTCTATCCTTAGTGTGTGTAAAATTGATACCGTAGTTTTAGGGACGATATGATTTCTTTCATCGTGAGATGATCCTGTGTATTTGCTCTAACCACCAACTTGTCCTTCAATCGAACCTGGAAACGGAGTAAATTGGGCCTCAGCCCAAAAATGGGATCTGGCCCAAAGGCACATATGAGTAAAATGAAATGTTAGAGTAAATTTTAAAAATTTTTAAACCTTTGAGAGGAACACTCGTGGTCCTCAAAGTATGAGAAGAGCGAAGTCCAAAAGCGAAGTCCAACCCAAAGGCACGTAGAAATGTTATAAGTAACTTTTAAAATTTTGAGAAGAGCACACATTGTCCTCAAAGTCTAACATATGGTTATCCGTCTAGTGTTTTAGTATAAATTATTAAAAGATTCATTTCGGCAATATGAGTAGTTTCGTTTTTTTTAAATGATTTCTTAATTAAAGCATACTTCTGAAAATTCAAAAATTAACTTACTGAAATATTGCTTTGAATATATTATAATGTAGTACTTAAGATAATGTTGTATTCCAAGAATTACACCACAATCTCATTCAATCATAAAGTCCTAAAAATTTGACATTTTTTTAGACTTTAATTTCTTTGCACCGTTAGTATAAAAAATCTACATATGTAACTAATCAGAAATTATTATTGATATATATGATTTTTACTAATTATTACTACAAAAATGAATAAACTTAATACATTTTTTTAATTAGATAACAACGTAAAAAAAAAAAATTCCGTGGATGCATGTACTGCTTAAAACTTTTTTTAACGGGGGACTTCTTGTTTCTAGTTAATAGATTATTTCAAAATTGACTATACCTTCAATACTGATAATTATTATACATGCTTTCTCTGTCATTCTTAAAATTATGTGGTGCTTAAATTGGCAAGTTACGACAATTACTTTAAATTTTCTCACGGCTTACTTGATGATGTCATGAAGCAATTGCATGTTTTTTTGTAGCGTGAAGCACAGATTACCACGGATGATGACACCAATGCCACTTTCCTCCACCATCACAAGCATTGCAGCATTAACTTCCAAGCTAAGCCCTTCCCTCCCTATACTATTACACCTAACCTAGGTAATTAGCCTAGCCTATTCTTATTCTGTCTGTCCAAAACTGTCTCTTTGATTATCTTCATCTTTAGTAATTTTCAAATTAACTGTCGCAAATCATTGAATTTATATTACTTGACAATATGTTTATCGATCTATTCACTCTTTGCTAATTCCTATTGAATTTTGCTTTAACCTTTTGTCCAAGAAAAATAAAGTTTAACAAACGAAATTCATCATCATAATGTCTTATACTAATAATATACGTATTATCTTGCAACTACACGTGAAATTGATGAATTAATTATAAAAGAAATTTAGAAACGGAGTTTAAAAAGGAAAATTAAGCAGTAACTTATATTAATATTTTTATTCGAGTATTAATTGAAATTAACGGTGTAGTTTAACTTGATTGGTAAATCATGAATGTAGTGTAGTACTACTAGCACTATGTAGAGTGAAATTTACAAAATATTATTATATACACCCAACAACTGCTATCTATTAAGAACTATATGTGACACGCACCGCACACACATAAACCGATGTAATTTGTGTAAATAAAGGATTCAAAATTTCTCCAGTTCTGTGTTCTTGTACCTTTTTAAATTGAGGACAGGAAACGGTCAGATGATTCCAATTTGTAAAGAATTCAAGTATTGAATAAAATGTGTTATATATATATATTAATTTAATTAGTAGGGACTATTAATTTAGGTAACAAATAGACAAGGCTGGATCCAAATCCACATAACCGGTGTAGAATAGAATGCATGGCAACAAGGACGTTGATTCAGAGGAATCGATCCATAAACAACAAATACCAAAAGATATATATGTAGACCCACTTCCACGGGCTTGGCGGATGAAATAATGGATGACGTACATTCTTTAATATTCAACACATGCATTGTGATTTTGAATTGTGAGTAACAAGAGAAGGGACAAAAGCAAACAAATAAAGGACTTTGCTCTATAATAGTAACAGTACTTACTGGACACAGTAACTGAGAATAGAAAAAACCTGCACGGAGGAAAACACAAGAGGTTCAGCTCCATGCACGTGGCTGCAGCATATAATGGATCATGGAAGCGGCAAAATGAGCAGTGATCCTACGCCAACCATGATCTCACTCTCTACATATATCATATATCCTATATCATATATCATATATCATATATCATACGTACCCCTTTCAACGGACTCAGTCTGCACTCACCAGTCTGCACTGCAACACTGCTACAATATAACCGGGGAACTCAATTCATGTAGGACCCTATATAGCCTTTTAATTTAATTAATTTCACATTTCCTTCTTCACTACCCAAATTAATTATTCACCCAATGTTCCTCTTCCTGGCCTCTTCTCTTGTGAATATTTAACATCATTAACTTCTTATTCTGGCCACTGATACCTTGTTTAACAAGCAAAAACAATCAGACATTTAATAAACATACAATATGATATAAATATAATGCTGCTCTAATCGTGACATCACCATATATATTTAAGCATAATATAACATCCAATACATGCTTCTTTTTTTTTTTTTCTTCAAAGGAAATTCATTTTTTCGAAACATAAAAATTATCAAAATAAACTTTTTCTCTGTCAACAAGTCTTTACTATACACATAATAAAGAATCGAACGGCTGATAACTTATTTCAGGAACCTAGGTATGTATCAACTGGGGACATTGTTAGTACCAATACATTCTTTATACCTATATGTACATTTTCATTGTCTTATTATGGTCCATGCCTAGCTAGACCTAGCTTGCGTATATATCCTGGATCCTATATACACATGTCTCGTTATTGGGTCATTCTCTTGCTGATGAGATACAAATTCATACCTATTATCTGTTTTGGATTTTGCTGTTTTGATGCTACTTCTACAGGACAGACACTTTTACTAAGCTCCAGTGAACAACATGTACAATATCCTAGAAATTAAAGAGAGACACAGGTGAAGAAGAACGAAATTCCCTTGCACGTTGCTTTGCAAAGAATGCCCGTGTCGAAACTTAATTGTTGATACCGAAAATTCGTGAAAGAATCTGCAATAGATGATGATGGTGGGAAAGTAAGAAGTGACGAAAAAGAAGGAAGGAAGCTTTATTTTCTTTTGCATATATATGAGTGTGTGCTGCTTTAATTTGGTTGCTTGAGCAAGGATGATGGCATTGGCGTGAGCTAGGAGTTGAGTAGTACTGGTCAGATCTAGCTAGCTTTTGACCCCTTCCAAAGCCAATTAACTTTTATCATAGCCCTTTGTGCAACTTTCAAGCGTGCGTCAATTTTGTCAGAACTCAGAATTCTCTCTCTGCAAAATGTGTCCCAATGAAACCTCCAACCTGTAACATGCGAAATATATACAACTTGTTTGGGTATTAGCTGCTGCTTCTATATTATTTAATTAATTTAAAATTCCGAATGTTATCATTATATCATTACTATAATTACGCGAGAGACGTTATTCTTTATATATATATATATAGTCTTTTGCCCATGCACGTATATATTCGTACATGATTACTAATGATATATGTACCAATAGCATATTATTATGAGTGAAAATTGTGGCATAATGGTTAAAAATAATTATATAATGATGATCCTGGAAGCCAAAGGTTTGGCATTTAGTGATAATTCTGAAGCTAGCTAGGGTCTCATGATTCATGAGTGCCCCACCGTCCTATATATGGATATGGGTATCGACTATCGATATCGAGTATCAAGTCCAATGCGAATGCAATTCAAAGTTGCAGGTAAGACTTTCTTTTGTGGTAGCACTTGTCAATTTGGTAATTATGATTCGGTGGTCCACTCCCAAAAGGCCAAACTCCGACCGATGCATGTTCAAGTTCACACAACACAACCCTCGCATGCATTACGTATTACCAATAAAAAGCAGAGTGTAAACATTTATCATTGAAATTGAAAAGCATGTATATTGGTCGTCGCGCAAAGCCTTTCTTTCATTTGTTTTTAATTAATTAATTATTAAATTCCACTAGATAAATTTATTTAAGAATCACCCACCAACTATTAAACCACATAAGTCCATTTTTTCTATTACGTCACATACTAAACTTGGTTGTCTCCAAGACATTGGAGATCAGAGATATTCAGGCACACACAGTGACAGCGTAAGCAAGCAGGTATGGGAATGGGGATGGGATGGTCAGAATCCCAGAGGAGCTGACGTTAATTCATCAGCCAGTGTCCAACCAATTATTCATGAGGGAATTAAATATTCATTAAGGCATTATGTTTTTTGTTTCAATTTTCTTAACAAGGAATTAAAGAATCAGTGGTTAATTTATAGTCAAACTTATTAAATATGATAAAAATACTAAATATTTTATTTTAGTTTATAGTTTTTGTTCTTAATTCTTTAACAAATGTTCTAAAAGCATTTGTTCACAAAATCACTTTTGTTTTAATTATTTTATGAAGCTTGGAAAACGTGTTACTTACTCACGCTGTTCTGCCAATATTTATCAATTTATGATCATGATTTAATTCATGACATTTAGAAGCAAACATTCCTTCTTGTTCTTTAATTTTCACCTTTATTATAATTATGTAGGAGACGTCATTCGTAGTTGACTAGTTGGTATGATTATTTCTGTACTATTTAGCATTCATCTTTATATAACCGCCATTGTCGAGCATAACTGACACACCAACGGATAATCTATAAACTTAATGAGTGTGATTAAGTAGAAAATATACATTAACTTTGTGAGAGAATATATGTCTTCAGTTTTTACATAAATATATTTTTTAATAGACGATGAAATTTAAATATAACTAAGCTTCGAATAGAATTAATCTCTTTAATTTAAAGAATCGAAAATTATAAAAAAAAAAACTCAAATTAACAAAGGGAGCTAAAGGCTATGATAGTTCAAAAAAAAAAGGTGATAATTTATTAATCGATATAAAAAAAGTGTAGGCAAGAAGTGGTTGGGAAGTCATAACTCATTTTCCTCCACTCGTGTCAACTCTAAACCTGGATCCGGTGTGACAGCATATATACCCCACTATTATTATATAATAATTACTTTTAGCAACTGAAAATTTGTTTTATTATAAAAATAAAATGAAAAAATTAGCGTGTGCTGGAATGGGAAATGGTGCATGAGCAAGACAAGATGAGGCAGATTAAGGAGCATAAATGGGGAAGTGGGGTAGCACTCTAATGGTGGCCAAACCTTGGTAGGGCCTCGACAGTGGGGAGAGGAAGGGGGAAGGTGATGAAGTAGGTGAACAATTTAATTACTTATATGAAAAGTGCAACTCTCCTACGCTTTGGTCCGTATGCTACAAAAAGCCATGTTCATCATGGAAGCAACCTTCATTTCGTGGGAGTATTATAGGACACCATTCACGTGATTTAAAGCTTCCAACTTTGAATCTTTGATCGATGAAAACACATTATTATTATTTTATATAAAAAATATAAAAGGCATCTATTATTAAAAATAGATTTAACTCAATCCAAAAATTAACTTAAAAGAGTATTATTTAAGTCTTCTAAAAAAATATTTTAACCATATTTTTAAGCTGATGTGTGACATTTATTTATGGGTGATCTATTATCATTTTAGCCATAAGGGGTTTACTACGCTAAATTTAGTGAACATTTTTTTGATTAATTTTTTGGCGTAAATAATGACATGAATTATGTTGTAAATTAAAGTACTATTAACCATGCTCTAATATCCTAATGATGAAGATTTGTAAGAAGTAGGACTTAAAATAATGGATTGTGTTTTTAAACACGACAAATATATTGGTCCTATTAAGTAATAAAAAATTAATAAAGTATTATTTCATGAGCATTGATACAATTTCCAATTACTACCAAATCAAAATTATTTGAACAATACATATTAATTGGAAGAAATAATACTTAAAAGCTAATATTAAAAAGAAATAAAAATAGCTATAGCAACTTGTTCAAAATTTAAAAACAAATATATAGGACAAGAATCTCTTCTTTGTCTTCTTATATACTTGGATTCACACCCAATACAAGTTATAATTTGAAGTTGTAGTTCAATTCCACGAATTTAGATTAAAATCAATTCTTTTACAAAACCTCTTTATTCAAATTAGAATTTCTAATATCCCTTAAATAATTATAATTTCATTAAATAATAAGAACAAAAATTATATTAAAAACTTATAATTACGATGTCCTATTTTTAAACACACCACAATCACAAATAATCAATTCTATTTCTAGTTTGGGTTCAAATTTCCCATTTATAACGCAAACCCTATTTAAAAATGAAACTTTTTTTTTTTGCATTGACTGTGGCTGTAAATGGGCAGTAGTACATGACTTGGAAGAAGAGAAATAGTTATTTTTGAAAAAAAGAACACAAATTTAAAAAAATCACACAAACTACTAAAGAATAAAATTGAAAAAAAAATAATTAAATTAAAAAAAATGCTACAAGAACAAATATTATGAACCCGAGAAAGTAAGATGAAACAGAGAGACAGAGACTAATTGAAACAAAAGAGACATAATAAGTGCACAAAAATGAATGTAGGAGAAGTAAAATGCAAGAAAATAAAAAATGAAAGATAGTAGTAGTATTTTAAAATGAGGAAGTAAAGAAAGGAAGATAAGAATGGTCCAATAGTGTTTTACTTTGAAGTTTATAGAAATGAGAGCCCGGCACTGGCACTACTTGTCTACTTCTCTTTTCCTTTAGGCCTCTGTATAGAGTCGCTCGCTATTTTTGTGTCCGTCAAAAGCATTTTGTTTTGCTAATTGTTTGTCCAAATAGAAACACAAGTGTCTCAACTGTCAACCCTCTGTCCCTCGGTCCCCACTTCAATTTTGTGTCCCCTGTTTCTTGTTCTACCCATTATTATTATTATTATTATTATTATTATTATTTGCTCTATTTCAAATAAAGTCAAATTATTTCACTTTTAATTTAAGATATTACAGAATTAATAAATGTTGAGTTTTAAGGCGAAGCATTTTATATTTGTTTAAATTCTACTCTGATCTTTTGATTCGTAGATTTGACAATGACAAACTAACTAACAAGATTTTGAGATCGATGCAGACACAAATCAATTACTACTTAAGACTATCTTTTTAAGTCAAACCATTGCTCCATTAGGTAGAATCAAACCCTAATTAGTCTTTCTTCAGTTACATTAGTTGGGGAAAGAATTTTATTATGCTGGCGCTTATACTTTAATTTGTTTTTCTAGAATAATAAATCATTTTATCTTTGTCAAATTTCATCATAAAATCAATTAAAAATGAGGTAGGAAATGTTATATTTTCCAACATTTTATACACTTAAAAACTCAACACTTGTTTTGGAACAGAAATACTAGAATGAAAAAGACAAAGGCTAAAGATGGTGAAGATTTTATGGATGTCTTTGATAGCCTGCCTAATTATTTAAATTTGCATGACCAAATTAAACGTGTGATCCACTAATTATGTCCAGAAATAGTGTAGCGAAGACAATGCGGAGAAGAAAGAGTACGCATGACATAACAGAATTCGAAAATGAACATGTAAAAAGCGAATTCAAATAAACAAATAAGAAGCATGTTAATTTCAAACCACGAAGCACGTCTTATCCGGAGGAGAGAGTGGTAAATAATGTGATGACTAAAAAAAGTGGGAACATGATATGAAAACCCCTTCAGAGAATCTCATCAAATTGCCATTTTTTCATAACAATATACAAGTGCCAGACGGCTCGTTGCCAGAATGTCTTCAGGTTAAAAGTTTCTTGTCTCCCTAAGTAAATAACACGATTCTTATCTACATTTCCTTAGCACAAATTAAAATCTCTAAACTGAATTATTATTCATTCATTTCTTATCATTTTGAAAACCAAAAAATCTTATTCAAAATCTTTTTATATAGTAACTATAAATACTAAATTTTTTTATTAATATAACACTGTACGATGTCAATCACTTGTTGTTGCGAATAATTTTTAACCGATTATAAACAAAATAAATGTATGAATAGATGGAAAAAAAATTACTTTGTACCTATACGGCAAAGTTAAACGAGAAAAAGTGTATATTTCAATACGTGTTTCATGAAAATACTATACTATTTTTCAATATATATATTTTCTTAATTTAGTATTTCCTCTATTTTAAAATAATTATTTTTAAAACATTACATATTCCTTTAATTTTAAAAGTATAAACTTATTTAAGTATATTATCATCTTACTTTATTATTTCTAGATATTTGATCCCATTCGATCAGTAGAGATACCAATACATAAAGAAAGTATTTTAAAAAATAATCAATAATTTTGTGTTCTCTTCTAATGGGTTTATCATAAATTTATATTAAATTATATATATTAAGTTGTAATTTTATTAGATAAGTATTGACGATTATCTTAAAAATATACAAGTAAAAATTATTAAAAAGTAAAATACCTATACATTAAAACTATACAAAATTATTTGATAATTATTTAATAAATAGAAACAAATCTTTCTTCTATAAATGGATAAATAAAAAGAAACAAAGGAGTAATGCTATTGTATTTTAGTTTATACAAATTTTTAATTAAAATGAAAATTTAAGTCTATTTAAATAATATATATATGTGTGTATAATTTTAACTTACCGAATATATTTAAAAGTTAATATAAATGTTTTAAAATGGTATCATTTCTTTTTTACGAATGTACATTGATAATATTAGACGCTGTTTTTTAATAAAAAATTATTTTAATTATTCAATTATTGCTCTTAAGAGTAAAAAACTAAAAAAATAATGTTTCTTTTGGTGTACAGTATTATCATGTCGTAGTTTAGACCGTACGATTCGTGGTTCTGGTGAGATAGCCCACAGAAGACAAGATCCTGTTTACACCACGCCTTGATGCTGAGGATGACGCGTGGAATAGTTTGTGGATTTGTGATTCACTCTCAGCAACAGAGCGTGGAGATTAGTAGAGAGATATTTGAAAGCCAAGTGGGTTGGCACAGAAAACCTAGTTTGTGTTGTGTCTAACTAAAACCATTAAGGCTCCTCTATTTTTCGTGTTAACAAATTGTTCTTAGTTGTAGCTTTCCCATTACTTTTCCAAATTCCAAGTTCCGAGTTTTCAACACTTCCATTGTCTTTTGGTTTTTTCGGTTCCATTTAGGTTGTAAAAAAGTGAAAGTTAGAACCATGATAACCACAGTATCTTTACAGTCCCTATCTCAACTGCATATTATAGAATTCTCCGATCCATCTTTGTCACATCGCCATTTTCTTTTTATGTTTAAATACTACTATCGTAGCAAATCAGACTTTTGTATATATATATAACTCTCCTTTCATGTTATATATTATCGTAGAAGTATTTTTTAAATATTTACCTTTTTTCTTACTATGAAATAAGTCATATTAATTATTATAAATATTTACTAAATTGAAAACACAAATTACGAATACTTAATACTTTGTCCATAGACATACAATAGATTAATCTAATTTAAAAAAATAAAAATAAATAGTTTGAAAATATATGCAAGAGATTTGAGAGAAAAATAAATTTTAATATAAAATTAAAATAGATTATAAGAAAAAATCTTAACATAATTTTTTTGAAAATAGTAGTAATAAATAATTAAAAATATAAAAAATTAATTAATGTTTAATAATGATTAAACTATACGTTACAAGAAAAAAAATGAAAATATAATAAAATATGATCTCATATTGAAGAATAGAGACCCAAATATATTATATTATGAATTTTAAAATAAAATAAAAATTTAGGTTAAATATTAGAAAAATACACTTTAAATCAAATACTTTCTCGAGTATTAATATTATGTCATGAAAAATACACCTTAAATGAAAAAATTAGGAAACAGACTAATAATAAGTACAAATTTTTGTTGTATTTATTTATAATTTTAAGATAAAGAAATATTAAATATTTAAAAAAAACTGAAAGGATAAAAGTAGTGAATAGTGAGGCACACACAAAAAAATATCTTGTATTTTACAGAAAATTTTAATAAGAATTTTAAAATTATAAATTAAGAAAAAGAAGATTTTTAAATTATAAAAATATACACAATTATGAAAAATCATTTAAAATTTTAAAATTACGTAATTTAAAAATTAAAATAACAACTTAAATAAAAAATACATTGATTTAATAGATAAAAATGAATTATTATTATTTTAATCATAACATCTCGTGTAATAAGTAACATGGTGAATGAACTGCTGAATCAAATTAAGGTTTTTCTACCACATAAATGTCTAGTTTGAACAGAGGTTTTGGATGTTGTAGATTAATCACCTTTTCTTTTTGAAATAAATACCCTTTTAAAGTTATTTGTTAAAAGAAAGTTATGAAATATGATAAACTTAAAATATATATATATAATAATATTTAACTAAAATGTCATATTACTTTATTAATATAAATTGTCATTTGTCTTGATAAACTATAAAAATACATAATTGATAAAATAACAAAATTTATAAATTTAAAAATAAGAAATAAAAAAGTTTAAAATTAAGAATTTTTTTGATATGGATGGGTTCCTCTAATAGAGAAGTTGCATCCTTGATGATGCACAGAGATTTGACAACTTAAATGAGGGGCATTATTATAGGTCCGAAAATAAATTCTCTGAAAGGATCAACATAGGTGGATGAGCAAAGCACTTTGGCACGTCCTTTTCTTTCTATTGCATCGCTATAACAGTTATGTCATTCTTTATTACAACTACTTTTCAAAATTCTCACATGAAATATTCTACAACATGGCAATGCCAAAAAGATTTATTAAGCATGGGCTCAAATGAATTCATTACACAGTAAACATTGACGGAAAAGGTGTGGACGTTGCCCAAAGAATCATTCCCGAATCAGAATGAAAGTAAAAGAAAAAATAAAGGGTCATAATTTGGAATTGAGTACAACAAATAATGACTTACTGTTAAAAGCCAATAAAGCAATGTATGTTGTGCGCATTTCCTTCTTTCCTTTTGGTTGCAACTTTCATCTTAATCAGAAAAAGAAGACACTACAACATGTTGAAAACAAAGCCACAAATTTTACTCATTAGCTTTAATGCCTCCCTCTCGCTGAAATCATTAGCTGCCACGAGAAAAGAAGCTTCATATACGTCAGAACTTGCACATATCTTTTCTAACACAAGCAATGAGTACCATTCACAGCGGTAATTCTTTTTATGCTTCTGCAATACACCAAAGAATGAATTAGAAAATTACATGGTTTATAAATTATTTCTACTTTGTGATACATTCACTTTTACTTATTCCTCCCTGAGACTGTAACACTAGTAAACTAGAAATAAAAATTACATTACCTCATTAATGAGAATTGAGATGGTATTTGCATTTGAGCCAGAGAGTGAATAATTAGCCTGCCAAGTGTATTTGGAAACACATTAAGCACTACTGAATGCAAATTCTCAACGCAACTAGTATTTATTTTTGTATTGTTTTTTACTTGATTTTGCACTAAACGTAGATCTTAGATGAGAAACCAAACATGCAGTTAGGCAAAATCAAACTCTACAGCTGCAATAAAGAGGTATGGAAGAGGTTTAGAGAAAAATAAAATAAAATAATTACAGAGCAGATGAGAAAAGGAGAGAAGGCAAAGGACAACCTTAATTAGGGCTGTGAGAGTAACAGAAAGTTTACATCACCGTTGGGGCTAGCATTCCCCAAGCAATCCCCACCTACAATACAATAGGGGGGACCAAGCCATGGATAAGAATAAGACATGCAAGATCTCAACCAAAAACTTTATTAGGAAGCAAGGCACGGTCAAATGCATTACTGTCAAGAAATCTATGAACTAAATATTCCATGAACTTGTGCAAACTGAGTACCTAAAATTCTTAAATGCATATAGCCAAGAACAGACAATCTAAGCGCTTATTATCAATTACATAAAACATGCTTCTAAGAAAATGTTTTGTAACTACAGAGGACCAAGTGAAGAAATTGTATCATGCCCCCTCACTGAATTTTTAAATTGTAGGAAACATAATTAGTGGCAAAGTAGAGTGTGAATAACTTTCAAGCAAGACAGAGAAATTACCTTGTATGGTACACTTGCTGATTCAGTTTCCTCAATTAGTCGGGTTGGTCGCTCGGAAAATTTGTAGCATTCATCAAAAGAATGTGTAACTGTAACCGTGTGAATGAGGCAACAACTCTTCTACTTCAATCCTTGAACTGGAGCAACTAGAGCATTTTTTGATTCGGTTTCGGCTAACAGACTCAACTTCTGCCAGAAACATGCTATAAACTGGTCTATGATCCGAGAATCTTGACTCGCCACGAACATAAGATAATTGGCGAAGGCCTCTTCCATACCACAAGATACGATCACACCTTCATGAACAAAAATTTGGATTACATTTACATAAACAATGATATAGTTTAGTTTCAAATAATGAAGGGCATTTCTTTTTATCATAGCATCATTCAATTTGTTTCCTCTCTTTTCCCTTTACATTTGCCACTACATGTATTCATTGATACAGGTGATTATTAGAAGAAAAGAAGATTACCATGCTGGAGTTCTTCTCTTCTGTTTTGATTGTCTTTCATCGCCTGCATATCTGTCTGAATTGTTTGAATACTTGTATGTGGGAGGGAAATATATTTTCCCCTCATTCCATCCTTCAAAGACTCGACCTTGTCTCCGCTCTATATGTAGCTGAAAGAAGAAGCTATGAAATGGTTAGGATGATATTATATATAATTCAAGAAAAGAAGCTAAAGTCTAACATGTTGTAAGGGTACAAAGTATCATGCCTGGTCATTCTCTAATAGAACCTTCCAATTATGCATCTCAACATAAGCTTTTGCTGCACGGTAAGAAAGGGCTATCCGATAATTTAAATCTCCCAGCCAAATTATTCGACTACACCAATTAAACCACAAGTTTAGGCCTTGACCAGAGTAAAAGTTAAGACTTGAGACTGCATTTTATTTAGTTTTACAATCTCCAAGCATGATATGCATAGTAAAGATTCAAGGAAAAGAGATGGAGGGCTTACTCATGGTCCAGAATTGTCTGAGGAGAACTCTCATCTCCCAAGCCATGAACCCGGGGAAACCTTGTCTTTCTGAGAATCTCCATTACATCTGAATTTCTCCTTAGCTCATCACCTTCCTTTTGTCCAGAAGTCAAATGACTACAGACGAAGCAAAAGCTTGTTTGGTGCAAAGACATGCTAATTGATATTGAACCCTGGAAAACTCAAGAGAATGAGAATGCCATCTCCAGGTTCACAATAAACTCATCTCAAAAAAAAAATATATATCAAATTTAAACTTACCTTGTTTCCAAGATATCCCATCAATCCTCTGCCAACACAAGACACTTTCATGTTGTGAACATCATCTCTTATATCACTTTTCACCCAAACGGTTAGAAATATCCCAACCATTTGCTTACTAGCAACCAAACAGTATCTTGATTGCCCTGTCTGTCTATCTCTATCCTCCATAGAGAAACCCCCTCTATATGACATTGGTGAATATTGTGTTATAACTGGGGAGTCACCAGGGCCATTTTCATCGTCGGAGGAAGCCCATCTATAATTAGGGTCGTAGTCACTTGTCCTGTGACCAAACATCATTCTATCACAGACACTGAGACGGCGATCAAGGCATGCTTGTGGTAGCGATGTGTCATTGTCTATTCTCATACTATGACTCAAGGATTGGAACGATCGTCGATGAAAGAAAGAGGTTGCCTTCTGCCTCATTGATCCCTCAAAATCAGCATCTATCTCTACAATAGGGTCAGGAAGCGGCGAAGTAGTGTGGCATTCACCACTTGTTCCAGGAAGACTGTTTAGGGTCTTCCTAATAAGAGCTAGCCACTTTCTAGCAGGGCCATTGTCTTCTGTGCCCAAAACATTACCAGCATTGAGAGGCACAATTTCTTGAAATCTGAGTGCAAGAATTGCAAACTAGTTCAGACTATAACTTCACATGGTTAAAGGAGATGATTATACATTATACAATCAGAAATTTACCCAAGAACATAGATATCAGCAGGAGGAGAAGAATGAAGCCAGTCTTCCAGACTCAAATAATTTGGAGGAGATTTTCCAGCTACATTCCAAGTGGCAGCAAAGATTCTACATGCAGGAGAAAGGAATAACTCATTAGAATAACAATTATTCTGAATCATACTTCAATAATTAAGCACAACAGTGTACAGTAACATGAAGCATACCTATAGTTATTCACATCTGTAACCTGAGCTGCATCAAGGTCCATCTTACCTCGCCGCAGTCTATCTGAGTGCCTTCTCTTTGCTCTCTCTGCATTCAAATACAACTTAATCTCTCCGAGAGACATAGTAGGAGACAAAAAAAAAGGGAAAAAAGCAAAAATAAATTTTTTCTGAAATTGTAGAATCACTGCTTACTATTTTTTTTTTTAATCTAGGTGTGGTTTAGGAATGGTATGGGTACTGAACCTGTTTTGCTTTTCTTGACAGTGCATTCCTCTCTCTGTGAACAGTTGCTCCTCCACTCTTGATTGACACCTGAAAAAGAAAAACCATAAAGTAATAAAGTCGTGCTCTTTCCACAGTAAATTTTATCAAACCACAGAATGTATCAAACACACAAACCAGAAAAAAAAAATGGCGACAAAAGGTTGAAACCGAGGAAGGAGCAAAACAACAAACTGCAGAGTGCAGATCTTGGGTTGTGAGTTGCAGACTCATTCAAACAGAAACAAAAACTGTTACACAAAGACAAACCATGTTCCAGAAGAAGAAGAAGAAGAATGGAAGTTTGTTTATTATTCAGAAAAATAAAATAAAATCATGAGGCAAGAGAAATCTGATTAAAACCAAACCAATCCTCATCTTTAATTACATAAAAATGGAGGACTCACCTGCGTAGAGGTCATCATCTGCCTGAAAGTCCTCGGCTTTGCTCTTAATATTGAACCACTTCTTGACCAACGATTTGGGCCACGAAAGCTTAAGAGAGAACAAGAGAGAGAGAGTAAGCAATGGCAGAAGAGAAATGCAAAGGAAGTTGAAGGAGAAGCAGGTGGCGTCATTTTTTCAAACCTTGCTTTTCTTCGAGTTCTCATCTCTCATTGTTGGGACAACTTCATAAAGCCTTCTGAGTAAACAACAGAAAACAATCAGGTTTTTTGAAGAGGACCCTAAGAACATGGTTTGGAGGAAAAAGACATAAGGGGTTGGGTGATCAAGCACTCACTCGGTAACACAACAAAGTGGGGGGGGCACTCTCCTCTGTTTCTTAGGTAACGTTGAGAAAATAATTGAGTAAATCCGAGTTTGTCACCATTTTAGGCAATGTGGTACAAATCAAGACACTCACTCACATGGTTGTGTTTGGAGAGGATGAAACTCCAAGGAAAGAAAGAAGCGCAGATGGGACAACCCCCTGATACGTAGTAAGAACTATAAGAGATTATGAGGCACAAGAAAAAGAAGACAATGTGCTATTTTGAAAGAGAGAGAGAGATTCTCTCTTGCAAAACTAAACCTCGTTATGGGTACAGAGCAAAGTATCGAATTTGAAGGAGAATAAAGTGAGGCTCTCTCTCGAGGCCTTTTACCCCAAATCCAAGCTTAGGAAGTAGAGAGAAGCAATGGTTATTATATTGGACATTGGTCACACACTCTCTCTATCTAAAATACACTAAAAATGTGCATTCTATCTCTACTAAATTAAAGTCCTAGGCAGGGTGAATAAAGAGTTAGGTTTGATCTTATTATGCCAAGCACAAGCAGTGGTACTAGTAATAGTATCCCATCACTTCTTACATTTGGTCTTCCAGCACAGAAAAGCGGTTAAAGGGGGAAAAGTTAAAGAGGATATTTGTTGAGCCTTTGCTTTGTTTTCTGTTTAATTTCTCTGGTTTTGTTTATTGTTTCTTGGAATCATTTGCGCAAATATTCCTTTTGACTGTCACTGTGTCTACGCATACTCGCATATTATAATACTTAGTCATTGTCGAACTTCAAACTTCAACCCCCTTCCTTTTCCGTTTAATTTCCCTATTTTGACAATTCAATTTACACTTTTACATACATATAAAATCTTAACTTTGTTTATCATTTTTTAAGTCTACAAAAGCCTACTACAAGTATCATTTACCTGGTCACCCAATATGAAAAACACTGCCCTACTATACCTCTTCAGTAAAATAATAGATAATGTCAATCATTTATCTTTTTATTATATATTTTTTAGGAATTTGTTAATCTATATCTACTTAGTTTTATAAAAAATAAGTTAACAAATTATATTTTAGACATAGTTATAATTTATTAACATATTTATTCAAATAAACAATCTCACGTGTATTTGCTAATATATATCTACTTTTTCTTTTTAAAAAAATATGTTAGTAAGCTACTCATTTTTTTTTATATATCTACAAATTTTCCTATTTAGAGACAATCTCGTGAAACTCGTATCAATTTACCTTTTTTCACGGATTATTTTTTAATGAGAATCAAATCAAGAACTTCCCACATATGTTTATCTTAAAGATTAATTTGGTCACTTCTAGACCAATCTTTTGATTACATTTTTAAATAACTTTAATTATAACTGGCTAACTTACTTTATTTAAAAATTAAGTGAGCATAAGTTATCAAATCTCTCTTTTTTATTATTATATAAATTTTATGTGTTTTTTTAAAAAGCTTAAATATATTATTATTTAGTAAAGGTATATTAAATAAAATATTACTATCGTTTCTCTCTATCTATAAAATATTATAAGGGTTCGTATCTTTGCAAAGTTGAAGAGAATGTTTGGTGATTGAAAGCAAACAGGAGAAGTACTTCTGATTACAGGCCCCAATTTGCAATTTGGTCTTTGATATTGTATAACATACAAATCGATGACTTTGATATAATTTATTGCAATATTCGTTTTCTGTTTTATTTTTAAAGTATTGTAGATTGGTTCAAGAGCTGAGTCTCAATTTTGAATATGAGCCAATGTGTTCACTTAGTTTGGGATTTGAACACCCAAAGCACGCCGGATTAATCTAGTTCAAATTTAAACACTGCTTCCCCTTACATTGATCATGGAAAATTTCTAGAATATTTTAGGCTTAGCTCTCTTGTTTTCTGCATTTCAGGCACAACTAAAGAGGTTCGTGGAGATCAATTTGTATCACTTAATTGTAGTTCATTAATTCACATCATTACGCTGTAAATATCAGAGTCATAACTTTTTTAGAGCTTTTTGCATATATTATTTTTATCTCCACCGCTTACATCACTGAAGAGAAACAATACTATTGTAAGAAAAGAGATCAAACAAATAAATTAGACGTTAGCTTATATAATACTCTAGTTGTAATCAATAGTCTACATATGTCTTTTATTTTTAGGTAATTGCTTTTTAGTAGAATATTAGAAACGCAGTTAGATTTAATTCAATTCCAATAATTAGTTAAGAGGAGAGATTGTCGAGTACTTTATTATTACTTTGAACATGTTTTTAAATGACATGAGACATCTTAATAATAATATATTTTAGTAATTAATTTTGAGTTTTGTTTATGATTAATTTCATTGTTCCATCTAATAATTTGAGTTTTTTTTAGAAATTCAAAACATAAAATTGCATTCGAATAAATACACAATAACAAGGAAACAAAGAGTTTAAATATAAATTTTATATTATTATTAAATAACAAATTATGTTGATATAATTTTAATATGATTATTTTAAAAATTAATAAAATTATTATATATTATAATTTATAATTAAATATTTATGTAAAACCATTTCATCCTATAAGTGCATAATATATTTTCTCATAAACAATTATACATTATGATAAATATAGATGCCTTTAGCACATAATTAAGAAAATATAAATAAAATTTATTTAATATTCTTTTAAAATAATTAAATATTTTTTTTATTAAATACTACTTTGGACTCAAATATATATAACTATGAACTTCATTTTCTAAACTAATTTTTATGTTAATTGATAGAAAACTTTAATTTTATGTGAATTTATGAGAAAATAGAATATATACGAAAAGTGAAAAAAAATCTACATAATTATTAAATTATTATACATGATAAATTTATTAATTTTTACTATAAATACTTTATAGTTATGATAATAATAATTAAATTTAAAACTAATTTACACCCTGAACATTAAATTCAAATAATATTTCTTCATTTTGAAAACTATGTAATTGATATCACAAGAATAGAAAGTTATTAAAAATAAAATCTAATAAAATAATTAATATTTTATAATAATTTTATTAAATATAATGAAAATAATTAAAATTTAATTATATTTTAAACTGTGAAAGATGAATTATTTTTCTTATATACGAATTTGAAAGGTTTATTTCAGAACTAATTCACGGATGAGATTATTAAAATTTAAATTTAAAGTTAAAAAATATTTATTATTATTTTTAGGCCCACAAAATTTTTTTGGCGCACCGTTGAGCCCTTGAAACACTTGTTAACAGCATTCGGCATAAATTTGTCCCCTAAAACCACGTTGAGGCAGAATCAAGTATCAAAATGTTAACTTGCGTTCAGGGTACATAGATCACGACCAAAGAAATGTCTGAGGGCCAAAATGAAGTTTTGAATCCAAAAACTCCAAACATGCCACTACGAAATGAAATTCTTTTACCAAAACATGGGGTCTCGCATTAAGTAGTAGTACTTTTCATTTGCACATGGATTGTGTTGATGTAATGTAATTTACTATTATAAGTTTGCTTTGGGTTTGGGTGACGCGTCGTTCAATAAACTAGTGGTTCACATTTCGCATAAATATAGGATCTTGTTAGGTCACTAGGGCTGTTCCTAATTCCTAAACCTATTTCATCTCCCTTCTTAGCCCACTCGATTTCATTGGGTATTGTGAAATCAAACTATTTATAAAATCACACTTTAATGGTCTAATCTTAGTAACATGGCACATATGGGAGATCGTGTATGAAATTCCTCTTAGCTTAAGATTCTCATTCTTCAATTATCTTTGCTTTTAGCATTCAACAATTATGTTCAAATTACTGTGGATATAAAAATTTTATCTATGCGATTTATATAAATTAAACTAGTTTAAATGTTATTAAGTATTGAATTAAATAATTATATAAATATTATTTATTTAATAATTAAAGTAATGATGTGTCAATTATTAATTAATTCGATTACGCAATTTACATACATATTATGATTTTCATAAACAACTTACCTTTTACTCTTTTCATCTCATTTTGTTTTACATTTTAACAAAAAAATAATATTATTTTATTTTATTTGTCATTTGACTCATTTTACCATATTAATAAAATATTAAATAATTTTTTTTATATTCTTCACTATTTATTGAATAAAAAAAGTATAAATGAGAAAAATTAATTAATATAAAAAATAAAAAGTATATTAAAATTTATATAATAATTATTATAAAATATAAAATATTAATTACATTTCTTAATTAAAGTATCAAAACATTAAACATCGAACAAAATAGACTAAAAATATATAAAATATGCTAAAAGATGTCATTATAATAATGGTTACTGATTAATCTAATATTTCAAGAATTAGGAAGGAAATTACTAAACTAACAGAGTTGACAGCAAAATCCTTAAGGAATCATAGGTCAATTTTGCACTATTTGTAGTATTAACTTACATCTTAGCCCCAATTATTCATAGGTTATCTAAACTTATTCACGTGACTGTTGCATAACAAAGCAAGCATCATATTGCGTTTTAGTAACTTGGATATAAAATAAAATCAGCAATAACTAATTTAGTTTTTAAAATTGTAATAATATATTAAATTAATTCTTAAAATTAATAAAATAACAAAATAAGTATTACTTCTATTCAATCTAATTATTGAAATTACAATATATGATCAAATTAATCTATAAAATAAATAAAATATCAAAATAATTTTTAAAACTGAAATTATTTATCAATCACTCAAATTGATTTTTAAAATTAAAAATGATTAATTACATATTTTGTCTCAAATTAATCAAATTAGTTATTGAAATTTTTTTATATATAATTCGTAAAACTATATAAGTTAGAGGTCAAAATATATACACACAAAATATAGATAAAATTTTAAAATATTTTAAAGTTATGAAGCAAAAGATATAATTAACTATTTTTAATTTTTTGAATCAATTTAATTCATCATTATATTTTAAGGACTAAATTAATAGATAATTACAATTTTAAGAATTATTTTGATAATTTTTTTTATTTATTTCAAGGATCAATATAATTAATTTTATTATTTTATTAACTTTATAAACTAATTTAAAAGAGTATTATAATTCAATAGACTAAATTAGTTATTAACTCAAATAAAATAGATGCCATGGTAAGTTAAAAAAATAGATTCCATTGTGTCAAATGTTATTAATAGTCTGATAGAATTTCCTTGAGTTGGCTTAATTCAATCGTTGACCTTGTTCTGTATTTTTCAAACTCAATCTAGTCTCATGCATATAAATCTACACTTGTTACTTGTTTGAAAACTATTAAAATATATTGCTATGTACAGATTTAAAAACACTCGTAATTATCAGTATGTAACTAAAACTTTTTGAAATACTCAACATATTGGTGGTGAAAATAGACTTGCTATCTTTTTTACCATTCTTGAAGCAGTCTTAAGAATCATTCGCCGGACATTAGTTTCCAAGATTGGGGAAAACATTTCATTTGGCTTCAAAGCTCTTAATAATGCGCACTTGTTGACTGAATACCATAAATTGAATATGACAGGTGCAAGATTTCATCTATGATTTGGTTTTTTCCCCCTCTTTGTACGTTCACAAGAGAGTCCAATATCAAATCAAAATTAAAGACAAATGGGGTCCCATTCCTAGATGCCAATTAGGGTAGCATTTTCCCTTCAATTTGAATCTTCAAAATTGAATCGTGAAAAATTATTGTTGCCTTAATAGTTGATAAATATTATAAGAAAATTGAAATTTGCCTGGGAGAGGAGAGACTAGTATAAGAATTTTTTATTGGTGATACAAGTAACATTCACTTATATGATCACATATTATAAAATTCAAATAATAAGATATGAGTTTTATTAAAGAGATTTATTAAAAATTGATTCATGTAAAAAAATAAAGATATAAAAAAGAATTACGTGTATTTATACAAATATAATACAAGTTATTTAATCTTTAAATAACTAAATAATTAAACTTAACTAATTAATACAATTAATTAACTAAAATCAACTAACAGGGAGCGGTTTTTTTCAAGAAATATTATTTATATAATAATATATATAATGATTTGTTTAATAAAAAACGTATAATATAATTAATAATAAAATAGAGAGAAAATAAAAAAAAATATTATTACAAAAATTGTTGTATATATCACACTAATGACTGAATCACTGTTGTTCTTTTATGTCAAATCAATAAAATTACGAATTTTGTTATTTCCAATCAGCATGGATCCTTTAAATTTAACGTGAAAGCAAATACACCGTCTAGAACATGTTTAGGACAGAAAATTACGTCAATAACAAAATTATTTTGTGTATCTTTCACATCTTCCTTTGAATTGATGTGAAAATGAGATTCTCCACACACACTAAAAATTAATTGGTGTGATTCCTGATCAGGTTTTTCCCTTCTCTTCTCTATATAATTTTCTTAGTTAGAAGAGATTTCACCACTACAATTTAGACAGGGACAGATGCAGAAAAACATAAAAGGGCTGAAAAATAAATTAAATTATATATATATATATATATATATATATATATATATATATATATATTAATTAATCATTTTTCATGCATTTTATGAATACTTTAAAATTTTATATTATACATTATCATCGTTAAATAATAATTAAAACATGCGTCTTAGCAAAGAAAAAGTATACTAAAATATGTTTTCATTATAAAAATATGATTTTTATTTTAATTTAAATTATATAATAATAAATTAAAAAAGATATTAGACGGAGATCGATATTTAATAAAGTTTTGAAGAATTTTGTATTATGCGAGATTAATATTTGAAGTAGAAAAAGATTGAAATTATTTTTTATTTTGGATGAAATTTACTATCTTAATTGGTTAGTTTTGGAAAAAAAAAATGTTTAAACCAACTTAATCAATTAAATTATTGAAAATTTTGAGTAAATAGATGAGAATTTGATTTTTTTTATAGAAAAAATAAATGGAAAGGTCAAATTTATTTATTTTAAAATAAAAATTAATTAATTAAAGATATTAATAAACCATATTACATATAATCTAAAATAAAAGAATAGAAAAGGTAATTAAACCTATAATATTATTTAATGTTCCGGAAGTGTGTATAACTAATGTCGACAGAATCCATTTTTATATGAATAGTGATAGCTGTACAAATAAATGTTCCAACCAATTTAGGCAATAACTATTTTTTAAGACAGCACCTAGACTGTCTCCTCAAACAGCATGTATTGACATGTGGTTCTCTTGCCGTGTATGTATATATATATAAGGTAAAATAATCAACACAAAATTAATATATATAAGGTAAAATAATCAACACAAAATTATTTATTTTCGTAAATTTTAAGCATCATGCCTCAATAATATAAAATATTTTTATATGATTATTTAATTATAAATCATTATTGACGTAAATTTTAATGAATGTTTTATTCTATCTGTATATAGTCTATTTTTTTTTTATTTTCATAATATTATTACATATATGATTTTTTATAATATTTAAAAAATATTAAAAAAATATAAAAAAATGTTACATATTAATTTTAGTAGCATTTTAATAAATATTGTATCTGATTCTAATTATAAAATATCATCAGTGACATTTAAAGGTTATCAAGAGAAGTATTAATAATATTTTTATAATAAAATATTACTAAAAGTTATATATGTAATAGTTTAAATGATACATGTTCTTTTTTTAATTATTGAATAACCATTATTTTTTTTAAAAAAATCCATTTAAAACATTAATGCTTGTCACAAATAGTGTGAGACAATATTATCAACACAATCTTTTTTGTTTTTGTAAGAACTTAACAAAAAATTTCATAAAATTGTCCTTAACTAGTCCGAAACTCAATGATCTTTTGGGTGTTTGCAATTGTGTTTCTCGACCAAATTTATTTCAAATTAGATTAAAAAAATGGTAGGTAGATTAATGAGATAGCCAAAGGTTACGTTGTATCTTTAATTGTACTTTGGCTAAAGATCAAAGTATCTTTTTTTTTAGGGTGTAATATGAGTTTCTTTTGCTTTTCTATATTTGAAACATCCCTTATTAAGTCATTTCTCTTTTCTCCTACATTGTCTTCCTAGTTGTTTGATTTGAAGGTGTCAATTATATATATATATATTTTTTTTTCCTTCTCTCTGGTCGAAATCTTTTAAATGGGTATTTTTACTTTTTATTCCCTTGTCATTTTCTTCAAAATATGCCAAAAAAGATAGGTAAGTCTTTGACCATGTCATATATATATACTTACTAATGTAGACATCTAAACTTTAAATTTCTAAATACCAAACTTATCTACACACTTAGTTCTCTACACTTCAAAATATGAATACAAATAGTGGTTGTATACTCGCAATTTACAAGACTTAGATAATTAAATGCATAGTTATTTATTAGAAAGGAAATAAGAAGAAGAAATATAAATTTTACAAGTCATCACCTCTCATACCTTTTCTTTTATTGGACAATCAAATTTGGACAATATACTCAATCATGGAGGTCATCCATTGAGTGACAACAAAATAATTTCATTGTCTTAAGCCTCATCAATGCATACATGTTAATAATGGAAAGTAGACAACAATTTTTCATTTTTAGTCATACCATGGGACACTATATTATAGCAAACATAGGATTTCACTCGACATTTGTTAATTTTGGAACGTAATACATGCATGTTGTGGAGCACAAGAGAAAACCTACCCCACATCTCTTAAGTCTTAATTTATAAGTTAACTATTTGTTTGATTTAAGTTTTAGTAGTTATACAAAACGACAATAAATTTTAGTACTCTAATAATTTTTAAAAAAATTTTGCATCATTAAAAAGTTTTAGAAACAATTTTATAATGTCCAAAAGTTTTATCTTATATTAGTAACAAGGATTAAAACTTAATTTTTATGTATGTATAAAAAATAAAACAATTTTTTATATAAAAACTAAAAACTTAAAATAAAAACAATTAAAAAAATCAAATGCATAGTTTAACCTAATTTATATGTTAAGTGGGTCCTACACTCAATGTTATTAATATATTACTATTTTTAATTCAAAATTGTTATCAATAAAGAATTTTTTTAAATAATTATTTAAAGCTTAAAGTAAGTGAAAAATGAGGATAATTAATTGTTGGTGTAGGGAGCAGAAACAAATTTTGAAAATGAAATAAAAGGGTACAAGGCAAACATCCATCCAAATGACAAAACAAAGAGTAGAAATAAAATGATCATATTTTTTTAAGTTATTGGGGTTGTTTCCAAAACAAGTTATAGAAATTTCTTATGATTTTTGTGTGAAAACAACCATGTTTAAGACGAAACAAATAATTCAATTGTGTTGACTCTATTTATTGGTGGGAAAATTAAAGGAAAATGTTGATATTGATGTGAAATTTATTACTTTGGAGTAGAAAATATAAGAAGATTTTTGTGCAAACTTATCTACTTATGGTTGAGACTTGAGATTTAAGTCTCTTTCTTCATTTCATTGAACTTGCAACCAAACAAAAGATCTTGTCATTGTCTTTTATATATCATTTTCCAAGCTTTCGTCATTATTTTTTTCATTTAATAATGACATCAATGGACCATTTCACTTTTGTGCACCCTTTTGTTACTTCAAACCCATAACAAAAGTGGTCCATTCTTAAAAGGCAAAATTTGGCAATTTTGTATTTAGATTGCATGATTGTTTTCCTATATCATCAATTTTCACAAAACTAGCTTCATCCTTCAAGAAAGTATAACAACTTGTAAACATAACATAATACCAAAATCAGGGACTACAACTGGCATGCATAACATTTTGGTCAATTTTGGCCTAATTTGGGAAGTGACCCTATATATAAAAGTACTTCAATCTCCCGATAAAAAATATGATGAATTCAATTTAAATATACTTATGACAATGTAAATATTTTTTATATATGGTAATATTATTAATTTCCATAATAAATACTTTAAAAATCATATTTACACTAATTTTTAAGAGTCCAATAATTATGTACATATAGTATAACATTATTTTATTAGTATATAAATTATTTTTTAATTTCTATAAAAATATTTAAACAAAAAATACATAAAAATTAAACTAAAAGGTGTTAAAAGTTACATTTCACTTTGTTATTAGCTTCATCCAATCACTCAATACACATAAAAGCATCTTTTTTACTCAAGAAGGCAGTGTTCTTTCAAACTGATGATTATCCAAATACTATTAATATTTATATTTAACTCGTTCAACATAATCTTTTTATTGTTCTTGGTTCCTCTCTAGTTACTTTTGTACTTTTAACATTTGTCTTCGCCTCTCCAATTGTTCACATGAAGCATAAGTAAGAATTTGGTATCTACCAACTTTCTCTAGTCAATAACATAAAATAAAAATAAATAAATTGAAGGCTTGTAGTTTCAAAATTTCAATCGCATACAAATAATTCTCTATTAGATATTTGGTTATAAGAATTTCTGCTCCTCCTTAAAAGGACTCAATTTGAAAAAAACCAGCTTCAATATGTCATATGTACTTTCTTTCTTCTCTAAGTTGTTACTATTGTTGGACCCATCAAGTACTCATTGATATTCTATCTTTACATTTTTGAGATATTGCAATGCACACATTCAATTTGTACGCTACAAAATTTATTTTAGTAGCAATGTCTTACGGTGGAATCCCTAATTTAAATATGTAAAATAACTACAATTATGACTAGTCCAGAATTCACAAGAAATTTTCTACAACTTGAGATATTTCTTGTCTCAATCAAAGTTATGAGACAAATTGGCCATTAAAGGCATTATATGTTATTTTGAACTATATATCTCTTTCATGGACGATGGACAACTTAATTGCACCAAGACATTCTAACAAATATTATGAATAATCTTAATAACGACTTACAACTACCAAAATTATAGGATATACCAACTAAACAATATGAAGGAACATAAAAACATAGATGCAATGGTTCTTTGCTCTACATTAGAGGAAGGAATCAAGGAATAATATTTTGTATTCACCTATACTATAAATTGCAGTATGTATTGATGAACATAAGCACAAAAGATCATAAAGGTGAGTGTTCAAAATAATTGAGAGCAACCAATAACTAGCACTTCTAAAAACAATATTCATTACCAATGAGGATGTTGAATCAACCTAAATTCAGTTATCTCTAACTAGACTCAAGTGACTTCACAATCTTACAAAATGAAGGATAAATGAATGTATTTTAGTTTGAGTTAGAGTATAACAGGTCCTTTCAAAAGTATTGCTAACCAAACATTAATTGAGGGACAAATATTACCTATTTTTGTTGTAGGACCACTTTTATTCTCTAGAAATATTATCCATGTGCAATTAGATGGGGTGTGACTTGTAAGACTAAAACCTTGAGGGAAGAAAATCAAAGAACAATAACCAACACAAGGAACAAGATTGTCCCAAGGAAGCATACAAATAATAGCTAATACTAGTACAAAAAGGAAGACTAAAGCAATTTGATTTGATAGATAAAAATTGTATGAAGTCAATGAAAAAAAGAAATGAACTAAATATTTTGAATGTAAAATGCAATATCACAACTAATAATAAGAAATAGTATAGTTTGACCATCTCATCATGACTGGTTAAGGATATTCATAGACTTCAAAGTACCATCTTCTAAGTAAATCTTTCTTAATACAAACTTAAGATAGAAAGTTCATCCAAATATATTGGAAGGTGTCTTTATAAGCTACTGATTAAATTTTACAAATCAAAACAAGATGAATTCTCTAAAGCATATAAATATATAATGTGGTTGGAAGATAGAAACCTACCTTCCTGGCCTAAAACACATGATATTATGTGTAATTGTTAGAAACAAATTACATTAATAACATTTATCGGTCTACTAACTATAACCATCTCTTTTTACCACAATAAGGAAAATAAAACAATGTAAGAATCATCCAACAATGGTCCTCTTTGTCACACTGCCACAAGTTGTGAACATGGAAAGTATAACAACATACTACCATATTTTGAAAAAATATCTTATGCATGTTTGAATTTACGCTAAATCACCAAAAATCATATTAAAATATTAGTTAACAAGACTTTACGGAAATGTTCACGTTTTTGTCTCACATTGAAGAATTGATTCTTTAGTCCAAAATTAATTTTGAATTGAAACAATTTTAGATAACTTTTATGTTAAATAAAAAAATTATACTAAATTTTACTAATAACTTGCTTTTAGAATAAAAACATTCAAATATAAATCACTTCACTTCAAAATTAATTTTAACCAAAATCAATTTTGTAAATACTCACCTAAACACCCATTTAACTTCTAGAGGTTGGTTCATATCTTGGGTCAATTTATTCAATCCATATGGTAGGAGATTATGGTATTGTACTATGCGAATAAATGATCACTTGTTTATTACTTCTCTCAGATTAAGTAGAAAGTATAGTACAATAAAATAATACTTTGGTGACCCATAAGAATCTTAATTAAGACAGTTTGATTCAACTAGCACGAGCTTGTAAGGTAAATCTCACTATCTCAACTTTCTTGGACTGTTTAGAAGTTAAAGCAATTTTATAGAATTCATTTTACCCATATATAATATATCAATCGATTAATATCGCAAAAGATTGAACAAGATTTTATATTAGTCGTGAATTGCCCAGCATAACCCTCCTATTATCCAAGCTTGACATGGGCTATATAATCATATAAGAATTCAAATTGAATAATGAGAATTTTGGGAACAAACAAGAAGTAATATCAAAAGCAAATGTGGAACTTATGACTGAAGGGAGAAAGTGAAAATTCATAAAAATTTCCAATAGCATTTTGCTTCTTTTAATTGCGTTCTAGTCACATTAAAAAGACAAAAAACAAACCATAACACGTATAGTAAAAAGAGGTGAAAAAGATAGTTAGATTCTATGGAGATAACCAGAAGACAAATCCTAATGAAATGGACAAATAAATAATTCTCTTGATTTCTTCAATAATCAATTGCATATAAATTAGGAGCTAGGAGAAAACGACTAGTTGAATTACCACATGCATTGAAAGAAGAGCTCTTTCAAAGAACATGGAAATCAATAGCTTTGTCTTGTGGTAGAGTTGAAGTTGAAATAAGGAGGATGAAGCCAAAGGGTGTAGGACCAACACAAAAATAGATTTGCTGATATTTTTCATATGATATATATAAGTTGGATAAGAATAATAGGGGCCGGTGGTCCTAAGGAGATAAAAAGCAAATGATATCATCAAAAGAAAAATAAATATAAAAACCTTACAACTACATTAGTAAATATTTGATGTTCTTTAAGCACTGTGAATAAGGTTATAATCATTCAATTACCAACTGCATGGATAATTAGGAGAGAATATGTTTGGCCAGCGTGTGTAAAATTAATTTTTAATAACATTGATTTTGAAGTAAAGTGATTTATGTTTATATATTTTTATTTAAAAATTATAATAAAATTGTATAAAAATTTTAATTCAACACAAAAATTATTTTAATTCAAAATATATTATAGACTTAAAATCAATTTTTAATATAAAATTAAATATATGAATATTTACCTAAAATTAAATTAAGAAGTATTTAAACATGATTTTAGATTATATAAGGAAATGGTAGATATATAAGGTAGAGCCTTGTTTGGTATAGCCAGCTACACCGTGGACTTTGAATCAAGTTAATTTTGTGGTCCACTCCAAATCTGACCAAGGCCATCTCCCTCAACTCCCATAACTTACTTTGATATTTTATATTATTAATATATTTATTGAAATTTTTAATAAAATGCTTTTATTCATTTATTCCTTAATTATTGTTTCTAAGGCAGTCATTAATAAAACTATTTTTAATTTAATATAACTTTTTACACTTCTTTACCTTTACATTTCTTTAGGTATTTTAATTGAATAAAATTTCTCTTGGAAATTTAAAACTATAAAATGATGGCAAATCGAAAATCAAATTAATACCAATTTATTAATTATGGGAAAAATACACAACATTATTGTAGTTATTCAAATGTCTGAAACATTCTCAAACATGTTTCCCCAAGTATGTTTGAAGATGACAATATGTTTTACTTCAATATAGGCGTGTTCTCTTTTATAGGCACATTGCAAGATTGGAATAATAATTGTTAAATACTTTATATGTGGAGACATCATTATTTGAATGATCCTATAAATAATAAATAGTGTTAACATATGTGTCTAATTTATTTTCAACAATCATGTCATATAATATTATGAATGGGTATACTGTATACTTTGGTTTATATATACGTTAAGCTTGTACTATGCCACATATAATTCTGAATCTTGATTAAAGCACTTTAAAGTTTCACTGTATATTCTTTCTTACTTCTTCTTGCAAGAAATTATGTTATGTTGAGCTTAAATTTAAGACGTATATATGTCTCAAGAATTATGTGTATGGAAATAAAAGTTTATTCACCATGTATGAAATTAGTGTAGAATGCACTAAAAATCATGTATGAGAAAACAATTGTTGTAATTTATTAGAACATATGCATGAGCATATTTTCATTCATTGGTTATCAGTGATATTATTGACGGCTACAACATCAATAAGAAATCAAACCAAATGTTTATCTTTTATTATATATTCACATTTTTTGACTGCTTAACTGGTAGATTAAGTTATCGGCAATACTAATGACAATCATATCTTTAGTAAATGTACGTATTACAATGATAGTTTAACAGTTAGTTATTTAAAAATAAAAATTGTCACTTATATCGTACAATCACTGTTATCCTATGATTTACTAATAACTTCGGCACTGTCAATAAATTTTTATAAGAAATCTTGTATTTCTTTGAGTGGCCCCCTTGTGACCTAAGTTGTTGGGATAATGCATTTCAATATCCAATCGATAGATTTAGTAGGGATGATAAATAATAGTTTTTCTTTTAATATATTGAGGCTCTCATTATCTTAAAGTTATATAGACCCCGATTATTTAAATTGAGTTGAGCAATAATGAAAATTATTATTAATTAAAATTTATCAAAATTATAAAATCATAAATAAAAATTATTAAATAATAAAAATTTATATAATTTTTTTTATTTTTAATAAATATTAATCAATAATAAAAAAAAGTATGTTAGAAACAACATCCATACATTAACTAACCAAATTTGGTGAAAATGCGTATCTTGATAGTTAAGTGGATGAAATAAAAAAATGTTAATTTAAAACAACTTTTACTATTTTCCTTATACAATGAAATTCCACATGCTTACTTTGGGATTGCCCTTTTTAAAATATTTTTTAATTTTAAAATGAACATGTCCTCACATAAAATCAATATTATAAAATTAAAGTAAGTAAAAAAAAAATCTAAGTCATTTGACTGTTATTATATATAAAAAGTAAAATTTACAAATATAGCCAAGGTTGATTTTGACTTATAACCAAAGAATAATGACATAAGTAATAATTATTTTCCTTTTACGCAGGTGTGAGTGAAGATGAAATATATTACTTGCATATTATTTTATTTTCTACTTTTTGAATGATAATTATCATTTAATTTATATTAGGGGTTCATAAATCTAATTTAATATAAACTGCCAAAATCGAACTAAATAAATTAAAATTTGAACAATCTAAAAATTAATAAAAGCTAAAATAAAAAAAAATAATTATTTAATGAGTTTGATCAGATTTCAAATATAATTAAAAAAAAACTTATTCTAAACCAAACTTATCCACACATGAATAATTTTATTTACAAAATCACTATACAACTAAGAAATAAGCAAAAACAAATGAAATCTACTATACCATTTTTTTTCTTCATAATTTCATTATTTCAATTATGTATTATTAAGACGTGTATTAATTTATTTCAATATTTATTTTTGAAGAAAAAATTAAATTATTTTAACTAATATTTACAATGGATCGATGGTCAATAATTTACATTATTTTTATTATAGTTATTGAATCCACTAATTCAATTCAAACTATTTAATATTAATTATATGTTCAAAAATATAAATATAAATATTGAATCCACTAATTCAATTCAAACTATATTTAATTAAATTGAATTATATTTAAATTAAACATTTGTTTTTGTCGTGAGATTAGATTATTGTGTTTACTTAAATACGGGAAATTAATTTAAATTGTTTTGACGATAATTAACCTGATCTGTGAATATTCTTATCTTTTATATATGGGAAAATAATATATGTTAAAGAAAAAAGAAAATGTGATTATTTTGACTATGTAGTGGAGAGTCGTAACCTAATCCTAAATTCGTAGCTGAGAAATCCCTAAAATGGGGATTGTTTTGTAGCAGAGAGCGTAATCACTAATCAGAATCCAAAATCCAATTCCGAAACCAGCCACCAACAACCGCTGTCGCTGCTATCTCTCTGTCACTTCCCTTTCCTCGGTACTCTCTCTCTATGCTTTCTTTTTTCTTTCGTTTTTTCCCCCAAAATTCATGACCGTTTAATTCCCTATTGTTACAGCACGCGTAAGTTTAGTTCTCTGTTTTGGTACATACAGTTTCTGAAAATTTTCATGGGTCGGTGTCTTTGACGGCAACTTCAGCTAAAAAAAATAGCAAATTTATATGCTGATATTGAAATTGTTGTTGTTTGTGCTGAGCGATATTTGAGCATGGCATCTTTCACTGTTTATTTGCAGAGTAGCATTATTGGTGTTTGAACCCTTGTTGTATTCGCGGTCATTGAGCTGTGGCATCTTTGTATTTTAACAGTGTTTGATTCGTACTATGAAGAGGACTATGCCATGGAGTGATGATGATGAGTCATCATCTTCACATTCAGATTCTGAACGTGATAGTGAAACTGGAGGGGAAAATTCCAAAGGTATTATTTCATCTATAACCCCTTTTCTTTATCTATTAGTTTTTAATTTATATCTCTGCTCATTGTTGAAGTTTGATTCAATGTGAAAGTTATGACATTTTTCTTGTGTTAAAACTAGCAGATTTTGTTTATGACTATAATTCATTAGTGAGTGACAGATGCAGATAGTATCCTGGCAAATTTACTCACTTGAATTGAACAATGGATATACATTGGTGCTTCTTGTGATTATGCCCCACGTTTTGTGTTTTCCTGTTATTACAGTTATTTTCTTCATGTCTAGAATGTGGATTGATGCTCATCCTAGCTATTATGAAACTTGGCATGGGTAGTTCCTTTGGGTGTTGATGTGGAATTCTGAATGTTTGTCAACTTATAGAGAAGGGTACATCGATCTTCATTCTAAAGGTGGATAAAATATCCCTTCATAGAATCACACTGATGAACCACTCTAATTATGTACCAGTTACCTGAGATCATTTCTTGGTTGGCATCTGATAGCATAGAAGTATTGGTTAAAGCAAAGGGATTATTGAGGGATAATCTTGTGGTAGAGAATTGACACTATTTGATGATGCCCAACTGTAGAAGAGATTGCTTTTTCTTCCTGTTGAGGATAGTGATTGATGTAGATTCAGTTGTTGAGGATTTAAAACCATCTCCAACTGGAGTTAGTGCAAGTGTGCAAGATAGTCTTATGGAGGATGTATTACCTAACTATAGCCTCAATTAGAGGAGTTAATTCTGATTTCTCTACATCATACATGCATAAAAAGGATTGACTAATTTAAGTATACAATAAATTTTAAATTAATTATGTAAACTACCGAACTTTTCGTCTTCACAGAAATTATTGTAAGAGTTTCTTTAGCATCTTGAATAGATATTTTCCAGCAAACAGAAATAAGAATATCAATACTTTTGTCCTGACTTTACTTGACCATATTTGATTATTTGGTGTTAGTTTCTGAAATTCACTTCACCATAGGTTCACACACTGTTGCATTCAAAGTTTGACATCTTGAAATTTGTTATTGCTGTTTGATTTTTCTTTACTAGTTTTATGAAATTGATGTCTACAGGTAAATCTAGGAAGCAGAAAAGTGGTGTAATTGACTTTGAGGCATTGAAGCGACACGGGTATAGAGGTGGACCTTCAGTCCTGAAAGTACCAGCACCCAAAGAAGGCGATGACTCGAAGCAAGATTGGTCGTGGTCCAGTGGAAAAGAAAAGCGTGTGGACAAGGAAATTGAAGAATCATATGAAGAGCGGCAGAAAACAAGAAAGGCTATTTCCCTAGGAGAGGAGCTGCCAGCTGTTCTGACTAGGAATGACAAGAAGAATCTTTCTTTCTCTCAGAAGGAAAAGAGGAAGAGAGAGATGGGTCAAGCTAGCAGGGGCAAAAATTATGTTGAAGAAGAGAAGAGGTTGTTGAGAGAGAGTGGAATTTATTCTGGTTTTGATGCTTGATATGCCATTGCCACCCTAGAATCCCCTTCATCTTGTATAAACCCACTCTCTCATTTTCCTCTACTGAACAGACACACTTGGTTGTTGTAACTTGTTGTCGTTGTTTAAAACTTCACTGAAATTAATTGGGGATTATCCACTATGGTCTTAACTCACAACTTAGGAACCATCTTTGGTAATGAATGAGTTTAATTATGTCCTATTTTGTTGTAGCAAAACAAAAAAAAAACATTTTTGGAGAAATTGTTTCTGATGTTTAATTTATTTCGTTGAGGTGATTTTTCGAACCAATAATTTTTATTTTCAATTTACTTTAAAAAATTATGAACTACGAAGTCATAACATGCGGAGAATAACAAATTCAGGCAAAATTTAAGAGGCTTATATTGTGATTAGTAGATTTTTTTTTAATTTCTAATGTGCAGTTTTTGAAAAATAATGCTGAATCTGTTAAATCAGGTAAAACATAAAAAAGTAGTAGTTCAACTTGTATTGGCTCTAATTTTTAGGACTGAAGCGTAACGTTGATATCAGAAAAATTATTAATAGAGAATGCCTTACACGTCGACCTCATTGGCAGAGTGGCATTGACCTCACTGAATAGAAAAAAGTCAGGCTGGGAGCCTCATATGGTATGTGCTTGGTGCCTGGATGAGGGTAATTTTAGATAAGAGTTAGGAAGAGAAGGAAAGGGGGAAAAGAAAAGAAAAAAGTAGTTTGGTTTAAATTTATTTTATATTATAAATTAAAATATACAAAAATGAGATTTAAATCTTTTTAATATTTTTTCTCTTCTTTTTTAGATGTATTTCACATATTATTTTTATAATTAACTAAATTTTCTCTATCAATCTCAATTTTTTTATCTTTATTTATATACTTTTTAAATTATTTGTCTATTTTTAATCTATTATATTTCATTTCTATCTCTAAATTGAATTTCAATATCTTTTTTTAAAAAGAATTTATTAGTAATTAAACAATTTCATATCGCAATTTAAATTACTCATAATAAATCAAAAATATAATTTACATATTAAAAAATATTTAATTACTATGAATTTTAATTATATAAAAATAAATATGTATCTTGATCATGCATAAATTAAAATATTAATTAATTTATAAAAGAGAAATAATAATTTATTTTTATTAATTTTTAAGAGAAAAAATGTTATTATTTTTAAAAAAAATATATATTACCAAACATGATAAGTAAATATTTTCTTCATTTAAGAATTTTTTAAAATTAAAATAAAATGAGATTTATATTTAATTTTGACTAAATCATAACTTTGGTCATTTATTTTATGGTTAAAATTTGCTTTGATCCTTTATGTTATGATAAAAACTTTCTTTAGTTTTTTATTTTTTTAAATTATTTTAGTCATTTAATTTTTAAATTTAAGTCACTATTATTATTTTTTGAAAAAAAATATTTTTTTTCGATTTTAATATACAATTTTAAATTATTTTTTAACTAATTCAAGACATGAAAATTTTCTCATTAACATTTAAAAAAGAATATGATGATTTTTCAGTTTTTTGTTATTCATAATACTCACTTTCACACAAGTTGTTTATGATTATTTTTGTTTGAATATTAGTTTATTTCTAGAATTTTCAAATAATGAGATAAGTTTCATGTCTTGAATCACTTAAAAAGTAACTAAATCATGTCCCAAAATAAATTAAAAAAATGGTTCAAATTTGAAAGTGAAAGGCCTGAAATAATTTTTTTAAAAGATAAAATATCAAAATAAATTTTTACCGTAACATAAAGAATCGAAGTTATAATATAGTTTTTAATTTTTTAATAAAATTTTATTCATTTTTAAAAATATTTTATAATTTTTAATTAAAAAAGCAACCGTTCTTCTCTTTTCCATTCAACGATCGCGCATATGTGAAATATAGGTATCCTATTCCCAATATTATTTGCTTGCTGTAATAACACATTTGATAAAAAAAATTTATGAAAGATAAGCTTATTAGATTATTGAAGCTATCAAATTTAAGAAGTAATTGAACAATAGAGATAAAAATTATCCACAATTCAAGTTTTAGAAGCGAGATATATAATATGCAAAGTGATAAATTAAATTGTGTGACTATGAAGAGTAGAATTAGAGAAGAGTGTACCGGAGTTTATCCTAATTCAGCAACTTATCACTTTACATTTAATCCTCAAGCTAGAATCCGAGATTCAATCCATGATAATGTGGTATAAAAGCTCGTCGATCAAAATGATTGAAATTAAGCTAACAGAAATTTCCTCAATTAACAAGAATATTATTAAAGTTCATCTGGGATACCTGAGCTTCTAGCTTGTTTGGCATTGTTTCAAACGAACAAGGTGAACCTGAATCAACTGAAAAATTAAAGCCTTCTCTGATGATATTCCCGAAGAGCTTTCCAGTATGATAAAAAAATGAAGCAACGCGATTATTGCCAAAAATATCATTTAGATTGTCATTGGATCAGCACCAAAAACATGGATCTACAAATTTATTTCACACTATTAAACCTCCTTAAACTGTTTCTTTTAAGAACCAAAACATTTGTATCGAAATGAGAGATGCCAAGAAGAACAGGGGGCCTCAGAAACATAACGAATCTTGAAGAACATTTTGATTGTTAATTAGTAATATCAGATATATGATGTTTAAAATACCATTTGGTAATGATTTCAATTTCACCTGTACTCTGCTCCATCAGACAATTTGTGAGCCTGTTGCGCATAATTTTAAACTTTACCTGTGCTTAAAATAGCATTAGTAAGGGATTTTCAGATTTTAAGACTTGAAGCTCCCTTTGAAGGTCTTACAAACAATGTCAAAGTGTAATTTTTTGCTCTTTACTTTGTAAGGGTGAACCGTGTATATTATGCAACAAATCCATAAATTTCTTTTTTCTGTAATTGTTAGTACCCTTGTTTCCCCAAGACAACTGAATCTTGGATTTGTAGTTGGAATATGGTTTACGACAATCACATAATTTTAAGTGTGTGCGCATCTCCCTTTGGAAGGAGAAAAAGATTTGGAGATCTATTGAAGGAGCAGGTGAAGACTCCTTGATGGAAGAAAATCTAAAAGTGAAGCAATTTATAGCTTTTTTTATTAGTGACTGGGGCAGCTATTTGCATTATTAGAAATATATTTCATCCTTTGTAACTTGAAAAATTGAGTTACAAAGATTGTTCATCAAGTAATCAATTTCCAAGTGTTCGGTTGTCTATCCAGATGAAGTCCCCCATGCCAAAATCTTGGCGTAAAGATGTTTCCACGTGTGATTTCATTGATCCTGCCCAAACAAACACAACTATCAACATTACTGATAACCTAAGAAGTACGGACACTAATACGAGACACAAACATCCAACAAAATTCGAAGTGTCTCATTAGACTTCTCTTTTCAGGTGTTCATGCTTTAGAGCAGATGACCAATGTGTTTATCAGATAAAACAAAATGAGGTGTTTCAACACGCGATATTTCATTTTATGATAGCTAAAACCAAAAATTAACGCAAAGAAACCTATATATGTTTGGCACTTTCTATTTATTTTTCTAGATAAAATTGGTAGAAAGATTCGAACAAGTTCTTCAATCTCAACTTAAAGAAACCTACTTTATTATCAGATTTAGTAATATTGAAGAATAAAATAATGAGAAAATTCTAGTTAAGTTCAGTAAATAAATTTTGCAGAAGAAACATATTTTATGTACTAAGGGTTGGCTTGTCTGTGAATGAGGAAAAATAATGTATTTGAACACACACACAAAGGCCAGATAAATTGTCATTTTCAGCTACACTTTATTATTTTTACCTATTTAAACAAGCAGACACTCTTTAAGTATCCTTAGTCATACCACAAAAAGAAGTAAACAACAAAATAAGAATAAAGAGAATATATAGATTGATACAATATGATGCAATGATATACTGAAACATAAAAGCCACAACAATATTGCTAGTACAACCTGGCCATGGCTAATGCGAAGAATAGCTAAGGTAGTTAACTAACCTTTACACTGAAAAGAACACTGCCATCTGAAACCTGTTCACCCACCGTAACTTGAAGCCCATGTACATAGCCAGAAGATGGCGCCTTTACAACATGCTAGAAAAAGTACAGAAAGTTGTTGGTTATAACCTGCTGAATAGATAAATAAAGATAAAGAGAGGACTTTCCAAAATTCAGAGCAACTGTACAAACCTCCATCTTCATTGCTTCTAATACTAACACAGGTTGTCCTTCCTCCACTCTTGTCTTGTTCTCCACTAGAACCTTAACTACCAAGCCTGCCATGGGTGCTACAACAGTCCCTCGAGGGTTGACTGATGCTTCAACTCTGGGTTTATATTGCGACTCTTCATCCTCAGATATATCCAGGCCTAGTTTCTCTCTGAAACAATGATGATGGGACCCTTGCCAAATATGAATATGCCTTATTTGATCCTGAATTCCAAGAAAAAATCGTAGTTGCCTTATAAGAAATCTATTTGACAATCATAATGGATACAACAACAAAATGTTTTTACCAAATCAATCCACATAAACTCCAAAATAATCTTTGCAGAGGAAAGCACTTACCTTTGAATAAACAGCTACATTAACATCATTGATTACACCACCGGCTTCAACTCTAAAATAATGATCTTTTACATATGTTGCTTTGACTTCTAAAACAGGAGATCCATTTTCTTCTGTCTGGAAGATACAATATCATCTTTAGTCAACTTTTTAGCGAATTTGTAAACAGGAAAAATATTACTATTTCATGCAGTACCTCAATCAGATATCTCCCATCAGGCTGATAAGTGATGGTAAGCTTCATGATCTTTGAGCTACCACTACCATATTCGTTATCCCACTCCAGTTCCATTCTACGCTTAGCTTGATGATGAACTCTAAAAGGTGGAGAAGAATACCATACAGGGAGTAAGCTGCTGCCCCCTGAACATACAGATGTAAATACCAAGGCAAGAAAATTTACAAAAACAACTCAACATTACACAGCAAGAATGGGACAATTTACCAGGGGGGTTTCTTGCCAATATGAAATGTTCTTTCTCAATGAGACATGCGGCCACAAGGGATGCATTAAGCCTAGCAGCTTCATATGCTTCTTTCTCAAACACTGAATTGTTAGAATCAACAAAGAGGTCTTCTTTGTAGTTATCAATAAAATGAGTCTCCACATTGCCATTTGCAAATGCCCTGTGATTAGCAAGCTTTAGAAGAAAGTTGACATTGGTTGGTAGACCTGCAACCTGTGGAAGAAGATATTAACAATTTAAATAAGCATGGAGCAAGTTTTCAAAGAGACAGAAAAAAGCTAGAATTTTTTTTAATTTAAAACTACTTGAACCTCTATATTATATGGGAAGGGATATGAAATGCCTTAGGGTGTGTTTGGGAGTTGACTTTTGGAGGGTAAAGGAAGGGAGGGTAAAAAATTTTATTTATAATAAATGTTCTCTAATTTGATAAATTTTTAAAATGAAAGAGATAAAATGTCCTAATCTTTTGTTTATTCTTATAAACAATACATAACTCTCGTAATTTAAAAATAAAAATTTTGCCCTCCCTTCCCCTTTCCCTCCAAAACCCAACTCCCAAACCATAGTTTCTTACATGTCTGAACTCTGAACACTATATGTCTATATCACCCCCACCATGTCCACCCTTGCCTCCAAAGGTTATATATATAGGATCTAACAAAAGGTAAGTAATATAACATCTCAACACAGAAAAAGTCAATTTACTCCAAAACCTCAACCACAATCATGATAACTTCACAGTTCACTATAGCACAGCAATACAAAAATTTAAGTATACCTGAAACTTTGACAAACTATCATTCAGTTTGACCAAGGCAGCAGCACGATTTTCTCCCCACACCACAAGCTTAGCAATCATAGGATCATAGTGCATGCTAACAGTGTCTCCTTCTTTTACTCCAGTCTCCACCCGTACTGCCAAAATAGCAGATTTTCAGTATGTAAAGAAGAAAGATCCCCATATGACATATCTATATTGAAGTTTCATGTTCTTTCAACCAAAGAAGTGAGGAAAATTTTCAGATCCACCAAGTGAGCTAATTTTGCATATCTGACCTGCGGATGAGACTGGAACATGATAATGGTGTAGAACTCCAGTTGCTGGAAGAAATCCTTTTTGAACATTTTCAGCATAGATTCGAGCTTCAAAAGCATGACCTGTCATCACAAAAAAGAATTATAATACACAAACTTTAAAGCCTCTGCATAATAGATGGATGGAACTTTACACATTCTCACAATAGTATAATAAATAGTTGACAAACTCAAAATCATTGAGTAGTGGTTTATAACAATATTCTACATGTTCTTTATTTTCAGAAAAACCAGTTCAGTTTGCCTATTTATTGAGTAAATTTTAGTGGATGTCACTAAGATGATCTCCAGCAATTAGTCATAAATATTGGTAAGCGTTTTTTCTCCATGCAGATTATATAACAGAATTTAGGCCTAAGTACTTATACATGACTACTGATCACCCTAGTCTACAATAAGAAAAAACCATATCTTTAAACCTATTGATAGTACCAGTCGCACAGATTACTATACTCCTAAAGTGATGTTTTATTTTTATTTTTTTTATTTTTTATTTTTTTGCTCAGAAGCCGAAAAACTAACCAAATGTAGAAGTACATATTGTAGTCAAACAAATACTGATCCAACTCTCAACTCTAATCCATTAAAAAATCATTAAGTTTAACATGGAATTAAGTAAAGCAAACCCCAAACTCACCCTCACCCCCACAAACAAAAAATGAAAAGGAAGGGCTAGGAAGAAACTAAAGATAGGAAAAGCAGAATCACCTGATATGGGTACTTGTGATTGACTCAATGGAAGAGCTTCTCCATTGGCAACAAGTATTTGCCATTCAACAAGATCTTGACCAACAATCATTTCTGTGACAGGATGCTCAACCTGCATTAACATTCCCCGCGTTATACTTTTGTAAGCCTTGATTCTAGGATAAAGAAACAGTCAAAATTAATACAAGCACCTGAAGACGCGTATTCATCTCCATGAAGTAAAACTCGTCAGAGACTGTATCAACTATAAACTCCACAGTCCCAGCACTGTAATAATTAACTGCCTTCAGCCACCAGAAAGAAATATGTAATCAGTAGATGATATAAAATGGAAAAGAAAAAATTGTTAATGAAAGTCTAAATCAATTTGTTCATGAATACAAGTTATTTAATGGTTTTCACGCTCAGCAGAAATCAACAAGCCAATGATTTCAGATGCTTCAAAGCTTGATGAAGCTATTACAAATGGAGACAGTACAGCATAGCATTTTGAAATAAAAGGACCTTACCTTTGCTGCAGAAACAGCAGCTTGGCCCAAGTGTGCACGAAAGTCAGTAGAAATGTTTGGCTGCAAATTATATTATTACAAGTTCTTAACTCCAGCAAAATTTTAAAAACTAGAGTAATTAATATTAAGGACGTGAAATGGAAGTCATACAGCTGGAGCTTCTTCTATTATTTTTTGGTGTCTTCTCTGCACACTGCAATCTCGTTCATACAAATGCAGAACATTCCCATGCTTATCCCCAAATATCTACAATGTTAAACAGAAAAGAATCTATAATAAACTCCAGTCAATGAGATATTACATTTTTTATTGATGCCCGATGTTTCAATCCCATTGTTCTAGTCAAATTCTGAAATATGTATGGAAAAATGCTAGCACACATTCTACTATTGACTGAAATTTATTAGAAATCACAAAATTTTGTAGCCCCACATCTTATTTAATGAACCTCATGATTTTGAGTTCTCAATAAATTTTAACCAATAGTAGAGTGTGTTGCTAGCAATCTTCATCAGTAAAAACATAATCCCAGGACTAAAGAGTATCAACTACTAGGCACTTCTAATTTTTCAGAAGAAAAGTAAGCAACAATGAAGCTTCAAGGAAAATTATGACAGTAGGGCAATAAAATGAGCATAAATACTTGGACTTCTATGTGTCTTGGCCGTGTAATATACTTCTCCAGCAATATCGTGTTGACACCAAAAGAAGCAGCTGCTTCCCGTTGTGCTGCTAGGAATGATTCAGCAAACTCATCTGGAGTGTGTACAATCCTCATACCCTACAATATTCACATTGTCCAAATTTCAACAGAATGAAACTGTAAGCTCAGAGCAACAAATATTCTATGAATAATCTCTCTTTCATCTATTTTCACCACAAAAGAAATCCAGAACTCTCAGAATAAATTTTCAGCTATCAAACATGTATCACACATCATAATATTGATCTGCATTACATTATCACCTATCAATGAAAAGGAGATGACCAAGGTCCAGAAAATCAGAATCACAGCACAAAATCAGCAATTTAAAACAAAATTGAGACGAGAACCACAGAGAATGGCAAAAACCTACATTATTAGGAGTAAATTCTCAAGGCAACGACACATTTTACAAAATGACCAGACGCACTCACTATTCTATCAATAATCATCCAGCACAGAAAGTAATAATGTAAATTAACTAGTAAATAAAGAAAAGTACCGCCCCTGCAACTGCATTAAGAATAAAGCTCTGTTTTGGACAAATTTTTCCATAAAAAAAATAAGATAAAATGAATTCGACTTCTCAAGTTAAAATCAACTTATGCATCTCACCTTTGGAAAAAGTTAGATGAGAGAACTTCTATAAAAGTTAAGTACATAAGTCAATTTTAGTTTATCTAATTATGAGATAAACTCAATTTGTTAATCTTCTTATTTCCTTTTCTTAGTGTTTACGAAAAAGTTTATTCAAACAAGATCTAACTGAAAAACATCAAGATTGGAAGCACCTTTCCTCCGCCACCATGGGTTGGCTTAATTAGGACGGGATATCCAATTTTATCAGCTTCCAACTTCATTCTCTGAATATCTTGATCATCTCCATGATATCCAGGCACAAGAGGCACCCCTGCGGCCCCCATTATTCTCTTCGATGCACTGCAACGGACTCGCAATAAAACATCAATAAGCTAAAGAAGCTTTCACAACACATCATAATGAAACTCCACGATACCTCTTGTCACCCATATCTCGAATTGCAGACGCGGGAGGCCCTATAAACGTGAGACCACTGTCCTCACATAGCTGAGCGAAGTCAGCACTCTCGGACAAGAATCCATACCCAGGGTGGACAGCCTGATTACCCAAACGACACGTGTCATCATTCGATTAGGTTAATTCACCAAAGACGAAAAAAGCGAAAGCGAAGGGAGGGAGTGAAGAAGTGTTGACCTGCGCGCCGGAGCGAATGGCGGCGTCGACGATGGAGGCTCCGTTCAAGTAACTGAGGCGTGGCGGCGGCGGTCCGATTCGGATGGCCTCGTCGGCGGAGGCCACGTGGAGCGAGTCCTTGTCGGCGTCGCTGTAAACGGCGACGGTTTGAATGCCAAGCCTCCGAGCGGTCCTGGTGATCCTGCAGGCTATTTCGCCGCGGTTGGCTACTAGAATCTTCTCGATGCGTTGTTTGTTTTTGTTCCCCTCGGAGAAGGCTCGTGTGCGCACGTGCAAGTGGGATAGTCTGGTACTGTTGATAAGCTTTCTGCGTAGCAATGCCAGAGAAGCCATGCTCGTTGGTACATGTGAGTCGGAGTGGAATGAAAGAGTGAGTATTGAGTAATAATAATATGAATGCGTGCCATGATCGGACACTATAGGGGTACTTTTGTCCAATCGGAATGCTGAACCGATAAGTTTGCTGTGCTGTAATGCAGTGGAACAAGAATGGGATATAGATGAATCAGACTTTCGTCAGCTTAACGGCTTCATCTTTTTGCTTTTTTAATTACAGAAGCCTACTATTTAGTTATCTACTAAGGGCTATTTGACACGGGCCTCATATTATTGGGCTTTGTTTTAGTACTCAAAAAGGCCCAAATCACTTATTTATTGAGGCTCACGCGCGAAATGTCTAACATTGTGGATCGTATAGAAAATCCAAAATGTGCATACACCTGACACCAGCAGCTTCACCTAGGCAAGTAACAAATAAATCAATGGTTTTAATAAGATGAGAGATTAGAAGTTCGTACACTACGCATTAAGAACAGTAAAAGCCCATGATTAAAAACAATACACAAATTGGAATAATATTCTTATTCTTCTTCGCCCATTTTACAAAGACATTAGAATCATCTTCTTTCATTGGGCAGAATGTCCATAAAAAATTAGGTTGAATGGCTACTGTAGTACCCCTAAATTGTCTCTGGATGTTGACCTTTCCCCGGGGTTCTAAATTTAAAGATTTGCCCATTCCCAAGACGGCCAAAGTTCTGAGACGCCGCCCCAGTTCACGCTGACTCGCCTCCGCTGATCGAATATTCAGACATCCCAAAGGTCATGAGGAAAAACCGAAAAGAGAGAATAATATATGAGAAAATCTTGGGATTCATTGTTATGCAGCCCTCCCTGCACTCTATATGTCTCGGCAGAGAAAGCGACATCAACAGAGAGAGGCAGAGGATACCTGCAGAGCACTGCGAAGGCTGACCAACCAAGAGAGTCGACGACGACGCTGCAGAGCATGAGACCCCAGCCAGAGAAGAAAGATCAAGATCGCAAAGACAGTGAAGACACGCCCACCATCTCCAAAGACCAGGCTAGTATCTTAATCCTCTTTTTACCTCGCCCAAGTCGAGTCCCTACCACCCTCTCAAACCCAAATCCTCACTGCCGAGTCCATCTCGCCGCCTAAGCACCACTACGTAACCCTCGTGACTCGACCCGACCTCCTCCAGCCGACTCTGCCCTCTGGCCACTGATGGTCGAGGCCGACTCTGACCACTCATAGTAGGGCCGAGCCGACATGGGCCGGCCGACACGAGTCACCTGATCCCCACTACAAAACCATCATGCCTAATCCGACTTGGTTCCGGTGAGCTGAGACTTTAACAAGCCATCCCTTATCCCCTTTTACTCACCCTCCAACTAAAAGAGAAAAACCAGTCAAACCTCCCCAGCCAGAACTACGTGGACTTTTAATCCTCTGTGAAAAATGGCGAGGCGTGAAAAAAGACACCCCTATCAAGTCAAACCTTAAAAACCAAAAAATCCAAAATGCCAAACACCGTCCCTCCTCCCATATACAAATTGAGCGAACTATCGTCGATAAGACACGGGGCCCCCACGCTTTGCGTACAGAACCAACTCCCGAACCCACACGCCCGATTCGGCACCACCTTGCTAAAAGGTTTCTGGCGTTCCTTAAACCAAAACGCAGTGGTGGACTCCTACAACGACTTCGGTTAACGATTCCACTAACGTCACAATTTAGGCCATGACAGCTACATCTTCGCCCATTTTACAAAGACGATATTCCGGGGCCATTGGATTCTTTATTTTAATTATTACACTATTTACAGGATTAGTTTTTTAATTTTTTAAAATATTATATCTTTAATTTAAAATAACTAAAATAGGTTTAATAATTTTCGACTTATTTTTTATGGGTCTAGTCTGGTCTACTAGACCCATCACTTCAAACCAAATTCACCTAAATTTATTTATGTCATATGTATTAGAGTTTTGTTTGTTTTAATTCATTAAGTCATCAAGTTAACCTGTCAGATTAACTAAGTTGGTCTTATCAATTTTAGTTTTTTTTTTCTAATTAAATTCAAAACCAATTATTGAAGATGGCTAATTCAATTGGGTAAAAATGTTAAAAATTAATTTTCAACTTTTAATTAACTTATTATTTCTTTTCTTCAAATGAGGTAATTTAAATAATAGAAAAATATAACAATCACTTAATGTTAATGTAAGGATAAAAGGACGGGGGAGGAAGACAGAGAAAAGCAACACTTCTCTTCCGAAGAGACCCACCGAGTTATATATAGGTTTCTACTTTTTTATTTTTATTTTTTTCCCTAAGTTACTAGCTAAAAAACTTGTTTACCTTGTTAGCAATATTTGATAAATAATTTTTTTAAGTATTGTAGTATTTTTTATATATTACTCTAATTAGTGTTTTTTAAAATACTAGTTTTTATCTTTTAATTTTTGTATGTATTTTTCTTTTATTTTTAAAATATTTATTAAAATTATCTTTTTTATATAAGACAGAATTTTATTATTTTATTTTATTTTTATTTTTTCTCTTCCACTTATAATATATGAATTTTTATTTTTATCCATTTTTATATAACGAAGAATTTCATTATTTTTTTTCTTTTTATAATATATTGATAAAGATAAATAGTAAGTTTATTTTATTTTTATTTTTTAAATATTTTTATATTACACTTCTTTTTAATTATTATATTTCAAAATATTGATTGACATTAATAGATTATATATTTATTTTATTTTTTATGTTATTTTAAATAATTTTTATATTATATTATTTATTTTAATTATTACATTATTTATTTTATTATTTTTAACATTATATTTCAATATTTTTTAAAAAATTAAAAATAATATCATTATTATTATATATGTAATTATTTTAATTATTTTTATCTATCAATTATTTCAAGTTATAATTTTACTAAACACTCGTGATTAAATAAATTAGAAGTAACCACACTCAATTTTTAGTTATTAGCTATTTTTTCTTTCAGCTAACTTTCCAATTAATTTTAGAGAAAATAAGAACCTAAATTGTTTTATACATGGAAAGATAAAAATATTCCCTTTTTTATACTTTTTATTTTACTGGGAATATTTACGTAATTTAAAAAATTATTTTTTAGACAACAAAATAAAATAAAAATAACTTTGTTTTCTTTCATTTTTTTCTTACCGTATAATCTCCATAATTGTTTTATTTTTTTCTCTTTTATTTTTTCTTTCTTTTAAGTTCTTGTTAAATTAAACATATCCTAAATTATCTTTGATTAATTAAATTACGTAGTATTTGTTACTTTAAAATACAAACATCTGATTTTATTAATTGAATGGATAAAATTAAGTCTGGAGCGCTTAGTAAAAACAACGTCCTTAATTGAAAAGGCTAACTACTTTATAGACAGCATATAGCAAAACCTTAAAAGCTTAGGATGTAAAGGAGGTGGTGCAAGAAGAAGAAACGAGTATATATATATTGAGTTGAGATGAGAGCATTTAAATTTTGAAGGCAACAATTGTTGGAGTGTGGCCCACAGGCTTGTTCTTTACACATGATCATGCTTTAACTTAACGACATGATGACAATTACAGGATATGATTATTAGCTTTCGGCTTTGGTATATACCTTGGATGTTGACGATCATGGATGGGGTCATCCCATCTTCCATTAATATTCCTATATAGCACACGGACAACATACATACTGTGCAATGCTCTGGCATGACATGGCCATTGCACCGTCCCTTCCCATCCCTAATAATCATCCATTACTAAATTATATTTCTATCTATCTTCCTAGGACTAGGACCCAGGGATAAACCAAATATTGTTTGAAAAACCTTTCAGTAAACATTTGCTGCATCATCATCCATCAAACAGCACGTTCCATTTCGCTAAACGTTTAATCAACGTCACCAAATTTAATTCAGTCTCCTTCTTTATTTAATAATATGGAATTTGTTGCGAATAATATATTTCAAAATTATTAATATTTCTCTGAACAAAATATGTGGAGTGAAAAAAATAAAGTAAGGGTAACCATGGTGTCTTTTAGTAGATGGAGTGAAATGCAATTTGGAATTACTAATTAGAAGTTCCTAGAGATTGATGGCTTTCAACCTTTTCTCCTATCCATCAATTGCTACCATGACTATGATCATGAATATGATGTTTTGTTTTTACTTTCTCTTCAATCCCCAAAACGAGTCATCTGGGAAGAATTTATATTACTTATCTGACATTTGGGTTCAATACTTCGGTTTGTTTTTTAGTCGATAAAAGTCAACAACAAAGAAAAATCCATCCATTAATTAATTAATTTGTACAATATTTATCTATACCTTTATATATAATAATATTAAATTAAAATTTTTAATATTTTTTAAGTATTAAGAGAGAGTAAGAACCGTGTTAATAATTAATAAAACTCCAATATGTTGTTTGGGATAAGGTTCGAATAGGATTATAAGCTTCTGCTTCTAGAATTACTATTTGCATTCAGGAAAACCAAGACCATGTCCAAATTAAATTAACTCAACTTATGATCCAAATACTTTGTTGGTGCTGACATTTATAACGGACCGTAATGAGGTAGATAGAGATGGGCAGAGCATAATTACTACATAACAAATCATCTCAGATTAACATCACCTCAATTTAATACTAAAGGGTTTTTTTATTGTATATTTATAGATTCATGGATTGAATATGTTATATATATGTTATTAAATATTATACTTTTTTTATTTTTTTCTTGAAAGCAAGGTATTTTCTTATATGAAAGTTACCAAACTAATCTCTAAAACAAATAAAATATCAGTTAAGGAACAACTTCTCTTCTCACGAAAACTATTTTATTCACATAGCCAGAAATCAAACATTTAATACTTAAAAGAGTCCAAACTACTAACCACGTATGCTTTATAAGTCTTTGTTTATTTTTTTTATAATACATATTAAGAAATGCAATTCATATTTTTATTTATAATAAGATTCTATATGTGAATGTTCCATGATACTAATTAAAGAATTAATATTCTCGATGTTTTAGTTTATCTCAAAAATTGCTATTTTAGAAAATCAATAAAATAATAATTAGTCACGTGGGCAAAAAAGGAAACAATAATAAAAATATATAAAAAAAAATCACATTGGAAATATATCGAAAATCACTGGCGAAGGTACATTGATAACATTTTTTAAGAAAAACTTTCCGTTAATTCCTAAGCATATTGGTTAGCATTTGGCATACTTAGGGTAGGTAGGTTTGGAATAATTTTTGGACATTTTTCTAAATCAGTTGTGACCTTAGGATTTACCATCTTCCAATTATCTCATTATCTTTTTGTTTTAGAACTCTGGTTGCATCGACAAATTTGAAAGAAATTTTTGAGGTTTTAGATTTTAAGAATGTGCCTAGATCAACATGCATGAATGCGAGAAAGTGGGTCAATTTGTTGAAACATGTTTGAACAAAAGCCGCTTGTTTGAGTAATATGTATACGAGCAATCTGGATAAGATTGTGTGCAGTAATATGAAAGTTTGAGGGATATTGGATCGATAGAAGGTCTTTCACGGAAGCTACCTTCAATAAGATAATTCATGTCTTCTTCTTCCTCCTTCTCGATTGCAGCATCCATATTTTATTCTTTCAATTCCCGTTGGTACCAATTCACTCATCCCTTAATTATCGGGATCATGACGACAGAATTTGGTGTCTCTCATTGTAAAATTAGTAAAGTTACAAATTAGATCCAAATTAGATGGCTCCGGTGGTACCTAGCAACATAAGTTATCTCATAAGAATTATTTAATTAAATTTTAATTTTACTTGTAATTGTTTTAATTTTGATTCAGTGAATATCATATCAAGTTATTCATTTTTATCTTCCGTTTTCTTTCGATTTAAAAGTTAAAGATAAGTTATTTACTTGTTATAACTATTATATTAAATGAAAATATAATTATTAAGATAATTTATTTTTGACAATTAAATTTAAAAAATAAAAAATAACTCATTTAAAATTATACTTAAAACTTGATCCATCATTTCATACAAATAGTCTAGTTCGATCTTTTTATAGAAAAGAAAAATTAATACACACCTCAATACTAATTGATATTTAATATATATATATATATATATAATATCATGAAAATTTATATATATCATCATTGGTTCCTATACGTCATCTATCTTCTTGTTCAATAATTCAGTGTCTTTTCCAAAATAATAGCCCAAAAAGCCACCCAATCACAAATCTCTAGACTCTCTTCGTGAATCAAATAATAGTGCATGGTATGAAATTATTCCTTCATCAATAGTAGTTTTGTCATCTTGTGGTCATTTCTATGAGTGTAACGTCGTTCGAGTCTCCATGTAAGAAAATTTTAAGTAAATCACTACAGAAAATCTTTTCCGGGGAGTCTATATTTACCCAAGATTTTAAACATTTTGTTGGTGTCCCAAGTTTATAATTAAAAAAAATCCCAATGTTCTAAAGTTAAAATAAATCATTATTCTTAACAAAAAAAAATTACAATATTTTTTATCAATTATCTAAAAACTAAAAAATAATGAAATTAAATCAAAGATATGTAATTGTTATAGATAGGAAGGACCTTAATATGTGAGCGACCATCTTTGTCTTTTAACTAGATAGTAATATAATAACAGTTTTGTAATTATTTTATATAAAACAATAATACAATAAGTTATACAAGATTTCATAAATTTAAAAATAATAAAAAATAAATTACATTAGGTTAATGTTGATATCTATTTAAGGAAAGAGATAAAGGAGATGAAAAAGAGGCAGACGAATTGCCCCTCCCAAAAGAAGAAATGGACAAGAATGTCGAAAAAGTAAATTAGGAAAGTAGGACCTGACAGACCCACATGTCTCAATCTGCTTCGGGTAGGCACCAATGGATGGAGAGTTAGGTGTCAAACTTTGGCTTCTGAGGCAAGTTATCTCAGACATGTCATCCTACGGGCAATTAGAGAGCGCGGGAAACGCTTTCTGCCACGAAGATTAGGGAAAAGGAAGAGAAGTCACCACCGCATTGAATGTGAGGTCGTCGCATTAATTAGAAGGAGTCCCGTGGAGGGCACATGACATTTATGAGTCTTTGTCGGGAGCCACCGCATTAATGGTAGAAGATCTCCTTGAAAGATCGAGAAGCAGAAGTTGGCCTATAAAAGGGGTTGAATTTGAAGGAAAAAAAAAAGTTGAAAAAAATTCTGGAGAAAGGGAACTAGTAGAAAGAGTTTTCTAGAGAGATGAAAGATTAAGAAGTAGGAGAAGAGAGTAAGATCAGCCTTCTTCCTAAATACAACAACGATACACCTGGATACCAGGTGAAATTCTATAAACTATGTTAATATACTATTTATAATGTCTGGTTCTAACTCATAGACAACATTCTATTCCAAAACTTATGTCCATACCTCAACCCACAAGTCAATTCAGGACTGATCATGTCTCAAACCCTACCCCAATATCTGAGTCCTCTCTGACCGATTATGAGGACATTCTCTGGTTGACTCCTAGAGTTGTCTCTTCGCTGACACTTAGTCAGCTTTATACTCTCATAGACTCCTAGTCGACATTTTACATTTGCAAACACTTAGTCGGCACTTCCTTGCAATCGATTCGGTCTCAGCCCTTCCCATATATAACCTTTTAAGCCTCAGTCAGAATTACGTAAACTTTGACTTCTCCATTGCATTGGGAGTTACGTAAGAGGAAGAGGCGACTTTTTTCAAGTTCATAAAATCCAAAAACACCATTTGTCTTTCTCTTTGTAAATACTCACTCTTCCTTGCATACGAAAGATGAAAATTATAGTATAGAAGTTATTTCCTATTTCTTGTATCTAGTTAGGATAATCGTCTTAAAGACATACGTAATGAGATGCTAATGTTTCTCTACGCATAACCAACTCCCGAATTCGAGCCCTGGTTTCCAAGACTAGTCTTATCCAACCATAGGTTTCTGACGTTTTCCTTGAAAATATCGGTAGCGACTCTAGTCTTCATGTTCCATTCTCTGAAAGGAATATAGACTCCAAACTTTAATTACTCGTCAACCCTGTCGTGGCCTAGATTATGATAGTTAAAAATACATGTTAAAGATTTGAGATTTGGAAGATGGCAAAATATATTTTTCCATCCATTGAATATCTATTTGCTTTCTCAATTAAGTTAACTTTTTAATTCACAATGTTATATTTTTATAAAATATCATTAATATAATTTTATTAATATTTAAAAAAAGTATGTATTAAAAAGTATTAAATAAAAACAAAGATGTATTTAAGTTAATGATAAAATTGCATTTAATGTTTTGTTAAGAAGATTGGCTATAGGTATTATGTCCAACAAAAAAAAGTTGGCTATAGGTGTGTTTATGATTTTTACTATGTTTCACAAAACTAATTATAAGTTTACTTTAAAGCTTTTGATAATGTAACGTCTAAATTACTAAGGTTGTTTTTAAATCTTTAAGATAAATTATATAACATAGATTATAAATTAATACATTAAACAACACTAAATATAATATGAATAAAAACTAAAATTTAATTATAATAAATAATACATTATTCTAAAATATAAAGTTCTATTTTAAAACTAGAGCAATGTTTAAAAATAAATAAATATTATGTAATTTAAATCTTTAGGATAATCTTTATAAATAATTAAATAAAAATAATAGGAAATATATCTCTATAAACTAAAGAAAGAACTTTTCTGTGTATTTACGGCTTCAGACAACTCTGAGACATATGATCGCAATAATCCTTTGAAGTTATAATAAATTTTGATTTTTGGTTTTTTTTAAAAAAATTAATTTTTATTCTTTTAAAATTTAAAATTATTGATTTTAGCAGTTTTTGTTTTAATTTTTATAAAATATTTTTACTTGATTTTTATTTTTTAAAATTTAAAATTATTATTTTTAATCTCTATTATTAATTTTAAGATAGATGAAAAATATTTATTTTAGATATCTAAATTTTTTTAAGTATCCTATATTAACATGATATAAAATACATTAATAAATATAACATGTGATAGTTTTTTTCACTTCTATTTAACATATAAATATCTAAGAAATGTTTCATAGTAATATAAATTAAAAATAATAATTCAAATATTAGAGAAAGAAAATTAATAAAAAAATTATTGATACTAAAATCAAAATTAACTTATTTTATAATTCTAAATTCTAAAATCATATTTAAGTGATCATTTAATATATATAAATACTATTCCGACATATTCTAAAAAATTAAACCATGATTCCCTTTAAAAAATATTGTTTAAACATGTAATCTACTAAATAAAAAATATATCTTAGTGTTAACAATATAAATTTATAAGTAAATATACTTAAATGTATGTAATATTAAAACCAAATTAACCAAGTACCCATATTTTATAATCAAATAATTCTACGACAAATATATAATAAGGCATGATCAATTCTCATCAATCTCAATCACATCAATTTCATTAAATAATAGTATACGGGTTCATGAATATGAAATGACATCCGCATGCTTCTCAAGTATTATGAGCCCAATAATCTCACAATTAATTACAGTAAAAAAACATATTTAAATAATTTCATAGTAATACTATTAATTTATTTATCTCATATATATATATATATATATATATATATATATATATATATATATATATATATATAAAACCCTTTTATTTATCTTACTACTACTGATACAAACATATTCAAATAAAAATATACCTCATACTACTAATACATATATATGGGAAATATTTGTTGAGAAGAACATTTTTTATATATATAAGAATGAGAAAAAAATTAATCTATAATTCATAGATCAATATTTAATATTACTTGAATATTTTAAAAAATAACTTCCCACCAAAATAAAATCATCTAAAGAGAGATTCATTGTATAACTACTCATAAAATTTAATCATCAATATTTGAAATAAAATTATTCATAAAAAAAATTCTTTCACTGTATATATATCCCATACATACAAACAAATATATATATATATATATATATATATATATATATATATATATATATATATATATATATATATATATATATATATATATATGATATTTTCAAATTAACAAACAATTAAGAATTTCATTTTTATAAAACAATTTTTTTTCAAATAATTCCAATTTGAGAATCCTAAAATAAAAATTAATTCCTTTTTTTTTAGATTTCCCATTTCGATCACCCCATGCGTCAAACAAACTTAGAGACTATAGATGATTAAATTAATTCCGAGACTAAACCTAGAGATCACATTTGCCGTTTTGTATTATGAAGGATCAAATTAAGAGATATTACCAATGAAATTGATATTTTTTTAATATTAATTATTAAATTGATCAGATTAATATTATCTTATGTATCCAAAAAAATTTAATATTGTCTTATTTCAAAGTTTATCTTTGATATCATTATTTCGAATGATAACTACATTCATATTCTTTAAATAAGATCTTATGAGTAGGTGTCCTGTATATATCCATCCTTATAAAATTAAGTTAAACTGAACGAAACTAATCTATTTTAATTAATTGAAATATTTTTCTTCTCCGAACTAAACCCACTCATAAACGGAAACGGATTAAGATCCCTGCCACTCATTAGTCTGCGTAGCCTTTTTCCTCCAACTAGCTAACCTTTAATTTTTGCATCCTCTCTCTTACAATAATTAGAGCAACACGTGTTGTAAAAGGTTTCTATGGTCAAGAACCAAGCACAACCAGCTATGATATAATAACAATAATAAATTACAATCAAGGCCTTTGTTGTAAAGTCTTTTTAAGGGGTGCAAATTTGATTCACATATTATACAAATTGCTTGTAATTATCGCTAAATAAATTTGGATTTGGATATAGACAACTATTTATAATTTTTGTGAATATAAATGTAGATATTTATATTATTTATTTTGTACACATTTATATTATTGTTCTATCACAAGTACAAAACCAGAAATGTAAAAATCAAGGATTACCGACAAAATATAAAAAGATCGTATTGAAATTTTAAATAAAAGACAAGACGAAAAATATAATTTCGCATAATGTTTACTATTTTACATCGGTAATTATTGAGTTTTAAATTATTTACATAATAAAAATATTTACCATTAATAATTTAAAAAAAAAAAAAAAGTGTCACGACAAATAGGAGCATATATAGAAAATCTCAATCCAGTATCCACTACTCGATAAGTGAACATAAATTTGTCTTTTACCCTCAATAAAAGCGAATTGCATTATGATGATGGTGATTTGGTTAAAATTACGAGACAAAGGTCATATTTTGCTCACGGTCTGAATAGAAGAATAACATAAAATGTTGATGCGTGTGACTTGTCTGTCTCGTGTCTATATCTATGTGTTCCCCCGAAAACAACGGGACGTACTTCATTGTAAACGGAATTTGTTTGGGCGGTGATGGAGTTTTCGTGACCGATGATGAATCATGAATGATGTACCAAGATAGATCAGTGCCTTGGCTTTAGCCATTATGTTGCACCAACCCCTTAAACACAACGACACCGTGTCACGTTCAATCCTCTACCATATTCAATTCCAGGTCCTCATACAAGTCTCCTTATTTTTCTTAGCATATATCTCATTAATATACTCTATTATACGATATTCACAAATTCTTAAATTTTAATCCTCCTGTTGTTATTATACTACTACTATCTTAACTATTTTATACAATACTTTCTCGCCTATTTTATTTCACATTTAAGATTTTAATATAAGAATTAAGAAATTTAATTAATATTTTAGATTTTATAAAATTATTATATAACTTTATAATATCTTTTGTCTTAATTATATTTTTATTTTCTTATTTTGTAATAAATAATTACAAATATTAAAAAATATTTAACATTTGATTAATATTGTAGAATGATAATTAAAATAGAACAAAAACAAATTATTAAAATGTCAAACAAAATAAAATTGATAGAATAATTTATTATGACAAAACTTAAATGTGGTCTCATTGATACTTCTAGAATTGACCGAAAAATTTCAACTAAAATTTTAGCTTAATAATTCACGTAATACAATTTTTTATTAAAGGTCCACGTAAATTATCGAAGTACATTTCAATCCTAATCGAAGAATAAACAAAAAAAATACCTACATCTAGATTTTGTTCAATTTATGATACTCGAGGTGATTGCATAGATCACATGCTTAGTGAAACTACTTTGATACTGCTTTTTAATATATATTCAACTCTTTTGTAATTATTTGGTTAAGAAAACAATTCATATTATGTTACAAAGTATATTTCATTTAAAAACTCAAACTCAATACCTTAAAATATTAAAATTCAATATTATTCAGATCAATCTAATGTTAATATACACTTTAATCATATTAGTAAGTATTTTGAAGATATATTAGTAAAAAATGTGAATAAATTTTATACAATATTTTAATTACTGAAAAAAGTAATATGAAAATACTATATTTTTAATATAACAATTTTTTTAATTTTTAACTAGTTAGTACCTTGAAAATGTCTTTTTTTTTTTATTACGAATGACCATTATTAGTTACATTTGTTAATAAATACTAACAAATATAAAATGTGGAGTTATAGTAACAAAAAATAATAATAAAGAAGACCCAAATATAATAAAACACAAGTGTTTGGAGTGAAAATAATAATAATAAAACATAAAAATTAAAATGTCATAATTAATGTTTTAATGTTTCGTCAGTGTTGTATATTTCATGACATGTGTAGTGGTATTTGAATTCCTATTTTCTTCTCCCGTTCAATCCAAATTGAATTTCCATTCTTCCTAAAGAAGGAGATTTCTCTTTCCTACATAGAAAATAAACAAAAAAAAATCAGTGACAAAGAAAAAGATAAATCTATGCAAAATACTAAGAAAAAATGCATCTAAATACATGACAATTTAAAAGAAATAATAATTTATGTTTAAATCTTGAAACTTTGCTTATTCTTAAGTAAAAATTTCAATCAAGAGAAATAAATGATGAATCAAATAAATTTATTAAATAAGTGACACAAGACACAAAATAATCAAGGTGATGAATATAAATAATTATAAATAACAAAGATAATTAAGAGTATATCCAATTAAATACTCATCGTCGCAACCTAAGTCGCGATGGAGTAGACGAGCAGAAGAGGGGGAAGTTCATAGTTCATTTTCCCTTTTAGGGAAAGAGTAATGAACTTCAAGGAGTCACCACCTGCGTTTTCAAGGAAAATGCGGGAAAACCTATGACAGGATAAAACTAATCTAGGAACCAAAGTTCGAATTCAGGGAGTCGATTACGCGTAGGAAAAACATTGACATCTTATCGCGTTCGTCTTAAGACAATTATCATAACTAGATACATGAAACATAACGTGACTTCTAGACCATAGTTTTTACCTTACAGATGTAACCAAAAGTGGATATTTACGAGGAAAATAAACGAATTATATATTTTTGGGTTTGAGGAATTTGACAAGAGTTGTCTCTTGTTCCTACGTATCTCATAATGCAACGGTGAAGTCAAAATTTACGTAGTTTTGGCTAAGGCGTATGAGCTAAATGGGAAAGGCGGATACAAAATCGACCGTATGGAGATGCCGACTAAGTGTAAACAAGGATCGGGTGCCAAATAGGAGACGGTAAGGATAAGGTGTCAGTCAGGAGTCGGTGAGGGGGTCCGGGTCAATTATGTGTTGGGCGATTGAGCCACTTTAGTTTAATGCATGATCAACTCGAAGTCAGCCGATCAAATGGGGTGTAGACTGATTCCTACATTCGGGTTAAGTGTGTGACTAAGGATAGAATTCGAAAAACACAACAGTATATCTGAGTTCAAAGTTTAAAGACTTTTACCTAGTATCCAAGTATTTTGTCGTTGTTTTGATGGGGATGGATCTTACTCTTTCCCTCTCTTATCAACACTTTCTTTCTCTCTCGATTCTTTTTTGAGATATCTGCTCCACAAAGTCCTTCCTCACCATTTCTCCTTTTTTTTTTCTTTTTTTTCGTTTTATTTTTTATTTTTTCTTCCTTTTTATTTTGGGAATGCGAATAAAAACAGGTGTCCACACTCATGTCTCTTGAAATTAGTTTCACCATTAATTAATTATTTTTCTCCCATTTTCTCAAAGTGTTCCATATAAATATGACTTTCAATTCATATATACATAATTCTTATTATTTATTTTAAAAACATGCAATTATTAAAAAAAATCTTTTTTTTTTAGTTATAATGTTCCACGAAACTTGTTTTAAGGTGAGATATAAAAAAATAATGAATACCCAAATGACTGAAGATCATGTACATACCAATAATGTAACATAAAAGAGCATCCATTTTAGAATATTAATGAAGTAGTAAAAGATATACAAAACAAAAAGAATTAAGAGATCATTTTCACTTTTCACTCTACTTCCTTTCAATTCTTAACTTTTTCCAATTCTTTTATTTTCCTTTCTTAGATTTTTTCCTCCCCTTTGTTTTTTCTTCCCCAATTTTATGGTTTTATTCATATTTGAGAAATTTTCTCAACCATCATTTGTATAATTATTAATCTACTCAATTTATACTCTAAGGTACCGCAAAACACATAATCCTATTAAAGCAAAATTACAATAAAAAAAAGCATGTTTATATATGATGTACTAAAAAGGGCAAACTAAAGAATATTCGATACAGGTTTTGGATTTGAAAAATATCAAAATTATCTTAATCATTTTCAATCACCCAAACAAATTTGTAATTAACTTTGAAAATGTTGTAAATCAAGTTACAAACTTCAAGGAAATTCACGAAACAAACAAATATAGCATATAACAAAATGTTTCACAATTCTCAATGTAATTACGTTCCAAATCTCACATGTTTGATGATAAAAATCAAGATAAGAAACTTTATACTCATTATTAATTCGCTCAAAATCATTTGTATTCAAACTATACATATTAATCTATCACAAAGATATCTAATATTGAGTCATAATTCAATGAAAATTAAAAATTATCAAAAAGTTTGACACAAAATCATTACAAGAAGACAAATAAGAAAAGGTTTTGTTGTTCAATTAAGTCGAGACTCAAACTTTAATTTATTAAAAGGGATTAGTTTCTTCTTTTAAACTCAATTCTTATTAATTATGGATAAAACTATGAATTAACATGTATTAATTTTTTTTATAAAATTATATCCTATAAATTTTATACTTCAAAAATTATAAAAATATATTATAGGTTAAAAATTTTCAAACATATTGATTCACTTAAAAAATAATCGGATTACCGATTTACTTATGCTAATTCAAACTAATAGGAATCTACTATTAACTAAAACCAAGTTTCATCTACTATGTTTTTCTAGCACTTTTAAAAACTAAATATTAAAATAGTATTGTTCGAAAACATATTATTAGCGTATGATTATTTTGACAATTGATGGTATATTAACTCTTTAATCAAACAAGATTAACTTTTAATGCACATGACATAGAATAAAATAATTTGACTAGTTGGTTAATATCATGTGGGTGATAAAATCAAACTTATTAGTTTGACTTTGACTTTTTTTATATAGTATGAAACTAGTTAATTTGATACTATATATATTTAAAAAAAATGGAATTAATTCTCACGAAGAGCTTGTTAGTTATAGTAATTAGTTTTACGTGAAAGTTAATCTCACCTGTTTAAAAAATTAATTAATCAAAAATAATATAAAAAACTTTTAAAATTTTCACATTTACATAAACAAGATTTAAACTTCGATGAGTAGTTAAATCACAAACTCTAGTCTTCAATAATTGCAAAACATCCATTATCTTGAATAATTGCAAAACATTCATTACATAGAATCACGTAAAGAGATATAAATTTTGAATAATTTTTTAATATTTTATTTTACTTATTATATATTTTTAAAATTGTACTAACTTGGACACGAGACTCATTATAAATTAAAAAAATCATATAACAAGTAACAAGTTTGACTAGCTAACCTGGAGTAACAAATCAAATTTGTAGTTAAACTAATGAGTTGAACTGTGCAATGATCAAAACAACCTCATGCAGTTCATATATTTCATAACGACGCCATTTTGTTATGTAGTTTTTAAAAGTGCAGTTTAGTGAATCACCATTGAAAGTGAAAATAATTATGGAGTAAGATTAGTTCCATATATTTTCAATTTATAACTAGTTTGAACTGATTATATCACATTACCACCAACGGTATTTGATCCTAATTCCTTACCACTGACTTGTGGTATTTTATTTTCATTTGACAAAATTCTAGAAGCGTACGTTCAAAGAAAAAATAATTAAGAAAGCAAACAAAAAAAAGAAGAAAAGAAAGATAAGTAAAAAAAAAAAAAAATCAATGAAAAACGAAATACTGTCTTCTATCCCTTTCACAATTACCCGTTTCCAATTTCATGGTTCGTGATTTACTTGATAAATAATAAATTAATTGATAGAGAATAAATTAATATATTATCAAAATAAAATTTAAAATATTATTAAATTTAAAACTATATTTAGTTGATAAATAATAATTAAAAATGTTATTCAAATAAATTTAAAATACAAGTAGTTATTATTTTAAATAAAAAAGTAAATTTATACGTAGAATGAAAAATCTTAAAGTATTTAAAATTAAGATTTGATAATTTAAAATTTTAAAAAATGGAATTTAATATAAAAAATGTTTGTATAAAATAAAATTCTAAAAAATGAATAATATTTTTAAAAGGTAAAATATTAAATAATGAAAAATCATGTATTAAAAGATAATATAATAAAAATTGTTTTCGTATTTAAAAATAAAAAGTCAAATTTGTAATATAAAAACTAATTTTAATATAAAAAGTCTTTATATAAAATAAAAGTTGATAACAATTAACAAGTCAATAGTTCTTAAAAAGTATAAAAATAAATGCTTAATAACAATAAAATCATGCATTGTGAAAAAAGTAAAAATATAATTGGAGATATCCTCCTATAAAAAAATGAGGAGCTAAATTTATAATGAAAAGAATAATTACATAAAAGAAAATCTAATTAAGGTAATAAATAAATATAAGTATCATATTCAAAATCATTTACTAAATTAATAGAGAAATGTTCTTACAAGGATATTTTCAGTCTAATCTTAATATTGCATGAAATAAAGTTTTTCTCTAAACAATTTTAAGGATACGTGTTCAAAGTCTACCTGAAATTAAAAGTTTCAATCTACATGTTTAAGGATAAAGTTTCATATCTGAAGAAGACAGCCATTAAAAGAAACTATTAGTCAAGGCATAATCTAAAATATTAGTTATATGGCAACAATACCTCATAAAAGTAGCCCAATGAAGACAAAATAAAAACTTACCTAATACGTTGAGAACATTAATTTAAATAACATTAATCAAACATCAAACGTCCAAACTGGAGTCATCAATATGCAAAGAAACGCCTCCTAACCAGTAACCACTCACTCAATTCATTCATCCATATTTAAATTTTAAAATTGAAAAAAAAAAGTGCATTCAATATTCATTAAACCTTTAACTTTTAATAATTAATGAAACTAGAAAAAAATTTCATATATTACTGGAACATTTTTAAATTCAAGTAAAATATAAAAATAAAAAACATTGTCATTATTTAATGATAATGATAATAATAAAATTGTATTCTCTGAAAGAATAATGTATAAAAGGTAATGTATTTATCGTGAATAATAAAAAAATATTTTATTAAATAAAAATAAAATTAGAGAAATAAGACTTTTGAAATTAAATAAAAAATTATAAAATTAAATTATTTAAATTAGGAATACATATTTCTACATTTATTAATTTGATATGCTGTATTAAAATTTAAAATTAAATTGACCTAATTTAAATAATAATATCTAAAATAAAAAAATGCAAAGCATTTAATATATGAAAATTTATATAATTTATTATAAAACTCTATAACTTAATTAAACATACTTTTTCACATTACTATGAATTATTATATAATTAAAAGCTATTAACGTTTAAAACAATTACTTTAAAAAGTCATACATAAAATAATTTTTAATCTGTTAATAATATACAATATTTTATATTAAAAATATATTAAAATTAAATTCAATGGTCAAATTTTATTCTATTATCTAATTAAAATTAAATTCAATGGTCATACATAAAGTATTTAATTAGAATAATTTTTATTCTATTATCTAATTATAGGTTGATATATAAATAAAAGTATTGACTTTTATATAAATTATATTTAAAAAATTTCCTAATTAATTATTAATAGTGTAACAAGTTTTGAAAGAAAATGAAATTAATATTGAATTTATAATATTATTAAATTAATATTTGAAGCATTAATTTGATTGTTTTATTGACAATTTGGCATTTCTCTCATCCCGGAAGAGGTGAGGACAGGACAGTATGCCACCAACCCACAAAGCTAAAACTGAAAGGTAACACAGCAGAGCAGCAGCAACCAGCAGGAGAGAGAGAGAGAGAGAGAGAGAGAGACAAACACAGAGACAGACAACATTGTGTGTTGTGTTTCAGCGCAAAACACAGAGATCCAACCAACATGGGGTAACAAACAAAATTTCAAACAAATAATAATAATAATATAAATACCTGAACTTGTTCATCGCCGCCAGAGCAAAATCAGAATCCAATACCTCAACGTTATTCTCATTTTTGGTCAGTAACTTTATTTCTCAATTTTACGCCTTTTCTTTTTCACTCTTTCAAGAATTGATCTCTTTCCCGTTCCTTTAATTGTATCCTCCTCCTTTTCCCTGCCTCTTCTCTATTCAATTCAATTCAATTCAATTCAATTTTCCTTTTGTATTGATCTTCCCTTTTTTATGTTTTAATTTTAAGTTTAATCATCTGGATTTGATTGATCAGATAGTTTCGATTGTATGGCGGCCATCTCATGCATGATCATCATAATTCTTGTTAAAATTTGAGAACGGATTCATGATTTGTCATCTTCTGATGTTTTAAAATATTCTGTGTTCATGTTGATTTGCCAAATTCTGATATATAATATGGAAATTTTAGTTTTGGATTTTCTGTTGTTTTAATTGGAATTTTTTTTTCTGAACAGGTTGTTTGTACTTATTCAGGCGTGTCAGGTATTTGTTCATTCAGTTTCGTAGGTTGAGGTTCGGCTGATCAGGTATTTTAGTGCTGTTTCATATCATTTTTGGAAAAAGATAAAGACGTGGCTTTGATTTTTGTGAAACTGAACGGTGTAGACTTGGTTGTGCTGTTTCAGATCATTATTGTGTTGGTTGTTCCTATGATTACACACGACCAGAACCGGTGTAGGCTTTGCTGTGCTGTTTCAGATCATTTTTGTGTTGTTTGTTCCAATGAATACACACAAGGAGAGACGGTGTAGACTTTGTTGTGCTGTTTCAGATCATTATTGTGTTGTTGAATCCAATGAATACACACGAGCAGAAACGGTGTAGACTTGGGTGACTTTGTGGTTGCTTCTTCAAATCTTTCAAGGGTTAAGTTCCCTCAACATCAGGAGACAAAGTGTTCTTGTCCTTTTTCTGGAGCCATGGCGTCTCTGTCTAATGCAAACTCTAGGAGAATGTATTCATGGTGGTGGGACAGCCACATAAGCCCCAAAAACTCAAAATGGCTCCAGGAAAATCTGACGGGTAATGCCTTTTATCTCTCTGCTGCCTTTGGTAGTAATTCTGTTAAACATGTGAACAGTTATTGTTCATGACTTGATACCTTCATTGAATCACACCATTTATTGATTTGTTATATATGGGGAAATAGATGTTTTTGTGACATCATCACATGGAAAGGAAATCTATTTTATCTTTTATTTCTTTGATATCTTATATATTTGTTGAGATTGCTATGACTATAAGGGATTAAAAATTATAGTCTATAAATGTTTCTTCTGCTAAAAGCTTTATAATATTGGACTGGCTAATGAAAGTATATTTCATCTTCGATAATGTCTGCCATAATAAATGCAATGTGGTTTAAATCTGTTTTCAGTTTCACTTGGAAATTTACTGCACTTATATGATGCACTCAAGTTGAGACTTTATAAAGGGCATATAGGATTTTTATGGAAGAATTTTTCTGAAACTATATAATTTATTTGCTTTATTCTCAATTATATAATTTATTTGCTTAATCACTCGGCCAGATGTAACATTATTTAATTTTTCTGTTATCATCCATTTAGTGCTGTCTGTTTTTAAGCATATTTGAACTTATCACAAGGATATTTCCTCTTGCACAGATATGGATGCCAAGGTGAAGCAAATGATTAAGCTTATTGAAGAGGATGCAGATTCCTTTGCCAGGAGAGCAGAAATGTATTATAAAAAACGCCCAGAGCTTATGAAAATGGTTGAAGATTTTTACCGGGCATATCGAGCATTGGCTGAGAGATATGATCATGCAACAGGAGTGATCCGCCAGGCCCATAGGACCATGGCTGAGGCATTTCCTAATCAAGTTCCTATGATGCTGACAGATGATTTACCTGCAGGTTCTCTTCCAGAGACTGAGCCACATACTCCAACAATGCGCCACCCTTCACGTGCATTTCTTGATCCAGATGAACCACAAAAGGATGCTTCTGCTCATTTCCATGCTATCAAAAGAAATGGTGCTTATACTGGTGAACCTGATTCTGTTTTTAACAAAACCGGTTTAAAACAGCTCAATGATCTCTACATCCCTGGAGAACATGAAAATCTTACAAAGTTCGCAGAAGGGCATGCTAGAAGGGGGCTCAATTTTTTTGAGACGCAGGAGGAGAGTAGTGAGCTAAACAATGGAACCCATGATACTAGGTCTCAAGTCTTGTCTGAGTCTGAACGCGTGACAAAAGCTGAGACAGAAATTTTGGCCTTGAAGAAAGCCATTGCCAAATTAGAAGATGAAAAGGAAGCTGGCTTGCTTCAGTATCAGCAGAGTTTGGAAAAATTGTCTAATCTGGGGTTAGAAGTGTCTAGTGCACAAGAGAATTCTCAAAGACTTGACGAGCGAGCAAGTAAAGCTGAAGCTGAAGTTCAAACCTTGAAGGAAGCCATCATCAAATTACAGGCTGAAAGTGAAGCTAGTCTTCTTCAGTACCAGGAATGCTTGGAGAAAATATCTAATCTGGAGAAAAATATTTCTTTTGCACAGAAGGAAGTAGGAGAACTTAATGAACGAGCTACTAGAGCTGAAACTGAAACTGAGTCCCTAAAGCAGGACCTTGCTAGAGTAGAAGCTGAAAAGGAAGCTACCCTTGTTCAATATAAACAGTGCTTGGAGACATTATCAAAACTGGAGGAGAGATTACAAGAAGCTGAGGAGAATTTAAGAAGGATTAAGGAGCATGCCACTATAGCAGAAAATGAAATTGAGGCTTTGAAATTAGAAATTACTAAACTTAATGAAGAAAAGGAAGATGCTGCTCTCCGATATCAGCAATGCTTGGAGATAATTTCCAGTTTGGAGCATAAACTCTATTGTGCTGAAGAGGAGGTGCGTAGGCTAAATTCCAAGATAGATGATGGGGTTGAAAAGTTACAGGGTTCTGAACAGAAGTGTCTTCTCTTGGAGACATCAAATCACACTCTGCAGTCTGAATTACAATCTTTGGAACAAAAAATGGGGGCTCAAAGTGAAGAAATTAATGAGAAGCAGGAGGAATTGGGTAGACTTTGGGATTGCATACAAGAGGAGAGATTGCGGTTCATTGAGGCTGAAACTGCTTTCCAAACTCTTCAGCAGTTGCATTCTCAATCTCAGGAAGAGCTTAGATCTCTTGCTGCTGAATTTCACAGTAAAGTGGAAATACTGGGGAATGTGGAATCTCATAAGCAGGCTTTAGAGAATGAAGTGCACAGGGTGAGTGAGGAAAACAGAATTCTAAACGAGGTCAAAATTTCTTCATCTTTGTCTATAAACAATTTGCAGGATGAGATTTTGAATTTGAGGGAGACAATAGAGAAACTTGAACAGGAGGTGGAGCTGCGAATTGATGAAAGAAATGCTCTTCAGCAAGAAATTTACTGTCTTAAAGAGGAGCTTAATGATGTGAATAAAAAACATGAAGCCATGATGGAGGAGGTCAGGTCAACTGACTTAGAGCCACAGTGCTTTGGATCATCTGTGAAAAAATTGCAACATGAGAACTTAAAGTTGAAGGAAACATGTGAGGCTGACAAAGCAGAGAAAGAAGCTCTTTTGGTAAAATTGGAAACCATGGAGAAACTTCTGGAGAAAAATACTGTTTTAGAGAATTCCCTTTCAGACTTGAATGCTGAGCTGGATAGTGTCAGAGGAAAGGTAAATGTGTTGGAAGAAACATGCCAATCTCTGCTAGTGGAGAAATCAAATCTTGCTGCTGAGAAGGCTGCCTTGTTTTCTCAGTTACAATCCACAACTGAAAAGCTGGAGAAGCTCTCAGAAACGAGCAACCTATTGCAAAATTCACTATTTGATGTGAATGCTGAACTTGAAGGGTTAAGGGTGAAGTCAAAGGTATTAGAAGACACATGCCAGTCACTTGACCATGAGAAGTCCAGCATCTTTCAAGAGAAGGAAACCTTAGTTTCACAATTGAACATAACTCATCAAACATTGAAAGATCTTGAGAAACTGCACAGTGAATTGGAATTAAAGCATTTGGAACTAAAAGGAGAAAGGGAGTCTGCACTTCAAAAGGTAGAAGAGCTACTAGTTTCCCTATATTCTGAGAGGGAAGAGCATTCCAGAGTTATGAAATTGAATGAAGATGAATTGGCTGAGAAGGAATTAAAAATTCATATTCTACAAGAAGATGCAAATTGCATGAAAAAGGAATACGAGGAGGAACTGGACAGAGCTATGCATGCCCAAATTGAAATTTTCATCTTGCAGAAATGTATCAACGATTTGGAGAAAAAGAACTTCTCCGTTCTGGTTGACTGCCAGAGACTTTTGGAGGCTTCCAAAATGTCTGAAAGAATGATATCTAAATTGGAGACTGAAAATGTTCAAAAGCAGGTTGATGTGGATTCTCTGTCTGAGAAAATTAAAATACTAAAGATTGGGCTGATTCAGGTGTTGAAGACTCTTGACATTAATGACGGGCATTTCTGCGAAGATATGCTTGAAGAAGACCAAATGCTTCTGAACCATATATATGGAAAACTTCAGGAGAGGCAAAAATCTTTTGACACAACTTTCAGTGAAAGCCAACAAATGGCCATTGAGAATTCAGTTCTTATTACATTCCTTGAGCAGTTGAAACTAAAGGTAGAAAATCTTGTGAGACAAAGAGATGCCCTTGATGAGGAATTCAGTATCCAGTCTAAGCAGTTTTTGACATTGCAAATAGAGGTTGAAAAGATATTGGGGAAGAATCAGGAGTTGAAGTTGACAATAAGCAAAGGAGAAGAGAGAATGGAAGTAATGACAACTGAAATAGACAATCTACGGAAGCAGCTATCAGACTTGGAAAAGAGTCACAGCAATTTACAGGAAGATAGTTGCACGATATTGGAAGAGAAGAAGACCTTGATGAGAAGATTTCTAGATCTGGGTGAAGAGAAAAGTAATTTGGAAGAAGAAATATGTGTCATGATCCAGGAGACAATAGCTCAATCTAATACCTCCCTGATTTACCAGAATATTGTCTTTGAAAAGCTTCTGGAAATTAAAGAGCTAGGTGAAGATCTTGATAGACATTGTTCAGCAAATAATGACCTTGAGGAGAGATTAAAAGTAATGGTGTGCAAATTAGAAAATGCAGGAATGGAAAATTCACATCTTAAAGAGTCATTTGTAAAGTCAAATGTTGAACTAAATTTAGTTGAATCTATCAATGATCAATTGAGTTGTCAGATTAGGGATGAAAGGGAAATGTTGCATCAAAAGGAAAATGAGCTTTTGGAAGCAGCCGAGATGTTTCATGTTTTACATACTGAGAAAACAGAATTGCAGAGAATGGTGGAAGATCTGAAGATTAAATATGATGAAGCAAGGGTGATGCTCGGAGAACAGGCTAATCAAATTTTGAAATTGTCCTCAGACAAGGATCATCAAAATGGAGAGCTCATACGCCTGTGTGAAGTGAATCAGAAGTTGGAGTCTGAAATGGGGTACCTACATAAAGAGCTTGGAGAAACTAAACTGAGGGAGAAGAAGCTAAGTTATGAAGTACTTAAGGGAACCAATGAGATTGAACAATGGGAAACACAGGCTTCAACACTCTTTGCTGAATTGCAGGTTTCTGTAGTCAATAAAACATTATTTGAAGGAAAGGTCCTTGAGCTAGCTGATGCATGCGAGAATCTTGAACGCAGAAACTACTCCAAAGACATGGAAAGTGAACTACTGAAAGAAAGAGTTAGCAAGCTGGAAGTTGAAAATGGAAGACTATGTGATCAATTAACTGCTTATGTCCCTGCTGTCAGTGCTTTGAATGGTTGTATAACATCTCTGGAGATGCAGACTCTTGCACATGAAAAACCTCATGACTATGAAGAATCGAAGGTATTTACATATCCTTTTAGTATTTGGTTGTAACATTATTATAGCTTCTATGTGATTGCTTTGGGACATAATTCAACAGTTTTGGGGTGGGTTAGATCCTCATTCTTGTTGCACTCCTCTGTGCTTTGAGGCACTGTTTTGGACTGCTGAAATAAATTCCAATTTTCAACCCTATTATAATGTGTCTTTTTCTTTACTTCAGATGCATAATATGACATCATAACAACCTTTGTCCCATGAAATATGGGGTGACAAATTTGGAAAAACAGCTCCTACAATTGTGTAATGACGTCTGGTTTTGCAATTAGTTTGTTTGCTCTATCCTTGTCAAATGCTTTGCATTTTTCAACTAATAATAGTTTGCATGGTTAGGATGAAATGATTTTTCTTTGTTGATTATATCAACATGTGAAGCATGTAGGTTTTAACATATGGTTCATTATATTATTGTTTCTGGCTTTTATGGAATAGATCAATTTCCAAATCTATTTAGTTAAAATAAACTAGTTTTCCCCCATAATTTAGTTAAATAATCTACTTTGTAGTATTTCGATGCTAGAGAATTTGTAGAAAATGTAGGCAGCTGCTTCCTTGTATGTCAATGCCAGGTCATTTCTTTTGCTCGAAGATTCTGTAATCATGTGAAATGAATTTCTTCTTTTCCAACTTGTAACTAACTATTACGGCACATTTTATTGATATAATTTGATTATAATCACCATTTTCAGGCTAAAAATTTGGTGAATAATCAATACACTGAAAATGGTAGACAAACAGATGAAGATCAGACTGTCATGGCACCAGATGCACTCCCTGACCTCCAAGACATGCAGAGAAGGATTAATGCAATTGCAATGGCAGTTAAGCAGTTAAATGAAAGTTTCAAATCCAAGAATGAAACGAGAGAGATTCAAGAGTTAAAATCTGGAATTAGCGGGCAACAAGAGAATATTCAAGCAAGCAAGCATGTTACTCAGGCAGATCAAGCAAGGCCAGATATCCCCGTTACCGAGATTGAAGTTCTGCCGAAAGACATCATGCTTGATCAAATATCTGAATGCTCATCATATGGGATAAGTAGGAGGAGAGAGATTCTCGAGGCCGATGATCAGATGCTTGAGTTGTGGGAAACAGCAGATAAGGATGCCACTATTGCCATGCAAGTTGAAAAGGCACAGAAGATGGCTGCTGAAGCTACTGCTGGCAATCATCAAAGAGGAGCAACCAAGGAACCCAAAAACAAATATGCTTCATCAGAGTCCTTGGTGGAGAAGGAGTTGAGTGTGGACAAGTTAGAGATCTCAAGAAGATTGACACTACCACGCGAAGAAGGGAGCCAGAGCAAGATTTTAGAAAGACTTGATTCTGATGCACAGAAGTTGACAAACCTTCAAATCACCGTACAAGAATTGATGAAGAAGGTAGAGATTAGTGAGAAGAACACAAGGGGAAAAGGTGTTGAGAGTGATAAGGTGAAAGAGCAGCTTGAAGCAGCTCAGGAGACCATCACAAAGTTGTTTGACACCAACCGCAAGTTCATGAAGAATGTGGAAGAGGGTACCTTGTCTTCTGTTGGGAAGGGTGCAGCAGAGTCAGATGATAGTGGAAGTGTCAGCAGAAGGAGTGTTTCGGAGCAGGCACGGAGAGAATCAGAAAAGATAGGACAACTGCATTTGGAGGTGCAAAGACTGCAGTTTCTGCTGCTGCAACTGGGTGATGAAAAAGAAGGCAAAGAAAAAACAAAAATGGCTGATCGACTTCAAGAGTTGCTTTTGCGAGATTATCTCTATGGTGGGAATAAAAACCACCAAAAGAAGAAAAGGCTACCCTTTTGTGCATGTGTGCGACCTCTCACCAAGGGAGATTGATTGATACCATATAGTTTGAAGTAAGTGTTGAGAAGTTAGCTTTCTTGTTTGTAAAATTTCCTTTCTAAAGATGCTTTAAGACACTACATATTTTGATCATGCTGTACATGTTCTGCCTCATTTACTCATAAGAAGAGGCCAAGGCTAGGATGGAATTTTCACCATTTTTTTCTCTGTAATATTTAATTCTGAATAATCACCTCCTTTTTTCACTGGTTTAGATGAGTAATGAGTGTTTAGTGTTTTGGCTATTACCTTGTTTAACATTGTGGTGCAAGAGACTATTCCTAAACAGAAGCATGCTCACCAGTTTCCTTTCATTTATTTCTTCCATCTCCATTTTTGGGCTATGGACTCAGCCCGTATAGTAACTAAAAGGCTCTTGTTGTATACCTTATTATATCCACACCTACCCTTATTCCGAACTTCTTTTCTATTATTTGGGTTTTATCATTGGGGCCTAACCCGAAAACAAACCACTAGAGTCTCAAGGTAGCAACCCCTTTAGTACTATAGGCATCACGTTTACAGATTATATATGTGGGGGCGTGCGCATAATTCATCAATTTCAATCTCTTAATCTTTAAATTGACTTTAATCTGATTAGTATTGATTTAATTGTTATACATGAATTCTTTACGTGAGAATTATATTTCGCTATTATTGCTATTTCTCTAGAGTGCACCGTATAGTATAATTTGTTTTTGCCGCAAATGATTTAAGCTTGAGAACTCATGATCAGGAATCCACATTGATTGGTTCTAGTTCTAAGACGTTTCCAAAAGATTTTTCAATTCTCGTGGCAATTACTTTACATTTGATACTGATACATAACGATGCAAAGTCGAGAAATTAAAAGACTCGTGCATCTTTCATTTTCCTATGCCTCTAAAACATTGGCAGCATGATTCAGAAATTTTCATGCCACATATTGAAGTGGCAAGTAACATAACTGAGATGAAAACGAATAAGCTTTGTGAGCTCTTTAAAATATTCTTTGGCATATGACTCATCACAGTCACACATTGTTCCAACCCTCTGATTCACCTTTCTTTGGATTCGCTTTGCATTCACGGAGGATGAAGTTGCATGCTCCAACGGCCTCTTCAACAGTCAGATAGATCCATTTCTGCCCTACATTATTTTCGAACTTGGATTTGTTCAGTTTCTTCATCACCTCGCTTCCAGGATTGACCAAAACAAGCTGCGTGTATAGGAATGGAATATTATAAAAATATATATATCATTTCGAGCATGCTAAAATTGAATATGTTATAAGAAAATCTCGTTTCATCATTAGCAGATAACACGAGAGAAAAAATTACTTGTAGCCCTCTTCTCTCAGTAATCTTCTTGACCTCTTCAAGCATACTTATTCCACTTGTATCAATGTTCCCAACAGCTGCCAATAAAATTACACTGCAATTTAGATTGGATATTCTAATAACCAAATAATAGTTAGCATATTTTTCAGGCCTCGTTACTTACCACTCAAATCCATTATAACATACTGCAAATTTGTCTCCCCAGTAGCTTTGATTTTGTCTTCCTCTTCATCAATCCACCTTGTGATCCTATGCACAATGACAAAGTTTTCTGGTAAGTGTTTACTTCTATTATAGACCTGATTTTTTTGCATGCAAGGGAAATACTCCAATTATGCAGGTACCTAGCTAGCTTACCTTTCTCTTAAATAGCTTGCATTGGCAAAGTAAATTGGTGCATCAATCTCTAGAATTAGGATTCCAGGAACATGTTTTGCATTTGGATATTGCTCAACATTTCTGTATATCACAGAATTTGGAATGTTGCCCAAAACAAATGTCCTTGGCCTTGCAACAAATAGAAGTATCCGAAGTACAGACATTGCAACCTGAATATATATATATATACACACACAAGAAAGCACATATTAGTTTTATAAACCTTTACGTTAATCCCAGGAATGAGTAACACAAAATTCAGCAGAGTAGAGGGAGTTCATTGGCACTTACAGCTATGACCAAGCCAATTTCAACACTGGCAAAGACCACGCCAATGTATGCACTCATGCACACAACAAAATCAAATTTGTCAATCTTCCACAGATGGATGGCTGCTTGATAATCTATGAGGCCAAGCATTGCTGATACAATTATGGCTGATAGCACCACCAGGGGAGTGTAGTGGAACAAGGGTGTTAGGAATAACAATGTCAACATTACTGCAATTGACATTATAATGTTGGATGCTGCTGTTTTGCATCCAGCATTATAGTTCACGGCTGAGCGCGAAAATGGCCCTGAAACAAATTCATTTTTCAGCCACATAAGTCAGCAAGTATTTCATTTCTTGTTCTTAATTGTGGGCGAAGGGAAAATAAGCCTGTAGAGCTAAGGTAACAAGGCAAAACAAGAATAGAGTAAATATTTTGGTTAACACTTGGTCATGATCAGCTAAGCCGATCACCAAACTTGTATATCAAATAAAATATAAATTTTTCTGTAAATATTTATAGGAGAAAAAAAATTATAAACTAAAACTAATTTATGTATAAATTAAAAATAAATTTTAGAGAAATTAATATAAAAGAACTTTTACATACATATTAACTTATATAAGTTAATTTTAATTGATGAAAGAAATTATTTTATTTTTCTTTATTATTATTATCTTTTATTAGAGTGTATATAATCATATACTATCCAATTATCCAATTCTAGATATTTGGTGCTAACAGTTAATATATAAAACCTTTACCTGTTGTGAGGTAGCAAGAGGTGAAAGAACCAACTACGTTCATGGTCCCAATAGCTATCATCTCTTTGTTGCCATCAATATGGTAATTTTTAAACATTGCAAAGCTTCTCCCCACTGCTATTCCTTCCTGAACAATATCATCAAATTCAACACGTAAGATCTTGTTGAAATCTACACTAACAAGATTAGCAGATATAGGATTTTGTCTATTGCAGTAGGCCATTTATTACCTAGATTACAAGTATGCTCATGATTCAATGGGAAAATAGGTAAAGTAGGAATCAATATAGATTAAATGATTAACATGTACACGTGAAAGGTGAATGTAAAAAGTAATTGTTGGATCGACAAGCTATAACATTTTAGGGTAATCCTACTTTTTGCCTTTTTGAGTATCAAACTCTAGAGCCTAGTTTTAATATCATTTGTTAGGGATATAACTGGGTTAGGAGGATAAGAAGTCCAAATCAATTAAAAAATTAGATTTGGATTCTGTAATTTTTGGGGGTACTTAATCAAATTTAGATATTTATGTTTCCTAAAATTCCTATTTTGAAAATTAAAAATAAAAATAATTTAAAAATAAAATAAGTTATTAATCAAGTTGTGTTAAATTGGTTGATTTTAAAAACTTTCCACTCAAAATTCAATTCAATAGAATTCCAACCCCACCTTACCTTTGCCAAGGCAGTATACTAGCCACAACGAAATGCAATATATGGGTAAATTTTCAGTATATGCTTATCCTTTACATTATTTTAAACTTACATAAAGTGTGTAGAATAAAATAAATTAACATCTCACTTGCATAATATTGCATTTCTCTCGGACAATTGGTGGAGTACATGTGATCTAATGTGAATTTACGTGATTTTGCCTATCCAACGTTCTTCTCTTCTTTTTATATATATTTTTTTAATTTTTTCCCCCAAGGCAGAACCAAAATTGATGATCCAAATCACCCTCAAAGGACGAGGGCCATGTCACGAGACTAAAAACAGAAATGACATTAATAATAATGAGAATGCTTTGTCTCGTTACTTTTTCTTTTTATTAGGCAAATGATGTAACCTTTAAGAGTAGGGTTTTGTCCTTTATATGTGGTGTAGACGTGTTAAGTCCTTGGCCATATTGGGTTGCCGTGTAGTAAAGGCATTAGGCATCATGCATTCCGACAAAGTAATAGAGTTTGATAGGTACTCACAGCAAGCGATATAATGCCAACGACAATGCCAGTTTTGACAGCTGTGGTCATATAAGGCGACACAAATACCAGATTTGTGAGGGATGCTGGATTTAAACCCTTCTTCAATTCACCTATCTGCAACTCATGTTCAAATTCCACAAATTAACAACATTAATTATTGCATTAGATATCTATCTAACTTTCTCTACAGACAAGACTAGAAAATCAAATTGTATGCACGATCACATGCTTCACCAATAATAATAATAATATAACTTTTCAAAAGATAAACACATTATCCAGATAATATTCACACTTTATAATTAATTGTGTTTTCTCGAGACGTATCTGACATACATAAACAGTGTGAACTTTGTACACATGCTTAAAAATGATTCCTCTGCTGGTCCTACCCGATAAGAGAATTCACCATGGATAGTATCAATAGGACCCAGTGACACTAAACAGTGCAAGCGCGTTACGAAGAAAGAGTGAGCAAATTATTTATCTATAAAAATATATTTCACCCAATCGTAATCAGATTAATTAAGTTAGAAGATTGTTTTTTAATCCTAAGTCAAAATTTGAATAAAAACAAAGTTTATTCAATCAAACCATATACAAACTAGTAACATACTAATACCAGACACCATTTGTATTTTTAATCAGAAGTTTATAATGAAGAAGATGTTTTTATTTTCTAATCTTTCAACAACTAAAATTTACTTTTGTTTATTTATTATTCTTATATGTTAAGAAGAGAGAGAAGTAAAGAGATGAAATACTGACCACTTGAACGCCGTGCTTCTCGGCGTGAGTGAAATAAACCAACAGACTTCCCAATATAACGGACGTCAACGGCGCCATTGCCGACACCCAAAAAAACCTTGGTTGTTTTTTGCTCTGCATGTCATCACAAACCAAAGTCACACTCCATTTTTTTATTTAATTAACTGGGAAAACTTAACCAAACCTATTCACTATCAGTTAATTACTTGTTCCAGCAAGGAAATAGAATTTCTGAGGAAGGTAAATTACTTTAAATTTGCTGACTTTGATATATTTGGCGGGTTAATTGGGATTGAAAAGGGGTGTCAGTGAAAAGATTATTTTGAAATCCCATTTAATTTCTAGAAACAACGTTCACAGTTAATTATCCACATATTTGTATATTAAGTTAATAAAGAAACAAATAAATAAGTTTATACTTGATGCAAATGAATATATATATATATATAGGTATTACTTACGAAGTATCTGGTGACAAGGAGGAAGAAAATGAAGGAAAATCCTAACACAGCGCTTTCCCACCTCCACTGAAAGAAATAAATAAAAGAAAGAAAGAATTAGTTAAAGCGATGGAGGAGGTAGGTATGTAAGTTAGAAATTGTAGGAACCTGGTGAGTTTGGGTGAAAACAGAGCGCATGACTGATATGAGATCAGCGCCATGGGTGAAATGCTCAAGGCCAAGAATCGATTTAAGCTGCTGCAGACACACCACTGTTGCTGCTCCTCCCATGAACCCTACTATGGTTGCATGTGACAGAAAATCCACGATAAACCCCAACCTACGTCATTAATTAATATTCTTCTCTTTATTAATATTTTTATATATCTCAGCAATTAAAACAATATTATCATAATTTAGTTTTTTGGCATGTACGTACTACCTCTACTATTGTGCAGTATATGCCAAACTGAAACTAATGGATTGATAGACCAATCAAACTTCGTAAGCGGATTCCAGAATTTCATATCAAAATCATAGGTGATAAAAAAATAATATTATATAGATAATATAATTCTCCATATTTTATACTTTAAAGTTTAATAGTTAGTGTTGACAGCAAGATATGCGTGAGATTCGTACTTTATTCCGATAGTACAAGTACAGTAACAAAGAATATCATATTTTCTACAATTTTATCGTGGATGCGGATAAACACATGCTCCAAAGTTGAGTGTATATAGTTGAAAATAAAAGAAAGATAGGAAAAAAAAAAAATATATATATATATATATATATATATGATAGAAAAAAAAAAAAAAATATGAAAAAATGAGAGTGGAAGGAGATGTGAGAAAAAAAAATGAGATGTATGAACAAAATTATTGTTTTTATTATAATTTTAGATTTTTATGCTTTTTATATTTTTCTTTTTTATTATATTATTTATCATATTTGTTATTTTTTCTTATCTCTCTTTACATTTTAAAGGTATATAAATATTATATGATTGGGGCTTTTGTTTCTTTTTCTGAAAAAAAAATTATATTATATGATCATTTTTCTATTATTAATTTATATTTGTATGGGTTAAGGACACGCGGTACACTTTAAATATTTCTAATTATTTAATTTAGTAAGTACTAAATAATTATATATTTTTTTATATAATAAATATTTCACAAAAAAAATCATTTTATCCTCTTAACTTATTTATTGGATAAGATAAAAAAAACTAAAATAATGTTACAGTAAAACTATGATTTTAATACCAATTTTATATATATATATATATATATATATATATATATATATATATATATATATATATATATATATATATATATATATATATATTTTTTGGTAATATATTATCATTTTATCTAATTTTTAAAAAAATTTTCAAAAAATAATTATTTAATTAAATTTAAAAAAATTATTACTATAAAATTTGAGTTTAAAAGAAATAAAGAAAAATATAATAAATTTGGACAACAAAGTAAAACAGTGTTGTAGAATATATTACCATATATATTCAAATAAATATAAGTAGGTGGAATAGAAAGTGACATTAGAGTATGATTAAATGTGATTGATGAAGATTTTACCTAAAGAGACCCAAAGCAGCCTGAAAAACTCCAGCAAATAATGTAGCCGTAAAAGCAAGGTGGAGAAAAAGCTTTGGGTCGTCATTGGGATTAACCTCATTACTCAACATTGAACCCATGAGAAGCGATCCAACCGCCACTGTCCCCACTGCCAAATCCCTCGAGCTACCCATCATCGCATAAATCAACGGTGGTATAAAGCTTGAATCTGCACACATTTAATTTCCCACATTTAGACACTAAATATTACTATGACATTAGTTGTGAGTAGTTGAGTAATATGACATTAGATGCAATTAAGTGAGTACCCACATAGTCCAAGAATTGGAGGGAGGTTGGCGAGCTTGGCATAGCTGATGCCTTGAGGAATGGCCAAACTAGCTATGGTGATGCCAGCTATGAGGTCAGATTTCAAGAACTGAAAGGTGTAGTTAGGTGCCCATTCCAATATAGGGAAGAAGTACTGAAGGCCAAGCACTAACTTCTTGGAGGCTGGTTGGTTTTTAAACCTCTTTAAAGGGTCATCTGGGAAGAAAGTCTCCTTCAGAGAGTACATTAGAGAATTTAAAAATGGCTGAGGCGGTGGAACCGCCACTTGATGCATGCTCGAATTATACTCATATTCTACGTTACCCATAATGAACTCTTCACAGGTTGTGGTGGTGAGAGTTGTGAATCATGTACATGGCCTTATATAATGGGTTATACCAAGAATTGGGCATGCCAATTTTTGTCCATGTGTGGGGAAGGATTCTCTTGAGGTTCATAGTGCGCTATATGGATGGACCCACATGAAGTCACAATGTTATTGGGGAATGTGGCCTTATATTCTCTAAATGCCCAACAAGTGGAAGCAAAATCAAGGAAGGTTACGCATCTTGTTGCGAGTTTTAAAATTTGGTGTTTCACTACTCCCTCATGACTCCTGCAATCATTTAACATTTTCACCCAATTAAGTGCCGTGGCGTCGGATACCATCATGTGCCTGCATTTGTCGGTTTTATGTCTTAGGCTTTTCTTTTTTCTTATATATAAAACAACTTCATGCCAATAAAAAATGTCAATTATTTCTATATCATATACCCTCCATGCATATTCATTTTGTATTTTAAGAAAGATTAAAGTTATAATTTATTAACTTGTTCTTTTTAGAAATTAGTTTTTAAGAATGTGTTAGTAGATTATACTTTTAGTGTATTTAAAAAAAAACAAAATGACATTTAACGAACAAATTTCTTCTAAAAAAATTGATAAATTAAAAAAAAAAAGAATGCAATACATTATTGGAAGTAAAAAGTTTCGGCCTGAGCAATCCCAACAATGATCCTCATGATTTTTAGTGCCGGGAGATCAGAAGCTGAAGTTTTGTGAAACAAAATAGGTGTGTTGAACATTGGTGTATATTTGTATGCATAAGGGGTTTATTGAGACAATTTTTTCAACTTATAATATCTTTAAATATTAAAACAAATTTAATTAGTGATATATATATATATATATATATGTGAGTTTAGTTATAAGATTGAACTTTAATTGATATACTCGGTAAAAAAAAATATTTGAAAGTCCAGTATATAAAAGTGGCACAGACATTATGTATTATTAGTATTTAAATTTAAAAATGCATGTAAATAATTAAGTTAATTTAAACATGAAAATGACAAAAATATTATAACAGAGCAACTTACAAGTTAAACTTATTTGATATATAAGCTTATTTTAATAATTTTAATTTATTTTCATATGCTATTTCAACTTGTCTATAAAAATAAACTAATTTATAAATTATTAGTTTTTTATCTTTACTTTTATCTTCATTAATTTTTTGAAATATTTTTTAATTTAAAATCAAATAATTAAATATATTTTTATGTTACTTTATATTTATCAGGTAGCTTATTAAGTAATCTTATCAAATTCATTCAATTCAATCTATTAATTTATAAAGTTTTAACTTTTCAACTTTTAATTTATAAGTTTTTATAATTATTTAATCACACTCCACTGTGTACAATAAATATATATTAATTTTTAAAATTATCTTAAAGTCATAGTAACCACAATTTATGAGTGAATAATTGTGTAAGTTATTTTACACTCTCCCTTTTATTTCTCACAATCAATTATCTTGTTTAATATATTAATTTTCAGAATGATCTATGAAAAAGTATAAAAAAATAAAATTCTAAAAGAATTATGCTTTTAGAAATAGACAAATAGACTTCTAAAATTTTATTTTCAGAATATATAACAAATAAAAATTCAAAAAATATACAAATATATTTCTAGAATTATAATTCTGAAATATAAGTTGATTTCCGAAAGTTTTATTTCAAGATATAAAAATAGAATTTCGAAAGTTTAATTTTGGAAGCCAAGTTTTTACAGAATTCCTAAATTTAAATTATAAAAGATAAATTAACCAACATAAAAAAGAAAATTTCAATTTTATTACTCGACCATTTCAAAAAGTAAAAATACTTATTTTTATTTTCTATTTAATAACTAAATTTTCTCTTCATTGTATTTTCTTTATTATGGTTAGGTCATCAGGGTCTACATCACCATTTTTATCAATAATTTCATTGTCACAATTACAACCATACTTATAGTTATGGCCACCAACTACTTACCACTATCAATATTCTCTATCTCTATTATCATGTCATTATTTTTATCATATTATTGTTACCAATATTATCACTATCGTCAATCTTATTATTATATTTTTTATTAATTTTCTACCAAATAATAAACATAATAAAAAGTTGTCTTGCCGTAATATTCTTATAAGTCCAAATCAAACAAATCCTGAGAGAGTATGAATATTAAAAAAGAAAGAAAAAGTAGGTGGCGTATTTAAAGAAATAAGTGGTGCAAAGAATAATTTTGCTATGTTTATATTGATATACTCATTGACTTTTTTAGATTAAATGACTAATTAAATTATTTATATAATCCTTATATAAAACAAACTTTTGGACCAAACTTTAAAACAAGTCTGATTAGGTCTAATAAGAAAACACATGATAAACATATAAAAGAAACTTATGCCTTATAATTGAAAATCAGATCAAGTTTAGATTTTATAAAACTTGACGCGATTTATTTGACACGTTTCCACTCTGGCCGCACGAATGAACACAATTCATTTTAAAATTTTTAATTTCTTTTTATGTCAAAAGTTCGTTTGACTTTTTCCCACGGGATTTATCCTAAAAATTAAAATCAAAGTCAAACATATAGAGAGAAAAAATCACGTGGTTGATTATAATACCTAGATTTACTGTAATACTATTTAAGATAATTTTATTTTAAAACAAAAAAGTTGTTAGTCGAGAGAAATATTGTAGTTATTAAAATTAATTTAATCATATAAAACAATATTTATTCTAAATATAAGTTTGAATCAATTGGATGTAAAAAAAGTTTAAAGAAAAGAGAGTTATGCATATGAAATTAATTAAAGATTTTATTTTTTATTTAAATATGAATTTAATTTCTAAGTATTATCAATATAAAATAAATTATTTAATCAGTCAAAAATCATAATAAATATAATATTTAAAATAATTATTATAAAAATTAACAAAATTATTATACATATACTGAATGAATGATACGTAAAATCTCCTTATCAATACATTGACTATTTCCTATTAAAATATTTAAATTCTCGAAAAAAATCCTAAAAATATCCTACAATATAAAGAAAAGAAAAAAAAAAGGCCGTTCACATAAAAAGCTCTCGCTTCTTATCACATAAAAATTTATTTTCTTTCTCATTTTTTTTATTTCTCCTCCAGTAATTTATCTAAATTAAAAGGGAAAAAAAAAACTTAGATCAAGATGTTGAGTATATAAGATGATAAGCAAAAGATATATAAACAGTTTGATTGGTTCATCATTTTCGCAAGGTTCAACTCAATAACTCGTCTTTGATATCATTGATTCACTCTCCCTTTCTAATCGGAAAGGTCAAATTTGACCACTCACAAATCATTCACGGAAAGTCACTACGATGCAAACTGAACGGCATTTGTTTTTGACCAAACTACTACTACATACAATTAGATGCTTGCATTTTTATTTTTTTATAAATAAATAAAAACACTATGACTCGGTTTGATAGCACAGGAGAGAGCGACGAAATAAAATAACCAGAAAAACGTATAAGTGAAGAAATAAAAAGACATGCATTTCACACAATTTTAATTTTTTTGCTAAAACAATATAAAAATAGCAAATAAAGAATATGCAATCAATTATAGAAATGTTTTAATCAATTATCATGGTATAAATTACAAAAATCTTATACTATCATAATTAATTATCAAAATCTGATAATCGATTATGAAAATATAAAAAGTTTATATTTTATATTATTATAATTTATTTAACAATTAGTTATTTTAAATAAATAAATAAATTATATTTTCTTTATTTTTATTTTTTAAATTAAATAGTTTTATATAATATAATTGACTATGCTATTTTTTAATCGATTAAAAAATCCCACAATCAATTACATAGTAATAGGATATAATGGAGTATGCGATTGCTTAATTGATTAAGAAATTATATATTAATTAATTAATTATATATATATATATATAATTGATTATATAATTTTTAATTATATAATTAATTATTTTTAATATATGAAATTTATATATAATTAAAAAAATTATATATATAAATATTATTCTTCTATTTCTCTTTTTATTATTAAACAATTTTACAATTTTTTATTTTTCTTTTATTTATTTTTTATTAAAAAATTTAAATTTGACTCAATTTTTTATTTTATCTTTTAATTTGATTTTCATCCTCTCTCTCACGAACACATCATAAGGTTTGTCTCGTAGGAAAGGTTGTGACTTGCGAGACATCATTTGGATGGTAGAGCTGAAAACGCGCGCGGCGCACCCATAGTGAGTGTTTGGAATATCATTAGCGATCGACGTCTCAAGTAATAATCACGTTTAGATGCACTAGAAGGTTCTAATATATGCTTTATGGACTCGCGTTATTCCTGCATAACGTGGGTGATTTCAAGGAGCCATTCGAGACTCTTACATGTTTGACTAGACACGTGTGCCACTCACATTTACTAAAAACAAGAAAAAACAGGTAATTCAATTACAAATTATTAAATTATGTATGTTAGATTCATTAATTTAGATAATAATTATTAATATTTAACATATTTTTTTTAGTAATTAATTGATAATTCAAAACTTTTTTTTTTCTTTTTGGTTACAATGTGTAAAGACTTTTATACTAAAATACATAAAACAAAATTACTGTGGGACTACGGGCAACGTTACTTATACACCATTCAGATAAAGTAATGTCAACGAGACCAAAAGATAAATAAAGAAAGGATAATAAGATAAGGTAAGGTCTATTAAAAAAAGAAAAGATAAGGTAAGGTCGAAGAAGAGACACAATATCCGCTTACAATAATTTTAGAGGTGGAGACAGATTTTTATTATTATTATTAAATTTTTTTTGTGCGAAGGAGGAGCTAGATGTTTTTTTAAGGGATTAAATATAAAATTAAAAATTAAAAATTAATATATTATATTTAATTAATAATTAAAAGATCTATAATAATTAATCACATGTCATGAAAATCACATTTATATAAATTAAATATAACATAAAGATTATAACACGGTAACGAGATAAAAGATATTCGAATTTTAAAAATAAAAAATTTTAACGATAGGAATTTTTTATTATATTTTTCTTTATATTTCAAATTTTAAGAGTATAATTAATCTTCAGATTTTGTTAAAAATAGATTTTCATTTTTAATTTGAAAATATTAAAAATAAAATTTTAAATTTTATGTATTATTGATATAAATTTTAAATTATCAATTAATTAAAAGTCATCTCATATATGATTTTTAAAATAGTTATCATAAAATTCAATGATCTTAACTTATAGAGCAATACATATGATAAAATTATAGTATACAAATATTATAATTTTAGTGTATTTAAATTAAATTATAAGAATAATGTTTTTTACATAAAATTATCACAATCAAATAAATGATTCTTACTCGTAATTTTATATTTTTAATAAACTTTAATTAATAATATAAGATAATTAAAAGAAATGTGTTCAAAGTATATTACCAATACTTCTCCAGCTATTTCACTTTTTTTTCCTTTTTGATTTTTAATTTTTTATTATATTCAAAAATATGTCTTTTTGTTTATATATATATATATATATATATATATTTTGGTGGTTTAAATGTATTTTGATTTTTTACTTTTGTAAGATGTTAAAATTGGACCCCTCACATCCAAATTATAGTGAAACTTGTTGATACCAGTCATTCCTTACTTAATTGACCGACTAACACAACAAAAAAAAACCCTCAGTGGAACAATTCAAAACATGGCAAATGCAATGTGTGGAAGGGATGTATATGAAATAAAATAAAATATAATATAATATAATATGAATTTTATTATTTTTTATAAAAACATTAATATTATAATTTTAGTGTATTTAAATTAAATTATAAGAATAATGTTTTTTACATAAAATTATCACAATCAAATAAATGATTCTTACTCGTAATTTTATATTTTTAATAAACTTTAATTAATAATATAAGATAATTAAAAGAAATGTGTTCAAAGTATATTACCAATACTTCTCCAGCTATTTCACTTTTTTTTCCTTTTTGATTTTTAATTTTTTATTATATTCAAAAATATGTCTTTTTGTTTTATATATATATATATATATATATATATATATATATATATATATATATATATATATATATATATATATATATATATATATATATATTTTATTTTAATTGGTTTAAATGTATTTTGATTTTTTACTTTTGTAAGATGTTAAAATTGGACCCCTCACATCCAAATTATAGTGAAACTTGTTGATACCAGTCATTCCTTACTTAATTGACCGACTAACACAACAAAAAAAAACCCTCAGTGGAACAATTCAAAACATGGCAAATGCAATGTGTGGAAGGGATGTATATGAAATAAAATAAAATATAATATAATATAATATGAATTTTATTATTTTTTATAAAAACATTATAATGTAACATGTTGTCACAAATTTGTTATTTTTATAGATACGAGAATAATGGAAGGACTGGATCTTAACATATGATAAAATTCAAAGTTTAAATCACTCAATTGAAAATATAAGAATTAAAATCATATATATATATATATATATAAATAAAAGAAACCAAAATTATATTTAAGTGTTTTTAATTTTACAATTCAATGGCATTTTTAAAAAAATTACAATTCAATGATTATATAGGACAAACTAACTAATGGATGTAACTATGGAGATTAGGTTGTTCGATTACATCAAAAAAATGGTAGATCAAACTTTTTTGTGTGTGTATATTGAGAATATTCATGAGATTAATTATTTAAGGTGGAAAGATCACCATAAGCTTTTGGTACATGTTAAATTATAGCATGTTCACATTTGTATCTCGGGGTTATCAATTACAAGGTCACAAAGTGTGTATAGTATGAGTTATTGGATTGTCCTCTTCACTCCCCACCCTTTCCTTCTCTTTATAGTGGCCAAGAAGAAAGGGTATATTGGTAGGATGTGACCTTGTCATCTCATGGGAGTGATATCTGACTATTATCCTGTTGTGGCGTGTTGTAGGCAAACTTCTAAGTGTGTGTCTCCTAATTTCTGCACCTATCAGGCGATGCCTCCTACTAGCATTAAATGCTATATGTACTTTCTCAGCTTCTCCAAAATAGTTGGTCGAGATGAGTTTGGATGGTTGGAAGGACCCTAGATTGACTGATACACAATCCATCAAGTGTCGATCGTAGAAAAGAGACTTTATAAGGTGGTCATTTCCAACAATCGACCAGGATATGGATTTGGATGGCCGAGAGGACCTTAGGTCGACTGGTACATAATCCCTCAAGCGTTGAGTGGAGTGACGAGTGCTTCTGCAGTGGGTTGTCTCTTCCCAAACTTGGTCACACGTCAATCCGGTCCATTTGCCCCACCAATCTTTTGAGGTTGGGGTTGATCGGTCGCTCGGCAGTCAGCCAGTACTAAGTGTTTATAGTCGAGTGCGATCATGACTCGAGAGGTCGACCAAGTGCTTTAAGCTAGTCGGTCAGTACACAGTCTCACAGGTCTTTAGGTTTACTTAGGATTTTTGTTTTTTGCCTAGGAGGATCATTTTGACCGCCTCTCTCATAGAATGTTTATTTTTGCCAAGGGTCTCTTTGACCGCTTCTCTCAAGTTTTTAAGTTTTTCCTGGGGGTCTTTCAAGTCTTTAAGTTTTTTCCTGGGGTTTCTCAAGTCTTTAAGTTTTTTCCTGGGGTCCTCTCAAGTCTTTAAGTTTGTTCTAGGGATGATTGATCGACCATCTCTCACAGGTCTTTAACTCGAAGGCGATGATTGATGCGATGGTGAAGATCCTAGCGAAGGAGTTGAAGGGGACGCCGATAACGGTAAACTACGTGGCACCGGGATCTACTGCATCGGAGGTGGATCTGCACATGGCAGAGAGCAGATCTACGCACGACGAAGCAGATCAACACGCGATAGGGGCATATCTGTGTGCGACATAGTGGATCTGCACATGGCGGAGGCAAATCGGTGTGCGATGGAGCAAACCTGTGCATGATAGAGGCAGATTTGTATACGATACAGATTTGTCGTTCCGATGGCCGCTACCTTCCTGCCCTCAAGAGTGATGGTCGTCAAGAATAATTTTTTCGATGACCCCATGATAGACGCCAATGTTCACGTTTATAACTCGGGGTTACCGATTACAATGTCACAGAGTGTACATAGTATGAGTTCTTGGATTGTCCTCTTCACTCCCCACCCCTTTCTTCTCTTTATAGTGGCTAAGAAGAAGGAGTTTGTTGGTAGGATGTGACCTTGTTGTGTGATGGGAGTGATATCTAACTATTATCCTGTTGTGGCATGTTGCAAGCGGCTTCTCATGACCTTTACACTTGTCAAGTAACGTCTCATACGAGCATTAAATACTATGTATTTTCTTGGTTTTTCCAGAATAGTTGGTCGGGGTGTGTTTGAATGGTTGAGAGAACCTTAGGTCAACCAGTACATAACAATTGATGTTGTTAGATTATAATTATGCTTAAATATATTTTAAGTCCCCTAAATATGACTATGTCTAGTTTTAGTTTTTTTTTTTAATTCTTGACATTATTCCTTAACCATTATTATAATTAGTTTAACACTGAGATGGCTATTATTATAAATAATATTAATTAAGATAATAAAGAATATTTTTAATTAAAATAATTAAATTATTGTTAAGTACGTAGTTTAATTAAGTCTAATATTTATTATTTTATATAAATAAGGTAGTTAATTACATATATTCTTTTAGTGTATTACGAAGAATGATTTTATTGTTTTTAATATTATTCTTAATATTATTCTTAATGTTTAATTACTAATTTATTTTTAATTATTTTAAAAAAAATTATACATCCACAACTCATGTGTATATCTAATATGCACATTGATTATTTTTTATATCAAGTTGTGCAATATTTCGTATGCTACTGCATGTGCTTATTTCTACATTTAGCTGTACATCCTGTTAGGTCATGTTGATCAAAATGGTCATGCATATCTTCTTCACTATCTTACATATTGTCATGTAGTATATTTGAGTCCTCTTTATCATGATTTTTCTCTGGCTCCTTTTTATTAAGCGTTGACAATAGTGTTTGAAACTGATTAAATTTACACAAATTAATTTAAGGGAAAATTGGTCAATTAAATTTTAAAATTATAATATAAAATGAATCATTTTTTTTTCATGAACAAACAGATGGAATGCAGATTTATCATTAATAACATACATCATTGCATTCAAAGAAAATTATGGATAACATCGATATCAATATATAATGGACACACATATATACAATGGCATAACATTACATAAAGAGATTAAAAAAAAAAAAGTCATATGCAAATTCAAGTATCTACTGGATAGAAGGATGCTTTAAAAAAGAAAAGAAGTTAATAACTCAACATACTCCTTTTCTTTTCTTCAACTATTAATAGTGTGTTTGCATATATAATTACTTGTTGAAATTATTTAAGTTTGTCGAAAAGGCTGACCAAGAAAATCTTCCCGTGACTAATGTGACAATGGGATATATTTATAGTACAATAAGAGAAATATAATAAAGAAATTTTAATATACCTGCTTCAAGTTTTGTGATGTTACGAAGTGGAGAAGAATAACTGATAACTTGCACGATTGCATAAAAAATGGGACCAAATGAAGATTATTAATTATTCTTGAGCAATGTGAGCCCATCCATATAGTCAATTATGTATTAGATGCACTGTGTCAAGGTCACGGACATGAGACTCTTTTCCCATAAGACAGAAAAAGCTATGTGTGTGTGTGGATCTATCACTCCAATATTTTGTGAGAAACGAGTAGTGATTAAGCTCAAACCTTATATCCCTTACCCAAGTCAAAGCTTAACTATCATGCCCATAACCGATGTGTGCATTAACAAGGACAGACACTCCATTCCATCATTACACACACCACTCATTGACCCTACCATGCATACTTCCATTATGAATTTGTTGTGTGTAATTACAGGAACAATAAGGTTCCTATATGAGATAGTTAATTAAACCAATTATATGTTAGTGGAAATGTGAAATGAATCAATGAAAGGGGACTCACCAAGAGACATTGATCTTCTAACTCCTGAGAATCTACTAATATTCTAGCAAAAACATTTGATACCCCATCATAAAAATACAATAATACTTTTTTCTACCACACACTTTCATTCTCTATCAACTTTTTCTCTGTTAAGGATGGATATATTCTTTTCTAGTCTAACCAAAGTCAATTTATTGTTCATTTTTATAAAGTAAAAAAATTACGTACATTGACAAAAAAGTTCAACGTATATATAGTTGTCATGTTTTAAATAAATAAATAAATCTTAAAATTTGTTGGTTTTTGTTAGTTACAATTCCTAATTTATTAACTACACCTCTTTTTTTTATAATTGTTAAAGATATCCTTTTATATGAAACAATAAAAAGTCTAACTTTTACTTCTATCTTCATTATTCTTTAAAATTTCTTTTTGCACTATAATATTTATTCTTTGAATCCTAATTTTATATTTCATTTTCACTATTCTTTAAATATTAAATCACACTTCATCTTCATCTTGTTATTCTTTAAATCTTGATTTTATATTTTAATTTTATTATTTCTTAATATTTTATATTTTCTAACAATATGTCATGTTTATTATATCAAACTTAGATGCAATATTCTGCATTAAAAGATAAAGTGAATTGAGTTTTCATCCATAAATGCAACAATTACTTTATCCAATGGTAAGTCTCTATCTTACATTTTCGTTTTCTTCGTTTTTGTTGTGTATGACCTATTTGTATTCTATTGGAATTGTTTTTCCAAAAATTTATACAGAAAATAAATTCTAAAACTATGTTTTTAGTTATGAAATTTATCTTTTGAAGTAGATATAAATTTCCTAAAAAAATTTGGTATTTTTTTATTTTATTACAACTTTATTTTTCTTCATTTATTAGTTATAAACTAATATATAATTTATTAATCTAACATGCATACGTCATAGAATGTTACTTGCCTTTAGTACCTATCAAGTCACAAACTTGTCATTGATGAAGAAGAAATACTCAAGAAAAAAAAATACGATGGAAGGAATTGAAGAATGATGATGATAAAAATTGTAAAAAAAATGATGAGAATAACATCTTCAGAAGAGAAAATGCAAAGGAATAGAGGAGTTTTAGCGAATGAGAAATTTCAAAAAAAAAAAAACGAAATGCACTACTATTTCAAACAAAATCAATAAAAAAAATAATATTTAGACAAAATTATATATTAAAAAAGAAAAAAATGTAGTGGAGCAACTTGAAATGTGTAAATTGCAATGGTGAAATTTGTAAAGTACATTCATAGGTGTTAAAAAGAGTTGAACTAAATTGAATTATTAAAGAACTAAATTAAATTTAACTAAAAAAATCAAATTATTTTTATAAAGAATTATATTGAATTATTTAACAATTGAACTAAATTGGTTCATCATCAAACTAAATTGGTTCATCATCGAACTAAATTGTTTCATCATCAAACTAAACTGAAATATAAAAATTTAATTATTTTTATAAAAATAAAAATTCTTCTACTTTTAACTTTTTTTATGAATCAGTAAAAAATAACTAAATTTAGTTTATAAATAATTTAGTTCAGTTTAAAAACAATTTAGTTCGAATTTAATAAAACAATTAACCAAAAAATAATTTAGTTGATTTCAGATAAACTATTTTTTCATACAATCATGTTGCCATACAGATTTTTAAGTTAAATATTTTTCTAAAAAATAAAACTCTTTAAAAAAAAAGGAGCTTATTTATAATAAGAAGATTAAAAAAAAACTTAGAAGAATCTCCTTTCATTAGCTTTTTCGTAACTTTTTGGTAGCTTATTAACAAATGGACCGCCTTCGAATCCCAGCAACGATGGGTATTTTTCTTATTCCTAAAAGATTTAATACTCCTTCTTAAATCTTATCCACTACTTTTGCTAACATTTTTTTAGCATATAACTTCGTATATTTTTTTAAAATTCACTCCTTGTAATGTATCATATTTTTAAGTTTTAAATTTAATTTAACAGAGTGACAGAGTTTATTGTTATTATTTAGTCTATTAGTTTAAAATAATTAAATTATATATTTAATACATCAATTTAATTGTTTAATAAAAATAATAAATAACACTAAAATTATATGGATGCTTATATTTCATATTTGATTGTGAAATGTCTTCGACTCCTTGTGGCACCCGCCTTCATCCCATAACTAAAGTAATTTTTGACATTTTTATTATTTTAAATAACCATTTAAATAAAATTTTATTAATCAAATATTTTATATAAATTCAATTATTTTTATTATATGTAAAATAAATTAATTTTATACAATATTTTATTTTATAATATATTTTTTTATTAAAAGTGATAGTTAATTTTAAATAAAATTTTAGTTTTAATTTTTGTTATCAAACAATTTTAATTTAAAAAAAAATCCTCACATAAAAAAAATTATATTTTAAAACATTTGTATTTTTAGGTTTAATTTAAAAATAACTTTTAAGTAGAAAAAAAACTGTGCCTAATATGCCATAAATATCCAGAAGCTTTGATGTGTGGTCCGTGGAAGATGGTCCTGGTTTGTAAGCAGGTACGAATCATTGACCATTGAAAACGGACATAGTCGGTGATTTCGTTGAGATTCAGCATAGTGGCCCACCAACCACTCTTCGTGGTGCAACTTCTAGACAACATTTGGGCCGGGCCCACTATCTTTCTTTCCACCGCCTCATTCTGTATCCACACTTCTTTTCGATTTGCTGTTTCTATTTTTATTTTTATTTTTATTTTTGTACTATCATTCATCAACCAAGGTTTTAATTTTCATGAATATATTGATAATGAAAAGATATATTTACTTCTATTGGATTGATCATATCAATGCACTACGCACATAATTGAAAACACAGATAAGAAAACCAAGAAGTCTCTGGATATGTCATCTTAGTTCGATCTACGTCAATTTTACTATAGAGAGATAATATATCATAAACAAAATATGATTAACTCAGTGAAACTTAAAGAAAATTTTGAAATAATTTTTCTTATTTTAAATGAAGAAGTTATATGTTGAGTTTTTTTGTGAGATTTTGTTTTATAAATTTTAATAGTAAATATTTTTTTATTGATGAACTTAAATCTTAAGTTTTAATATCTCTATCCTTCAGCGGACCTGGTTAAGAATGTATTTGCTAACCCTCCTCATTAAAAAAAAAATAGAATCAATGTACCATTTTTTAAAAAACAAAACAAGAAAAAATGTTTGATAAGTATTAATTCGAAAACAAGTTTAGAGATGAAGAAATAAAAAATAAAAACGGATTGATAGGATTCAATTTGCAATTATATCACGCGACCTTCTTTCGTGACATGATTTTTTATAGGATTCATTTTTCAGTTTTAAAAATAATTAAATTGGAACTAAAAAATAACTTAAAAACTGATACTCAAAGCAAATTTTTTGTTTTTAAATTTTTAAAAATAAAAAAACATTTTTTAAAAACAGCCATCATTATCAACCTTAGTTATTTCTTTGTATTTTGTGAAGTTTTTTGTAAGATTATTTTTTTATTTTTATTCATGTATCATTTATACACTTTTTTTTTGTAAAAGAATATACACATATTTCTTGTACAGGTAAAATACATAATCGAGCAATTGATTCTGTTGCTTAGATTTTGGACTATATATTTAATATAGTATTCAAATTTTAAATTTATAGATTTTACAAGTTTTTAATATTAATAACTAAATAAATTTAAGAATAGTATTTTAAAAAATAAAAATATATAAAATGACAAAATGTCCAAGAGATCGTTATGATTTATTCACCCTTATTTAAGCGATCCCTATTTCTAGATTGTAAAACCTGTCTTGTGTTGATAAAGATGGGACTTGTGAATTGTGATTTTGAAGATTGTTGGATAGAAGGAATCAAAGTTATCAATACCAATTATCAACCTAATGAAATCACAGAGAAAAGAAAAGTCCAGACTATAATGAGAAGATGGTTGAAGATGACGTTTGGGGTGGGTGTGACCACCATATGTGGATAAAGTCAAACCTGTGAAGAATGGAGAGTTTTAGTATAGATACAGTTGATATAGAATATTCCCAGAAAAATAAAAAATGAGAAATTTGAGAGGCTGGTTGGTTTGCTTAATCTATGCATGTTTAAGCTCCATTTGAAAAGGATTCCTTGTTATTATTGTTTTTCAATTGCTTTAAAGAGATCAATTTGGAAAAATAAATGTCGTTTATAATAAATGACGAAATTGTATGTTTTATAAGATAAAAAATCAATAATAATTAAAAATTATATTTACATATAATATTTAAATATGTGTTTTTATTTGTCTCACTTCATCTTTTAACCTTTCTTCAATCTTATAGTCGTCTATTCCATCTAATGATTCACAGTGATCATTTAATTTGTTTTACTATTGCTCAATTAGTCATTGTTAATAAAGATTTTATCAATATTTTTTGAGATTGGTCAATTAACCACCACAAATTAATCAAATTTTATTAACACCAATTAATTTATTTGAAACTAATTAACCAATTTCGAAATAAAATAACCGATCACTTTGAATGGTTAGATGTAACGAACAATTGTGATTTCGCTAAAAGGAAACAAGAGAAAAGAGTGAGTAGAAAGGATTCATTTACAACCTTCATTAGATTATATTAGTTACATAAATCAAATAATGTTATAATATTTCATAAATTATGTGTATAAGTAAACAATTCAAATTTAAATCTTCTTCTCAATTGTTTGACATTTCTTTCTTTTTTTTCTACAATATATCTTATTCTAGTTTTCTCCCTCTAGTACATTAACTAATTACTTTTTTTTTTTTACTCTCATATATCGTAATACTATTATTTTTTTACTATTTTTTACCACTCAGCTTTCAATCTCATACAAATGTCTTACAATTGTATAAATAACAATCAAAGCATTAATCACATATAAATAAACATTGAAAAAAAAAACTGTAGCTAGACTTATTACATTTTTAACCATTTGAAATTAAAATACTACATATTACTGCAAACCAGTACTGTGCATGCTAAGCTCCTAATTTTTCTCCAACCGACTGAAAATTAAAGGGCCAAGTACTGGAGATCATAATCTGAATGGACAATGACGCACTCTAGAAAAGTTTTTTTTTTCTACACCAGTGGCATCAATAAGGGTTTAAAAAATGCATCAGGATCTAATAAAGAGAAGTATTTATATGTTTTGATTTGCAATAAGGTAGGGAAATCACGAAAAAGGTAAAAGGAAATCTCACTTAGCAAATACCTACTTCATATTTCACGACAATTTCTTGATACATATCACACAGATACATATCACACAAGTACATATCTACAATTTTATAACCTTAATTATTCCATCCATATGGGTTGCTTTAAACATATTTTTTACTTTTTTGTGGTTGGAAAGAAACAAGAGGAATGAAAGGTCTTCAATTTCTTTACTTCTGGCCTTTCGTTCTGAACCACCTTGAATTCAGTTATGTTCCTAGTTTAATTTATTGTCACTTGTCACGTTGTATTAAACTATAACCCACCACCACCTATTACTGGAAAGAATCGAAAGGGATATGACAAGTACAAATCCACGCGCAACAAATGGAAATTGAGTTGAACAGTGGTCCAACCCCATAGATAATTGGAAATATCCTGTTGGATTTTCTGAAGAGGGCATCAACTGCACTTCTGCAATCTCTAACCATGCATGCTGATTTATTGACCCCACCTAATTATTATAATGCTAGACCTCTTCCCCCTTAAATATACCCAGAAATGTAACCAACCCATTATTATAATGCCACACCTCTTTCAAGAGTGATTATATTTTTTTCATTTTTTTCAATCTAATAAATAAAATGTCTCACCAGTAAGATTATAATAAAATAAAAGATGAAAATGAGAAATATCTCTAAGTAAATGTCTTTTTATTTTATTAATTAAAATTTATTAAAAAATTAAATTTCACTTATTATTTAATAAGTATTTTTCTTCATTTTATAATTTTTAATAAATTTTAACAAAAAAATTAATAATCATGTATATACTAACAGTAAAAAAAATATTATATTATCTTCTGATCACGGATCATTATTGATATGATCTTAAGATAATTATGGTAAAAGTTAATAATTTATTATACATAATAATTTATAAGTAAAATTATTTTATATTATTAATACAAATCTATTTTTTTTAACAAATAATAATGTGTTGCTAGGAACTCGTAATATATAAAAGAATACTAGTAACATTTTTTCTAACATACACTCTACTAAAAAAAATGTTATTTCAATAAATTTTTATCAATATAAAAAACATATTATTACGAATGTATTAGAAAGTGTGTTATTAGTATCGTTATAATATACCTATTTGTATATATTCTTTTTTATTGATTATAATTTATTAAAAAATATAAATTATAATTATTTTTATTTTGTATTTAATGACTCTTAGTCTTTCTCCTGATTTTATAAATTTCAACCAATAATGATGAATTAGAAATATTGTATTAAAAAAATATGTTTTTAGTATCTTTATCGCACTTTGCGTATATTCTTTTTTATTTATTATATTTTATTGAAAATTATAGATTATAACAGGTCTCATTTCATATTTAATAATTATCTTTTCTAATTTTATAAATTTCAATTAATAATAGTGTATTAAAAATAATGTGTTAAAAGAGTGTGTTTTTACCCTACCTCTTTCTAGTTGCACAATTAGGATTAAATCTGTGGTCTATTTGTTATTTTTGTTAAAAAAATAAATTAAATTAAGGTTTGAATTTTTTTTAATCTGTAACTCAAGTGTATGGATTATACGAAGTATATATTGGTGTAAACCGAAACTAATCATTATCTTGTTCTCAAATTGATGGTTACATGTACGGCAGAGATCTCATCTCCCTTTTCATTAGTTTGCTGACTAATATTTTTCTAAAACAGGAAATTTTGTTTCTTACAAATTGAGAAATGGAGCTGTACTACTCACTTAATAACCACAACTGAAAATTTGTATATTTTGACCTTTGTACCCAACACCACACATAGTGCTTTCTTAACTGTATTTCTCCTCACTGACCCAGCATTTGCACTCATCATGATAACCACTCTAGTGGACGGTGCCTTTTAAGCTTCTGAATTTCATTTGTTTATTTATTTTTTTATTAATTATAACTGATTTTTAATATTTAAGCTATGCTTCTTACTTCTCAATCTAACAATTATATATTTGGAGGACATAAGTTTGCATTATTTTTAAAAGAAAAATCACACACAACAAAGATTAATTGAAAATGAGAAGACATACAATGATGATAGTATGTTAGATAGAATAATAATATAATACTTATAAATTTACATGATATAACACTTTCTGCTTACCCTCACATGAATACTTCAACAAAAGTGTTTATTTTAATTGTCTTGAACATGATTACAATTAAACTTGATAACTTATCATAAGTAATATATTACCTTAGGTAAGTAACTCTCTCAAGAATTATAATAAATAATAAATTATCTCTTTCAAGAGTCATTCTTATCACAAGTAATCACAAATAAAAACTTATTCTTTTATTGTGGATTTTGATTGAGATATTTCAACATTTTATAATACTCCTTCTATATAGCAGCGGGTGTGACTTTTTCCGGTAATGGATAAATGTCAATCAAATGTTTCTCAAATTTTCAATACATGTAAAAATCTCCATCTTATTCTTCTTTTGAAGATAAATGTAAATTTCTTATGAATCGAATTTTAAATTCCAACAATTTATAATGTATTGAAATCTCTCCCTTTAATTAATATTTTGAAAATTTAAATTAATTTTTTCAATAATTCTTTCTTAATTTTATCTTCTTTTTTCTCGTGTGTCATGTTTCTCACCATGTCATTTTGACTAAATCTTTAATTATAATTATATTATTTAATTGCAATAAATCAAAGAAGGTAAATAATAAATTAGAAAGTGTTTGTATTGTGCTATAAGTTTAATAGTCATACATTGATGTTGAAAAAATAAAATTTCACTATCATCTAATTATAAATTGTTGTTGGTGTAATTTTTAAAAAAATTATTATAAAAATCAATAAATTTATCATACAAAATAATTTATTATTTTTTATGATAGTGTATCAATACATAATTTATTTCTTCTTATGTTATATATTTTTAATTTGTAAGCTAAGCATGTTGGCCATACACAATTCACAAAGCTTAAATCTAGCTAATATAATAGTTTGGCTTCTATACATTTTGGCTTGAGTTGATGCTTTAAGAGTTAGAGCACAGATTAATGAATCTTCCTATGATTTAAGCCCAACTCTATTTAAAATGCCAAAGGATGAAGATTTTGTAAAGTTAGGGAAAAAAAATAAGCACGTATAATTTCTAATATTAAAGTAGAGATTTAATTACCTATGATTAAACTATACCGCGATTGTGTGCTTTGAGGGTCATGTTTATAACTTTTGAACCTTAAGCAAAATTTATGTAAAAGAAAATATACTTCAATAATAATTTTGTATAATTTATTTATTTACAACTAAAAGAATAATACGAAGAGAAGAGAGAAAAGTTCGAGATAAAGTACGTAGATAATATGATGAAAAGAGATAGAGAAAAAAACGAATTATAAAAAATGTGTGCAGGGATAATATAACTATTTTATGTATTATTTATAGTTTAATAAAACTCGTCAACAGATATTTTTATTCTATCTTTGAGTTGCAAAGTTATTCATACAGTTAAATAATTTTAACATGTCATTCTTTGCAGATCAAAAGGACTACAGAATCCATTCGATCTATCTTACAAATAAAGTTAATTTCAAAATAAGATTCAAGTAATTTAAAATTTGAAGAGCTAGCATTTCTTTTAATATTTTCAATTTTAGAAATAAATCAAAACCAATTAATATTAGAAGACTCGCAAATTTAAATGTTTTCAATATTTTTCAATTTATCATTATTCAGATTTTCAAATTTTAATTTTGGATTCAAGTAAAAAAAACAAAAGGGGAAAGAGAGAAAAAAATATAAAATACTTAAAATATTGTATGATTAAGAATGTTTTGTAATAAATGATTTTAAAAGTTTAACAATAAAATTATTAATGGGTAGAGTTATTAGAAAAATACAATGATAAATAAATAATTTAAATTAAAAAATAAGAAATGGTAATAATTATTATGTTGACAATAAATTTATTTTAAAATAATATAAAAGTAAAATCTAATAAAACAATATCAAAGTAAACTTATGACCACTGATTTTACTGATAACTGTGCTATTAATAGGTTGCTGTGTTTCTACGTCCATGTTATAACTTAGTTAGAAGTATACATGGTATTCAGCATTATAAAAGGCATATTAATTAGGTACATATTTTTTTTTTATTTCTGCTTTTATATTTAAAATTCGAACGAAATTCGTCTGAAATTAGAAATATATTTCACACGGATGATGTTTTTTAAGAAATTGTATGTATTATATTAAATATTAATATGAATTTATATTTATGTTATATGTAAATATAAAAGTCTATTATATAAATAAACAACATGTAGTAAAATTACATTATATTATTCTATTGTGGGAATTTTATTTTCATTTTTATTTTTGGTCTATTATATTTTAATAATAAACTTAAAACTCTTCTTGTTACACTAATTTAGGTAAAAATATAACTAAGAATTTGAATTCATAATTTGTGGGATCTAGAATTTTATTTTATGATCATAGTTTCCTTTTCCATTATAAAAACTATGGTTGCATGTAATAAAATATAATATTATGTTATAATGTTTTAATTTTAATATTATCCGAAATAGGATAAAATTGAATAAAGTGAAACTTAAGGAAATGCATTCTATTACATTTCATTTAATGTCCTTTTTTTCCCTTTCATTTTAGGAATATGAGTTATCATTACTCTTTTTACTTTCTATTCCGCAATAAAGATATTAAAATGAGGAGATTACAACTATATTGCACTCAAATCTATTTTTCTTTTTTCATCATGTCTCATTTCATTTTATGAATATATGGGCCATTTGCCCATTAGGTAGCTTGAAGAAAACACAACATAAAAACATTGGTTGCCCAAATTGACCTAAAATATTATCGAAATGTTTTTGGAAATACATACTGATCTAAGCCCACAAATAGGAAATGGTAGCCAGCTAAGGGAGAGGAAGGCAAGGGTTAATGACAAAAACATAAATGGCATGGACCGGTTTATAGAGCCCAAAAAATAAATTTGGTTTTAAGGATGTCTTTGTGTATATAATTTAATTAAGTATTTATTAAATAATTTTTTTATAAGCTATTTTAAACACTAATTCGTGTTAAGTAATTACAATCCACATATGTTTTTTTAAAATAAACTGTATTTTTAAATAATTTTAACTTTAAGCAATTATAATTCATTATTATATTATAATCTTAATTCTCACATTTGAATAAAAATACTTTTAAAACTTATTCTCTTTCTCGTTAATACTTAGTTTGGCTTAAAAGTAAAATAGAAAGAAAAATAAATTAGAAGGTTATAAAAAAGAAAAAAAAAGTAAAAGATATGTGTTGTGAATAGAAATAAAAAATAAATGAGTGAAGAAATATATCTTATTTGGATGAGTAGAAAAATAGTAGAAAAATAAATAAATTATACGAAAATTATTTTTTATATTAATAAAAAATAAATCTAACCCAAAAATAAATTCAAGCCCTTAAAAATATTGTTTCTTTAATTTTTTTTTAAAAGAATGATTTTGACTCTCAAAATTAAGTGTTTATTTTATTAAATATTGAGTTAATTAATTGTTATCCAAATCACCATGGTCGCAACAGTATTATTTTAGTCACTCTCACACTATTCTCACCTCATCCCTAATTTTTACATTACCATCCTTTATTTTTCTTCCCACCTTTATCTTTGCACTTTCACAACCCTTCAAGTTCTCAATTCACCCTCTTCTCATTTTCTATTAATTTTTTTAATATTTTGTAACAATTAAGATAAATTACTTATATAGTATCACTCTTAAAACACTCATAAAGCCAATAGAAAATAAAGAATGAGATTGAGAGAACAATAGACCTACAAGAACAATGAATAAATATAATGCATAAGAGGAAAAAGATAACACAATGAAATAACAATAACATTTTGAATTATGTAGCCAACTCGCCGTTTAACAAAAAGTACTTAATAGAAATATTAAAATCATCCATTTAAAAAAACATTGCTGTTAATTTGGTTTATAATTTATTTATATAAAAATTGAGTTTAGCAAAATAGATTAATTCCTCCCCCACATAATAAATTATGGTTCAAATAATTACTAAAAAAACATTTATATTTAATATTCGATATGTCTTAAATAAAAACTTATGCAAAACTAAAAGATTTTTTTTTTTTTTATCATGAACCATGTATAAATGATATGGTCATTTGTTAGGTTGTGAAATGATGCCCTCTGCGATGTGAAAATAAATGTCACAATCAATTTACATATAACAAACCATCTAATCAAATTTAAATCCTTGGTTCATGCTTGCACTAACATGCAATTCTCAAAAAGGGACAGAGAACCAAATAAATAATTTTTTTTTACATACTACAGTTAAACTTTAATATACTTAAGTAACATCGCGACAATGACAGGATATATGTAGTCATAATATGTTTTGTCACTATTAAATTACTCAATAATGAATTACACATGGTTAAAATATTCAGTTTTAAAATAATGGAAACCCAGACTAACAAGGATATTTCTAAAGATTAAAATTAAATTTGAAATTAATTTTAGAAAATAGAACAAACTTTCAAAATATTTGTAAAGACAAAAAAAAGAAAAAACATATTTAAGCATTTCAAGACATCATCAATACTGTAGCATTTTCAATGGTGCCAAAGTTGTTTAACTCACTTTGGATTGCAATATCACGGAAAAAATTAACAAATTTAAAACTATTTTTTCCTCTAATAGTATCTTTAGAAACTTTAAAAAGTTAAGAGCGTTAATTATATGAGTAATAGTCCTCGTATAGGAATGGACAGGTCAATTACTCTAATGAAATTATATAAAAAAATGGTTCTTAAGTTTACAACTCCTTAAGCAACTCTTATTGGATATATTCTAATATTAATGATTGGACTGTCAACTAATAAATTTAATGTAAAGCTAATTTTAAGCTTTTATATATATATATATATATATATATATTAGGTAATAATAATAAGTTTTGAACTTATGAGAATGTTTAATAAGTTTCATCTTGTTTTAATAAGTTACTCTAATAATTTATAAATTAGTTTATCATTTTATAAGATGAGTTGAACAAAATTTACAAGTTCATTTTTAATATTTTTTTAACTTTATTTTCATAAATTACTTCGTCTATTTGGTAGCTTAAAAGTATATAATTTTTGTAGCCTTATAAAATTTACTTGAAAATTGAAATTTCCTTGGTGTATTTTTTAAATTTAAAAACCCTTTTTTCTACTATGTCACTTTGAGTAATGTCAACCTTTTTATTTCACTTCTTCCACTCTTCCACTCACGTAGCAACAATGCCCATGATTGATGACAACCACTACTAACTTGTTAAAAGTTGATGAATTTTTAAGATTAAAGGAAAATATTTGTTCGACAAATTATAAAGAAAAAGAATTATCCCTTTTGGTTAAAAATAATATTATTAAAAAAATATTTAAAAATAATAAATTAATTTAATTAATTATATTTTTTTTGGTAAAAAGTATCACACAAAAAACTACAACCATCCTATATGATATAAAATTATCAATTTTTACAACTCCTTTATAATATAAAATTTACAATTATTATCGTAATTTTAAGATGGTAAATTATTAGAAATAAATTTAAATATCAAAAGTGATAATAATTTTTTGGTAAAGAAAGTAATAATTATACATACACATAACTATAATTAAATAACTAAATATTTCTTTTGATGTCATTTTACTAATCAACTAATTTATTAGTTAATTTTACTACACACTTTCAATTTAATAAATTAATTTATAAAATTTCAAAATTAACTTTTAGTTTATAAATTTTTTTCTAATTTATAAGTTAGTTTATTACACATATTTTAGGTTATTGTCCGAACTATCTAAATCTCCTAGATTAGGTTAACGTAGCAGGCTAAGAATATTTTTAATTCTTAAAAATGATGTTTTTGGTTTTAGTTTTTAACAAAATATTTAAGTTACTTTAATTTTGCTAAATATAAAAATAAAAAACGGGAAATACATTTTTTTATAAAAACAAAATGTTATATTTTAAAGAAAACAATAATATATTTAAATATTAAAAAGTAGCAATACGTGACAAATTACAGACCAAAATTGCAGCTTTAAAGGGAAAATTTCATGACTTGTCAAAACGGTTTTTAATTCCAGCACAAATAGTAAAGTAGCAAAATGGCCTTTTAGCAGCAAACAAGAATGAAATTAATTATTTTATAGCATAACCGAGTAACGCAGCTTTTCTGAAAAAAAAAAAAGAGTAAAGTGGAAAGACGAATATGCGTTTTGTTGGTATTTGGTAATGGCGAAGTGTGATTCGTTGAGCCGCGTAATATTTGATGCATTTATTTAAATTGGTTAGTATTGGAGAGCGGCAAAAGAAAAGAATAGAAAGAGAAATAAGTAGTTAGTCAAAGTCTAAAAGCGTATTCTGGGAAAAGGACTTAACAGGAAAGAGAGAAATAAAATAAAGAGCACGAGCAAGGCAATGCCTTCTGCACTCTTCTCTTTCTCTTTAGTCTCTATGTTTAAGAGAAATGGAGCAGTATGAAATTCTTGAACAGATTGGAAGAGGCTCTTTTGCTTCTGCTCTGCTTGTTAGGCACAAGCACGAAAACAAAAAGTGACCCCACTCACTCTCTCACTCTCTCATTCTCTCTTTTGTTTTGCATTTATCAATTACTTCATATATTCTTTTATTTTCTGTCTAAAATTAGGTATGTCCTTAAGAAGATCCGCCTTGCTCGCCAGACCGACAGAATCCGTAGATCTGCTCACCAAGAGGTAATACTAGCACCACACTTTTTTTTTTTTTTTTTCTTTTCCTTCAGCTTCAGAATTTAATTTGTCTTTAACACTAAGTTTTATGGTTTGTATTATTCAGTATTGCATTTGAATTTTAATGTAATATTTAGTCTACATTTTGTTGTTTTGTGTTTTAAAATGTAGAGCGGGATACTTCTCTTGTCTTGTCTTTCTAATGCTAAAGATTCTGAGATGCTTTTTTATTTATTGTTTTGTAATTTGCAGATGGAGCTTATCTCTAAAGTTCGAAATCCATTTATCGTGGAGTATAAAGATTCTTGGGTTGAAAAGGTCAGCTTAAAGAAGAAAAAAAACATAAAAATCAAAACTTTTTAATTTTGTTGCTTTTTTTTTTTTTTTGTTCTGTAGTGTTTTTGTTTACTTGACTTGCTAAGATTTCCAAGAGTCTAAATTTTGGTTTATGTTGACAAAAGTGACTTATTTTGGACTTGAAAAGTTTAATGATTTTTATTCGCTTATTTCTTTACAAATGCTCAACTTTTATCGTATTAATGATGATCTCGATCGTGGAGCCTCCTTTTTGTAATACAGATTATGGGTTTGTAATTCTTGGTTAATTTCGTAACGCAGAACTTGACTTAGTTCTCCTTACTCGTCTAAAAATTTATGGTTTTATGGCAGAGGCACTTTGTTTTCCTTTTTGAGCTTGTAAATAACCAATTCGTTTTTTTAATTATCCCTCATTGTCAACCTTTGAGTCTGAAAGATCACGTTAGTTAAAAAGTGGATTAATAAGCTAAAGCTTTAAGTTTGGGGTTGTTTGGAAACACAGTTTTTTTTAGGACAGGCAAAAATTTTAAGTTTAGGGTGGGGATGGCAAGCTGAATTTAAAACAATGGGTTGTCCGTGAACTAATTGAAACTGATACCTTCACTTCCAGGGTTGTTTTGTATGTATCGTGATTGGCTATTGTGAAGGAGGAGATATGTAAGTCATGATTCACATTAAATTCAAGTATTTGAGGAACTAAGAACATATATCAAGACATTTTATCTTTTATTTGCTAATTAAGTTGCTCTTCTATTATTTCTTTGTTGTACAGGACGGAAGCTATTAAAAAGGCCAATGGCGTTCTTTTTCCTGAAGAGGTTGGTCGCTCTTGCAGCAATTCCTTTTACTTTTGAGCTTAGCATGAATAGTTTCATTCCTATGTGAAAGTTTTATGGAACTTAACTAATTAATATCTATCAATTTTTGCATACAGAGGCTTTGTAAGTGGCTGGTTCAACTGCTCATGGCGCTTGATTACTTGCATGCAAATCATATTCTACATCGTGATGTCAAGGTGAATAATTTCTCTAAGTTCAATTACTAAAGATGTTATGAAGCTGGGTATCTGAAGTCTTTGAGGACCCACTTTATATTGATGTTTTATCCACATTGTTTTCAGTGTTCAAATATATTCTTGACAAAAGATCAAGATATCCGTCTAGGTAATGGCTTTCTTCATTCTATCCTCAAACTGTGCTTACACTTCATGATTGTGTTTGGAGTTTGAACACCTCTAAGTTGTGTCTTGTTTTAGTATCCTCTACTTATGCCATGTATGTTGGATGCAGGTGACTTTGGTCTTGCTAAAATGTTGACATGCGACGATCTTGCTTCCTCAGTGAGTGTTGTAGACGTACAGCAAAGATATTCTCTTGATCACTCTCACTTGAAATCTTACCGTGTGTTATTACTCTAAGCTTAGGTTGTGGGGACTCCGAGTTATATGTGCCCAGAGCTTCTTGCTGATATACCCTATGGCTCTAAGTCAGATATCTGGTCTTTGGGTAAGATAGATTTATTTTGTACTCATGAGATCATCTAGGCTTAATTACCTTTTCATTTCTTTTCCTGTATATTTTCAATTGCAATTGACGTTTGTTATTGCTTATAATAATTGTCAGGATGCTGTGTGTATGAAATGGCTGCTCACAAGCCAGCTTTTAAAGCTCTTGTAAGTTTCTGTCTGTGGCTGGCAGTTTTTCTTTTTTTTTAATAATTTTTTTAGTGAAATATTATTTGCAAAACTTTTTGGTAAGGGTAATTTGATGGGGGTACAAATAATTCATTTGAAACATGAAACATTTTGGAACACAGCATGAAATCAGTCCTTTTTTTTTTCCTTTTTCTTTCTGTCTTCTATTTGAGCAGGATATGCAAGCACTGATTAACAAAATAAACAAGTCGTTAGTGGCTCCACTACCAACAGTGTATTCTGGTTCTTTGTAAGTCTTCCTACTAATCTTTATTTCTTTATATTCTTTATCTGTTAATAGGGAAACATTGGCAAGTACATCAGCCATTATCAAGTAATAAAGTATAAGGTATCATTCCCTTGAGGTTGGATCCAAATACCAAATCACAAGTTATCTCTATTTGAACTGATAATTGGGAAAAGGGATGCATTTCATTGAATCGTTCCAAAGAGAATAAGAATACAAAAAAAGAACATAGAACAGCAGGTTTCAAAGTTCACAATCAGAGTTAGTGAGTTACAAGAATGATTACCATTGGTGAGGGTTAGATTCCTCTCCATTCCCCTCTCAAGCAATTTGACTCAGCTCTCAATTTAAGTGATTATAGCCTATAAGTCAATTGGACATCAAATTCATTATTCTAGGCTAAATTCTACTCCTTGGCCTTTAACCACTTTGTACCCAAGAACCCTAATTCCTTAGGCGTTCCCAACCAAAACAAGCATTAAGCATGTTTATGCTATCACAGAATTATTTAAGTTATAATGTCATATTCCTTAGGCATTCCTAATCAAAACAAGCATTAAACAATTTGTTTTTAAACTTCTAACATACTTTCATATTTGAATATATCTTATTGACTCACATTCTTGATCTTTATACAGTTACTTGTAATTTTTGCTGCTCATTTTATTGGCCCCATTCAGTGATATGATCTGTGTAACTTATTGTGATATGTCTGTTTCTTGTTTCAGTCGAGGACTTGTTAAGAGTATGCTGCGGAAGAATCCAGAGCTTAGGCCAAGTGTATGTTTTCTCTTGTATTTCTTTGTATTTCTAAAGATGTGGATTGGTTGATGAAAACTAGTCATAAAAATAATGGTGTGCAGATATCATTGTCTGTACATGGCATTGCCTTTTGAAAGATAAATACAAGCCAGATGTCATTGCAGCTTATGCAGATTTGGATTCTGAGATCTCATTTTTTTAGTTTTTACTTTTGCAATTTTTTAATTATAATTTTGGCTTTTGGCTTTTAGCTTTTCACCTTATGTGGTATAAGGTAGCAGAGCAATTCTTCATTTCTTGATTGATCCCTCAGTGTCTTTCCCAGGCTCTATTCTTATATCATAGTACTCTTCGAGCTCCATGTATATTTGATGAACCAATTTCTAGTAAGTTACTTGATGCTAGGCTTCTGGAAAATGTGTAATGGCACGGGAAAAAATGTATGGGATTTTAGGAACTTATGTTTATTTTACACTTCTGATTAGCATGCCTGTCAAGAGGATACTTATAGAATCACTTTTTTGGTTTCCATTTTGACCATACCTTTGGATGCAGTAACTTAGTAAATTGTGTAATCGTATATGTATCAAGGTAGAACCAGTCTTTACTTCTGTTCTCTTCATCTATTCCTGTGCTGATAAAAAATATATTTAATTCCTTATTTTTCTTATCATCATCATTGTGATCGTTATCAGTTTAATTCCCTCTTCTATCCTATGAAGTACAGCAAAGAATTTTATTGAAATTTTAAGTGTTAAAACAATTTAATTTAAACAGTTGCTGAAGTATACTTGTTCTCCTCCGTATAACTAGTTTATGCAAATTTTGCTCGGTTAACTTCATTTTGGTGGATTTATTCAACACAAATTTAGAGCAATTATTTTTGGCAGGCTGCAGAGTTACTAAATCATCCGCATCTTCAACCTTACATTCTTAAAATTCACTTGAAATTAAATCACCCCAGAAGAAGTACTTATCCATTTCAGTGGTCTGACTCAAACTATGTAAGGAGGACTCAGTTTGTAGAGCCAGAATCTGTTTCTACTCTTTCTGACAGAGATAAACGATTGTCATTCAGCAATGACAGGGCCTTGAATCCTAGTATTTCTGGAACTGAACTAGGTTCTGTGTGTTCTACTCAAAGAGCACTAGGATTCTCTACTTGTTCAAAAGAGAAACACTATGAACTATCTATTGGTTGTGCCCGTGAAGAATGCAATTCTAACAAGTCAAGAGACAACAAGTTCTCAACTGTTGATAGGGTGCCAAGATTTAGAGCAGCTAAAGAACATGCCACCCCCCGACGACAGACAATACAATCAAAGATATTCCATACGGGTTCCAAGCGTGATTTAGTAAGTTCAAGTTCTACACTAAATGCCTCCGTTTATCTTGATGACAGAAGAAATAAGCAAACAGAAAAAATAATTTGACTGTACGGAGAAGATTGAATTAACTTCTCAACCTGAATTAGCATTTTAGTCAAATCATATATGATGCATTTAGGTTTAGCATGCATGCACGTGTGACTACATGTAGGTACGTCCTATATTATCAATGTCAAATGTCATTACATGATGATTTCATATTTATTTCCAGTGGGGCTTAATTTGTGGTGTGGTTTCCTAAGCCTCAATTAGTGGAGCGTATGAATGTTACTGAAGAAATTATTTGTTTGCTTATCATCATTTCAGCTTCCAGCATCTTCCACTCCAGGTGATAAATTTCCTCCTCCAACTCGCAGAGCTTCCCTTCCACTGCCTACCAGAACCATGGGCATGATCACCCCTTATAGAGGGAATGTTGGTCTTCTTCGAGGTGTGGACTCTCCTGATATTTCTGTTAATGCACCACGAATTGACAAGATTGCTGAATTCCCTCTGGCCTCCTGTGAGGATCCTCTCTTCCCTGTCCGTGGAACTTCATCAACTTCGGCTCAGTGCTCTTCTGGTACCCCAAGGAGTGCTGACTGCTTAATCACGAAGGACAAGTGTACAATCCAAGTTGTGGACAAAGCCAGTGTCCCTTCCAGTGGTAGTGATGCTTGTCCTGCTGCTCCAGTTTCACATGGCAATGAATGCTCTGAACATGCTGTTTCCAGCCACTCCTCTGCTGAGTCTCGCCAGCGCAGGTTTGACACCAAGTCTTACCAGCAACGTGCTGAGGCATTGGAGGGTTTGCTTGAGTTTTCTGCACGGCTCCTTCAGCAACAGAGGTTTGACGAACTTGGGGTGTTGTTGAAGCCATTCGGTCCTGAGAAGGTATCCCCAAGGGAAACAGCTATTTGGTTGGCTAAGAGCTTCAAGGGAACTGTGGCCTAACTCTTAAGGTTTCCTGATGCACTTTTAGATCGTTAACAACAATGTAAATTTATATGCAAGTATATAACTTGACGAGTAGCTTAGCTTCTAATCTTATTGTTTTAGTTGACATCATTAGCATTTTCTGATATGTTGCACAAGTAGTTTTAAGTTAATTTTCTCACTAGTAGATCAAAACAAGAGGGGTGTTATTGAAGAGTTTGCTTTCAGTGCACGGCTCCTACAGCGTCAGAGGTTTGAATAGCCCGGGGTGTTGTTGGAAGCCATTCGGGCCTGAGATTTCTCCGAAGGAATTAAGGCAACAGCTTGTTGACTGAGAGGTTCAAAGAAACTGTGGTCCGAGGATTTCTGACGCACTTTTATGATCATTGACAACAGTGTAATCTAATGTAGAACTGTGTCGTTATAATTTTAAGAGTAGCTAGCTTCTATAATCAGACTTTGTTCTTAACCTTTGTTCTTTTCTGAGATTTCTACTCTCTGCAGCACTTAAACAAATAGTTTGAAGTCAATGATTTTTCTCGCTGATATGTCAAAACAAGTTGTTCACTTTTCTTCTCCCCGAAAGATATCGGTGTTTTAAGATTATATGAAATTATGAGACATAAACAACCATTTTATTGTAAATAATTTGTTTAGAATTCAACATTATCTTCCAATGATGTATTATTACCTCACTTTTAATAAATCTAGTAACAAGTTTAAATCACCTATATATCACTAATTAACGTGGATTCATGCAAAAACTTACGATACTATATATATATATATTAAATCTGATGATTAAAAAATAGTATAATTGATTTTTCCTGAGTCATTTTGTTATTTAAATTGACTTAAAATGAAAAAAGTTAAATTACCATTGATTGAATACATGAATAATATATTTTTATCATTTAATTTTAATAAATAGATATATTTATTTCCAAGCATATAGTTAATTAATGCATGAAAAATATTATTTAAATAAAAAAATTTGAAAATCTCATATATGTTACTGACAATGAACTTTTTATATATTGTTATTGTATGTTATAAATTAGAGATAAATAGATAAATTGCAGTATTATCAGGTATAGAAGACAAAAGGAACAATGGGCCAGAGTGGGTACGTTACACTTGAGCTGAAAAAGCCAACAGCTCTGGTTGTAGTTACTGGAGCCCAGGCCCGTAGTACTCGTTGTCGTCCTCATGGAAGCGTTCATAGTCTAATCTCTCTCTCTCTGCAACTGCGAGAGATGGAGATGGAGGAAGCTGAGACGATAGATATATACGAGCTTGACTATTCGGACTTATGTTCACCTTCAAGTTCAACAAAAGTGGATTCCATAATGGAAGCCCTAGGACCCAGTGGGCCAGGCCTCCTCGCCATCACCGGCGTCCCCAACGCATCCAACCTCCGCGCACACCTTCTCCCACTCGCCCGGAACCTCGCTCTTCTCCACCGCGAAACCCGAAAACTGGTTCTCAAGGTAATTCTACCCATACCTATATGTGATTTCTCACTCTTCTGATTCACTACCGTACGTAACATCAATCTAGGGATTAGGTTTAAAATTAGTTCAGTTTTGTAGGGATGCTCATTGTGCTTGCATTGCGTGCTTTCCTAGGAGCATAACTTGGGCAGCGACGTTCCTTTGAGAAACCCTGATAGGAGTGTGTCCTCCTTTGCTATGCAACTGAAGTATGCCAAGTCTCCAAGTGTTGAACAAACGCTGAGCGAGTGCTGCGGCGTGGAATTCGAGAATCTTGGAAGTTCTTTCCAAGAGCTAGGGTTTTGCATGATGGAGCTTGGGCTTTGCCTTGCTCGAATATGCGATAAGGCTATTGGTGGCAATGAGTTAGAGCAGAGTTTATTGGATTCATGTGCGGCTAAAGGGCGACTTATTCATTATCATTCACATTTAGATGCTCTCCTCCTTAAACAACATGAGAGGAACAGGGCAACTAGCATGAGACGTGCTAGCAATGTCAAACCATTGGAAGGGTCAGAGTCGAATTCTATTGCCCGTGATGCTAATTCGAGTGGAATTCATTCGGATTTGTGGCAGCAGTGGCATTATGATTATGGTATATTCACTGTTCTAACAACTCCCTTTTTTATTCTGCCATCTTATTCGGAGACAAGCAAAACAGAAGATCCCTTTCATGCATCTTGTTTTGATGAGTGTCCATCGCCGACTGGGCATACTTGTTTGCAGATATATGATCCTAATAGGAAAAGGGCCATCATGGTGAAGGCCCCTCCTGAAAGTTTTATCATTCAAGTTGGGGAATCTGCTGATATAATCTCAAAGGGGAAGCTTCGCTCAACTCTGCACTCTGTTCATAGACCTTCAAGGTTTGAAAATTTGAGCAGGGAAACTTTTGTTGTGTTTCTGCAGCCTGCATGGACTAAAACATTCTCTATCTCAGATTATCCCCATGCAAACTCCACCTTCAATGAGTTCCATGGTCAGTGTTTAGTGGCTTCTCATGAGGAACAACAGCAGTCTGGGCAGCAGGACAATAATAATCTAAGTAAAGAAATTAACAAAATAGTTCCCCCGCTTTGGTCACGGTTGAAGGAAGGGATGACTTTTGCCGAGTTCTCACGTGAAACGACAAAGCAATATTATGGTGGTAGTGGTTTGCAATCAAATAGGTGACCAGTTTCTCTGCCTAAGCACTAGAGATTGATAAGTTAAACCTCACTCATTATGTATTTCGGTACCCTTTGTTTTAGAATAATCATATATTTGCAAAAAGAGGTAGACAGCAAAGGACTACATTTCATTTAGTAGAATGCAAATGTATTTGGGGAGCTACTTAACAGTGGAGAAATTTTGCCTGGTAGTTTTGAGATAATGTTTATTGTTTTCATTTATTATTTTCACAAATGATTACATAATGCTACTTTATTTATTCTTTCTTTTTTCTTTATAAAAATTTAAACTAGATTTGTTATTTTCAATGTTTTCTAAACAGATTTTTAAAAGTGGGAATAAAGTAATAATCCGTGAAAATAAGAAATAAGAAATAAAAAAAAAACTTTATTGTGAAACCAAACAACTATATTGATGTTTCCTTCATCCTTTTTGTCTCCTTCACCCACCCCCCGTTGTCTGTTTCATACTTAGATTATGTTGATTTTAGTGGTTACCTACATGTGCAATTCTTAAGTTTTGTTCCCAATCCTGGATTCCACATAGGAATAGAAAAAGAAAAAGTGATCCGATCATGCAACTGAAAAGATTCTTTATCTTGCAGCTGCTAGCCGATAAAGAATGGACGTGCATTTAGTACCTTCACTCTTTCGGCCTTAAAGTGCTTCATTGAGACAGGAATATCTGCCAACGTAGGTTCGCTTCTCGGTCTTTGCCTTCAGGCTTCATTCATCCCAAAGCTTTGGCTTAAACCAAAAACCTGCACACATTTCTCATATATAAATGTCTCTTTTTGTTGCTACTTGCTACGTAGCTCGTATAGTCACACGAATGTCTAGCTGTTGTATTCCTCCTTTGGATATCCAGTACATTTTGTGCAATTGACCTGGAAACAAATGTGAGTGTGTGGCTGTTTTTATGTTAACACTAAAATTAAACGTGAATTACAGCCCACGTGACTCACACTCAAACACACTACATTAAAAGGACCTCTAGCAAAGAAAGCAAAAAAATGACATTTTTTTTTAAGATGAGGCGGAAAGAAAAGAGAAAGGAAAAAGGGAGCCTATCTATGCTTCGATAGTACAACGAATTAGCCACTACGTAGGTCTCGCTTTTTCATTTCTTAGTGGTCCTAAATGGTAACCAAAGTTGACTTAAAAAAGCAAATTTGATTAGGAAAAAATTTCTGAAAATAACCATTTGAAGTGCAATTGAAATCCAAAGGGAACAATTGTCAATGAGAATTCGAGGCAAAAGGAACAAAGTTTATACCTTTTGTCAGTTATGAATGAAGAACAGAACAAAGAACTCACAAAACCAAAAAGCTAAGGCTGTTTCCCACAGCCTTTTTCTTTTCTTCTTTGTTCAGAAAATTATGAGAGGAGGGATTGAGATTATGTTCGTACCCGTGGCTGATAAATTGAGAAAGCAGCAGCTGATGACGTCTCTGTGCACGCGCATGTTATAACAGGTCCTCTTCTAGAACACAGCTTTTGTGCCCAACACTGGAGAAAAATGTTTCTGCTAAAACATGTTTGGACTTCCTAATCTGTCGGCCGTGGACGTTGCAAAGTCCTACGACAAGAAGGAAAGCCATTACTTAGATCCTGATCCTGACATTTTCCCCTCTTAATGTCAGAGCTGCAGCTTCAATAAGGAGCCAGAATCAGGACTTCTCTTAAAATGGTCCTATATATAAACTCTTGAAATTAACGGGTATATTTGTTAATGTGATCCATAACCAGATGAAACTCATTTCTAATCTCATTTCTACTTTTCTAACTAGATTTGAAGCTTTTTAATTTATGATACCTACTGTTGGAACTTCAAATTGTTCTGAAAAGAAACAACTTCACTCTCCCAAACAAGGAATAAAATTATGTCTACTCAGGGCAGGATGACTACAGAGATTTACATCATGTTGTGCCTTTGCTCTTTTGATCGAATCTTCCCCTGCATTTTCTTGTAGAATGCTCCAAGTATATTGCTGATAGAACAACAATGATTTCAATGACCATTTGCAATGTTTACATGCCAATTCTACTATTCAAGTGTATACTACACAGTACTGGTTTGGCAATTTGCTTTTATCTGGTCCTAGTCAATCATTTTTTAATGGTACAACAGTAGCTATTCTATCGAGTGATATGATTTGTACATAAATAAGATTACAAATCTTAGTAGTGCAATTATTACATTATCAGAACTTGTCCCTAATCATGTGTCTCGTCTTTTTGTCTTCTTCATAGTTAAGTTCCTTCTAGCCCATTAGCCAATATTTTTGTGTCTATCCTTTGGGAAGAGGGTATATGCAGCATTCGACTAGATTCCTTGCCCTTAATTGGTAATGTTATATTTATATTACATGTCGGGTCCATTACTATTGTCACGTGAATGGTAGTGTATAATATACTTAAAGCATGAATGATGAGTCTTATTTATTAGGATTGCTTGCCTGCTTGGTAATAATAATTGAATCAGTCACTAATAATAGCTCAATAAAATGTTGAACACTGATATTTTAAAAATATCTAATATTTTTAGTCATTACACTTCATGGTTTCAATTGAATAATGTAAGGATCTGCGAGAGGAGCCACAAAGATTGTGTTAAAGAAGACATTGTCATTCTCCCTACGCCTAGTCCCCTATATAGAGGACGAAGCAGAAAACAGTACTTTTTCTTACTTTATTTCCAGTATGAACTTCACAGCAAACTTCACATGGTGTTTGACCAACCCTCACTGCCCTTGACCCACTTTATCAACTGCTGGCTGCTGACCGTACATTGCCCTCAGGATATTAACATTATTATTATAAAATGCCTGAGTTGAGAAAATTTTAAATTTTGAATGGAAGAAAAATTAGAATAATTTTTTCTTTCTCTTCATCAAATAAACAAATATCGTTTTGTTTATATTTCTCTTTAGTTTTTTTTTCTCTCTCTATTAATAATAGACCATTCGATCAATTCCATTGAGAATTGCTTTGGTGTTCTTAGAGGTAAGAACAAATTCTTAGTTAGAAACACCATTGGAGTGAGTTTATTTAGTAGCCATGATATAAATTAAATTCTTGTATAAGAACATATTCTTAACATTAACAATATGTTTTTGGACGTGGACTACTATCGTCAATTTTAGACAAATGAATATATGATGATGAATCAAACAAGTATTAAAATATTATTATATATAAATTATAAAATATTTAATAAATACAAAATACTATTATATTTAGATTAACTACTTTTATTTAATACTCCATTAATACTACTTCTACGTGAATATTCTACTTGTAATTTTCAAAGTAATCATTTAGTGTAATTAACCATGGTGTCCTTTTTGGATTGTGTTTTACCTTCTCATGAAAATAATATATAATTAATTTATTATTTTTTATTTAATTTAAAATACTTATTATAATAATTATATTAAAAATAATAATTAAACTTTGAAAGTCTAAAATATTAATTGTTTTATGAAAAAAAAAGTTAAAACGTCAATAATTACGAGATTAATTCAGTTTGAAATTTAATCATATTTAATTTTTTTTTTACCTTTTTAAATAATACCATTAAAGTAAAATGTTAGTTAAGTTTTGAAAGATGATGAGTACTCGTAGCCTAGTAGGATAAAAAAAAAAAAAAGAAGTGTGGGCTTATATATGATCTTAACAGTGGTGGATCCTGAAACATTGGAGTATATATAGGTGTTGAGTGTGGAGGAAGACAAGGTAGTAGGACATGGAAGGGAAGTTGAGAATGAAGTGTGACAAGAAAGGGAGCAGCGGCAGTGATTTGGCAGAGAGGCAAGGAGTGGCAATGTCAAGGTCATGGAGTGCCTCTGCTATGGAGGCGTCAAAGGCCCTCACACCTTGTTCCGGTGAGGCAGAGGAATTATCAACCGTGTGTGGGAACCAGTTCTCTTTTGCTTCCTCTGCTACTTCACAGCTCGTTATCGACCGCATAATGTCACAGTCAGCAAGAGAGGTATTCAAATGAATACTGTGTTTCTTTCATAAGCTATACATTATGGTCTTAAAATAATAGAATTAAATGTGTGACAGGAAGTGTCTCCATTAACGTCAGGTAGACTGTCACAGAGCAGTGAAGCTTTGAACGGTGCTGCATCTCTAACCGGAACAGAGAGTCCACCAATATCTCCTTCTGACGACTTTGACGATGTTGTCAAGGTAGTAAGTATATCACTGTTCCTTTACCCTTTCTTTTCTACCGAGGTGCTGTGCTGTGCTGTGCTGTCACCAACAACAACATTCTTCAACTCGCTCTACTCTTTCACTGCACACACCACACTGCTTGCACTATTTCAATCTATAATTTATATAATATTATTTTTATTATAATATTTATTATATTTCAATTTTTTTCCTTTTTTTATTGTTTAATTTGTCGCATTTCTCTTTTTGTAACTCTTGTATTTCTTTTTTTTCTTCCTCCACTACCCAACCTCACTTTTCAATGGTTCCTAAAACTACAATACGTATGTAATAGATTTCAGTAATTAATTTTGAAATGCAAATGTTTTTATAATTTTTTTTTAGTTTAAAGACTTTTTCTGTTCGTTCCGACTGGATCATCCTTCTCTCTTTTAATTTTTTAACAAAAAAATTTTAAACATAAATTTTAATTAAATAAGGTGAAATTTATTTGTTGACATGCATGTCGGGCAATTGCTATAACGTCATTATTTTAGCATGGAAAAGGTGAGCGCGGCTAACAATATTTTTTTTACACTATTTTTTTTCAGTCTTTTATTAGTTAAAATTTAAGAAAGTCTTGTTAATTTAAAAATAAAAATCAATAAATGAAAAATGAGACTTGTATATTCAGTGAAACCTACATTAATTTGATCCGGTAAGAATTACATTAGTTATGAATGTGTTGGAAAATTCTTCCAGTTTACTCTTGTCTATCGTTACATAAAGTTTTAAGAGTTATATTACTTTTAGGTTTAATTATTGATTTAGTTTTTATACTTAATAATCTTTATGTTCTAATATATTTAAAAATTATTAGTTTTAATTTTTACATGAATAAAATTTTTATGTTTTACTTCTTATTTTTAAATATAATTTAACGTTGTTAACGTATTAGTTTTTATATTTGTAATTTTTTTATTTTAGTCTCTATACTTATATTATTTTTATATTTTGATATATATAACTACATAATTTTTACATTTTAGTTTTTACATCTAAAAATTACTTATTTTAAGTTAAATTTTCATTCATCATACATCTCAAATTTATTTTTCATCATTCGACAACTTTTTTTTTCTTCAAGAAATATATTAAAAAGTATATTTGATTTATATAAAATAAAATACTTGAATTGTAGTTTCATTATTTTTGCATCATTCATCATACATCTCAAATGGTATGTTAAGAAGTATATTTGATTTATACAAAATAAAATACTTTGTAAGTATAAAAATTATAACTACTATAAAATCTAAAACGTAAACAAATATACATATAAAGATTAAATTTGTAATTAAACTTTATTTTTATGCATACTTTTTTCCTATAGGTGTGGCATTGCTCTTTTAATCTTGTACTTGTAGAAAAGAATTCTATAACGGTTGGATTAGAAGGGTTATCATATTCACGTACCACCATAAGGAAAAAAATGTAAAAATCATTAACAAAAGAAAGGAACTTGAGGGCCCCAACAGATTCACCCGCTGGTCATGACTCATTTTACTTCCCATGGCTGCATGGAAGTAATGTCTATGTTCATAGCTATTCAGAAATAAATTGTATGGTGGTGTTTGGTGCTTACTCGTCATGGGTTTTCCATGAGTGAGGATCATCTCTACTTTATTTCCCCCACTAACACACCAAAAGAGGGAGCTAGAGCCTAAAGTTGTGGAGGGTTTATGACTTTTCATTTAAAAAATCAACATTTTCAACTTTGGAGATAACCTTTGGATGGGACCGGTGAGTGTTGAACAGTTGAAGTGGGTAATGACACACTTACTGTTACTCATATGCTTTCCAGTCAACTTACCTGCCTCACCATTGTCTCGCAACAGGACACAAATTTTGAGTTTTGACTGTCCTCTGTACCTTATCTCCCCATTCACGCAAACAAAACAACCTTCTCATTTTGGCATTTTTCTTGAGTAGATAGAAAAAAGTTCAATTTGGCATTTTACTAGAAAGAAATCAAGGCATAGAGTTGGCGCAGAAAAGACTAGTAGGATTAGAATTTATTCTCACAACTCCAAATATGTGTATAGATTTTAATCCAATAAATATGGCTCAATTGTCAAAGGTCTTGAATTAAATTCCTATATAATACATCTTTTTGTTTGTACTAAGAATGTTTTATAAGTTTGAAACTATTTTTTCTTTTTGACATAAAGGTTATTTATTGAAGTGAGTGTTGTTTTTTCTAACAAAATTTTTTTATACATATATTTAAGAATTGAAATTGGGACGACATACTTAAATAAATAACACAGTTATTTATCTTTGACATATTCTAACATAATACATGAAAAGAGTATTAGTCTCCAGGCCAGTCAAAACTCAAAAGACCTACTTACTGTGGTTTAAAAAATGTATATAGTTTTAACGATGAAATGAAGCATAACGTACAAACTGATTAAAAAAAAAATTGAATACTAGCAGAAATAGAAAGGATACATGCCAGTGACTTATGAGTGGCAAGGTAAGTAACCATGAATAATTGAGTATAGTCAGCATTTTTTTGTCTGAGATGGAACAATTTTGTCAGCAAGGAAGAACTAATAATGCTAGGCTTCATCAATCTTGTGCAGTTTTTTCGGGCAAACAACACCATTCAACCCTTATTCAATGGTGTACGGGCCATGAGTGGTGCTACAGGCAATGCCACTCCTTCCTCGGGACCTAAAACAGTTGGAAGATGGTTGAAAGACAGAAGAGAAAGGAAGAAAGAAGAAAACAGAACCCACAATGCTCAACTGCATGCTGCAATTTCTGTAGCCGCCGTGGCAGCTGCAGTTGCAGCCGTCACCGCCGCAACAGCAGCCTCACCTGCACCTAACAAGGATGAGAAGATGGCCGTGGCCGTGGCTTCTGCCACCACGTTAGTTGCTGCTCAGTGTGTAGAGGCTGCTGAAGCAATGGGAGCTGAGAGAGATCATCTTGCTTCTGTGGTTAGCTCTGCTGTCAATGTCCATTCTCATGATGATATCACAACACTCACAGCTGCAGCTGCCACAGGTTGAGTTTATTACTATTAGCACAAAACTTACATGCAGCTCTACCAAAGTATTTGATGTTATTCTCTAATCAGTATTGAAGTTTTATCTTAATCATCCATGCTATAAAACTTGTATTAAAGGTCAATATAGATTACTAATATGACACTTTAATTTTGATCAAAGAACAATACTAAAAGTATTTATAGAATTACATTTAAGTTTTGTTATTATTAATAAAAACGCATTAAAGGTCAACATAAACTACTGATATGAAACTTTAATTTTGATTAAAGAACAACATCAACAGTATTTATAGAGATGTATTTAAGTTTGGTCGTTATTATTATTAAGAAACCATTAAGCTACTGCTCTTAACCAAAGTTGATACAATGTGAAAGATCTTTGCATAATGTTAAGTGAATTGACCATAAAGAAACAGCTAATTAAGTTGCTTCAACCGTAAGAAATCACCAAGGATCTGTAGTTTCATTGTGATTAATTCCTCGGTACCAGAAGGAACATTATTGTACACATGGCCTGAGAGAGGTAGTAACTAACTAGTAAATAGTAATAGTCGTGTTATGTATTTTTCTCTTAGTATAGCCACTTGAAGGATGTGATCTTAACATATGCAGCTCTACGAGGGGCAGCAACTCTGAAAGCAAGAGCATTGAAGGAGGTGTGGAATATTACTGCAGTGACGCCAATAGAGAGAGGCATGGGAATTGGAATATGTGGTAAAGGCAATAACAGTAATTCTAGTACCAGTGACAGTGGGGAGATTATCAATGGTGAAAATTTTTTGGGTGCCTGCAGCCAAGAGCTCCTTGCTAGGGGCACTGCATTACTCAAACGAACCCGTAAAGGTAATTTCAGTGACAAACACAGCTATATATTAGCACTAGCTATGATTTTTTTCTCTCATTTGCAAAATGATTAAACTCCATTTTGGTCGTACCTGTAGGTGATCTTCACTGGAAAATAGTTTCAGTTTATATACATCGAACAGGCCAGGTATGTTTTTTTCTTTCAAAAGTTCATAGCAGATGGAATTGGGTACATGTCTATTCATCACAATCCTAGCAACCATTTCAGGTGATGCTGAAAATGAAGAGCAGACATGTTGCAGGAAGCATTACCAAAAAGAAAAAGAGTACGCTACTACTAGCCTGGCATCCATTAACTACTAAACTTTTTTGGGTTACTATATTATATTATGAATGTGTGAATTAGTTACTGATTTTGTCGATATTTTTTTTTCATTCACATTTTTTTTATCATAAATCTTGAATTTGAATTTGAAAGGTTGTTTGAAAGATTCGAGTCCAATTTCATTTAAACCAACAAAATGTTGGTAACTATATAACTTTATTTTGCCTGCCACAAGAAAAATTTATAAGTTGCGCTCTTAAATTTGCAGATGTTGTGTTAGATGTGTGCACAAATTTACCAGCGTGGCCAGGAAGGCATCTTTTTGAAGACAGTGAAGAAAGAAGGTATTTTGGATTGAAGACGGAAGGAAGGGGGATTGTGGAGTTCGAATGTAGAAGTCAAAGAGAATATAATATCTGGACTCAAGGGGTTTCCAGACTTCTTTCCATTGTTGCACGCAGACAAAACACAAATGGGGTTTAAGCTGCGCATCTCAATGTCTTACTCGTTGTCAACACAGTCTCTTGCTACTGCTGATTATTCAAATTATGTATGTATTTACTATTTAGCTGAATTTTATTAACGGAAACTAGTGTATTTTGTAACTAATGAATGAACACATTCTATGGCGTTTAAATTTCTAGGCCCCTCAGAATTTTACTCCCTTTTGGCTAAAATGAAATATCAAGTCCCCTCATACGTTATCATGGATACTGAGATTTTTGTTTTGCTAGTTTTTTACTTCGGGGAGGGATTTGAGCTACTTCTCTAGCTTTTGGCAGAAATCCACGTACGCTCAAGTAGGGAATAATTCAGGATACCATCATATCATAAACTATTTTTTGCAACAAATGTTTTTTCATAGTTATTATTCATAATATCGCTATAAATAAGTGCTTATACTCCCTGGCGGTCGAACTCAGACCAAAAAAAAAATGAGGCAGACTCAAGTCATTTACTAAAAAATCATAATCAATAACATAATTTGATCCAAGTTTCAAAATAAAATCTCTGTAACGTAATAATATCTATTAGTCTGCACATTCTGCAGATGACATGAAAATTAACTCGTTAATATGTAGCCTCTTATACATACTATAGGAACGCTTTTTATTTATTATTTGCAACAATGTCCATGTATTTCTTGTAATTATATGAGAAAGTTATATAGGCTTGATAAAAATCCTTGATCAGCTTGCTATATGAACATGATCATTTGGAAAAACAAGTATGCAAATGGGTCATAAAATTTGAGTTTTATCGAGAGAATTTATTTCAATTATTGTCCTTTCTCAGTTTTATCGAGAGAATTTATTTCAATTATTGTCCTTTCTCAATGAATAACACTGGTGGTAGTCCCAGCATTTTTAGTTCCTTATTTTAAGATTGGACTCCTTTAAAATGACATGTATAAAATTATAATAATAAAAATTTAAATCATCACAACTGATTTTAATTTATCACATTAAATTTATCTTCTAAAAAAATAAAAACATTACCTTTTATCATTAATATCTTTATCTTTATTATTACTATTATTATTACTAAAATAGTGTCAGTAATAATAAAAGATTATTATGATTGTCATCATCTTCACCGTCTTTAAAAGAAATGATGGCAGTAATAATGAAAGAGACATTTATTGTTATAAATAGTTAAGATGTATAAAGCAAAAACTAAAACCTAATCTTAATTTTTTTAAACACCTATATGTTTCAATTTAAAATTAATTTTATAACATAATTTAAATTATTTAATATAAAACTAAAATATAATTTATAACTTAAAAATATTTATTTATTATAAAATATATACAAAATAAATATTTATGCTGTTCAGTAGCCAGGCTCAAGTAATAGTATAGTTAATTTAGCCAACGACTAGAAGGGGGAACGTATTTACAATTAAGTGCAAAATTGCATGTATGAACAACTTTGACAACAATCCATAGTGTACAAGAGAAGAGACACCTTGCAAGCCCCAAGGATTTATTAATTGATAAGCGACTCTGATCCCCCATAGAAAATAAAAAATGTGCAGGCAAGGAACGGAATATATGACATAATGATCTCAATTATCAGCGGCTCTAAAAATAGTGAGCAGAGACAGGAAGAGGTTAATGATGTCCAGATACAAGGACACCGATGCCCAAATGAATTCATCGTACGAATATCTCTTGATCAGGTTGTCTGTGTCATATATGATGTAGCCACAAAATATAATGGCTGCCAAGCAACCATAGATCATCACAGACAATTTACCCAGTGGAAACAGAACCTGCAAGGATAAGAAAACGCTTTAAAAATCAATTACAATCGCATAATACGTATGAAGCAACATTGTTTTAAGATCATAATACCTGAATCAGAGCAAAGACCATAAGAACTAGCACAGCACCAAACAAGAAGGGGCCAAGAAAGTTGAAATCATGGCCTCTCCTTGCGGCCCAAAATGTGTAGAGTGTCAGACCGATCACCACCACAGCGGTCAATATGACAGCTTCCAGAATAACTTTCTCTGTATCAAATATCCAGTGTCAATGAAAAATAATTCAAAACCATACACAAGTAGGCAGTTTTCACTGAAAAATGCAACTTAAGCAAACCAAGTTGCACAAGCCAAAATAAACAAGGGAGAAAAGTCCTAACGCGTGGCAACCAAGATCTCAAATTGGGTTTAAGGGTGTTTTTGTTTCCCATTGCCAAAATGGTAGTTACATCAAAAGCTAAGATATGTTTGGATAAATTTCTTCATTATCACTTTTAGAAAAAAATAAAATCAAATTAACCTATGCAAAGTTAAAAATTAGTTTCTAGAGAAAATGATATAAGAGAGTTTTTATAAATTAACTAATACATAAACTAATTTGTACTAATGAAAAAGTTTATCTCTTTTTTTTTCCTGTTTTAAGTTTCTGTAAGTACTTATGAAAAAATTTACTCCAACGTACTCATAATCCAATTCCATAACTGCATTCCATTTTCAGTGGAAGGAAGTAATAAGTAGGTCTAAATTTAGAATCCTAATGTAACCACGAAAATAAATTTTAACACATTGTCTTGACTTCATCCCAGTCCTCGCACCAAAATTTGTTTTCAAGCACAAAGCACACAGGCCATGCACACGCGCATTAATTTTGGTTCACAAGGGTCATCCTACTTTATAAAGAAAATATTATATCACTTAATGTTTAAGAAATATAAAAAGCATTCAATATTGAGTTTAATTTACTATAAAATGTTTTATTTATCCAATCAGAAATCATATAAGTATGTGTTAAAAGTCCCAAATTGAGTAAAAAAGAAACTTGATGTAATACTTAACTATGAAACTCGCTGACCTAATAGACTAGTCTTTTGAATTAAACTTCTCTCGTGTTTAAGACTTAACAATTGGTACTTTCATTAAGAGTAAGGACTTAGAGAAAGGGCTACATTAAGGTATAATAGTAAATACTGGTAGGTGAGTAGAAAAAGAAGATGGCACTTAAACCATAAGTATGAGAAAGGGCTACATTAAGGTGTAATAGTAAACACTGATAGGTGAATAGAAAAAGATGGCATTTAAGCCAAAAGACTATTAAGAGTATAAGTTTTAAGATATTTAAGGTAAAAGTTAATAAACTTACTATAAATGTCAATTTGTAATAGGGTGACTAAATCCAATTCCTAAATGCAGTTCTCATTTGTCATTTGTCCCAAATTAGAATCACGGACATCAATTTGTAATAGGGTGACTAAATCCAATTCCTAAATGCAGTTCTCATTTGTCATTTGTCCCAAATTAGAATCACGGACATCAAAGTCTAAGTTTTGACCGCCGAGACCAAACTAGTGTATTTGATTCCGGGAAGAGAGAGATTTTAATAGAGGAAAGGAGAGAAATGGAATTCGAATTTCAACAATTAAAAGAACATAAACTACAAATAATTTCAGCTTTAATTTAAATGAACAAATAAATCCCAAATTTAAACCACATATAACCACCACAACAAGGAAAAGCAAGTTAGGATTTCAATTAAAACCAAAACAACAAAAATAAAATTAAAACTAAAAGAAAAGAGAGAGGGAGAGAGAGGAGATGATGAATCTTACCGCTGGTAAAGGCGCAACTCAATCCAACGACAAAAGAAAGAGACACAGTGAAAACACCAAGGAGTAGGTAGTTGACAGGATGCTTCTGGTAATAATAGTAAAGTGGACATAACGCTGCAATTGCACGCAATAAAGAGGAAAAGAAAGTGAGAGAAAGATTAAAGAGGAAGCAAGGGAGGGAATCGAAGCAATTAGGTTAGGAGACGCACTGATAAAGGGGACAAAGATGAGAACGATGTAGAGAGCCAAGCCAGCACCGGTGGTGGCGAAGAAGACGCCGATGGGGCGAACAGTGACGACGACGGCGCCGACAACGACGGTGACGAGCAATTGGATGGCGATGATGGAATACACTTTTCTGATGAACGACCACCGCAGTTCGGGGCTCTCGAGCATCATCGGATACAGAGGCCGAGCCCCTCTTTCCAAATCCGTTTTCGCGAATGGCTGATTCCACATCTTCTTCCGACTACTCAGAATCCCAAGGAAAGTCCACACAAAATTTTCTAGGGCTTCTTTCTTCTTTGCATCCAATTATTCATAAATAAATAAATAAAATAAACCACGTGTGGATCGTGGAAATGGAATGAATAGGTTATATTTATTTTAATTAATTTATTAAATTAAAAGAAAGTTCCGGAGACATCTCATACCTTACACTTGAGTGGGGAACGTGATAGATGAAAACTACACGTGGACTGTTTTCTGCTTGACGCGTGAACTGGTTGGAACGTTCCGGATTCCTCCAACGGTCATTTCATTAGCCAACTCGCTAGAATATGTTAGAATATACTCTCACTCTTTCCATTTCTTCCCTCTATTTGCTTTTCTGGTCAATCCTATATTTCTGTGCAAATTGCTGAAAGAAAAAATAAAATGAAAGTGAAAACTGAAAACTTGAAAAGAACTATCGAAGAAGTTGTTTATTATTGTTAATATTTTTAATGATGAAGCGGGTGGAACAGCCTAAAGAAGAAAAAATGGCAGCTAATGTGGGTTGGGACTGTATGGACCATTCATTATATTTAGCGTGGGTTACCTTATTTATCTCTATCAACTTGAGTTTCATCATTGCAATATAACGAAGGGGGTTAAGTATAGTTGAATAAGAGAGGAATAATTACTCAACACCTCAAAGTGGTTAGGTACCCAACAAACGTTCATTCGTTTGTTTCTTCAAATCTTATATGATTGATTAGGCACTTACATGCTGGTATGCTCTACTCTATATATGCCTCTCAAGTTTGGAGATTTGGATTCTTTAATGTTAGGAGAAGAAGCTACGATGAAGTTGATGAAATGAAATATTAAATTATTATAATATTTTAAATTATATATAATAATATTTTTTGTGTTCAATAAAAATTATTATAAAACATTATACGTGTTAAAAATTCAATATTATTATATTATTCGAACAATTCAAAAATAAGTTTAGATTTTATCCATCTAGTATGTTTTTATTGCATTCAATACAAGTAAAGTTTCAATTTTTATTTTAAATATTTTTAAATAATAAAATTATATAAATAATTTCTAAAATATTATAAATTATGTTATATTATCTCTAAGTGTTTTTTCAAATTAATCTTTCAATATTAGTAAAATATATTATTATAAGAATTAAATTAATGAATCTTTCATTATTTTAAAAATTACTTATATATAATTTTATTATTTTAAGAATTATTTAGAAGATAAGGTAATACTTGAGATTAAATTGAGAGTTTATCCAATTTAACTTCAAGGACACGTTGCGGCTTGGAGCTTATCAAAATTTCATTTTTAAAAAGCAAAAAAAAATTAGCTTTAAAAAAATTTCTTCCAAATGCGTATTTATATATATATATATAATAATATTAAAGTATGTAAATAAAATTGAGTGTGTAAATTAAACAAACTTAAAATGTGAAACACTATATTTATTGATGAAAATTTTAATATAAGATAGATTAATTTTTAATAATACAAATACTTTTAGCTTCTATTTTAATCTTCATGTTTTGTACTCTAATAACAAGTAAAATATCAATTTAATTTTTAAAATGGATATTATTCACTTTGTTAATCAATTTTATCTATATTAATCAATTTAATCTTTAATATTATTATATTAATTAATTTAATTTCTTAATTTTTTGAATAGGTGATGATACTTATGATTATTATATCATCTTGAGGATGTAATGTTTATTCTTGAGTGTTTGATCATAGGTGTCATTTGGTATGGTGAACAATACATGTTCTTCATAAGTAGATATTCAGTGTCATTTCTTCTCAAAGGTCATGCTTTAAGTACTTTATTATTGTCTCAAGAAACTGAGTGAACCAATGTAACTTTACCACAAAAACTCGAAGTCCTTACTTCAAGTGGATGAGAAGTTGGCATGACACTCGAGTTCTTACTAGCTAGGTAGGATTAGAATTTTCTAATGTTAGGCTTCTTATTGACTAACAATATTATAAGGGATGATTTATTCATTCAATAAAAGGCAAGACAAAGTATGCTTATGTTGTGGATAATAATTAACTAAAGTGAGATTGACAAATAATATAGGGTTTATTTGGATAAATTTTTCCATAAGTACTTATAGAAAAATAAAATAAAAAAAAAAAAATGAAATTAGTTTGTTCATAAGCTAAATTTAGTTTATGCATAAACTAATTATAAAAGTATGATTGCATTATGGACAATGATTCACTAGAGTGAGATGGACAAATAATATAGGACTTATTGAATAAACTTCTCTATAAATACTTATAAGTAAATAAAAAAAAAAAAAAAATTAGTTTATCCATAAACTAATTATAAAAGATTTCTTATATTATCTTCTCCAAAAACTCATTTTTAATTTATGAATAGATTAATTTTAACTGAAAAGTTAAGTTCATTTTTCTTTCTTGTTTTCTTCTTTTATGAATGTTTTATGGTGAACTTTATCCAGACAAGTTTGTAGTATGTGAATAAATAGTCATAATGCTTGTCACTTAGTCGTTTTCTAAAATTTATGCTTTCTTTGAGAATATCATTCATAATCATTGAGGTGGATGAGTGGAAGCATTGGATTAGAGATTTTGACTAAAATTTAAGTACATTCCTCGATCAGGGTAATAAGATTAAAGCCTCGAATGACAATAATAGACTTACCTCTTTAAAATTCACCAATGTCCAACTCATGCTCCCAATCTAAATTAGGACCACATTATCAAAATTCAAAAATGAAGATTATGTAGTATTTTTTGGAGGAATATATTTTCTCTCCCTATTTTTGAAGAATAAACTTGTTTGAAAGACCCGTGAACTCACATCAAAGGTGAGTGCAAAAGTAGATTGGTCAAGTAGTTTGCAAATGGGCCAGCTCAGCCCGACCTAACAAACTAAGGAGGAAAAAGGGTTGGCCTAGCCTAGTTCAATTTTCATATGGTCCAATATTTTGTTGATCAAGCCCAATATGATGGTCTGTCGAGCCAAGCTAGTTTGAGCCTATATATTTTTTTTTGTTTAAAAATACCTAAATTTTGTAAGGAATTAAAAATAATACAGACCAAATTAGCCTAGTTCATTTTAGACTAACTTTTTTGGAATTCAATCCAGTCCAGACATACGGGTCTAACATGTCGGATCAAATTGTTCCAATTTTATATGGGTAAAAAAAAATTTAACCCATATAATTTAACAAGTCAACAAGTAAAGTCTATTTTATCAATTCTAAATATAAGAATCAATTAATTTACATAAACAATATCAAATATTCAACTTAAACAAAAAAATAAATAATAAAAACGTTGTACCTTGAAACCTTAAGAAAATATGAAGGTCTTTAAATGATATTCTCTTATTTTTCGATCTTATTTTTCACATCGAAAAAGATATAATTATAAGTATTATAAAATTGACAAGAGGTTAAATATATAATAATTAATGTGTACTTAAAGTGATTAAATTTATGATTTTGTAACTTTCTTGTCTTAAACCCTTAGACCTGAAAAAAATTCCGGAACGAAATCTAAGTTGGGAATAATTTGATAATATTAATTATCAAAATCAAGAATCAAATTAACATATGAAAAATAGAATGAAGAAATTTGAGTGGTTAAAAGCTTAATTTTTTAAAATTCTAGAAACTAAGATAACTAATACATATAATATTAGAGATTAATATAATGTTTTAATCTTTACAAAATTCCACAATGATATTTTTATATAATTTTTTTTTACTTTAACTTGCCGATGTTCTTAGAATTTGATACATTCATTCTTTTATAAAATGCTAATGTTTGATTTATTTATGATTGTCCTGAATCCTGATATATCATTGGTGATTTATTTTAAACATAAAGGATACGAGAAATCTAAATTTATTTTGAAAACTTCATAATAGGCTCATACACGGTAATTAATATCAGAGTATTTAATAAATATTTTAAAAGATTTGTGTGAATAGTAAACAAAGGACACGAACTAGGAGTGTGAAAAGAAATAGAAGGGGTGTTTTGGGTTACAAGGGACAATGCAATTTTTTTTATTCAAGTGAATGTAAATATATTATTTTGTTAGAATGCAATGATTTGGAACAAGATACTTTATTTAAAATATTTGAACTCAAATTATTTAGATTAAAATAATGTTGATAATAAATTATTGTTTATTAATCTTTTTAAGTATATTTGTGCTATATCTAATTTATTAAAATTAATAATAATATTGTCTATAAAATCTAACATAATCGGTAAATAGTTAGATTTTTAAAATATATTGTCAAACGTTGAGTTCTTAACCATTTGTATATAAAAAATTGTTAGGAGATTTATTTCAATAATTTCGGTTAGAATATACTCTTATAATAATATTTGCGATTTTTTAAGATATATTTTTATCAAATTTAATTCACTAAAATAGGATCGAAATAATTTTGTGACATCTTCCTTTTTCTAAAAGGTTCGTAAGACAATTGAATTTCATATTTCAGAGATTGGTACAAATGTATATTGATTTGAAAGATGAGAATCCTTACTTTTTTTTGTTAACGTGAATTTTAGAATTAAATATATACTTTAAGGACTACGATCGTCCCACTTATATTAAGACATAATTATTTGTGTTTTGTGATTTTGTCAAATCTTGACCTACATAATTAGTACTGTATGTTAAAATAAAAATAAAAATAATAAGAACTGTTATTAACTTATTATTAAGTTGAATATAGGAGACAAAATAGACTAGTCCAACAAAATAAAAACTAAAAGGGGCAAATAGTAGTCTCAAGAAAAGTGGTGCCATATGGTCACAGGCAATCAATGTGGATCATCACCTAACCAATCATCACAATATCCAATGTGAGAGATGGTACAAGCTAAATCAACAAAGGTTGCTTCTGAATGGAAGAATTGAGCTTGTATTAAAAAAACAAATAATGTGTGTAAATATCAGAACTGTAATGGTAAATAATTTATTTATAAATATCTTCATAAACTTTAGTTGAACTTAAATGTCTAATTCTATTAAGTCTCCAAAGATTTAACTTGTCTAAGTTTTTTACATTAACTATAAAAAAAAAAAGGCACCAGCTGTGGCTTTTCTTTACTGTAGATGTTACTATACTTTACCTGCCATTTTCATTTGGTAAATGTCTGGATAATTTTTTTATAAATATTTATAAAAAATAATTTATAAATTAAACTTATTTTGTATATAAGTTAATTTTAAAAAGTTAAAAGTTTTTATAAATTAACTTATCTATAAATTTATTTTAATTTTTTTCTTTTTTTAAATGTTTTAAAAATTTTATCTAAAAAAACTCTTCCATATTATATATTTTTTAGAGTACGAAATAAGAATAATTGTACCTAAGTTAAATATGATTATTATAAATAATATTTTTTAAAATTACTTAATATAATTTAAAATTATTTATTTAACGGAAATAATTTGGTACCAAATTGTAGTAATCATATGATTTAACATGAATTAGGTGACTTTCATGATTAGAAGGTGGTGGAGTTGCCTCGAAGATTCACCAAAGTTAAAGCAAAAGAAATGAACCTCCGAGAAAGCATTGCAAATTAAAGAGGGAAGGATCTTCAAAGATGCCGTTTTCATGTTTTATTTATTTTTTGTATGATGATACAAGTTTTTAATTAGAATGATTAATAAATAAATAAATAAATACAGGGTAGGTCTATTTTGCAGTGAGTGAGTGTATAGCTAGCGGTTATGTAGGAGCCTGGCATCTGATACATCATGTAGGAACGCAAGACAAGTTTATGTCACTGTGTAGGAGGTGAGTGTGTAAAGAAATAAATAAACACTACACAAACACAACATGATATTATAATATTTTACCTAAAAATCATAAATATAATAAAAAATAGTTACACAAATTTAGTAACAATAAAAATAAAAATTATAAACTAAACTAACAACATCAACAGATTATATTAGAATTTCTATCAAAAATAAAAATAAATAACAGTAAAGAAATTTAATGATATTTTTTCTTTAAACCTACTATGAACAACATGAAATTATAATATTTTATCTAAACATGACAAATATAATAAACAATATAAAAATTTAATAATAATAAATAAATAAATAATTTTTTAAAAAAAAACTTAGTACAAACAACATAAAATTATAATATTCTACCCAAAAATGACAAATATAATAAAAAACAATACACGAATTTAATAATATAAAAATAAAAATTATAAACTAAACTAAAAAAAAAAATCATATTAAAATTTCTACCTAAATATAAAAAAAATAACAATAAAAAAATTAATGATTAATTTTAAAAAAACTTACTATAAAAACATGAAATTATAATATTCTACCTAGACAAATATAATAATAATAATAATAATAATAATAATAATAATAATAATAGTCCATGAGTTTAATAATAATAAAAATAAAAGCAAATTTAATTATTAATTTTTTAAAAAATACTATAAATAACATGAAATTATAATGTTCTACTTAAAAATGACAAATATAATAAAAAAAATAATACATGAATTTAATAATAATAAAAATAAAATTTATAAACTAAACTAAGAATACAAAAAATTATATTAGAATTTCTACCTAAAAATAAAATAAAAAATTAAATTTAATTATTATTTAAAAAAACTTATTATAAATAACATGAAATTATAATATTCTATCTAAAAGTGACAAATATAATAAAAATTAGTTCATGAATGTAATAATATAAATTATAAAATAAACTAAGAAAAAATCATATTAAAATTTTTACCTAAAAATAAAAATAAATAACAGTAAAGAAATTTAATTATTATTGTTTTTAAAATTACTATAAACAACATGAAATTATAATATTCTACCTAAAAATGAAAAATATAATAAAAAAACAGTAAACAAAATTAATAATAATAAAAATAAAATTTAGAAACTAAACTGAGAACACTAAAAAATTATATTATAATTTCTACCTAATAACAGTAAAGAAATTTAATTATTAATTTTTAAAAATTACTATAAAAACATGAAATTATAAAATTTCACCTCCACAAATTTAATAATAAATAATAAAATTATAAACTAAACTAAAAACAAAAAAATATATTAACCAAAATTATAACTTTTCAAATACTTTTGTAGTTTAGGAATAGGATTCCTCAACTATATTGTCACTCAAAATTTGAGAAATTTAGCTGCTTTGCAACAAAATATATGAAATTCTTAATTATCTCTAACAAACACTACTCACAAAGAATTTATCAACTAATATAATAAATTCTTCAACACACTTTTATTTATATTCGCAAACTACATCTAAAAAATTCTTCAAAATACTCAAAATTCAGAATTTAAATTCGAATTTTCACTCCTCTATAAAATTTAAAGGTGTGAGCTAGCTTTGTATTTATCACACAACACACATTAAAACACTATACATGATGTACGAGAAATTAGTCTCACATCTCCTATACATTCACTTATGCAAATAAGACGTGAATTACCCTCACGCCTCCTACTATCCTGGTCCCACTCACCCCACGATAGCTAGAAGAACATCATTACAATAAATAAGTTTTTTATTTTTATTTTTTGGTCAAAGACCCCATTTTTTTATACCACAACTTAATACTTCACATAATGATAAACTTAAATGAAAATAGACACTTACAATATAGTTAAACTAAATGAGTTTAGTATATTACATAATTTTCAAGATTAGGGTTATAGAATATTGTTATTCTACAAAATCCCACTCTCACGGTGATAGAAACCCAATCGATAAAAAGAAAGTCCATTTACATGACACTGGAGGTACCATGACTAGGTCCAAAACCAAAATGAGGAATTAATTTTTGCAATGCTTGAAATTGGGAATTAAGGAAAATTTAAAGTAAAGTGAATAAGAGGTTACACTTAAATGCGTCACCTTATTACAAGTTGATGACGATTGGAGCCCAAAATTATTGTCATGTAATTTGGGTTGAATAATTGATTAGCATCTATTTATATGTATTTTCTCATAAATCATTTTTGATAATTGTTAAGAAAAAGGGAAAGTTTAATAGTAGATGAAAAAAAAAGAAAGTTATTTATGGTGGAAATAGGTGAGTGGAGAGTTATAGCGGATTAGATTTTATATCAATTAAAATATTAATGGACATTAAATTCATGAGATTTTATATATTTTAAAATATTAATGGGTATTAATTTCAATTAAACCTATAATTTGAATAAAATTTATGTTTTTTTGTGAGAATTTTTACTTTGCTTTTAAGTTAAAGATATTTTATAGTGTTTGTTCCACCGCAACAACAAGTCGAGGTTAGGGTTAAGTTCTTCTTTCACCTGTTTTCAACAGCACGGTTCATTTTAAAATATGTCACACTTTCCCTTCTCCATTTCTAACACTTCACATGTTTTTTTTTTCTCAAAATTATAGGAGTAAAGTTCAAATTTAAAAATATATTTAACTTAATAAATCGAATAAATAAAAAGTGATTATAAAAAACACAGGACACAGCTAATTTCTTAAAAACATTCTAGATATTATTTTTTAATATTTAAAACAAAAATATAGTTTTCAATGTATTTTTAGTCAATAACTTAGTTTTTAATTAAAATTTTGTATATTATAAACAATTCAGTGTCAAATTTTGTAAAGAACTAACATAATTTTCCCGATGACGAATTTAAGTACTTCGCAAACAAAAATATTTCAAAGCAACTAAGACAATTATTGATTGGCTGAAAGAATCAACCAAGACATCATTTTCAGACGAGGAATATTTGGGCGTTTGTCATTGGCACTGGAAAAGGACTGCGTAATATCTGGCATGCTCATGTTTCTTTCCCTCTTTTTATTTCAATTGTTTCATCACTAGTTTTTGTTTTTAGTTTAGTTTTTTTTCACTTTCAATCAACCGAGTTCAAACTTCTATTCTTTTTTTATTTTGGTAAGTTCTTCTTCCAACAGTGGCTGCAACTTCTATGGTCTCCAACTCCAACGGAAGGAAGGAAAAAAGTTATTCACTTTCCCTTTCACCAACCAGAGGAAAAAGTAAAAGTTAGTTAAAGTCGAAAATTTTCAGTTAGATTCCCCCTCACTTTGGTTTGGTCTCTATGCCCTCATTTCATGTTCCAAATCGTTCATTCGGTTCTGTAGATTAAAGCCACAGGTGAAGTTGCTCTATCTCTCTCTCCCCCATTTTATGTGCTGATTTGGGTGAACCAGCTACAATTCAAGTGGTCATTTGGCCTTTTTTTGTTTCTTCTTGTTTAATGCTGAACTGAAGAGAGTAGAGTAGAATTATTAAATGTTTTCCCTTTTTCAGCATTAAAAATCTTGACTTAGATTTCAATAGTGATAAGGATAGCCCATTAATCTTTTTTTTTTTTAGGGAAGACCGTTACTTTGAGATTGTTTGTTCTGTTTCTTGTAAAAAGGGAATATAAAGGAAGAAAAGAAAAAGAAAAGAAGTGTTTTTGCTTTCTGGGGTTGGGAGTTTTTGAGTTGAGGGTTGTGGAATGTGACCTGCAGGTAGAAGCTGCTCTTTTCTCTTTTGGTAGGTCTGGTCCTTTCCTTTGGCCCCAATTTGTAAAGGTTTGATTTTGAAGAGGAAGCATATACTGCTATTATAGTGGAGATCTGGGACTTGTTTTGCCTCTTATGCCCCATGAGGACTTTCATCACTGCAGAATCATGTAAAGAAGCACATCCTAATGCTTTAAATCCACAGTCCTGGCTCCAAGTTGAAAGAGGGAAGCTTCCCAAATTGTCATCACAGTCCTCCTCTGCATCAATGTAAGTTTCTCAGTTCAACATTTTTATTTTGAAGCTCAACTTCTTTAGCCATTTCACTGAATTAAGTGGTGTACTGTTAACTGCCACAGAGAATCTCTAATTAAGGTCCCCCAGCCACCTATAGTCCCATTCTTCAAACCTGTTGATTATGTGGAAGTCTTAGCTCAAATCCATGAACAACTTGAGTCATGTCCTCCGTGTGAGCAGTCAAATCTGTTTTTGTTACAATACCAGGTCTGTAGGGGCCTGGGGGATGTTAAACTGATGCGTAGAAGCCTCCGGTCAGCATGGCAGAGAGCAAACACTGTTCACGAGAAGATTATATATGGGGCATGGCTGAAGTATGAGAAGCAAGGGGAAGAATTAGTTTCTCAGTTGCTTACAGCTTGTGGTAAATGTGAAAAGGAATTTGGACCCATAGATGTAGAATCTCATATTCCTTTTGATATAAAGGTAAGTTCCCAGGATAGAGTTTCCACGAATGGGAACCACACTTCAGAATATGTTATCTTTACAATTGGAGATGAGAAGATAGTCTGTGATAGACAAAAGATTTCTGAACTTTCAGCACCATTTCATGCAATGCTAAAGGGGTGTTTTAGGGAATCAGTTTCTGAGACGATAGATTTATCTGAAAACAGCATCTCTCCTTCAGGGATGAGGGCTATCAGTTATTTCAGCCTGACAGGCAGTTTACTTGATGTCCCTTCAAATCTTTTGGTGGAGATATTAGTTTTTGCAAATAAGTATTGTTGCGGAAGACTAAAACAGGCTTGTGATAGAAGACTTGCATCCTTAGTTTTGTCCAGAGAAGATGCACTGGAACTCATTGAATATGCTGTTGATCAGAATTCAGCTGTTCTTGTGGCTTCTTGTTTACAAGTTCTTCTACGTGATATTCCCAACTGCTTGAGTGACAATCGGGTTGTTGAGTTATTTATTGATGCGAATAGGCAGCAGTTGGAAGTCATGGTTGGGCCTGGTGGTATATTTGCACTTTTCTCTTTCTTAAGTGAAGTTTCTATGAACCTTAATTCTAGTTCAGACACAACAGCACATTTCCTGGAACGGTTAGTTGATTTTGCTGAAAATGACAAGCAGAGACTGCTGGCATTTCATCAATTGGGATGTGTAAGATTCTTAAGGAAAGAATATGATGAAGCCTATGGTCTTTTTGAGAGGGCTTTAAATGCAGGTCATATTTATTCTGTTGTGGGTTTAGCTAGACTGGACTCTATGAAGGGTGAGAAGCTTTTATCTTATGAGAAGATCAGCTCAGTCATTTCTTCTGCTACTCCACTTGGATGGATGTATCAGGAAAGATCACTGTACTGCGACGGTGATTTGAGGTGGAAAAACCTTGAGAAAGCAACTGAACTGGACCCTACTCTTGTATATCCCTACATGTATAGGGCTGCCTCTTTAATGAGGACACAGAATGTTCGAGCTGCATTGGCTGAAATCAACTGGATTCTTGGCTTCAAACTTTCATTAGAGTGCTTGGAACTACGATTTTTCATCTATCTAGCTCTTGAGGACTACAAAGCAGCCCTCCGAGATGTTCAAGCAATTCTTACCCTGTGTCCATCTTATAAAATGTTTGAAGGGCGTGTAGCTGCGTCTCAGCTCTGTACTCTTGTGCGTGAGCATGTTGAACATTGGACAACGGCAGATTGTTGGGCACAATTATATGACTGTTGGTCTGCTGTTGATGATATTGAGTCTCTATCTGTTATCTACCAGATGCTTGAATCTGATTTGGCAAAAGGTGTTCTATACTTCAGACAGTCACTGCTTCTCCTCAGGTATAATGTTTGATAACTGTTATCCATAATTATAATAAATCTGTCCTGGTCAATGCAATGCGTCACTTCTTTGATGCTTTCCCCCCTCCAATATAATGAATCATGCTGTGAGTATCATAACTAAAAGACTAGGTAAATAATAGCCTTGTTATGTATATATAAAATTCTTAGTTCATTTATAAGTCACTAGTGTCTGTCAATTAACACAAGTGCAAAGGAGGGAACTTCTTTTTTGTATTCGATAAATGTTATCTGCATTTGTTTGTAGGCTAAACTGTCCCGAGGCAGCTATGCGGAGTTTACAGTTAGCTTGGCAACATGCATCAAGTGATCATGAAAGACTTGTATATGAGGGGTGGATCTTGTATGATACAGGTCATTATGAGGAAGGCCTCCAAAAAGCTGAAGAGTCTATTAGTATTAAAAGGTCTTTTGAGGCCTACTTCCTAAAGGCCTATGCATTGGCTGACTCTAGTGTAGATTCATCATGTTCTTCCACTGTTATTTCACTTCTGGAAGATGCCTTGAAGTGTCCTTCTGATAATCTGCGCAAAGGTCAGGTATGGTTCTTCAATTGTTCTGCATTTTGGAAATATTTTACTCATCAACAACCAGTGGCCATTAATAACAAACTCACTCACTCACTTACTTCATATCCATATAGCTTCTTGTTTTACAATTGTTTTCTTCCATTTAATTTACCAGGCCCTAAACAATCTTGGAAGTGTTTATGTTGATTGTGGGAAATTGGACTTAGCAGAAGATTGCTATATCAAGGCCCTCAAAATCCAGCACAGCCGAGCCCATCAGGGTCTTGCTCGTGTTCATTTTCTCAAAAATGATAAGGCTGCTGCTTACAAGGAAATGACTAATCTTATTGAGAAGGCAAGAAACAATGCATCAGCGTATGAGAAGAGGTCTGAGTATGGTGATCGTGAACTCACGAGGGCAGATCTGGAGATGGTCACTAGATTAGATCCACTTCGGGTGTATCCTTATAGATATCGAGCAGCAGGTTCATATTTTAGTATTTTACTTGCTTGCTTACCCTCAATTTTGTTGGTCAGCTATAAGAAACTTGTTTGTATGTTAAAATTTCAAAATATTTGATATTGGCCATTATTATTGTGGTTGTTTTGGGTGCTATTGCAGTAGTCAATCTTACTCATATTGTCATATATGCATATGGTGTATGTGGTTGCAGTTTTGATGGACAGCCATAAAGAAGAGGAAGCCATTGCTGAACTCTCTAGAGCAATTGCATTTAAAGCTGATTTGCACCTCTTGCATCTACGTGCAGCATTTCATGAACACAAGGGGGATGTGTTAGGTGCGCTAAGAGACTGTCGTGCTGCACTCTCAGTGGACCCGAACCATCAAAAAATGTTGGAACTTCACTGTCGTGTTAATAGCCATGAGCCATGAGTCAAGACCATGACTTTTGCCCTCGGCTGGCAGAAAACGCCTATGCACTGAAGAGGGACCGCCATTTATGCATCCATCAACGGTCACGAAAAGTAAATTTGTAAATGAAAAGTATAGTTATATAAGATTTAACTATCATTAGATTCTATTATTAAGGGTGGCCGAAATTTTGTTATTTATATCTATCGTTTGGGGTCTTCCATGAGTTTTTCATTTGGCACAGACTAAAAATTTGGACCTAATGCTTTGTTGCCAAGGCGTATGCTTATTCAATACCGATACACATATTTAACTGCCGTGTCTATATTTTGTGGACCTTTTTGTTGGATATCACCGCTTTAAAATATTTTGCTACTCAAAATTTGGGATTCAGAATTCGTATACAACCTCAATTATCAGCAGTTACTTTCCTCATTATTGTGATCTTGTCCTCAGAATTATTGCACGAAATAGCATATTTTCATTCTTACCAAACAAACTATTGCAATGGCAATCATTGATGATAGGCGTGGGGGGAAATGGCAGGGTGCAGAAGGTGCTGCAGTGAGAACTGAACACATAACGGTAGACTTGATAAAGGTGGTCACAACTTTCAATATAAACTTTATTTTGTACATGGATATATAAAGAATTTTTTTTTATTCAAAATACATTAGCATATCTGTACCTCAATGAAAAAAATAACATTAATCGTATTGGATACTTCAAACCAAACACGTCCTAACGTGTGATTGATGTTACTGAGTTAGATTTTTCACCAAGCCGTATTCTCTCTACATAAATGCTTTAGGTTTTTGTCCTTCAATCCAATGGAATTTTCTAAAGCTTGACATCTTTAGACATCTGTTCCTGACATCTGGGCTCATCCTCGTCATTTTTGTCCAAATGTGCCGTAAACGCTGTTCTAAGCAGAGGTAGTATCGATCTATCTGATAATTTCCTTATTATGAACCTTTCATGAAATTCAGGTCTTTTATTTTAGTCCAGCTTCCATGCAAATTACAGACGATGTTGATGCTACCCGCTAAATTTTCAGCGTCGACGTCCTTGAAGAGGCAATACTTTCATAATGTCATGACAGAACAATAGAAGGAAATGGAATGAGATGAACTAATAGTCATTATAAACAAGTCAACCAACTAAAATAAAGGATAGCGAGACATTATTCTTTATTTCAAGCTAAAAGAAAAACACGGAAAAAATTCTTCTTTTTGTGTACTTTAGTTTATCATAATACATGTAAAATCAGCGAAGTTCATTTAAAACTTCTTTCCTATTCCAGAGGGAGAACACAATGAATAAATATTTGTAGAACCGGTCATTGATATTATTTCCGCTCTCTCACAGGCTCATGTGCCGTAACAGTTGTTTTAATAATAAAAAAAGACAAAGGAATACCGACTTTTCTATATTTCAATATAGAATATCAAGCATCCGATGCTTATCTGGTCCTCAGGACCAGTCATAGGATTTTGGCACCTGTTAGTAGTCAGTTATTTTGGCATCACCTTGTCAGGCTTGATACATGAACCTCTATATACAATTATACACAAAGTATCTTATTGTGCCTTTTCACTCCGATATCTGTTTCTGTTCAGTGGGACTAGTTCAGTAATAGAAGACACGGAATCAGAGTAAAACCCCAATCAAATCCCTAAGATTGTAGGTGTCGATCACTTTAATCATTAACTTTCTAAAATCCTCATTTTAGTCCCTGAATTTGCAAAAAAAATAATTTATTCTCTTTAGTCCTGTCCTTGTCCACTTCATTTTCAATGTATTTACAAAAAAAAAAAAAGTGAATGGCATTTTGTAAAATGAGAGACTCAAGTAAGTTAATAAGGTTAGACTTAAGTGATTGTCACCCATAATTTTAAGGACTAAAATAAAGGTTTATTTGAATTTTAATAATAGCAATCCATTAAGGAGGCATTTGGAAGAGTTCCTACACAAGTACACAGTTTATTCAGGTTTATGAAAATGACTTACGACTCCTATAAGCTCTTTTCAACTTGTTTCAGTAAGTTTTATAACATTATCATGAGACAAAAGCGTATTGCAAGTTTTATAGTCAATTTTATAACATTAAGCTATCAGTAAATTGGTGGCACAGATTATTTACCTGCGAATGAATAAATCGATGGGGAAGGCACTGTCATTGTTTTCTATAAAATCATTCTCTCGGGGGATGTTGGAAATAAGGATGTTGCAGAGCCTCATCAATACTTGGCCGATCCTCCTACAGTTTTGACAGAAGCCTTGATTAGATACAGCAGTACCCAACAAAAATAGGGACTAGTATTAGCCAAATCCGATCTCTTTTTCGTGGGGTGGGGGATATACAGTAAATTGTAAGTTTAATACTAAACCCATGACTCATGAATTTAGTCAAGAATATTTCAACAAAGTTTGAAAGAAAACAAAAAGAAAATAGAACACTTTCTTGTACTCATTTCTCTATCAACAGACTTGTCTACGAGGATTAATAAATGTGCTTTGATACTGTTAACAAGGTGGACTGTGTACTTTGAAAAATCCTGCGTCAAAGACAAATCTCTTACTGTTTCGGTTTTTGTGACTCAAATGGCTCCATATTAAGTAAAACAAACAACACCCAAAAAATAGAAAATGATGTTACTGTTAAACACTTGAGTGCATATGTTCTAGAGGTTTACAGCTGTTGGATTTTATTTAGTATCTTGCGATCTATGAATTTTAAAATTAAAACAAAAATAAAAATTGTATGAAACAAGAACCTTGCATTAGAGAGATCTTATTTGGAGACAAACCACTAGCTTTGTCAATTCAAATGATCAATTGGCTAAATCATTGAGAGGTCCTCAAATTAGTTATACATGTAACAAGCTTGGTACATATGGTTTATATGCTCCAACTTGAGGAGAAGTGTTAGAAATATGTAATTAGAGTAATATTGTATTGGACATACTACATCACTGTGATTATGTAAATTAGGATAACTGTATATTCTTGTATTTATGACACCTAATATAAATATTTCCTCTATTTGTAATTCAAACACATGGATTCTTTCATGTCTCTTGTTCTTTTCCTCTCTTAACAGATATAATAGAAGTGCAGAGCTTAGTACAGCTCCACATAAATAAGGCAATCAAACTTCAATGCTATAAAGGGTAAACAATTTAGACAGTTTCTTCAATCAAACACGTTTTGAGGGTAAACATGACAAGAAATCATTTTTAATCTGGCAACTTACTGGATCCCAATGTAACAGACGGCGCACTAACCGTAAAGCCCAGATGTTTGAAAATCTGCAAGTCAAAGGAAAATATTATGACAAAAAGCAATTGCATCATAGGAAAAGATTAGATATATATCATAATATGATAAAAATGTAAGCATCAGAAGTAGTGAGCTAACCCTATTTTTAGGGGATCTCGATTCTTAATTTGATGAGAAAAGAATTCTTCAGAGCATTTCCAAGATGCAGGTGAAACTCCAACCTATATTGACAAAGATGAATACTTCATCAGGTCAATATATATTCAAATAAGAAAGTTGGAAGCTAGCACCATTGGACAGTTAGGCCATTTAATGTATATTTAAATAAGAAAGTTAGGCCATTCAAAAGTCCATTTGGCCTAAGGGCATGAAATTCAATATTTTGATCCATCATGTCACTATCGTGTTTCAGACGAAGATGAACAGATATTTGTCTACATGGATATATAAGGAAATTAAATTCTCTGTTTTATTAAGAACATCAAATTCTACATAGACACTGTTACTGCAGTTAGCTAGTAAGCTCTTTAGAACAAACTAGCATGAAATGCATTTTCAATTTATTAGCACCTTATTGTGAAAAATGGAAGTAGAATACATTAGGAACCTTTTGATTCATCTTTACAGTGTAGCAAGAACAACTCAATTGCATCTGCCAAATAACTTCATTTCTCAAACAAAAATATGTCCAACTTCCTGTGCTTTGTTCTGGAATGAAGAACTGGATTATGGTATAAGCTGACTGTGCTGAGATTATAAAAAATTCTAAGAGTAGCAACTGGGACATGCAGTTCAGTGAGCAGGGAGTAGGGACTCTGCTTCAACACTGGATCTAGCAACCAGAGGTTGCTTTATGGATCACCAGGAGATCAAGTTAGGTCCTAGGTAGAGGCAGGATCCAGCAGTGGATCTTCACTCATCTGTGTCTGAAGTTCATTTTGAATCGCAGTAGGCTTGTAGGTAAGTGACTGCCTTGATTGTGCTGGCAGGAGGAGCAGACCATGATGGAAAGATCCCTTTGGGTATCTATGTGTTTTACCACTTTCTAATGTTCTTCAAGACACTTTATCTACAGCATAACTAATTTCAGGCCTAGTTATAGAAGTATATTGTAATGGTCCAACAGTAGACCTGTATAGTGTAGGATCAGTAACATCAGCCCCACACTGATAGTTTGCAACCTCCAGAAAGGAGTTGAAATCCTTTTTTCCCCCACTCATATATTAGTTTGGCCAGTAAATCCTTAATGCATTTGGCCTGTAATAATAGAAAGGAGCCATTTGGTTGATGTTTAACCACTATGTTGAGGAAGTAGTCCAACTCACCAAGCTGTTTAAATGAAATATTTGCCCAGCCAAAATACTTTTTTTATTTTAAATGAGATAATAACATTCATGTTTATGTTGGCTCCTGTCAACTACTTTTTGGATAATATAGAATCATACATATTAGCTACATCTCATCAAAGGTAGTAAACTGATAATGTTTCTTTTTTTCTATATTCAGCTTTATCCTAAAATTGCATAAGGAAATATAGCTACTAGTAAGTTGTATATCAAATTTAGTTATGGTAAGGTCCTGCATTGTCATCAGCCATATTTAGGCACAAAATCATATACCACTGAATAAAGTACAAGTGATTTTCTTTTGCAGATGACAGGATTTGATGCAGGAGAGACTTCCTCTGTAGTCTGTACTCCTTTTTTATGTTATTGGTTACAGTTTGTTTTGATTTTGAAGTGTTTTCTATTTAATAAATAGTTGCATACTTGCATTAGTGAGGTCCAGAAGTTTGAGCTTTGAAAGATTGGGCTAGAGCATGGTAATATGTTAATAACATTAGATAATCCTAGGGTTTTGTATTCAGCCATCTCTCAGCTGTATTACAAAATTCCATATCTGAGAGGTTTTTAATCCCTAGAAACCCTCTCATTATAAAATTCCACTTCAACCTATCCTACTTCTCTTCCCAAATTCCATTTGCCACCTATAATTTTCTGCCACATTAGACTTGGATTAAGCATCTGAGTTTTACAGATGAAGATAATCTTTGCTACTTGTCTATGTTGAAAATTAGCTCAGTCTAGAAGAGTCACTAAAACCAATATATTTATTATAAAATAGCAAAAGTTTCCATTGAAAGAAAATGTCAATCAACAATGTGAACACATGAAAAAGCTTAAACAACATAATTAGCTTTTTGACAGGTCAAGAACCAAAGTTTAAAACTATTAAAATGGTAAACTTACTTGGTTAACTGTGTGATACTTTTTTGAGGAACTGCTGGACCTGGAGATCCCAGGGATTAAAATGCACAATTCCATGAATGATCTAAGTCTGTCACCACATTAATAAAATAATAGTTACAACTATAGAGTACAGAAGTCCAAAACAATTAACAAATATTTAATTTCCTCAGTCACAATCAAGTCTTCAGAACAAAAACAACAGCTGTAGAGTTAAACCATTAACTATATTTGAAACTGGGATGCATGAGCAAGATTCAAATGTTTAGGTGCCTGACTTCTTGCACATATCACTCTTCAAGAAGACAGTAAACTTTTTAGTTGTCAAAAGTCAAACCTATAAAATGTATGGGATTGTGGCAGAGAAAATGCCTAGGAGGTTTCAAATAACAAATACCTAATATAAATAAACTAATGAAAATGCAATCTTACAGTAGAGAGAATGACAATCACCATCCCAGATGCCCGGAGTTTTCAATTTTCGAAGCATTTATTCTCTCCTGCTTCCTTGATATTAATAAATAAACAGAGGAAAATGCTAAAGAGCAAAAAGAGCCTAAAAAATTTGAAATGAATGAAAATTTCTTGACTTCAAACTAAAGCAGAAAGCTGAATCCTGAGATTTGGTGTCCCAAGATAATCCACAAAGGAATACACATCCCTTAATAATAGAATAACTGTCACCCATTCTAATAAATCTTGAGGCAATTCCAATTCAATATAGGACTTGTACTTGTGTCAAAAAACTCCAGCCAGATGTTAGAAAACAATAAAACAGAACACTCTAGCATTGAGCTACTAATTCACAGTTTTGAGTTTACAAATAAAAACAATGATACAACACCAAATGATAAAATAATATAATATAATATTGAACACTGAAATCACACACAATACAGCAATACACTTGTTGTCCTAGAGACAAAAGTCTCCATCAGAGTATTCTCTGTCCACAAACTGCAAATAATTTCACACTTCCTAATTACACAACCTACTATCAGATATATACTCCTAATATGTAACTACCGGTGGTTATTTTCTATGCATAACTTCCACCATGCAGTTTCTAATACAGAACTGTTTTCTGATAAAATCTATCACATATTTATGTGATAGAAAATAACTGGTTCTGTAAAAGCAAATCTATTAGAAAGCGGTTCTGCATTAGAAATTGCAGGATGGCAGTTAAACGGGAAAATAACCACTGGCAGTTATGCATTAGGATTTAGGAGTATATGTCTAACTTGGAACTTAGTTCCTATTAAACAACCAGAAACCAATTTGGTGAACGACAGAAAGAGACATCTCAGAAACAGAAAAGCACCAAAAGGTTGCATTCCTTTTGAATTGTCACAACCCATAAACAAACTTTTGGTTGCCTTTCTTGCTTAGAGAGAGATAAATACTATAATAGGGTCATCTAAATTCATGGTATTAAACAAGATTATGATTACACCATTCTAAAACACACGCTTACTTGTATGCCAGCTCCTTCACGCCCTCATTCCAGCCTTCTAGTTGCCGGTCTAAAAGAGTACGTGTTAAAGCACTTATCTGGAAAACATTTGGTGTCCCTAAGACCAACTCTAACATCACAACACCAACACTCCACATGTCATATCTGTGAAAGCAGAAAGATTGCTTCAACACTTGCAGGTCATTGAGTCTAAATTTATTAAAAGAATAAGCAACATCTTAAAAAGGAAAAAAAATGAATATGGATGCCAACAACTCTGTGTAAAATATCACATACTTCAAAGTTGAGCTTGTTGGCCCTTGATACCATGTAGCATTTAACAAAGCTTCAGGAGGCGTATACTCATAGGTTTGTTCAGCTCTGAAGAAACGTAGCATATTTTTACCACAATAATCACAAGTAAATAATCAGCGTGTATGAAGAGCAGCAAGATACCTAGAAGGCCCAGTGGAACCATATAAATGCTTTAATGTGAATTCATCAATTCCACTTCCGAAGTCAATAATACGCCTAAAAGAAACAGCAAAAGGGCACCAAATTCACTACACAACACCAGTAAATTATGCACACACAAATAGTTGGATAGACAACTCAAGTTTTAAATGTAAGCAATACCCCAGTTTTCTTGCTATCATTGTCAAAGACTCAAACCAATGATTATCAGTTAAATAATAGATTTGAGGAGATTGTTCCCAATGCAAGCAAGATATAGCCAAACAGGATACCTCTTAGCCCTTTTTATAGATCCTAGAGGGTAATGAAGAATTAATTTAGAATTTCTCATGCATCATATCACATGGCTGAATTTAATGTCCATATGTACAGTACAACAATACGAATGGCTTCAAAGAAAATCTCAACATTTTCAGAAACAAACGAGTTTCGCAATTCTATCTGTGGTGAGAGTCATCATAACTAGAAGGCACAGAATCCACAGGTACATAACTGATAGTAGACCTGCTCTGAATAAATAAATAGTAGGCAGGCAAGAACAAAAGCACATCATGTATGGAATTATTATCTAAAGAGATGAATAACAAATTGTCACAGTGAATGAATTTTTTTGCATATCAAATGGCCCTAAATACCCATTTTTATCTTTGCTGAAATGTTAGTCACCATATATAGCTTACTTTTTGGAACATAAACTGATATAATATGGAGGTGGGAAAGAGAAAGTAAGAGGGGAAGAGAGAAGAATAACAGAACAGAGAGAGAGAGAGAAGAGAAACAGAGATCAGATCAGAGAAACTGTGCACTACACTTCTTGATTAACATCCAGTCTGTCTAAAATACAACAGCCCTAATTTATTTATAGGCAGCTACCCAACGCTATGAAGTCCTATCTAGCTAGTTAACATTCTTTTATTATTTATATTTACATATCAGAAACAGTAAATGTACATCGAAATTGCAGAGAATTTAATTGAGCAGAATAGTGGTCAGAAAGAAATAGAAAGGGAGTTAGGAACTTGGAAAGTGGATGCTAGAAGATCAATCTTTCAAAGGGCACACAGTAAGCAACCATTCTGAGAGGATCATTACAATAAATAATTGAATTTATAAATATATATTCAAGTAGCTTTTTAAATATCTTAGCAGAGATGTAGAACTGAAAGTTCTTGAAATATATGTTCAAATTACACCTCTGTCCAACTGACTGCAAAATTTGGGGGGGGGGGTTGTGAATTGTTCCTCAATCAATTTGAATGTCAAACTATGATAGAAGAAAAGATCAAGTAAAGGGCATAAGATTTTGATCATTCTATAAGATGATATTAAAACTAAATACACAGTGCTTAAGCAAAATATGGATTAAACCACAATTGAACTAATCACACTGTATTTAGTTTTAGTATCATCTTATAGAATGATCAAAATATGGATCAAACCACAATTGAACTAATCACATTATAAATAGAATTAACTAGAGATATCTATGGTTCAAATATATAATATAGAAGGTTAAAGTGCTTCCAATCAGTTTTTTATTCTAAAAAAACAATTTAAAACAAATATAGGGTACTAAAATACAACTAAGATACTTCACTGTACATTTTGGTGGAAAAATTATTAACTTTAGTGGGAATCTCTTTCAAGCATCTCCCTGTTTCCTGATCTTCAAAGCATATCACCATATTCTCTTCAAAAATAAAATACACCAAGTCAGTTAATTTTTACGAATAAACAAATTCTTTCAATTGATCATTGCATTATAAAAATTGAAAAAATCAATCACACGTACATCAAAGAATCACAGTCTTGTTGTGAACTATGGATAAAGGGACAACATAAATATAGTGTTTTAACAATTAGACAAGTAAGCATTAAACACGAGACAGAGGTTAATTTTTTGGAGCAAATATAGGAACCCAAAAGCAGACAGATTGATTAAGTAATTTATTATACAGAAAAGTAACAGGTGAGTTTACTTCAAAAGGGTAAAAAATGAACAAACACAAGCCACTTAACATTTACACTAATTTCTGGAAAATTAATGACTTGAAATTCAAAAGTGCCAACTAATTGATATCTTATTGATTTTGAAAAACATTCTGTTCATCTATGTTGGAAACTGTTAATATTCCTATGGTTTCTAGGGAATTGAAGTCTAGGAAAGCTGAATAGTCTTAGTGGCTTATTATTATTCTTGGAAGTTGCATTTTATGTTTATTGCTCTTAAATGTAATCTCACTCTGAATTACTTATTATATATATACTGAAGCTTCTGAGTGCTTCCTAACTCGAGCAATTTCATCAAATCAAAATATTCTGTTATCCAACTATCTAGAAATCAGCAAAGGTATACATCACTTAGGTGCAACAAATTACCCATGTCTTACCAGGTTTAATATCTCTGTGTGTGATGTTGCGATCATGACAGGACTTGAGAGCTAATAACTGAGTATATAAAGACAGGAGGATTTGTCAAGAATATATAGTACAAGGTAAAATCCAGAATAAATTCTGGAAAATTTAATATGGCCACATCCCGAGAAACAACTTTTTTCCTTTTTTGTGTTGACAACAGCAAATCTATTTAGCATGAGCGAAAATGAAGATATTCAAATACTGAACCTCCAAAACTCTCTTAAATTTAATATACTTGAATAATGAATGTTTTCTATGTGATCAGGGTTTGAGAACGAGAAATTATAAGAAAAAAATGGGACAAATTGAGAAGTGTATACTTCTTAATAAAACCTAGTTGCATGCTAACCCATTTCTAATATTAACCACAAACTGTTCACCCAAGAACTTGTACAGAGGTTTATAATATACCACAAACAAATAGAAAGAAAAATTATGAATATCTCAGGGAAAAAATGCAGTATCTACTATCTGCATAGATTTCAAAGATATTTTAAATACCAGGGAATCATAAAGGTTAACAGGGCAATACACCACAGAACCTACATTTAAGACATACCAGCTGCCAGATAAGGTTGCGCATTTCCGCTTGCCCTTCTTCTGTTGTTTTCAACCAATGCCACCACTTTGATGGACGTAGTATTGGAACATGCTTAACTTCCTCAAGCCTTTCTTTCTCAGCAGTACCATATGCATCTTCCACAGCATATAGAAGTTTTGACAATGAAACACCTTCAAAACTAAATACAAGCCATATTTCATTGGCTTGAGATTCAAAAGACTCCACATATCTTGCAATATGGTTCAAACCTTCTTCATATGTGGTTCTTTGTAGGCGAAACTTGTTTGGAAATGAATTCTCAGGACCAAATTCTGATGTTTCCAAGACACAGTTTGATTTTCCAGCTGATAGTGGATCTTCAAAGCATGTAGAGGCATTTAAGAAAATTTCTCCAAAATATTTCTCCCTCAGCCCACTTAAGTAAACAGCAGACCCTCTCTCCACCTGTTCAGTGGATTCAAGAGTTATTTTGGTTACGTGCTTACATATGCATAGTTAAATACACACAATACAGTGCCTCCTGAAAACAAAACTTCCTCTTAAATCAAAGCAGAAAAGATAAAGAGCAGCAAGTCTAAGCATGTCTCCTTTCTTTTGATTGGGATTTATATTTACCACTAAAAGCTATTGCTAACAAACTATTGTTAGAGCACAGAAGGCCTAAAAAAGAGAGGCCAAAAACAATAAGGATTTGAAAATTTCAGTTGGCAACAAGCAGGGACGGATTTATTAAGCCCCCACTTAATTTTGATTAAATATAATATATATCAATTACTTATTTTGCCTCCACCCCATAATATAAAAAAAAAAATCAATGAAAATTGAAATATGCCCCCACCCTGTAATCCTATATAATAGGAACCACCAAACCGAAACATAATATAATATTTAATATATATTTATAATATTAAATAGAGAAATTCTACAGTACTCTTATAAATTTTAAGGATTTTTACACCGACAATATTAAGTTGTTGCCATGTCATAATTTTATTATTTAGTAATAAAATTATAATTTAAACTTAAAATTTAATTTATTCTTTAATTAATTAAAATGTTTTTTATTTTAAAATTTAAATGATTACATGTTTTATTTTAATCCCTAATTATTTTTTTAAAATTATAATTATAATTATTTTAATTAAACAAATCTGATTATTTTAAAAAAATAATCATATTGTCAGAAAATGATTAAAATATTTTTAAAATAGTAATCATTTTTAAATTAAAATAATTATAATTAATTTTAAAATAAAAATATTTTAGAATATTTTAATTACTTAAAAGCTAAATTGAAATAAATAGAAGTTCTTTTACTAAATTGCGAAATAGATGATGTGGCAACAATTTATATTTTTATTGGCTTAAAAAGCCAACTATATCAAAACAACTCCATTTATCTGGGTACCTGAGTAACTCCCTATTAAATATTATCCCGTATAATAGAAATCAAATATAATATAATATTTATAATATTATAAAATAAATAAGTTAATATTTTGAAATGTATACAGTATGTTTTCATTTATAATATTATAATATAACGTTAAATTGTGATGTATTTTTGTACTTTAAAAAATATTATATTATATTTTTAATGTTACAAATTTATGTATGAGTACTGCCCCTACTACTTAAAATTTCTAGGGCAGGCATGAGACAAGGGGATAAGTGAAACAGACAGGTGAAAAGGACACAAGTTCAATGGAAGGGATATGAGACAAGCTCCAATAGACAAGCTGTGAGAAAAAGTGGGAAAGAAGGAAAAAAGAATGGATGGAGCATTAGATGTGTTCTAATGGGAGGACAAAGTAAAATAGAGATTAAATGACTGGATAGAAAATCATGCACATGATATATAAAAATTAATTTATTATAATTTCAAGCTTTCAAACTTATTCAGATTACCATTACTAAGATTAATTACTATAAAAGGTTCAGTTTATATCTTTTGATAGCTATGTAAGACTAAATAACACATCTAATTTATATTATATTTACTAAGAAAAAAGAGCATCACACACACAAAAAAAAAAAGAGAAATGGAGGACTGAGCTACACCAAGATCCAAAGCATACAGCAGAAGCTGAGGAAGAACAAATCAACAAACTAATTGAAAGAATAAAACAAGCAGCTTCCGGGCCAAGTAATCAACACATTGACACAATGACCCAAATCGAGAAAATGTCTATCTGTCTTCCAGAAATATATAAAGAATAAGGACTGGGGGAGTGCACTTTGTATATAAATAAGGCAGCAGACTTATTGCATGTTAATTATGTTGATGCACAAAAAAATAGGTATAAACTCCTTTCTCACAATACATAATGCATTTAGACACCTAAAGAGATCCTAATGCCCTGAAACCATTAAAAGCAGTTTTACATCACTCAAATATATTACCATTATACGTTTCAAAATGTACAGGGTGTAGTTAGAAGGACCATCCTGACAATCAGAGGCAGTTGAGCTGCTGTTTGTATATTTTTCATCCTTGCTCATTTTTGCAGCATTACTATCTTGATTACAATTCCAATGAAAAGCCAACCACACTTCACCATATGATCCACGTCCAAAACTCTTCTTCAATACATACCTATATACCAAAATGCATGTTCGCTTAATTGTTGGGCTAAAGAAAAACACTTAGCATCAAATTCACAAAAACACAATACAATGAAACATAATGGCAATCATGATAGTACTGAAGTCCATATAAACCCTCTTATGTTTTACCAGGAACTATATTGGACTCTAGAATAGTGATTGTATAGGAATTCAAAGCAGATAAATTTACCTTAAATCAGGCATTGAATAATCGGAAGACCCATTATTGGAACCAGTATCATGTAAAGGAATTGATTCAAGAAGACCAATGAAACTGGCAAAGCCTTCAGGATTTATGCATTGATCTTCGGATTCATTAACAGTTGGACCAAGGTGAAAGCAAAAATTTTGGTTATTGTATAAATTTACTGGACCACCTGAAGCTGAAACAGAACCAAGCAGAGTATTTGATTGTCAACAGATAGACTAAAATTCAACTATAAACAAATGCAACATAACAGCAATAAATTAAGAACAACCACTAAATGTACCAAGACTATGTAATTTGATAATAGACATCTTTGCTTACAGGCATGAAGGGTGTCTAGTTGAGGCTGAGGTAGTTCCCGCAAATAGTCTTCCCAGTCAGTTGTTTTGGCAATCTGCTTAGAGTCCTCTGGTTCATCAAGATTCTCAGATAAATAAAAACATCCAAAATCACCATCTTTTACTTCAACCTATCATAAAATGAATCCAAAGGCATTCATTCATTCGGATTGATTTTGACCAAATGGATCTCTGCTTTAAAGTGAAGTAATGATTTATTAATTATTAAGATACTAAAAAATATACTGAGAAGGATAGAAACTTACTCTTGAGGACACACATATAAAGAAGCCAAATCCCCAAAAATTAAATTTACACATGCATTTCAATGCTAATGATGGAACTTAAAAAGCAAAACAATTTTTTTTGGTAATGTATATAACAAGTATCAGCCAAAAATGCTTATAAATCAACCTTGTGTGTGTGTGTGATAATAAAAAAAATACATCTCACCACCGAGAGTGAGAAATTGATAAATCAATTTATGCGCATAAAAATACATAATTCTCTAGTATCATAGAAGGACACAAATCTAATATCCCCCTCACCCCCAAACAAAAAACTGTCAATTAACCAAATAAGTATAGTATTACACCTTCCTTTTAGATGCAACTTTTCCTATTGGTTTGAATTATTGCACTGGGGGAACAGATCGGTGACTAGGAAAGAGGATAGACGATTTGAATCCCTAAAAAAAAAAATTATGACTGAAATTCCAAGAAATCCAGTAAAGCAGGTTGGTCCTCTTCATTCAATTCAAAACATACAAACATTCCCAAGACATCTTCTATAACACCAAGTTTCCTCCTCCAACAACAACATTGTCAAAATCACAACCCACAAATGACTCAATCACATTTTTGAAGAAACACAGCATAAGAATCTTCTGACTTTAACACACATCTGAATTATCTTATAAATTGGAAAATGCTATCAGTCTGTTCAGAAGAATCAATTAATTCTTTAATTCCATCAGGATATTCAATTTATGAGGAAAAATAAACAAAATATGGAAGAAATTGACAATAATAAAATCTCCATGGCTTTCGGCCATACCATTATTCGCTTAAACTTGGTATCTACCAGATGAGGGTGCTCCAAGTGCATAAGATCAGATGCGATGTCATTAGCTGAGCAAATTCCAAAATAATAAATTAGCTGATAAGCATCGGTAACAAAAACACAGGTTACATAAAGGAATAACCAAATTATATAACTTCAGCAATCATTTTGCTGATAAACATATCATGCAAATTTGATTTTCTTCACTGAAGTTAAATATGACGAAAGCAATTGTTACATACAAATGCCCATCAAATGTATCAATTAGAAAAGGTTAACTTTGTAAAACTTTATATACGATTTATAGCAAGCAAATATAGCCAATGCATGCTTTATATATGCATCTTCATATATAAACACAAAAATTGAAGAAAACCAAAAGAAGAGAGCAGCAGATATACAAATTCAAACCCAAAAAAGAATTGTGTTTTAGTGGTTAGCACTTAAAATTTAATGAAGCAAACTCGAGAATAGAAGTAATTAGCAACTACAAAAATATAACTTGATATGAAATTTACACCATATAATAATACCTATTTCTGTCAAATAAGAATTAAAATCATACAACTTCTCCCAAAAATATCAATTTTATTGTCTTTCCATGCCTTTATTATCTTTCTTCTCTACATAATTCCTTTCCACAATTTTTTTAGTGTCCAGGATTTGTAATTTAAATCACAGAATTTTCTAATGGAGTCTCTTTTGGACCTCCTTGACTCTATTCATTTGGTCTTCTTGCCCAGATAAAAGGATTTTGTCCTTTGATCCTTCTAGGGCATTTTCATTTTTTCCTTTTGCGGTTCTATTCCTCACTCACTCCTTGTATAGGGATACTTTTCTTCTTGAGAAATCCTTTTATTATAATAGTAAGTAGGTTGGTATATGGGTAAATTTGTCAATTTAACAAAAATTTATTTTTACAGACCCATGTGTTTTTTTCCTTTCATTTCCATTTTTTCTCCTCAACAAAATGGTGGAAAATGTAGTTTTCCTTCCCACTTCTCTCACCCAAACAATACGTTAAACCCACAAAATATACCTGAGCTTCTGGAAGCAGTTTCCTGCAGGCCAAATAATGGGAAACCTGCATCCCTCTTTCCAATGTAGCTTCTCCTAAGCGAGCTTGCAGAAGATTTGACAGACTCCAGAGGAACAACAACCGCTGCCACATTGTCCATACTGCCTCTTTTGAAGGCAGCATTAACAATTAAATCTGCCAATGAGTAGGAAGATGAAGGGGTACACTCCGATCTCATGTTACTGAAATGGTGTACTTCCCACAACAAATCACAGACATCCTGCACGCTCATCTTCTCAAATACACCATCAGATGCCACCACCAAATAGCTATCATTAGCAGTCAGAGACTGCCAATCAGTTACTTCTGGTGCAGATATAACACCATAACTGTTGACAATTCATTATAAGAAATGCATAAATATTTCAACACAAAATTTTAGATTATGAAGAAACTAGTCATCCTGAAATCTTAAGCTTTTGCTATAAGCTTGGGCTTTATGAAAAGAATTAGCGTTGAACCTACCTTTTAAAGAGTACATCACCAATAGCCCGTGTAATAGCCAGCTGACCATTTATGCGAGGCACACCAGCCCAATTTTGAACTTGACCGCCAGCTGTTTCCACCCGAATTCTTTCATCATCTCTGTCTGGATGATGATCACTGGTCAATTCCTTTACTGCAAAATGAGTGAGACCATGGGAGGAAGCCAATCTGTACTTTTCACGATCCCACACAGAAACAGAACCATCATGCTCTTTCTGCCTATATAGCTTTAATAATGAGTCTACAAATCACAAGGAACTAAAATTAAAAACCTTTTAGTTATGTTTCCTCAAAATGAAAAGTAAGCTTGTTGCCTTGTCATAACCAAACATCATATTTAGACAAAAGAAAAGCACAATAGAATAATATATAATATTCTAATTATGCCATTATATATTTGTCTTAAAAGTTGAAAGTTTAATTACATTTCATAATCTTTCTCACCTTTAGCCTCTCTGGGAGACTGAAAATTTTCAGAGCACAAGATGGCCTTAGAGTCTCCAATATTGGCAACCAAAATTTTATCATCCGCTACCAAAACAATGGTTGCTGTAGATCCTGAGTGAAGATTATTTCTAGAGGCTTCCTTCATAGTTCAATTACAAGATGTCAATGCAAGAACAAGTACAAAAAAGTATAGTATAAATTTTGTAAAACTGAACAGAAAGTCAAACTTGCCTCAGAAAATTTAGCATCAATGTCATGGACTGCTCTCAACAATGCTTCCTTCAAAATTTCCAAGTGAAAAGAACCATCAAAATTTGGAGAAAATGTATTCTGAAACCTGGAAAATTATTTCTAATTGAGGCAGACATACAAATGAGAGAAACAAAAGGTATGTAAAATTTTAAATCCTATTAGGAACACTAAGTCCACTTGTAAACAAAGGAAACAACTCTAAAGCCAAACCAAATGTTAGTAGTGACTACTGACTGGTGACTAAATTAGACATTCAGAATTATCCACAAGAATACTGCTATGTGCCTAAAATAAATTATGCAATTCTAATTGACATAAGTTCCTCATAAGTTCATATCAAGAATGCATCAACGTGTCACTTTAACATCCACTGCTATGCATAAAACCAACCTTTTTTTTTTATCAAAAGAGTGATGTGCAAAGCATAATAAACCATACTTGACGTTAAATCAATAATACTAGAGATTCAAAGGCACCTTTCAGTTATGAATTACTTACAAACATTGATATAATCATATAAGTAAGAAGTAAAACTAGCGATATAAAGCACCTTTCAAAATGCAGTTCATGCCATTCCAAACCTAGAATCTCTTTCCATCTATGCAGTAGGTTTACATGATCACGATCTCTCTTGTGAAGCAAGGTTTCCGGTGACGTCTTCGAAATAGCAGAAAAGGCGGCATCGAGAAGAAAATAAGTATGCAGAACGAAATACTCCACCAAGAGTTTCGACGACATCTCACTAGCTTCTGCACCGTTATGACCATCGAAAACGGCCACAATGCCGACCGCAACCTCCTTGACCCCGTTCGCATCTGTTCCAGCGTCAAACGCAAGAAATTACAACGAATGCTTCAGACGAAGCTGCTTCTGGAACACAAACCAAAAGAGAGAGAGAGAGAGAGAGAGAGAGAGATTCGGATAGCTTACCGGGGAAGGGAATGCGAGCATCGAGGACGCAGAGAGCGCGATCCTCTTGGGAGTTTCTGCGGCCCTGGAGCATCGCGGTCTGGCAATGCGCGGTGGTTTGGGAAGGGGAATCATAATCGGAGAGCTTCCAGCGGGGACATTTTGGGGATTGGAACACCGCCGGAGCACCGCCGTTCTTGTAGACCGTCAAGCACGTAGACGATTCGCCTTGGACGAAGGGGATTGTGGCACAGAACAGAAACCCTAACGCGAATAATGGAATCATGTCTGGCAATTGAGGTGAGGAATTGAAAGGTGCCGAATGATGCTCATTGCAGTGCACACACACATTCCCACTTGAGGTCTAGTACCCCGTTAATTTCCAACTACTTTCTTTCTTCCCAGTTTTAATTCTGTTACGATCACATTGTCCCAAACCGCCACCGTGCCAAATATCGTCAATTCAACACTTCACGGTAGACACGGAATTGGAACTATTTTGTCTTTTGCTTGCCACTTCTGCATCCTGTTTATAAATATCAGTAACAACAATAATAAATGCAATATCCATCTTCATTAGATTTGTAATTTTTTTTAACTTAATAATAAATGTAATATCCATCTCATTAACTAATATTGTATTGTTCAGTAATGTACTCGATAGTGATTTTGACTTTTTATTTTATTTTTTATTATTTTTATCTCGTCTAGCTAGTGTAACTTTTTTTTAGATGTTAGATGTTATGAATGTTAATTTTTTTTTTTTAAAAAAGAATGCAATATCCATCTCCATTATATTTATAATATAATTTTTTACTTATTTTATCTTTTAATTAAATATTATAACAATATTTCAGCGTGGATGTATAGTATAAATATTTATTTTATATATAAAATTTATAATAAATAAATTTATTTATATTTTTTAAAATATAAATTATTTTAAATTGTATGATGAATAATTTATATAATATAAGATTATTTTTAATTATTAATCATTTTTAAAAATGTTAAAATTTTTAATTTAAAAATAAAGATAAAACATAAAAAGTTGAAAAAAATTATTAAAAAGATATTCTTTGAAGAAAAATTTCTAAAAATGCTTTTATTGAATAATAATTATTTAAATAATTCTCATTCAAAATTAATTACTCTAATTTATATATGTAAAAAATTGATAATTAATTTTTATTTTTCATTCAATCTTTATTCTTTCTCTCTTTTTCTTCCTTTAACTTTTCAATTGTCGTAACATGTACATTTCTCATTTTCTATTTATTTTTCTTTTGCTCCTCTAATTCCCAACGTTCACTTGTAATATTTTTATGATTACCAAAAAAAAAAATACAAAAGTAGTAATAGTAATTTATGACAATTATAAAGGCGATACTTTAAAATAAAAATGAACTTCTTTATCTCTTAATTGAATTACAAATGACTCTCCCGTTATGTTTCAACTTTTCAATTCAATTACTTTGTCTCTCACTAAACTACCCAATATATAAAAAATCTAGAAAGAAAATCCAAAAAATATGAAAAATTATGTGAGAAAATTTATGTATAATAATTAATATATTTCCCTAAACATACTGGATTAAGAAAGAGGCTTTTTTAGGTAAAAGGAGATGTTAATACGGTTCAAATAAGATAACACGTATATCACCTTTGTTTCTTCAGAAGAAAGATGTGTGTAAGTATAATCCAGCAAATCGGCAACAGAAGCTACAGGACCGATCGTCATGGAAATTTTAGTTTTTCCAGGAAAGGACTGAAAAGCCAAAAATTAAAAGTATCTTAATTACCATTAACAAAGCCTAACATTCTTCATTAAAAGATACAAATTAATTAGATTTCAATAATCTTGATGCTTTAAAGAGAATAATTTTAACTTCCCATTCAGTATATGTTTTGTGTATAAGAAAGGAAAAAATGATCTAAGTTACCATCTTTATTTCACGAAATTTTAACCATATAAAAATGAGAATAATTAGTAGCTATTCCTGTTGAAAAGCCACGTCCAGGACAGTTTATTTTATACATTCGAGTGTGACATGTATCGATTGATTAACCTTTCTTCTCATCCTCTACTTCATGATGATCATGAATGAACTAACGAGTCTCAATAAAGGGTGCAAATTGACGTGCAAATGTTTGTCACATTTAGAGGAGTGAGGACAGACAGGGTCCAAACACGAAAACTACATCACCGGCAAAAGCAAAGAAAACAGGAAATTATCGTTAACAAGAAAAGGAGAACCAAAAATAATTTTGTGTACCAAATTAAAAATAAGATGTCGGATCATACAAATACAAAGTCTAGTACATTCGAGAATGTTATAGAACTTTTATCAGATACAACCACCATTATTTTTTTCGAATAAAAAAAAAATACCGTATCTTGGTAATGAAGTAATTATTCTTATCGTTTTAAGATGAAGGAAAGACAAGTTGGCTGTGGTGGGACTGGGAACCCAAAACCAAGATGCTTCTAGTGTAATAGGTCAATTCATACTCGTGGACTGCATGCACTATGAGACCTGATGCCATGTCACGATAATTGCTTGCCAACTCATGCTTTCTGGCACTCTTCACCGGTTGCAACTATTTTCTTGAACCAACTATTTTATACTATCATCACTTTTTTTTTAATAGTATTTTTTCTTTTATTAATATGAAAAGCATTATATATAGATTATTATAAAATAAAGTTAAATAAATAAAATAGATCACAGAGATAATTTACTCAGATAAAATATATTATGAGTCATACATTTGATTATAATTAACTACTTTTGAGACTGAATTTACAACCCAAAACAAGTTTAATTTGTTTTCTACGTATGGATTGTATTAGTTTCATTACAAAACATCTATTTCTTGTGTTTTTAGTAAAATTAAATTAAAAAAATAATGCACCATCGAGAAAAAGAAATGTTTGTAGGAAGAATTATATTAATAATCAAAGTAATTATTATCCACAAAAATAAACTAATTATTAACATTAACTTATTCTTTTTTTTTTCCTAAAAAAACTTATGCTTTTCAGTATCCAAAAGAAAAACTACTTGTGCTTTAAGAATGATGAACACACTTATAATAGGTAACTGATCTTGGATCCTTAACTTGGCTTGTTCTGTTATAAGAAACAATTTAAAATCTAAAATACGTTCTTTGCAAATGATTAATTAATTTAAATAAAATCACAACAATCCTTATTTTAAAATAAAAACACATTTCGTCCTGTTGCTAGCAGAAGTCAAACCTAATCAAATGAAAAATGAAAACTCAAAAGTCAAATTAAAAATTGCTGCAAGTGCAATATTTGTTTAACTGCAGAGTTCATTATATATTTGTGTATGTAGCTGTACGGAAATCCTAAGTAATGTTATTGTCCCATGAAATCATGAATTAGTTTACATCCTACCGACCAGACCAGGCATAGCCAGAAAGAGAAGTCTGCTCTTTCTTTCTTCTTTCCCTTCTGTTAACAATTATTATTTGTGGTTTTGAACCAATTTGTCACTCAATTTGCCTTGCAAGTTGCATCAAATATTATAAAATCAGTGTGACAACCAAATCCAATCCTCAGGCCAATTATGAACCCCACTTCCCACCCCTTACATGCTTGCCACTGTAACTTCCAGAATTTTCCAAACCCATGGCCCACCCACTCTTGCTATCTCATCCAATTGCTTCATAAGGAAGGGGCCAAATCAAATTAATATGGATATCTAGAACTTTCTAATCGATTTTTTTTATTTGGTATACTCCAAAATTTTCTTCTATATATGGGCACCCCCAACAACCAACTCTTTCTAACGACATAAACCACTTTTTTCCTCAACAAGGAAAATAGAGGCTCATCATCTGCTTTCTTATCCAAAAAATAAAATTCAATCATTCACTTTTTCTTCATGTTCATTCATAATCTTTCTCTTCATCCTCGTTTTGTTCATGTCGCAGATTTTCCCCCTTCTATAATCTTTATACTTTCTCTCCCCTTTGTAGTTTCACTAGTCCATGCCTCCCCTCTAATACTCTTCAATTTTCTACTGTATGGTTATGTGCAAATTTCCTCACTGAAAAAATCACGCTTGAATAAAGTTACCAATCTACGTTAAAAGCATAAGTAACAAAATTCACGTATCAGAGGTTTAGCAGAAAAAAATTGAGAATGAGTTATACATATCCAGTGAAAGAAGAATACTCGGAACCATCATCATCATATCAATTAGATAGTGAATATCCACCGAAGCCAATTGAGGGACTTCATGACACAGGACCCCCTCCATTCCTCACCAAAACTTTTGATGTTGTGAATGACTCAGCTACCAACCATGTAGTTTCTTGGAGCAGAGATGGCACAAGCTTTGTGGTTTGGGATCCACATACCTTCTCAACAAGTCTACTTCCCAGATACTTCAAGCACGGCAATTTCTCAAGCTTTGTCAGGCAGCTAAACACTTATGTATGTATTATCTGATCACGATATCTCTTTCATTAACTTTCCTTCAAATTTTAATGCATACGTGGTTTAAGATTTTGCTTGTGATTGTGAAGACAAATTAATAAAGAAACCAATTCTATTCTCCCTTTAAATGACACCCTTGTCCTTCTTTTTTTTCCTGCTTGCTTTTGTAAATTTTGTTGCATCTTGTTTTCTCTAATTCTCCTCCTAGTTAAACTTACAAGTTTCAATGAAAAATAACTATCTACCAATGTTTTATTGAATAGTGATATTGCAATTACAATTTATTCTCAGTTTGTCCAATTTCAATGGTTTAAAATATTGATTGTGCTGTTCAATTTTACAGGGTTTTAGAAAAATTAATCCAGATAGATGGGAGTTTGCAAATGAAGGATTCTTGAGAGGGCACAAGCACCTGTTGAGGAGCATAAGGAGAAGGAAGGTGCCTTCCCAATTAACACAAGGTCACCACTGCGTTGAAGTAGGACGTTTTGAATTAGACAAAGAGATTGATCGTTTGAGGCACGACAAGCTGGTGTTGATGATGGAGCTTGTGAATCTAAGACAGCAGCAACAGAATACCAGATTGTGCATTCAGGAGATGGAGCGAAGGTTACAAGGGACAGAAATCAAGCAGCAGCAGATGATGTCATTCTTAGCTAAAGCTATAAGAAATCCTGCCTTTATACACCAACTCCAACAGAAAGAGAAGAGAAAGGAGCTTGAAGAAGCCTTCACCAAAAAGAGAAGGCAAATTGAGCAAGGAGCTAGAGGTATTGGAGAATCAAGCAGTGTTAAAGTTGAGGCCTTAGAATTTGGGGATAATGAATTTGGAGTGTCAGAGTTGGAAATGTTAGCTAGGGAAATGCAGGGTTTTGGAAAGGGGAGGATAGAGAGGGAGGTAGGAATGGAGGCACTGGAATCACAAAGGCTGAATAGAGTACTTGATGAAGAGTTTTGGGAAGAACTATTGTTTAGTGAGAAATTTGAGGGTCGATTAGACATTCCAACTGCTGAAGATAAAGATGAAAATGTTGTCCATGTGTTGGCCAATCAACTTGGTTGCTTGGATTCAAGTCATTAAGTGAACCACTGAATCAAGATGAACCTTTTTTATTCTGTTCACTAGGTTCAAGACTTCAGGTCATGTCAAAGTAAATTTGCTCAACAAGACGTCACATGGAGGAGTCATCCTAATTGGCACAAGACAGTAAATTACAAAAATGGAAATCTTTTAATCTTTACTGTTTCTAACTCTATTATATGTCCTTTAGTAGCACTTGGTAAAACCCCGAATTCTCATTTCTCTCATTGTTTAATAAGGTAGGTTGCTACTGGTGATTGGACAAGAGTCTTTGGTAGTGATAGCGGTCATTATTTACCACAAGGTTCAGTTTTTTAAACCTTCTTCAAACACCTGTGTATGTGTATGTGTATGCATCATATCAACCCAGATATGTCACTGCTTCTTGTAATTTTTTTTTATTACCTCAATGAATGTAGATTACTCAGAAGATGTAGCATGGACAAGAAGTGGCCGATCTCCAACAATAGTAACTGAAGATCAAGAGCCAGTTGTTTGGTTAAGGTTGTCGGTTTGATTTTTTTCCCCTCCTAGTTTTTTTGTGGATATCCTTAACCACGGTCGACTCTTTTATGGATGATGTTACATATGTACTTAGGTTTCGTCAGAAATCACATGTTCATGGTTCATTTCTCGTCAAAAAATCATTTGCAGACTTCAAGATGAGTAGTGTCACACAGTTCAGAATGTTATCACATTATGAAAGGATCCTTCTTTTTTTCTTTTGTTGCCCCCTATAGGGTATATATAATCACATAACAGGGTTGCAAGAGTAGAATGGTAACCTTAGGTAACAAATTTCTCTCTCTTATGGTTGAATACCTCGTCTGAGTGTGAGTGTGGGGCTAATGTACAGCGCAAAATTTTGGGGTGGGGTGGGGGTAATGGTCGTGTCTGGTTATTAGCTGATTAATATTTGAGACTTCAAGCTTCAATGATGGGAAAAAAACTATATCTTAAAAGTACAGTTGGTTTTTGCACACATTCATGCGGTTAACAAATTATAATCAATGAATGAAGATTAGATAGTTAATATTTTATCACGATAAATCAAATTTAAAACATGCATTCAAATTGTTTTCATTTTTATTCAATAATTAAAAAAAACACTAACTATATATTTTTTATTATTGGATAAAAATAGTTGAAAATCCTGCATATGTTTTTATGTTTTTATTAAATGAATCTCATCATAATTTTATAATTTTCAATAAATTTTAATATAAAAAGTATATATTAAAAAATATATTACTAACATTTTTAATAATTATAATTCTCAAATCACGTGAATATGTGAAGAGTCCAACTATAGTTGTGTGTGTTTTTGGTTTAAAATTTTGTTGAAGACCAATTCAACCTTTTACTCTAATCACGTTAAATTGTATTGGAAAGTATGTGAACGTCAAAACAAACACAATGTATCGAGTCCAATTTATTAACAACTCAAATAGATAGCAAAACCTGCAACAACCATTTGCAATCTTGGAATCACTATACATAGCTAGATAGTAATTAGAGTCGATCTAATTAAATCTTTCACACACTCATGCGATCAGAAGATTGTAATAGTTGGATGAAGTGCTTACAACATATATTTTGTAATGATTTTTTTTTTATATAAATGAAATTTAGGGGAAAGGGATGGTGACTCAGTCTAAGGTAGGAAAAGTTTTTAGACCCAAAAAAGTTTACAAAAATATTTATATTTATCTCATCTCAAATATAGAGTGAGAGTTTGAACATACAATCTTTCGTAGACAATATGAAAAATAGAATAACAAATAAGAAGATCAATTGGATGATAATGATTGCAATGAATCTTCAAGAATCATCTCTTGAGGCCTAAATTTTCAATGGATGAGGTGAGAATTTAGGTTTTGTGAAAATGTGGACGTCCTAATGGGCCTCAACTTCAACTTTTATAACACCCCAAAAGTCAAAATCAACATTCTCAACTCTTGCTATAGTGTTTTAGATTTTCTTTGCCAATGCTTAATGCTGGAATCTAAGTTTAAAGGGCTTATCTTAAAATAAATGATATGATGATTTGCATTCCAAGCATTGGCAAGACCCATGCTTATGATGTTGCAGCATTTTGTCAGCGTTTCTTCCTATTTCCAGCATTTAAGTTATGGGGCCTCAAAAACTAAGGTTTCTTTTACATCTAAAACACTGAAGGTTGCATTTGTTAACAAAATCATACACATAAATCATCAAATATGAATTTATCACAATTTCAAATTTTAAAATTTTCTGGTTCCCAGACAAACTTTAAAAAGTGAAAAGGAATTGGATTCAATTATTTCAATTGCATGCCCCAGTTGATCCCTTCATTCAATTCAAAAATTCAAATGTATATTTACAATGTCTAGCTCGTAATTCATCAAATATATAAATCATTATTATGCAGTTAATTAATTCAAGTTGTTTAAAAATTAAAATCACCAAGTACATAAAGACTTAAAATGTTACACAAGAATTTTATTTCTTTCTTCTCACCAATAAATAATTCACTCAACTGTTTGGATTTGTATTTACTCTTCGTCATCATCAGGAATTACCAAATCCTACTATATGCTTGATAATATTATAAAAAAAATATATCAATTAAATCAAAAGCTTCAAGAAATTTTTTATGCTTTAAGAGATTTTTTATTAGTTGTAACGAGACAGTTAGAGTAAGATAAATGAGAGAAAAAATTTAAGATATTTTTATTGAAAAATAAATTAGTCTAAACTTATTTGTATAAAATTTTTCCACTTCTCATTCACTTCAACCTAAAATTATTGTATACTTCAACCTAAAATTATTGTATATATAGTAAGGTGTTTTCTTTTGACTTTTTAATTTTATTTCTTTTGCTTTCTTTATTTTATTTGTTTCTCAATTTCTTTTATGTTAGCTTTTGTCTTTTTTTTTCTTTTTTTTTTAGCTCACTACTAGCTCATTTTTTTTCCTTTTTTGTTTGCTATTTTTATGTTGACATTTTGCTTTGCTATATCTCCCGCCCTCAAACTTCAAATTCTTACTGGCCCCCAAGCAAAGTGCCCTACATAAGAACCCTAAATTCAAGCACAAGCTTAATCATCATTTTTCAATAAAAAAAGGTTAACATTATTTTTCAATCTTTAAGAATATAAAATGAGATTAACTTAGAAGAAAAAATGGAGATTATAAGGCTCAAAGTGACTAACAATTAATGGATTAATAAAAAGATAGGCCATTTGGTCTTAGGTTATTAGAAAAAAAAGTGTTTCCATCGTTAGAAAACAAAAGAAATATGACAATTACAAAAAAATAAACAAGTTCTCAAGCAACCAAGCAATCTTGAAATTAAGAACTCAATAAGAATAATTTATGCACAGGAACAAAATCTTACAATGGGTTAAGAAATATTTCTTGATTCACACAAATTCAATCTATGTATAAGGTGCTTTAAAACAAAAACAAGTTACAATTTTTTGGTCAATTCATGGCAAGCTCAGGTCATTGTAGAGTGAAGCATAATCATTATACATCTCGGTCAAAATAATTATAGAGAGTTCAATAAAAGTCAATTGTCTTACCTTAGATACAATATCCGTGTCATATATGAGAATCGAAGTACAACCACGTGATCTAAACTAACTTATATAAATTGATTCTTTATATAATTTAATATAAAGAGAAAGGAAGAAAAAAAACATTGATTTGATGACATTTGTCACAACTAATTTCTCAAAATGAAGTGACATTAATTTCAAGATTTTGAGATAAATTATATTCTGGACAAATAATGACTCAAAGGGAGTTCCAGCTAAAAACACCCTATCAACCTTGCTAACAATTCTAGTAATTTCCTCCTCCTCAAGTACAAATTTGCAGAGGTGATCACAGGCGATGGTGAGGTTGTTGTGTTGATCCATGTACAGAGTTGCAAAACCATAGTGACAGAGTTGCAATTACAGAGAAGGAATTAATTTTATTTAATTATATCAATAAGAGCTAGAAACCCTTGCAATTCATTGTTCAGTCCAGATAATCAGAATTGAATTCTAGCTTACTATAATCTCATTATTTTAGGGGTCGAGGGTATCTCAGTGAGCTTCAACTAGATCTAGTGAATCATATTTGTTTAGTACAATGAGCCTTTGAGTGGGAGGTATGGGGAAATATTATGCTTCTTAATCTTGAACATGGTATAATGGACACCATTCCTGAGCGTACCTTAAATAAGATGGTATCCGAAATAGAATACATGTATAAAATAAAAAATAAAAAATAAAAATAAAAATAGGAGAAAGGATGCATGTTCATGTGTCCATTGAGGTTATGAGTCTACTGTTAATGCTTGCATGCCTGACCATTGAGCAGAGGCTAAATCGTACTTCATTCATCAAAAGTTCTTACGAATATTTTCACTGGTACTGTGATGATGATAGTCTCTGGAAGATGTTTGATCCTTACTCTGTCTTAAAAACTGAAAGCAATTAATCCTGGTACATCGGTGCATGCATGTTGTTAAATTTTCTTCCAAGCAGTAACCAATTGGAGTTTTAGAACAACAAACAGCAACGCACTTTTGAACTGTTGAAAGCATGCATGCATGAGTCATTTCCACTGCAACGTTGTTTGACGGATACTGTTCGCAATCATTCCTCTAAAAATCTTGGATACTCTCTGTCACTGCCTTACGCTCCAAGTCAAAAGCATTTGAAAAATTCCATTGGAAACAACTGTGTGGAACAATATTCAATGTTCTCCTCTCTCCATGATCCTCTCCTTAGATGAAAACAAAAAATTGAGATAATCATATGTCACAGTATGAGGTTTTATTTATTAGGTTAATTATAAATTTTTAATTTTATTTTGATTATTTATTTTTAAATATTTATTTTAGTCATTTATCTGTTTGTCTTGGTCCGAATAAATGATCAATTTTTTTATCATAAAATACTAAAATAAATTTTTTAAAACATAAAATATTAAAATAAATTTTTATCATAAAATAAAGAATTAAAATTATAATTTAATTTACTTTTTTAATCTTTTACTTTCTAATTGAAATATATTATATTAATAAAATTGATGAAAGATCAAAATCTCACCCAATAATAATTTCATGATAGAAAATTCATTTTCTAGTTAATGTGTTGTAGACTTTGCCGTCAAGAGCTGATGCAAGTCACAGTCTTCTTGTCCTTGACTTCTCTTGCTGTTTACGGTCCAGATCTTTCGCTTACATGATTTTGTTTGGTCCACGAAAAAAAGTGGGAGAAAAGAAGTAAAAGAAAAAAAAATTAAATTGTTTGATAAAAAAATTAAAAGACTTTTTTTGGTTGTTTATCAAATTAAACGTGAAATAGGAAGTATTTTGGGTTAGTGTTATAAAAATTGGTTTGAATTGACTAGTGTGATTTAATTGGTTGATTTTTTAGTTGAACTGATGACGACTCAACCGATCAAATAGCCTGAATGAATTGGTGACTCAGCAGATTTTTTAGTGTACCAATGTGTTATATATATTTTTAGGATTTTTAAGCTATGATACAATTTGTTTATAATTTTTGAAACTAAGAATTTTATAGGTTATCAACGTTTTAAACTTTTTTTAATATACGTTGATTCACGTGATTCGACCAACGATTCAATGTTTATGAGTTAATAACCTATATTCGAGTTTGATAACATTGTTTTTATGTTTTGGATAAATGACAAAACAGACTTTCTTTGCTCATGTTTTCGATTTTATGTGGATGAATCTCCCTAATTTTTCTTTTCTTTTCTCCCTTTCACCCAAAACGAATGGTGAAAATGTTTTTTTGGTAGAATAGAACTTTGTTTGGATTTGCAAGAATCTAGAAGTTAATTACATAAATTATTCAACTACTATTCCAATTGATATGAAGGGGAAAATTCCAGTCACCTGCCAAATATTATTGCTGCTGTGTTTGTAAAGGTTGAATTCTTTGAGTATGTTAAATAGTCAATGATGTCATGCTAACTAGTAAAGACTAAATTGGAAGGTATGTGACAATTCATATGAAGCACAACTCAGGTCAAAAACATGGGATTATTATTTCATTCATTGAACTACTTTTGTTTTCCTTTGAATAATTAAATTCAACCAAGATGAGCCGACATGATGTTGAAAAAGAAAGGAAAACCAAGCTAGTAACTCTAGTTTTATTCTCCACATTGGTTGTATATGCATATTTAATTGGAACATTTTGTGGCCTTCATTTCCTTTTTGATTTTCAAATTTCCTTCTCTGATTTCCCCACATTTTACAGGGCATGAGAAATTGTTTTATAACTTGGGACCCATAACCCGAATAGTCAATAATTTACACAAACGAGACCTTTTATGTGGTTGGGAGCCTTTTTTGTATCTATCCATAACCATTGACTATTGGGCCTTGAAAATGTCCTAACTTAGGCTCTATAATGACAGCGAAGGAACGAAGATAACCCTTAAAAAGGGTAACCCAAAACATATTTAGAAGAAGAAGAACAAAAGGATAACCATTAAAGGAACTACGGAAGGGGAAGAAATTATTTATGTATAAGGGCATATTTAATGAAAGTTGGAAAAATTAATCTTAACAATAAATAATTTTCAAGATTATTTTATTACAGTCTAATAGTAATATTTGGTTGTGTGATTAAAATTACTCCGCTCTTATTATCTTACACATTCACTTAATACGATTTGTGTGTATGGATTTAACTCAATTGTTTCAAGAAACAACATGCAAAGTTTTATTTACACTTAATTTTTAATCAAATTTTTATTTTTAATTAAGTAATAATTAGAACAACTAATACCACCTCCACCCCTTAAATATGCATAAATATATTATACTTATTTTAATTTAAAAATTTTCACCATCACCTTCGAAGATATGTATGAATAAACAAAAGAACTTTATCGAGGTACTTTTCCTCTATTTTTGCAACTTCGATGTTGTTAACAATTAGTTTCAAACATTATTATTCATTTTTAGCTTTTAAACTTCTTTACTCTTTACTTTAGAAATTCATTTAAATTTATTTTATTTTTAAAATTAATAATAGGACTTAAAAGACTGTCTCTTTATTTACATCACCCCTTAAAACTTGATCATTTTTTTTAGATTTAATTATCTATGTTTTTATTTAAATTTGGTTCACTTAAAAATTTTATTTGTGTACTTGACCCCTTATTTTTAAAATATTTCTAATTTTATTCTTAACTAGTTGTTAATGATTTTAAGAGTTACATAACAACAAATATATATATATATAATATTTATTTATATTAGTAGAAAGATAGGCATTATTGTGTCTATTTATCCATATTTTTTTATTTTTTATATAAGACAATTAAAATTTGGTATTTAATAATAATTTATTATTATTGATGTGTATGTTAATTTTATTTTAATTTATCTTTTGTTCAATACATCCCATTCATAAATAGAGAAGTTAAAAGAAGATAGAGAATTAAGACTGAGTGGGAAATATAAAGTAGAATAAATTATAAATTATATTGTACAATTGAGGGTGTTAAAAATATAGGTTAAAAAAGGCTAAAATGTAATGCATATTTATTCTCCATAATAATTTTATAAAATAAAACAGAATGTACGTAATTTATTCTTGTGAATATTAAAAGGTGTTAGTGACAGAGTCAATACAGGGCATGAAAGAGTTGTGCCTTGGTCCCTCCTCGTCCTTATGGTATCTTTCTCATTCTTATCCTTATTTTCTTCATGTTAAGTAAGTGTATACCTTTCGTTTATTTTTAATTATTTTGGCCTCTCCTTTTTTAATCACCCCTTTACGCTCCTCCTCCTTCTTAACTCTGTTTCAACCGATAGTAGTATTTTTTTTTTCTATGGAAATTAAGGTAAATGATAATTCAGTAAATTACGAGAGCAAAAATATAACCAAAACTTCACTTTCAAATTCACTCAATAGAATGGAATAAAATGAAATAATTAAAGAGCAGATGAAAATAGAATGGAAGTAAAGACCACCATAGTTGATCATCTTACTCATCTTCTAATGTGCTTACTTAATATCGAAGATCAATCAATATTTATGAAAAAATTATGTAAAAAACAATAAAAAAAATAACTATTAATTGACGTATTCAGCAATAATAAACTATTATCAAACATATTTTACTAATTTTTTTATTAAATTATGAATTAAATGCTAAGGTAAATTTTTTTCTTCTTTTATATACATAATCTATTTATTATAAGACAAAAGTAACTCAAGAAAGTTCCATTCTAATAGGAAAAAGACAATAAGACACCACAAATGTGATGACAACGAAGCGGATATAAATTTTCATAACTCGCAAAAATTTATAAAGAATAACCACAAATAAATTTTTATGTGAGAGGTAAAAACCACGGATAGTCAAGACCAAAGAGATCAGCCCACAAAATCAGGTTACTATGCGATTTCAAACACACATAGAGATACACAGAAACACACATAGAAATACACAGAAACACACGTAGAAATACACAGAAACACACAAATTGAAAGAGTGTTAATTTTCACAAGACAAAAGAGAGAAGACAGAAATGGAGAGAAAGAGAGAAAAAAGGTATTATATTTTTATCTTAATACAAAACAATCACGTCAAAATCGCGATATCTACTTTGTTAATAGTTGGATCGATGACACATCTTATCTATTAAATTATAAAAAAATAAATAATAAAAATAAAAAATAATTCTTTTAAAGTTATTTTTTAAATAAATGAATCTCTTAATCTCGTAACGGATATATGTATATCATTAGAAGAAAAAAAAAAACGCTTGTATCACTAAACTATAAGTAGGACAAACATAAACGGTCTAATTATCAAAGTTAAGAATGATATCTTAGCGAATTTTGTTTAATGAAATTCATGTAGCACTTGCCTAAGATGAACCCAAGAATTTAACTACCACCTAAAATTTTTACTTAATACATGCAGGTGGAATATTTTAGTGAAATTCTTGTAGAAGCCGCCCTATGGAGGCATAATTAATTAAAGACATTGTGATATTGATTTCCATAACAAAGGAGAGGCGGCAATTAACCTAAGCAAATCATTGGTTAAGAATTAGAAGGGGGCCGGGAATCTACAGAATAGGAACTTTCAACAGAATCATGTGTGAGAAAAATATGCACAAAAGTTTCTTTCTTTTACCAACAAATTAGTCCCAAAGGTATATGGTAAATAATTGTATCTCTACATGGTTTTATTTTTTACTGTTTAATTTCTCACTATGTATATGAAAAAGACATGGCTAAAAAGGAAAAACTCATTTATGTAATTTCTATGCTTTGAAAAATAAAATAATATCTAGCTATTAATTGAAAATTACCTTTAATTTACACAGAAAAAGTATACAAAAGCTTTCCGTTTAATACATTGCAAATACAAGTTAATTCTTTTATTAAATGCGTTGTCATTTTATTTCATTTTCCTTTTATACAATAATTTATAAAATAATTATTAAAATAGCTGTAGATATACAATTTTGGCATAATTGAATGACAAAAAAGAAACTTTTATAGAATTTCTTGTAAATACACATGTCTTGATATGCAAAAAATACTTGTTCCCAACCTCATATTATAATTTACATAGGTAATAACTATAATGTACTTGTATCCTTACATGCTAAGTTCTTTTAAATATATATATATATATATATATATATATATATATATATATATATATATATATATATATATATATATATATATATATATATATATATATATATATATATATATATATATATATGTATGTAGAGTCATTACCCACAGCTAGCGTAGTTATTGTAGAGTCATTAATATGAATGATATTATAATATTGATATTAATTATGTAAATAAATAATTAAAAATATATTATCTAATGAACCAAAAAGTATTCAAAGGTAATTTAATTTTTAATTATAAAATATTATAATTAGAACAATTTAATTTAATAAATATTTTAAATTCTAATTGCAACATATAATAAATGTATTATCCAGATATAACTAGCTAGGTTGGATTAGATATTATAATACTCATCCATATTTATGTCCTCAAAATTCTGTATGCAATTATCTATATATAAACTAAAATTTATTTGAATAGTAAAATATTATCTATTACGAATATTCGTTTAGTCTTCTAAATTCAATTATAGCTATTCAATCATAAATTAACATAATAAATTTATTAAATTTTATTATAATTATCTTAAAAATTATATCTATCGTCTTATAATTGGTCCACAGTTTAAAATGTTTTAAACTCATAGTGTGCATAGTTATTAAACTAAAAAATAATTGTATATTTTTTTAGTCCATAAAAGCTATTATTTTTAGTTTTGAAAGAAAAACATTAAAATTGATATTTTTATAAAAGAACATAATTATTATAATATTTAAACATATATTTAAGTAGAAAATACTTTTTTTTTTACTTTTAAAAATACAAAGGATCTATCCTTAATCTGAACGTGAAGTGAATCTCGTGAGGAAAGCATGCATCCACTGATCCACATCTAGTGTTTACCCGTTCCTCAAGCTAAATTATTTCCTAGAGGAAATATAAGAGGGAAACAAAAGAATCTTGAATCTTAACAGAGTATGAAATAATAACGAATATGGAAAATGTGTGCCAACTCATACAAGCTTTATTTTCTTGGCTCCGTACGTGCATCCCAACTTTGTTGCTTGCTATATATATTGACTGACTAAATAAATTATATTTAATTGTAATTTTAATCCTTATAATTTATAGTTTATGCATAATACTTTAGTCTTCACTATCCTTATTTTAGTTGCTCGCAATTTATTATATCATTGTTAAAATTATACCTGTTACTCTAAAATTTTAACAATAATTAACGGAAATTTAATGGAAGTGTGTCGTAGTACTTATTTATATAGATTGACAAAATAGAAAATATTTTATACATTTTATTTTTATTTTTATTTAAATATTGTATACATTTTCATTTAAAAATCTATATAATCCAATGTCATATCACGCTTGCCCTTTTATTATATTCCCAGTAATTAATAGACGAAATTTGGGGGGAGAAACTTGATTTCAACAATTAAGAAATTACATAAATTCTTAAGAAATTAAAATGAATTAAAGGGACTTAAAATCATACGGAACAAAACTGTAATTAAGTGAAAAAAATTAATTTATCATTTATGTAATAAAGTATACTTCTAATCTATATGTTGCTTATATGAACTAAAGTGCAAAATAGACTAGTTTGATACAACCTAATTTTTTCCACGAGCTGCGTATTTTAATTATGGTGTGGCCTAATCTATTGACTTGACCAAATTGATCTATTTCTCTCTTTTTTTTTAATTTTATATAAATAAAAAAATATCAAAATAGACTCGATAATATTCAAGTATATAAATTGAGGGCTTAGGGTTTACGATCCTTCGTAACTACTCTCGGGTTGGATAAATGATCCACTTTTTTTAGATCACTGTTATGATATTCGCCCAAAATTGGCACATCTAGAAAACAATAATAAGCTGAAAATATGGTTTAATTTTTATCTAAATGTATGTTTGTTTTTTAATTTTTATATGGAACCATTGGTGGGAACGTAAGGAAGGTAGAAGTTTTCATATGCGAGAATCTAGTAATAGAAGAACCCGTGAATAATGTCTGGCCCGCATGGAGATGAGGTATTCTTTCCCACTCATCATCAATGTGCCTCTCTCTCTCTCTCTCTCTCTCTCTCTGCATGCAGAATATTGCAGAATACACAGTAACAGGAATATACTGTAAGAGAATTAGATCAAATTAGAAAACCAAGAAGCACTGAAACACTATTATGAGATTGTTATCATAACCTCAAATGTGTGTGCATCAATCACTTAGAAAGGAAACAGAATACATATCTATAAACCGATCGACTTGGGAAGATTCATACATGCTCTCATCATCATCATCTAAAAACGTCATATTATTTGGAATCGTGCACCATTCATAAAGTAATTTTCAGTTACTCTTGAATATGTTATATCCATGGCATGCATGTCCATACATGATTGAGTGTGCGCTCGTCTAGGAATTCGTGTTGTTTTACTTTTCATATTCAACTGACCTTTAATTTCCTACTTTCTTTTGCCAGTAAAATTAAAACATATATATAGTAAACGTCGATATTCAATTCTAGGGATTGTGATATATATTGCACACAATTAATTGACCAGTTAAGGGAAAAACCTATGTTTTTCTCTTTTGTTTTATTAACGGTGAGCGAGTCTTGTTAATTAGTGTAAAATACTGAATTTTCTACATATAACGATAAAAAGTTAGGCGCCCACATGCATCTCAAATAAATTATCTTAATTAATTAGTCAATAATCAAAATTGAAAGGCCATCCACTAGCTTAATAAGAATTCTCAACAAACATAATTAACAAACTTTTTCTAAATTGATTTATCAATTTCCTGCAAGAATTTCGAGGGAGACTCTATCCAACTCGATCAAGACTATAATTTTGAAAAACTGTTCGATGTGACAAATCAAAGTAATTGTGATTCCTATATAAATTAGGACGCCATAATCTAAATATAGTAATTTTATTTTTAGATCATATAGGTAGCATATATTAATTTGAAGATCAAAAGACATGGATCGTTGCAAATAACCCACATTGGATTCCAAATTAACTATATATTTGTATACAGGAAGAGTAATCTGAAACTGTATGGCTGTAGTCACAAAGATCTAATTTGTGATGGGTCCCTATTTCATACACGCCTAAGGTGTATGGGATGGTTTGCATGGCTGCTTCTACGGAAGAAGCCCACGCATGGCCCCTAAAGTTAGCGAATGCCAATGTTTATGCTCACAAAGACAATTTTGACCTTTAAGCCAATGCAAAACCTTGGCTGATTTTACTTAATGAAATGGCTAAAATGGACAATGTGTGCTATACTTCCGTAGCTTTATATTTGGGTTTGGAATAAAGAATGAGGAAAGAAGAAAAGAAGAAACCTTTGCAAATTCTATCTCCTTAGTGGGGTTTGTTTGAGCACTTTCTCTACAAACTAGGATGTAAGAGAATAACACTCAAAGATAGAGTGACAGAAAATCCTCAAGAATATAATGGACAACAATTATTTGATATTAAATTCCACGAACCAAATAATAAGCTCGACGAAAGTATGTATACATGATCGATCGACTGAACATGCCATTTTGATGAGTTGTGAATTATTGTATATATCATCGAGACGGTGTAAGAGAACTTTAAAAGCATATGTATTTAAACACTTACACATTATATGTATATTCTTTTTTTCACTGTCGTACAATATATATAAGATGTTGTTTAAATTATATGCTAAATAAATTTCTATTATTAATTTTATAAATGCATAAAATTGGCAAAAAAGCTATGCTTCAAGGAATTTAGAATTCAGTCACTGAACATGTTCCCTCAATTGTCATTTGTTATTTAATTTCGTGTAACCAAATTAAAGGGAACGAATGACTAATGTACTATTATTAACTTATGCAAACTATGATAATGGTCAGATTATTACATGCACTGTAATGTCAATCAGTGAATCAATCATGTTAGTTGTGGGGTTATCTCTGCCCAAATGCATGCCTGTCACAAGCTTTTCTAGCTTCTCCTTCTTCTATTATGTTTTTTAATTATCTTAAGCCAGTTCGTGAGCAATGCCTCTCTTTTAAAATCAATCCGAGACACTTTTGAGATTTGGGTGTTTATTTCAAAAGAAAAGGCAGAAAGTGCCATCAGACCCTCGCTAAAAAGAAAGCAACTCTTTTTATACCTCAGATAAAGATTAAAACGATAAAATATAAAATTAAATAAGTGACGTGATTAAAAAAATAATTATGGAAAATATATAAAAATAATAATATAACCTTGCTCAAATAAATATTTATTTATTTATTAAAAAATATAAAAGTAAAAGGGGAGTTTTACGAGTCAAGAGTGAGTTAGGATACTTCCTAGTCTTTGCCTGGTCACTCCCGTCATCCACCTCCATCTTTTTCTCTCTGCAGACTTCTTAGCCTTTTTTTTTTCCAAATTTCTTTTTTTGTTTTAATTTTTTCTTAATATGTTTTACAATTTGCCACTACTTATTCCTCTTTAGTCTTCCACTGTCATCATCACCTTCTTCTCCTCTCTACAAATACCCAGTTATTGAATTTCTCTTTGCACACTCAAATAGACATATTAAGAAAACAAAGACAGGTTATTGAGTACTGAGATAATTGTGTGTTGAGGAAATATCTTCTGTTTTCCAATGGTTATTGATTGCATGGTGGATTCTATTGATGAACATAATTCTACATAGATAAACACACACACACACGTAGAGATTGGAAAGAGATATATACATATCTAAAATAGTTGTTCAGAGTTAGACAGCGACATGAAAAATAACCCACCATCATCATCTCCTCTCTTCACGAGATTAATTAATTATTTTATCTTTTTCTTTTAACATATTTTTTTTACCACAAAGCGAATGATGCTTTTCTGTCTATGTGTCTCTGCCACCTGTTCACTAGCAAGGTTCTGCATATAATAATTAGTGGTGCCCCGAGCTAGGATTTTGCATTTCTTGACTCGCCAAGGTGCAAAAAGTAACCATCAGGAAACCAAGTAATAAATACATAGCTACGATTTGCAACAAACAAACAAAGCGAGACATTAGAATATCGTATCTTGCTTTTCTTCTCTTTCTTTTTTCCTCCAACTTGGAGTTTTTCATCAAAGGCAATGTTCCCTGCAGTTATGTCCAATTCCAATTCCTTGTCCGAAGAGGCCACTGTCTCCTGTGGTACAAGAATCTCTGGAGTAAATCACATAGTCACAACCATTTCTCCACAACAGCCTCAAAAGATCAAGAAAAAGAGAAGCCTCCCTGGAAACCCAGGTAATTAGTTAATTATTATTTATAAGCTCTTTGGACTTTGGATTATATATATGTGTATGTAACATATATATTTATATCGATCCCTTCGATTAATAATTTTTATTTGATGACATGTGTGCTATTTAGGTTAATTTTCTAATTTAATTTGTGACACGTTAATTTCAGACCCGGATGCTGAAGTGATTGCTTTATCACCGAAGACTCTTCTAGCCACCAATAGATTTGTGTGTGAGATCTGCAACAAGGGTTTCCAGAGAGACCAGAACCTTCAGCTTCATAGGAGAGGGCATAACCTGCCATGGAAGCTGAAGCAAAGGAACAACAAAGAGATGAGAAAGAAAGCCTACGTTTGCCCAGAGCCTTCATGCGTTCACCACAACCCCTCAAGGGCTCTTGGGGACCTCACGGGAATTAAGAAACACTACTGCAGAAAACATGGAGAGAAGAAGTGGAAATGTGACAAGTGCTCAAAGATCTATGCGGTTCAGTCAGATTGGAAAGCTCACTCTAAAACCTGTGGTACTAGAGAATATAGATGTGATTGTGGAACCCTCTTTTCCAGGTATAAATATATATACATACATAAATATATATCACCTATCCTTGTACACAGGATTATTCTGAAAGAAAAATATGTACAATTCTTGAACAAGATTATTTCTAAAACAATATATCTTTAGAAAAAAAATACATATCACATCTCCTGTAATATTACTTGGTTTAAATCAATTAATTCATTTTTTTCTCCTTTGTTGATTAGTTTTTACTTTAGATGGGGTCTCATGTTGATTTATATATCAAAAGGGGTTCTCTTAATTATTATTTTTCGGTGGATCTTTGTTCTTACATGAGAATGGTAAGCTGGATTTCGCCTTAAAATTTGTCTCTGCTTTCAATGCTCCATGGCAGGTTGCATGAAAGTGGACACAGCTAATATACAAGTGTCAATTTGCAAGAGTGACTGAAACTTTACCCGTTTTTGAATCCTAAAACTGCCAAATGAATGTGCGGCCATTAACAACAATAACAAAAACAAAAAACACAATCCACATATCTTTTGTTTTTATCTACTGTTTTATCTGTGACTCAATAGCATTTTGTTGGTGTATTTTTTTTTTTTAACCTCATGATGCATGCACATGCAAGTCAGCATGAAGGGCATGATGTATACTGTTTTTACATTATGTCCAGAAATTATAAAGTCTTGAATTCATAGGGTTTTAGGCTACACAAAAAATTCAAGGGTGTCAGAGAGTGCTCAATTGTTTTCTAGACTTCTACTCTATATATACGCACATATGTGAGTGTATGGAGTGGCTGCAGTCTCTAAGAAAATGATGGAGATCTATTTTTGTCTACTGAAAAGTAAAAGAAGTATAATTAATATTGTTCTAAAATTTGTGATGATTTCTTACTTTTTCTTAATTTTTTTTGTTTAGCCTTTTTCTCTGAACTTTCATCATTGTGAAATCTGATAAATCTGATAAATCTGCAAAAAAATCTGATATGCTAAGTTGCTTTCCTCTAGCATCATCAGTGGATACATGGGACTCATTTTCATTTCCTATCTTCGAGTCGTGCATGAGCTCTAGTTTCCCAAGACTTCCGCAATCATGCATTACCAATAATCCTTTTAACATTCTGATGAGTCAATATAATTTTGTACAAATTTTAGATATTTTTTAAATAAAATTGACAATATAATTAAAAACATACTACTAACATAATTTAAGTCTTGTCTATTATTATATGTGCATGCATAAAGCATAAGGACATCCATCAATTGTCATTCATTTCTTTTCACCAAAAAAAAAAATTGTCATTCATTTCTTTGCCTCTCTCCTACTTTAAATTTGACCCTGCGACATAATTCATGTCCCATAGGTCTAAGCCTTTTACACTTCAATCTGTGTCTGGACTATTACCCTCTCCCATGCATGATTTTCCCCACCTTTTTGCAAACGGGGCACATTCTACAAGGACGACGTAATAAATCCTCCTTCGGTTTTGCAAACTTCACATTTTCATGCATGATTCACTTCATCCTGGAGCTCAGACAATACCCCCAAAAGAAAACACAAAAACCCCTTACTTCCATTCACACTTATAGCTAATTTTTTATTATAAGAAAATTCTTTTTAATAAGTAAAAATAAAATGCTCTAAAGTCTAAACCCACTCAAACTTTTAAAATGACTAATATAAAAATTTAAGATGGAGATCATGGGTCCATCATTCTTCTCCACCATATATATCAAAATTCAACCTTCCCCAGTTATATTACATATTTACATTACATATATATATTGAATATATAAAACAGGAGGTAACCAAACTTTTTTTCCCTTGTCAATTCATGTGTTTTCTTTGTTAATGCCATATAGATGCAGGAATGTGTCTTATCTTGTGCAGTGCAGGTAATTTTGTATTATTTGTGTGAAAACTGCAGGAAGGACAGCTTCATAACTCACAGAGCATTCTGTGATGCATTGGCTGAAGAAAGTGCAAGAGTGTCAGCAAACCAATTAGCCGCCACATCCACCACAAACCCATTAGTCCAATCCCTCTTCCTTTTCCCAAACCAACAACAACACAACAATTTCATCAATCCCTGGGACCCTAACCCTAACCCTAGCAACCTTGCTACCCTCCACAACAACATCAAACCTGAATCTCAAAACTTTCACATCCCCAACAATGTTAACAACCTCTCTTCTTCCCCATTCCTTCACCACCACCCCAAGACCATGATAACCTCACCCTTCCGTGACCTCCACGCGCACGCGCAACCCCACTCCAACGCTGCCACGTCAGCACACCTCTCCGCCACCGCACTGCTCCAGAAGGCCGCAACCGTCGGAGCCGCTCCCTTGACGGGCCCCACTCACGTGACTCAGCTCAGCATGGCCGAGTTGGGAACCGTGACTCAGCTCGACTCGGTGCCACCCGAACGCTACATGAACATGAGAGGCCTCAAGAACAGTGACGGTCTCACGAGGGACTTTCTGGGCCTCGCCAACGCCGGCGCGGTTGACGTTAGCATCGATGTCAAGGATATGCTAACGTTCACGGGAGGGAGCGCAGAGTACAACCATCACCACCAACCCTATGAGCACCATCATAATAACTCGCTTTTCAAGCCCCAACAAGGTTTTGGATTCCTTGGGACAACCACTGGCCCCGAATCCTGGGGAAATTGTGAGTAAATACCCTTTTAGTCTATGGAATTGTAAGCTTCGATCACTCCAAATTTTACAAGATATTTACTATAATCCTTAATTTTACAAGAGTTAATAGTTTTTTATAACCAAAAATATCAACAATACACTCTTTAACTATTTTTTTATGATTACAATTTATTAAAAATCACATGTTAAAAAAATATATGTTAAAGAGTGTATTATTGACCTACTCGTAACTGAATGACCTTGTTTAAAATTGAGGATTAAAGTAAAAATCTTGTAATGTAAGTTACTGATGATTGATACTTACAATTCTAATGACCAATGTTGGGTGTACTCGAAAATTGTTAGCACAACCAAGAGAGTGATTCCAAAACTAAGAGGGTAGAATGGGCAACTCAATTTGCCTTATCTCGTACCCTTGCACGAACTTGTATTTTTGCTTTGCCCCTTCAAATTACGTACAATGCTTTGTTGATGAATTAATAATTGAAACGTGTTTTAGTTCTGTGACGATTTTATTTTTCCTCAGTGGTCGTGTCGTTTGTTTTTTAAAGTATAATAATTGCTAGTATTTCTTTTTAGTTTCCGTTATACAAGTATATATACATTAAATGCCTAATTAATTAGTTAGTTGTTATGTATAGTAAGCATTGATATAAGTATAGAATTTGTTTCTTGAAGACTATCTGTGGAAGACTGTGACTACATGTGTATTGCACAGATGAAGTTGAGAAGCGCGACGACAGTGGCCTTTCTTGTCAGTGTGCAAACAGAGAAAATGTCACATGCAAAATTATAATGATTGGTCCTTTTGTTTTTATCACTACCCATGTCCTATCTTTGTCTTGACAGCTTTTCATCTGCTCTACGCTGCTACTAGGGAAAATTGGTGTCTTTCATATTATATTCTTTTCCATTCCCAATTGAAATGTTTATTTATTTAGTAGAATTTTCAGTTCCATGGTGGTGCTAATTAATAGTTTTATACAAAGAGGATCATGTTATTAGGACTAAAATCGACTGTGTTAGCTACTCGTCTTCCTTAATTAAAATATGAGGTGTTGGAATTCTGATTTTAAATATAAATGAATCATATTAAAATAAGAATATTCACAATTTAATAAGTTTATGATCTCCAGCAAAATCACACATATCTTATACGTAGAAAAAAATTTACCATTAATTATTCTTTTAAGAATGAGGGACCGAAAAGTAATTTAAGCTTAATATGATTTGATGATGCATTTACCAATTAATTTGGTATTTAAAGAAAGAAAAGTAAAACATGTTAAAATAATGTATTTATCATATCAAATATATAAAAAATTATTTAATATTTATTTCTATAATTAATTAAAATTTTTAATCAATGTTTCTTAATATTTTTAGGGCTTAGCAATTGTTAAAAAGAAAAAGAACTTACAGGTGATAGTACAAAGTTAATTACTGATATGCACATTCACATAGATGTTACAATATATGTTTACTTAATGATTTTTAATTAAAATATGACCCTCTCTGTTCATTTTAATCACAAATTTAAACACTCTTCCATAACCATTTTCCTATTAAAGAGTTCAATTTAGATACACTATCAACCTAAAAGATTTTATATACTATCAATTAATTATAATATTGCTTTAAATATTATTTTTAAAATAATTATTATAAAAGTTAATAATTTATAATTATATGACCACTACATTGTTAATGTATTTTAATTAATTGATTCATATTAAAAACTTGTTTAAAAAGATTTACTCCCAAAACTTTCCCACCTACTTTAAGCTTTTTATTAATTAATTAGGGTACATATGGATATAAAGACTGCATTGCTATGCTTATATTGTTAGCTCTTTTTTTTTTAGAGTGCTATGCTTATATTCAATAACTAGGTGTGATGAGTTATCCAATTGCTATTTTGTATAGGCAAAATCAGAAGAAGTAAAAACGCGAGAAAAACAAAATGGACATATAAATGTGCTCAACTTATTTTACCCTATTTGTTATACGCACGTACGCCGTGGACGACGGTGAATTAAGACAGAAAGAGTTGGGACTTTATATTAGAATGTGAATAATAAATGGAGCTATTTAGATATCTAATTAATTTACCAATGATGATGGAGGCTTTAGATCATATTCATATATAAACTGCAGATTCCTGTCTTCATTCTTGAATTTTATGAAAGCCACGGTAATTACTTATAGTTGTATGCATAACTATAGATGCACCTCATACCGATAATAATATAAATGTGTATAATTTTGTAGTATACATTATGTTTATAGATTATAGATAAAGAAGGAAATGACACGATCTTCAATGAATTTAAGATAAATTTAGTAAATAAAAATTAACTATATCAGTGTACGAGAAGAAAAACCTCTATGCAAAATCAGAGGTATACGCGTAGGTTATATCACGTAAATGAGGTGGTCACATGTCGGCAAGTGTTAGCTGTCACAACCATGCATGTTTTAAATGACCGAAATGCCCTTGCCGCAACCCGCATTAGAAACTAGCATTATTCATAAACCCAACATCTTATGACCCAACGTCTAGTATTTTTATATAAAAAAATCCACCTTGGTGGAAGATATATATGAAGTTCCCTCTATAATTGGTCAAATTAATAACCACAATCTAAATTTGTGCAAGAAAAATCTTCGTGAAAGAGGAACGTAAACTTATCATTTTGAATATTATTTGTATAATTATTTAGTTTAAGTCTCTGTCTGGATAGATAGAGAATGATGTAGATTGTCAAGCTCGTGCATAAGAAGTGACGCCATTTTTGGATTTAGCAGCTAAATGCCAAAGTCCTCCATGTCGCTAGCTTTTGTCTCTATATGTGCCATGCAAGACTTGGCTCCAAAAGGGTCAAGTAGGTCATTATTACTTCAAATTAAATTAACTAAGGAATTTTCATGAATCATATTCAGACCAAAACAGCTCATCTTTGCTTTTTTGAGAAATCCAAATCGTAGCCCGTGAGTCAATTAATGAGGTCGCTAAGTAAATTGTACTAATTACTATCATAGGATCTATGTGGGTCCACTGAACTAATTAATTGACGTACGTGTGAAAAAGGTGAAAAGATATTACTACTTCATTCACTAAACTATTATTTTAATTTTTGAAATTGTATTATGTTATTACAGTAATATTTAAAATTAAAAAATATCAAATAAACTTAATAAAATTAAAATATGTTAGTCATGTTAGTTTTTATCATTAATTTTATTATGAACTATAATAATAATTATAAAATTTACAAACTATAATGATATCATGTCATATATATAATTGACTAAAATGAAAATAAATTTAATTTTAAAAAATTATTTAATATTTTTTAATTTCAAATACTATTACGACAGCACCCCATTATTTTAGAAACTAAAATAATAATTTCGTCTAACAATTCAGAACAGACAAGTCAAGAAAGAAAGTACTTGTACATACATGCATGTGTACATTCATAGCAAAATTTATTTTTCTTCATTCCATTTGGAACGAAAATTGCGAAATCCTAAACCAACTACGGTTTAGCAACTTTGGGGTGCTGGGGCAGGCCACATTTATTGCCTAGAGCATTAACCAAATTCCAAGAAATTCTTTTTCTGGCCACTTTTTCTTTTGAGGGATGAAGGGAGAAAATGGATATAGTTTTGAAGAAATGGAGGCTTTTCTAAAGAGACGCTCCAAAACATGCAATATAGCTTATAAGCGTGAGTGAAAAGGGAAAATAAACTTACGGTGTATGTATATTTGTGCTGAGTGTTATGGTGGTCCGTGACACGTAGGTGGTAATCAATTAAAAGGAAAAGAGAAAAGAAGAGCACCATAGAAAATAAAGGAAAAGATAAAATATAAAATATAAAATAAAATAAATGTCAACGGTTATGAAAAAAATGCTTGATGCTCCTTTGAAAGTTTGAATTGCAATTCCTGGCCTTCTTTTCAGCCTATCCTTTATCAACTTTTGTGCCGCACACAAATCGTAGGCTTTGCTTGGCTATATCCACAAATACTGTTCTACATTTTAAGAAATACTGTATATAAATTCTAACTATTTATCATGCTTTGCATGAGCCACCAATTTGTCGACTTTAATTTATCTATGATCCTAATAAACACGACCAAACATGATAACAGATAGATCCCATGTATACAAAGAAAATATATATTGATAATTAGTGTTCATAATTTTTCAAAAAAAAAAAATTGACTCCTTAAAATGAAGAACGTATAGTATTTAAAAAGTAAAGTGTAAAATTATAATTATTAATTGAACAATTAATAGTTAAAATTTTAGAAATTTTAAAATCTGTTATGTATATAAATAAAATAAAAAATCTCGAGCTTTAATTTTCTAATTAATATTTACAACCCTTCGTTTTGTATTCTAAGAACATCTTTATTGCAAGAATTCAATTTAAATTATTAACTTTCTTATAGTGAGTCTCTTATTGATACATAAAATTTTAAAATATTTACTAATTTTTTATGCAATAGTTAAAATTCAACTTGAATTTTAAACTTATTTTTAATGAGTTTTATTTTAATTATCCCTTAATTCACATAGGAATCTCTGCTTTAACTTGAAATTTTATTTTTTTTTAATGGTTAAATGACCTTAGCTTGTAGTTACTTGTGTAACCACCTGTTCTTCTACAAGAACTCTGGTTGATTTACCCCAATGATATTCTTAAATTATTGCTTAATTTTAAGCATAAGACTTGATTGGAGTTGCTGTTAGTTTCAAACTCTAAAGGATTCATGTTGAGTGCTAGTTAGTTATTATTTTAGCTATCTATTTAATTGATCTATTGTTGATATTATGATTATTGGTGACGTTGGATGCTGAGAATATAAGCTAAGAAAAGGAATGAAGAACGTTCCTTGTGTAAATTCAGTGCAAGAGCATGGGGATTAACGAAAGGAAGTGGTGTCGGGTTTTATGGTTTCTTTAGGTGTGGGGTGTTATAATGGTATATGAATATCCAAGCTTTTAGAAAGTATATTTACAAGTTGCAGGGTTAAGGTACAATTCATCCCATTTGCCTTCTTAAAGAGACTACCTCTTTTCATGTCCCTCTGCGGTAAAAAGGAGAAAACCAAAAGCCTCTTCTATTCCCTCTGCTTCTTTTTCTCTCAACATACTTGCATATGTCATCTTCCACCACGGAATCTCATCTAAATCGCCCTTCTTTTTTTTCATCTTTTTCTTCCCCCACACTGCTAATAATTACCTGAACTTTCTTTTTCGTGCTATTCTTAGATAACATAACACACTGCTATTCTTGGACGGTCACATTCTTTGTCCCACCCACTTCCAATATTAATTTTACCACACATCCCTAATTTAATTTCTAATTCGATTGTAATAAGTTAAATAGAACTTTCAGATTTAGGCACCATGGTTCTGTTTCAAGCTGCCAAAATTTTCATCAATAAAATGCTGCCATAGTCAACCAGGATTTCATGTACAACAGAGTTACATATGTTAGCAATAGCTATTCCACTTTTTCCCTATGAAGAATGCTAGCGATTTATTATTTAAGAAGTCAATTAAGTCAGCTAATAAAGAAGTCATCTTTAAAGTGGTAATTTAGATAACATTGCTATATTTTTGAATCTCCTTTGTATGAATTACTTATGTAGATTAGTACCATAAACCATTATTTATAAATATTAATTAGAATTTAAAAATATAAAATAAGATTTTACAAAATACAGATTTTATGAAAATGGTTTCGTACTCATCGACATTTTCCTTTAGATAACAAACTACCAATAAAATAAGTGTATTAAAAAAATATTTTACTAATATTTTTCTGTTTATAAATTAATCTAAGCAATGGGAAAAGAACAACGCTGCAGTGTATTATCAATAATAAATTGTCCAACTTGGGCTTTTCTAAAGCATGTCCCTGATCTGGTACTAGTTTCAAATCAAGAGCGCGTCTTTTTTAACCCATATAATCGTCCCTCACCCCAGGTTAAACATAAGAATTTTAGGGAAAAACAACACAAAAAAGGAACATGATTTTGGTGGTGTAAACTGGTTTGGCTAGTCCATAGTCAAAATTCTTCATTTAAAGAAAAACATGAATGTTGGGGTCAAAGAATCAACCCAATAGAATTTCGGTATGCTAATTCAACGTATTAATCAGATAGCATGTACACAACTGATGTTACTTATACAACCCTGAATACTGTTCAAATTAGTGATAATCGTCTACTGAACTGTAAACTGACAAATAAAAGTACAGGTGCAGACGAAGAAAAGCTTCAGTTTCAAATATACATCAATTTACTCTTTGGAGGTACCAGTGGGCCAATTCATCCCATAAGTTTCACTTCACTTCGCATATACAGACAAACCCAGACGAAGAAAAGTTCCTAGTTTCAAATATGCATCACAATTTACTCTTTGGAGGTAACGGTGGGGCCAATTTATCCATGAGGTTTACTCTTTTTAGCATCTCTTCTAACACCCGGCTTTCAGCTTTCCAGATTCACTCCCACAAATTTATCCAATACATTTTTAAATGCCTGTGACATACAGGTAAAGGAAAGGAAAGGAAATAAATGAAACAAAGAATATTTTAATTCCATGCGCTTCAAAATTGTGCATATATTTGCTTGAGTTGTTCAACATTTAATAAATTTGGTTTTGATTAGTTTAATTATAACACTCCACGTTTAAATGACTATGTATTTGTATGAACAGCAAAAATCTCTTGGCCCAATTACATATTCTCTCTCATATGAAAGTGAAACTAAAGTCTCAATGCACATGCAATGCAACCAATGCTAGAGACTCATGCACAGGAATAATGATGAAGATAGAGACTATTGAAAAGAGAAAGATGCCACCATCAAAGTATATTTAAGAAATCTGTCATTCTCGAACAAAAAAAATACAGAACAAGACAGTCAAAATTGTCAAAATCAATTGATTCTGAGAAATAAAAAACAATTTCTTTGGTCAGAAATCATCAGTTATCTGTTATCCAAATTGAAAATGACATATACAGAATATAAAGAATGTTATAAATGTTAAGGCAAAGCATATAAAAATATTAAGGGACATGATAAAGCACCAAATGCAAGAAACGAAGTTAGAATGGCAAAAATATGACATGAAATGCACATTGAGCTTGAAATAATGCAATTATTGCCAAATAATTATGGTACAAATGGCAGGCATGATAGTGACCTCTCTGTCATGCCCAACTATTTTCATGGTTAGATAGGCAGCAATTGTAAATGGAATGAGAATAACCGCTAAGTGATCCTAGCATTAACCTATCCAAGTCACATATCTAGCCCCAAATTACAACAATCAAATAGCTTTCTCGTATGATGAACTACCAAAAAAAACATTAAATATAATGCTAATACACATGTCCAATCTACATTATCAAGAGGGACATCACAAATGGGAAGGAATGGTCAAATATCCCAGGCATGTAAAAATTTTGATTGGGAGTCATATATCAGCATTTCTATTTGCTAGGCATGCAGTAGCAATGGAAAATAAATGGAGTAACATTGAACTAAGTAAAAAAAGAGATGGATAATCAACAATTGTTCACTTTCACCCAAGTAAACAAATATTACATGAACCATGTGGACAAAAGAAACAGATGTAATTCCTCAGTAGGCTTTTGAAGTTAGTTAGATGGTTCATGGTTTCAAGAGAGTATGGAAATACAAATATTTGACTTGCTTACTGGCAAAAAGTCCTAATGAGCGAAAAATCATCTTAGAAATGTTGAAGCTTGCAACAAGCAACAATGGCTAAATATAGAACTAAATTTTGCAAAGATAAATACTAGGATAAATTCAGAACATTAAATTCCACAAGATAAAGCTAGAGCACAGCTCAGCAATTACCTGTTGAGTGAACAACTCCTTCCCTTTTAGAATTGAATTCATTGCTGCAGATTGGTCATCAAATGCACTGTAGAAAACCTCATAGAATCTATTCCTAGAAATACAGAGGTGACAAAAAAAACTGGATGTTATCTTCTTGACAAACAATTACATGAAATAGTTGTAAATATATTACATATGAGTAAGTACCGATCTTCCTCAAGAGTTTGTTGATCCATCTCATCAAATTTCCGAGTAAGGACTTCAGCCCCAACTGGTGAAAGTACATGCAGTACAAGAGCCTCTAAAGTTCTTGGGAAGTTGTGCTGAAAATAGTAAGTAACCAACATGCTTCAAAATATATAATATATACACAACTTAAATGATCAAACGAATAGCTAAAACCTATGAACAAAAAAAAGATTAGCATATAATTCAAGTTGCAGAAGTAGCAATAGCTCCAATATCATTGATACTTGGAAAAAGTACGGAAAGCACAATATATAAAACTAAAAAAAGAGACCATAGTGCCCCTATCCTAATATGACAAACAAAAATCCCAATCTCATCCAAACAAGTTCATCAGCTTGCAAGGAAGGATTCCATTGATATCACCGAGTAATAATATGTTGTGTTGTGTCTAACCATAACGAAAACACCCAAGCCATAGTTCACAGTACCAAGAAGTGCATAAAAAATACCAAACTTCTTTGAAAATTGCAAACTTAGTAGGTGAACACAAACTCACCGCCATAGCAAGAAAGACATCTTGGAGAGTTTGTGGTCTTACATCCCAGAGAATTTTAGCAACTGGATCATCTTTCATGTCCGTATTCCCTATTTTCTCACATTTATCATTCCCTACAAGCCCATAATCATTTATAGAAGTTGAGAGTGATTGCCCATCCTGATTAGCACTAACACTGTTGTGAACCAAAGACACAAGTTCATGAAGCACCTGGACTGCAGCAGGTTCTAATTCTAGCAATGTGTTCTTCTCTTTAAGTCTTTTCTCTTTTAAATCCATCCCTTTCAACAACTGACCATAATTTTCGTTGGCATGGTCTGGCAATCAAATTATCAAGACTAGTTAGAGACAGCCACGGACAAAAAGATAAGCAGGATATTTATTTTTCCTGTAAGGAGGCAATCATCAAAACAAACTTCATCAGAGCCATCTTATAATTTACTTACCTCCTTGTCCATTATTAGGCAGCTTGCATACACGCATCCTAGTTCCCACCCCCAATTTAAGCAGTAGTTGGTCCTGACTATTGAAAAGAAAAATATGTCACGAGTCCACTACAATAACTTTGAATTTATGAAGACAAAGGAGAAAAGCATTAGTAACCAGATGATTTAACTTTACAATGAAACAGACAGATAGCAGATCACTCCCTTCTGCAAACTTGAGAACAAAGCTAAGAGATAAAATGACATGTTCATAAGTTTGTGCTTACTACTTCAACAATTGTTACTCCTCAATCTTAGCTACAAAATTTCCATAAATTTTAATTCGACAACAAATAACTATCTAATCATGGACCTGATAGAATGGTAGGGACGGAATATTATGGATTAGTAAGGAAATGAACTACTTTCTTACAGTCAACAAGCCTCAGAAATACCCAGAGGCCAGAGCCTAAGCTCCTACAGGAAGATAACCTACCCACTCCAACAGAAACATATTACCCATCTCCTCCCCACCACTATCCATGCATGCTCCCTATAATCGTTACTCACAATCCTTCTCTCCTCACACTTGCAACATCACTAACTCACTCCCATACCACTCAGCCTTTTTCTTTCTTCTAGAATATACTTTTCAAGTGGATGGCTTATTTGGGCTCATATCCAAAATCTGATCCACTTCACCATTGGGCTCAGAGGCCATATCAGGACCAATCTGAAAATTTTAGGCCAATGAGTGATACTCTGCATAGAAAAAGGCAGGCAAAGAATAACATTTCAAGAAGCAACAACACATCTGAAGAATTTTGAAAAGGGGAATAATTTACATATATACATATGTAGGTGTGTTCAAACATTAACAACATAGTAAAACTAAAGTATCAATTTTTAGCTTTATCCATTCTCCAATTCCAACTGCTCAATAAATGAAAAAGAAAAAAGAATAAATGAAAATTTTCTACTGTAAATGACATATACAATTTAAGCAGGCACATACCATTTCTTTGTCAATCAATCTTCATATGCATCCGTCCAATCAACAGGCGAATTATATTTGACAAGAAAAATAATAACATTCAAAAGTCAGAATATCACATAAGCATCTATTCAGCAACAAATCTTGAACAAAGAACTGTATCATCACCAATACCTTCTCAATATTCTACGCAAATAATAAGCATCCATGTGTTCCAACATGCAAGACATCATGTTGGATCTCCACCAAAAGTTAATTGCAATGGTCAAATCGTCACTATCTACCTGATGGAACCTACAGCGAAAAACATTAATGAAACTAATGATATATAAATAACCAAAGTGAGACAATTAAGAAGTTTATAGATAGTTAGATACAGAAACAATAACCAAGCCTTTGCCCACTAGGTGGGATCAACTACATACATCAAACAATGCCATAATGTTGTCATAAATCATATCTATAGAAAAATTATTGACCTCTAAATCCTTCTTAATGGTTTTGTCTATAATTTTTCTCAGTCTCCCTCTACCTCTAGCAATTGGCATACCCTCCATTTGATCAACTCTGGGGCTTCTACAAGTCTTCTCCTCACATACTCAAATAATCTGATCTAATGCAAATTTCTACCATATTTTCTACAACACGTACTACCCCAACTTTTTCTCTAATGCACTCATTCCTAATTCTATCTTGTCTAATATGTCCACTCATCCAATGAAGCATTCTCATCTCTGCTACGTTTATTCTCCTATTGGCTTTTTACCACCCAACATTCAACTCCATACAACATCACAGGTGCTATGCGGTAAAATTTTCCTTTAATCTTGAGTGGTACCTTTTTGTCATAGATAACACCAAAAGCATTCCTCCATTTTATCTATCCTGCTTGAATCCAATGGTTTACATCTCTCCCTATTTCTTGGTCGTTCTGTATGATGCACTCTAGATACTTAAACGATGTGACCTGTGATAAAGTATGTTCTCCAACTAAGTTTATAGAATAAAATAAATGCATATTGTCAAATAGGCATACCAACTAATCTAAGAAGGGAAATACACTAATTGCATTTTAAACACCAAATATACAGACATTACAACAAAATATGAACATGAAGCTTATAGTGAAAAATGAAGCATAATGCTCTATACATGTATAAGTAACAAATAAACAGAATTTTCAACTGCATTTAGTATATGTTTAAAGTTTTTCATCCTTCGGGAAAGATTTATTCTCTCATGGCACAATAACCTTTAGCCAAGTCTTTTATCCCAAGGAATAAAAAGATGAAAATTGAATCAAACAAGATCACATCACATCAAACAGGGCAATTTCGAATTATAAACATTCCAACTATAGATGATAAGGAACACAATCCTGGAATTGAGGAAAATATAATGCAACACAAAGATATAGAAGAGAAATGAGTGACCCTTTAGAAATTGTAGGTGAGTGAAGATTCATTGGGCTTGTAAGGCTGTATAAATGGATACAAGCAGTTAACAAATGCACAAAGACACAAATATAAGTTGAATAAAGCACACCTATATTTACAATTTGACAAGCATGAAATAATTCACAGATTAATCACCTTCATCAAAAACCTCAAAATCTCAAACAAATATGTATAAATTCTTTCTTAGGTGTATTCCAGGTGTTTTTTTGGACATTCCGATCAGCATTGGCAGCAAACAAACAAAACTTAGTGTGAACAATGAAAGTTCCAGACATACATCTAGCATAGAATGCCAAAAAAAATTGGACAAGTTATACTATCGTCATGCAACACCCAAGTTCTCTGTCCAAACCAACCAGCCTGGCCCATTTTTCCTTAATTCAGTTGAGGAATAATCTACCCAGACACTGAGAAAGGCTTGTCATAAAGTCATTGTTGAATTTTAGATCTTACCAGCCTTCAGGAATGAAAAGTGCATCGCCTGCCTGAAGAACAACCTTCTGTGCAAACTCCATTGAGCATTCTGCCCTTGGATAAATTGAGTAATCAGGATTGTCTAAAGTAACAGAACTGCCACATGAATTTTATTGGGAAAAAACAACAAAAAGAACCGTTAGAATATAATGATGCAGTAGTAGTTATGTATTAACTATGGATTGGACTTGTAAGTTGTATTAATCTCATACTAGTACAAGTGTACAACAACCTATTTAACACATCAATACAGATATAGGGAGCCTAACAATCACTGAGTGCATCTTGTCATGCAGTAATTCTCTATATATCCTCTCTTTTCTCTCAATATTTTTTTTTTAAGAATACCTGTGATTAGAAGCCTCCCCATATATAGGCATTGGATAGAGTGAGGGACTAGCAGAAGGAGGCCACAAAACAACTGCAAAGAATTTGATTCTGTTAGAGGAGGTTGTAAAGGGAATTGAAAAGAGGGAAAGGAGAAGATAGGGAGGCCTCTTTACAATAAGTAATTGAAAAACCTGGAAAGCATTTTTGCCAAAATCATAAAAGAAGTAGAGAACACTTAGAGGGAGAAGTAAATAAAGTTCCAAAACTCTAGTTATACATTATTTATCGTCACATTACTTCAGACATTAAATAGATTAAAACATCAGTAAGCTATAACAATGTACTGAAATTTCCTACATAACCGATAGCAAATCCTGACAAGTATCACCTCCATTACTTAAGAGGAAATAAAAATAGGAAGATCATATGATACATCAATAAGAGGAAGACATATACCTTGTTTGCTGCCAGAAACTATGCACAGAAGATTGTGGTGTGGATCATAGTGTGTACTTGATCTGGCTCGGGCATTGTTCATCCACAAATTTATAGAAGATAATTCTTTTGATGCCAAAATCAGGGGCTGCAGAAAACAAGAAGCTTAAATCAGAAATTTATGAATAAAAAATCCTATTATAGATAACAATTTACTATGCAGACCTATAGAGTACAAAACAAATAGCAGCGATAAATACACTAACCATCTGAATGTCTTCCCTTAGGGTTTCTAATTGAACATTCTCCTGACGATCACTGTTCATAATTGGCACCTGAAGTACATGTCACCAAAATTCATTTTAAAAACATGCATGCCACCATCATTCCATCACACTATCAAATAAGCAAACAAAAGAAATTTCGGGGCAGCGCCAACACAGAGACGACCTTAACAATATTTTAATGAAAAATTGAGAGCGCTTCGCATTTTCATCGAAATCAATGAAAAGAAATCCTTTCATGAACCAACTGTTAAAGCTACCAATTATCTAATCAATGTTTGATTTTGAACCTGAGCTAAATAAATTTGTTCGGGAACATCTTCCAAGTCCAAATAAGCATGTTGTGTCTCACAATGAGTTTGTGAGGCAAGACAATGATCAAGGCATTGTTGGTGCTTACTTTGCATCTGCATCCGCTTCGTACAAAAGTCAAGGAAGGTAGAAAATGGAAGAGGAACCTGCAAGGAAAGGAAAACAAATATTAACTCCATAGAGCAAAAACCATAAGAGTAAAAAAATAATAATAATAAAACAAAATACCCTCTGATGGCTTCCAAGATCACCATAAAAGACGGGTGCAGATTGAGATATCATAGCCTCCACCACGCAAGAGCCCACACGTGCCTAGGTTTCAAACACGTAGCAGCAAATGAAAACGTTGAACAGATAGTTAACACAATTCAATCAAATATCAATTTTATACTACACAACGAAATGAACGACGCATAGAACAGAATGAGAGTTAAGTGAAGAGGAACCTGCAAGTAGTCGAGGCCACCGTTGGATGGATTCCAGTGGGAGAAAGCCTTCCAACCTTTGGTGCACCCGCAGAAAACCTTTTCGAGATTAAAAATCAATCAATTGGTTATTAATTATAAATAATAAAATGCACGTAATAAAGAGAATACAAGAAGCAGAGAGCGTAGTTTGTTGTTTACAGCGGGAACGTTTGTAGACTCTATCAGAGATTCGAAGTCTTTAGCCGTTGGAAGCTCTTCGTATCTTCGGATTCGAATGGACGACGACGACGACTCCATCTCTTCAATTCAGAACCTCTTCTTAGGTTTACTTGTTTCTTCGAGTTTAAACTTTGAAACAGCTAGCTAGCTAGCTAAGCATTCAATTTAATTGAATCTTCCAATTTTTCAGATTTCAGAAGGTGAAAATGGAACTTGCTTGCTAGTGGTGATTGTATTTGTGTGTGACCAATGACCATGCCTGTTTGGTACCATATTTTTTTGCCTTATATTTACGGCTCCCTTTTTAATTAATATACCTTTTTTTATTATTATTAAAATATCAATTACATGCAAATATTATACAATATAATTCTAAACTTCATATTTATCGTTCTTTACGTCTTATGATACACTTTCGCTTTTTTATTATTTTTAAATTTTAATATGATACATCAATTTTTATACATCATATTCATTCATTTTTAAACCTTATTTTTTTATATTTATTTTTATTATTTTTAAATCATATTTTTTATTATTATTTGAACTTCTTGTATATACTGTATTATTATATATATTTAAAAAATATATTTTAATATAGATATTAACGTGTAATGATAATTTCTTTTTTTTTAGAAATTGATGTTAATTATTTTATAAACATATTATTTTTGATAGGTTGATGTTAATTGTTTTATACATGTTGTTTTCGAAACAATACTATACATAAAAAAATTTATTTCTAGAAATTGTATCAATATTTTATTCAATGAAAAACATGGTATTTTAAGGTATAATTTATTTATTTTTTATTAAAATAATATATTTTATAAAATAAAAATATACACATTTAAAAATTACTTTTTAGAATAAGAAATAGATATTCCAAAATTACTTATCATAACTATGTATTCAGAAAAGACTTTCTAAAAAATATATTTTAAAATTTTTTTAGAAAAAACAAAAATAGTGATATATTTATTAATATGGGGTGTGTATATAAGATTTGTCTATTTTTTTAGGTTAGGGCCTGCAGGGTCCTCTGGTCCAGGTTAGAAGGCTTACGCTCCAATGGGCTAGCATGTGCTTAACCCAATAAAGAAAAGGCCAATTTAATGTATCAATTATCATGGGCTGACTTCACTTTTTTTGTTTGGTGAGACTGGCTCACTAAACTTGTAGATCATTGGCGTTTTAGTTTCTTGTTTACGGCTAATAATCCTCGCTCCAACGACTTATTTGATTTGATAAATAAAATATTATTTATTTAATCATTAATTTAAAAAATTACCTTATTTTACATTTTTTAAATAAACAAAAAAGATAAAAATAAAATTTTATTTTGTTCATTGTTCTTTATACAAAATTTTGAAAATAAAAATTATATTACATTTAAAAGTTGTAAAAGCGAAAATTCCAGAGCAAACTTGGAGCAATTTTAATTTTTCTAATTTCTATTTGTTATAAATAATTGAAGGAAAACTTATAAATAGTTAAAAGAAATCTATTTTAACTTGATACTTGGCGGAACAAATTTGCAATCTGTGATTATTTTAGCAACTACTTAAACTTTCTATCCCATGTTGTGACTTGTCTGGAAGTTAAATCAGACTATATATATTTACGTGTCCATATATTTTTCAATACAAGGTTTTTATTTCTCGAATATGATTGTGCAGTAACAGAAGGGCTTCATTCAAAATTTTGATTACTTAAATATTCATATAAAAGTATTTATTGGTATAATGTTTTTAATAAAGTTCTTATGTCAATATCACTTCTGTGTTCCCACTTCTTCCGCATAAAATGGCACACTTTTTTAAGTGGTTTGACTGCTCCAACTTTGTCCTTTTGAAATTATATTTAATTTGTATTACTCACATGTCCATTTCCAGGCTTACGAAGCTTACAATGTTTTATATCTTGATGTATTACTAGATAAGTTGATTCCATTTGCTAATTCATTAAATCATTGATTTTGTTTAAGCTCAAGATGTCAACCAAACTTTATGACTGAGTCCTCTATGTTAAATCCACCGCATAGTTTATGTTAAATATGTTTAAAAAATATTAATTGTAAATATATTATCAATCACTTAGAAATTATTTTAAATTTAATTTAAAAATAATTATTAAGTCAATCATTTTTAATTATATGACATTATATTTTAATTAAATTATATGTTAAATCTTTGTCTTTTGATCATTATTGTTCCCGTTGATTGCTCGTGATATCAGGATTTATGTTTGTTTGTTATTTTTATCTACTATTATATTTTGTGAATAACACTTCTAATCATGTGTGCTTTTTTGCTAGAATCATAGCATATGAGATAAAACTACCAAAAGAAAAAGGCATGTGAGATAAAAGATTGTCAGCTACTTGAGTCGAAACATGTTTGAATGCTATTGTGTGATTGTATTGTGAATAAAGGACTTATTTATGCATTATCAATAACTTGTTTAATCTTGATACCAGATTAAAAATATCTATCCATCTCTTAAATTAAATAAAATATATTGATAAAAAAATTTGAATAAAATATATTAAACTCTTACGTGACGATGTTTGTAATTATGGTGGTAATTTAACGCCATGTTATAAAATTTAGTGCATATTATTATATGAGATTATTTTAAAGGGTTTTTTTTTTTTCGCGCGCTCTTTAAGGGTATTTATATATAAAGGACTTCATGATGTGAATATTTTGATATTTGCAATGTTGTATTTGTAGTTTTAAATCACATAGCGGATCTCAAAAAAGTTATCATGGGATAGTAGCACTTTTTATATAGGTTATATCATGTATACTATATATATATATTTCTGAAAAATGAAAAAAAAATAATGACATTCACAACTATAATAAAAAGATAGATATTTTTAACAATTTATACAAGCAAATATCAACAAAAGTAAAATACAAGTTTTCTAAATAAAAGTGATCGATCATAATCTTCTATATTTAAGTCTTGTTTGAAATTTTCACTACCATTTTAGTTAAAAATTTCATATTTAAAAATTGAACTATAAAAAGCTCAACAAAATCTTAACTTATTATGGACTTTTTGAAATCAATATATCGTTTCATTATATATAATTGTAGTTACTATAAGTTGCCACAGCTGCTATAAGTTGTGTCACCACAACAGTCTTTATAGCGAATAATAACCGCTTTACACCATTATGTTTCTATAGCGTACTATTTAAAACTCTTGTATTATACTCTTTTATCATTTTTTTCCATGAAATGTAATGATCATGTTTATTCGTGTTAAATGTTGAGAGATAATTATGGTGGAACTTTAAATCTCCATCTGGCCTCTATATGCCAAGTTCGAGTTCAGTTACCTACAAGGATTCCAACATTAAAATCAATATACGTAGAAGATGATGAAGTATGTAGAATTGGAGTGTCGTCTATATTTAGGACTCATTAAATTTACTTCTAATGTTCTTGTTGAGTAAATGTGGTATTTCCAACAATGATGATGTGTAGGAGTGTCTAGTTAAATCCCTTAATTTGTAATTTATTAATAAGATATATACTTATGATTGAGCGTTTCACATCTATTTGATGCATTATCAAAAGAATTCTCAAATCACATAAAACATGAAATTGTGGTTAAATAATAGATAATTAAGTTTTATAAAGCCAATATTTATTTTTTGCATTGTCGACATAGTGAACTTAATCATGACAAAAATATATATATTGGAAGGTTTATTTTCTAATCTTATGTTCACTTTTTTTTGTTGATATATATAATTTGTAGATAATTAGTTTATTAAGAATTATATTATTTTGTATATATTAGTTGATATCTATTCAACATATATGAAATTGAAATGGGTTGGATTAGTAATACCACAAACTTGTATTTGACTATTAAAATTGTATATCAATATATAATAGCTTCATGATGGGAAAGGATGTCTTCGATAAATTACTTCATACCTTGTGAATAAAATTTACACATTGACAAATAATATTGCATTGTACGTTGTTGCATGAAGTGCATAATTGCATTTTAGAAAGGAAATAATGATTATCATTATCTGCGCGTAAAGGGAGAAAGTTCTAATACATAGTTACGACTAGTGAATATTATCTCATACTAAAAGTTTTTTTTTATTATTCAACTTAGTTGAATTGGTTATTTATTTATACCGAATTTTACCGTTCTTGATATTACAAATTGGAGTTGCAATTAGTATAAGTCATAACATTGTAAATGCTTACTTTTCTCATCACGAACCTCGATTATAAAAAAAGGAATAAGAGGAAGATATCTTATTTCTAACACATACAAGTATATAAATTTTCAGAAATTAACAAGATCGACCTAAAAATATATATCATAAAAAATTCACAATTTATTAATTTATGATATTCAAAGTCATATAGCATAGATGCATTAATTGTTACCTCTATTGTAAGTATCTTATATAATAAAACAAATAAGTTTATGCACATTTTTTTTTAATAAAAATAGTTTAATCAATTTATTTTTATATATTTATTTTTTTAATACAGCATTAAATGCATAATAGATTTTAAATATTTCATTTGTATATTTTTTATTTTGTAATATATATATATATATATCAAAAGATATACATTTAATATAATAATATTTTAATTATGAATTGATTCAAAACTTATATGACTATCTATATTTTATGAAATTAATAAATAAAATAATATTTATAAATACAAATTATTAACGTAACTATTATAACAAATTAATTGAATAAAAAATTTGTAATTGCACAAAGTATGTAATTTGGAAGAATAAGATATAGTAACTTTTAGAATACTAAATAATTGCATTTAAGTATATTGATTTGTAAATTATTTTTATTTTAATTTAATTTTTAATTAAAAATTAAATAAAATTATAAAAAATTAACTATGAAATTAAATTTGACAAGTATAATATCCTTTACCTTTTATATAATAAAACAAAAAAGATTTGACTCAAATTTTCTCTCCTAAAATAATAATAGCTTACTCAATTCATTCTTACATATTCAATTTATTTATTTAGTTAGATATTAAATGTATAGTGGATTTTAAATATATTCTTTACACAATTTTTATTTTTTAATCCTCATATATAATCAAATAAGTGTCTTTAATATGATAATGTTCTAATATTTTATATAATAAAGTAAATAAGTTTTTGCACAATTTGTCCCTCTCAAAATAAGGATAATTTTTACATATTCTATTTATTTATTTAGCTAGACATTAAATACACTCTTTATACATTTTTTATTTTTTATTTTTATATATACTAAGAGAAATGCATTTAATGTGATAATATTTTTATTTATTAATTAGTTCAAAGTTTCTATTATTACTTATATCTCATGAAATTAATAAATAAAATAAATGAGATATTATTTATAAATACAAACTATCAACGTAACTATTAGAGAAAATAATTTGAATAAAATAAATAACAATTACAAAAATATGTAATTTGTAAGAATAGAAAAAATAAAAAAATAATTTTTAAAATATCAAGAAATTACATTAAAGTCTCTTAATATGCAAGTTATCTTTATCTTACTTTAATTATTTTAATTAAAAAACAAAATTACACAAAATAGTAACCTTTAGAATATCAAGTAATTGCATTTTAGTCTCATGATTTAATTTTGTAAATACAACTATAACAAAGTTATCAAATAAAAATTTAACTATTTAAATTTGAAAAGGATAATATTTATAAATATAATATTAGCATAATGATTAGAATGATTAATTGAACAAAATAAAAGAGAAGTATAGTGACCACTAGTTATATCTTATGTAATTAATAAATCATAGAAATATGATAGTATATAAAAATATATATTATTAACATATATGTTAAAGCATATTAATTGAATAAAAAAAATTACATGAAACATGTAATTTGTAAAAAACAAAACAAACAAAAGAATAGTATTTAGAATACAAATTAATTGCATTTAAGTTTTTTGATTTCTATTTTATTTTTATCTTAATTTAGTTTTTAATTAAAATTAAAATGAAGTTATCCAATAAAAATTTAATTATCAAAATAAATTTTAAAATAATATTATTTATAAATATAATCCATTAGCACCACGATTAAAACAAGATAATTAAATAAAATAAAATAAATAGTATAAATAAAATAATAAACTTTAGAATATTGAGTAGTTATATTTAAGTCCCCGTTATACCTAATTTTTATTTATTTCCATAATGAGAAGCTTAAAAATACTATATATATAATTTATACTTTATAAAATTTTCTTCTATTAATATATATTAGTTAATAAATACAAAAAATAGAATATTATTTATAAATACAAATTATTAACATCACTATTAAAAGAAAAATAATTGAATAAGGTGTAAGAAATAAGTAATTTACAATAATAAAATAAATAAATAAATATAGAAAAATTAACATAGAAAAATTTAAAATACCAAAGAATTGTATTTAAGTCTCTTGATTTATATATTATAAATATAGCCTTATAATACTTGCTTACAAGGATCCTAACATTGTCTTTTCATATGAGAGTATTTGAAAGTTTCTATTGTATGTATATAAATAACATGTTTAAAAACTATATACTATTCGAAATTACTTTAATAAAATTCAAAATCAATGCATAAGGGATAGTCGAGTTACATCACTTCAATATTTTTATGTCCTAAAATTATTAGGTAGCAATGTTATTCATAAAATGTTAATTTCACCACAAAATTACTAATTACATATCTTCCTTTCATGATTGTTCATCTTTTTAAAATAATTAAAATTGATATTATTAATAACGTGTAATTACATAATTTTAGTAGGATAATTATAATGATTAACAAATTTTAATAATACATAAAATGAGTATTTATAATTTATATTTTAAATATTATTAAACAACAAATCTTATTTATAAATTACTAAAAATAATATTTATTAGATATAAAATATCCGTGTATTGCACGGTTCACTACTAGTTGTCTATAAAAGCAACCAAGTAATTTGAGGTTTTTATTAAGCGAAAGTAGCCACTGTTTTGCTCTACTTCAACCCATAATCTACAAGTTGTACCAATTAGAATTTATTTGAGCCCAACATTTTGAATGCATGAACATATTTTCTTCTAGCAAAAGCTAAAGCAAGCCTTGAACAACTCACTAGAATGCTTTAAAACATGAAATTGTACTCAGTAATAGCTATAATGGAGTCAACGATGAAGGATTCAAAATTTGTGAGATAAGGCACGTGATTTAAACATTGAACTTACTTTCGTGCTTATTTGGAACATTTACGAAGTCTTGCTCAATTTAATTTCCTCAATTTGTTTGCATAAGCAATTGGCAATATTCTTACATGATTGAATTTGGACATGGGATACAGAAACAATCGCAACCTATTTGCTATTTAGAATCATAATATTGAGTAGTTAAAGAACTTTTCAAAAGTCTCATCTCCAAACAAATCAGCATCGTACATAAAACTTCAAGTACAGTTCTATTGGAACAAGTTAACATATTATAGTGTTTTTTTTTTTTAATCTTTTTTTACTTCCCCTCTTGAACAAGTGGATGGTATGTGGATATCAAATTTTAAAAATTCATCAACTTTAAAATCGAAACCTGAACAGTTCAAAATTTCCAGCAAATAAAATCGGGTATACCTGTGTGAAGCGTTTAAAATTCAACACCATGTATTTTGCTTTATATGTGTTAATTGTAAATAATGAGTGAAGTTTTATGGAAGGTGATCAACAAATGCATGCAAGCTTGGTACATGTCATGAGACGTTTTATTTTATTTAAAAATTAATTGCCAAAGTATATGTTATATTAAGTTGGAATTCTTCTTTAGTACATTGGCAGATGAGATGTAATTTTATTGTAAATCTTTTTCAAAGATGGTAATTTATTGATTTTATTCCAACGTTAAAATGAATATTCTCTTCTCACTTTAATTGTTTTTGTCTGAAAAACAGAATGGACATTAATGAAGGAGTTGTTTATCTTTAAATTCGTTTCTGACATTCGGCTTATTGACTTATTCAACAGGCCTCGTGTTCTTCATCTAAAAATAAAATATTTTCTTTGATAGATATTTCAAATAATCACTACAAAAATATTATATACTAGCAAAGATATTATAAATTTACACTATTAATATGATATATTATACGAATATATATAATTTCATTAATGTTATACATACACATCATATTGTTAGTTTAATAAAACATAATTTTAATACAGATCTACATTTACACAAACAATTTAATTTTCGTTAAACATAATTATATTAATATAAAAATTTAAATTCTAATTTTTCTTCGAATGTCGTTCAAAATATTTTATCATGAAAATAATTTTTTATACTTTTATTATACTTTTAAAATATTTTGAGTTCAATTCTTTTATTACTTAATCATTCTAACTAATATTTTAGCATGTAGTGTCATGCACATTATATATGTTTATTTTATATAATTAAATTTATAATATATATTATAATTAAAATTTATTTATAATAAATAATTTATATTGTAATATAAATTTATTTTTAATTATTAATGCTTTAAAAAATATTATAATTTAATTTAAAATAAATTTAAAAATAGATTGAAAATTATTATAAAATATTTTACAAAAAAATAAAAAACGTCCTTGTCGATTTTTTTCCTAAAAAAAACGTTAGTCAAAAAATATTTCTAAAAATAATTTATTTGTTTGTTACATAAAAATACTTTAATTTAAAGTAATTATTCTAATTTATATGTGCTAGAAATTATATATTGTTATAAGTAGTTTTCAATGAAACTTGTAATATATTTCAAATCACAGAAAGCGATCGTTTTTATTTCCTTAATATTTCTTATATCATCAACTTATATTTTGTGAGAAAACAAATAAAAAAGGATAGTGATGTTTTGAATAATTACCAGCTGAGGATGATGTTAGAAGTTTAAAGGAATTTAAAATAAATTTCCATTTATTCCTAAAGGAAAGTGCTTGGTTTACAATTTAAGGAACCCTAGTTTAGAAATTCTTTTACACTTAAAAGTACCTTTCACTAAACAACTACAACTAGGCAGCGCCGTACCCTAGCCTCTCCCTCCCTTCTCAACGGTAAAATGGATTTATTATTGGGAATGACAAAATGGTGTATCTGCTCAACTCAATCTATTTTTAATTTGTAAAAACTTTAGTTGAATTTGGTTCAACCTATTTTTAAGTATGGATTGAAATATTGAGAATCTATAAAGAGATGATTTATTTTCGGCATCAGTCTTTACCGTTATTTAATCACCGTCAATGGTTGAAGTGGTTAAATAGCTTGGGACTAAAATCAAATATACATATCTTAGAGAGGCTAAGATAAAATTAGGATGTTTTATAATAACTATTTTTTTTTTTATAGAGGGACATGTTGTCGTTAACAACAATTAAGTAACGGAAAGAATTAATGTCAAAAAAATAAATTTTACAGGGGCTATTTTTAAAGAAATAATTTAAAATGACTAGAATAAAAAATTATTAAAACCTGTTTAAGTCTAACCATTAATTAGTTCATCAAAATATTTAAATAGTTGAAACATCAAATATATTTAACATTTTAAAATTTCTTATCAACAAATATTTTTATCAATCTAAAACTATAAACATTAATATTTTATTTCATTAAATCAGTAAATTCACATCCACAAATAATAAAAATAAATCGGGGAGAACGAGTGTACTTACGCTGAATTATTAGTAAATTATTCAAATTTGATTTATTAAAAGTTTTATTATTAAGTTAGTTTATTTAATTAAAAGAGTAAGTAATCATTAATAAAGTAAAATAGTTTTACATTATTATCCAATCATAATTTATTATTTGAATGATTTAAGATAACAATTGTAAAAATTAACAAATTTATCATACATAATTATTTATTATTATATCATAGTGTAAAACAATTTTAGAGTATTTTTTTCTTAGTTAAATAAACAAACTTGAATTTAGTTCAATTATTTAAATGAGTTAAAGTTCAAATTTTACGATTTAAAAAAATAAAAAATATATAAATGTCACAATTTGTAAGAAAATACTCTTGTACGGTCTAGAAATTGTGAATTTTTTTAGATTATGAAAATATATTCTATAATTTTTTAATTTTATATATATGTTAAACAATATTTCTACATGTAACTTACTATACATTATTACAATTATTATATACTAAATTTATCATCTTAAAAACAAATTTATAAATTTATAAAAATAAAAATAATTAAGTTAACTAAATAAGTAAGACACAAGCTTATTTTTTTAACAATTCAAACTCAAACTTTCAATGAGTCTCGTTTAAAATAAGTTAAATTAAACCATCAATAAGTTTTACAAATCTAAACTTCAGGTGTTTGATTCCACTGGTTTGCATATCTTTTTATGGGATATAATAAATAAAAGGAGAAAATGAAAATGGACCCAACAGGTTGACAGAATTAAACCCATCTTCAACCATTTACAACTAAGTTAAAGTAATTTTATCATCTATTTAGTATAGAACAAATCACTCGTGTCTATTCATAAATAAAAAATAAAAAAAAAAAAAATCCTCGGGTCTCATGCACTGATGAATGATGCACACCTACTGTACTGTCTATTGAGCATCACAGTTTTGTACACGTGTTATAAATATAAGTTGAGCAGTTACAATTTAAATAAAATAAAAAATAAATTCATATGAACACACTCCATTGTGTAAGCTTCATTCATATTATCAATATAGGGCATAAGCCCGTTAAATCCCGAATCATATTTTTCGAACCTATTTTGGTATACGAGTTAGCACCTGTAATGTGATGATCTATCGCTAACCCCTTTTATTTCAATCTATAAAATTAGATTTCATTTTTTTATAAGTAGGTTGCATTGATCAATTCATTTAATCTTTAAACATTTGAATATTAAATCATTGGGTTTCGTGACATTATGATAAATAGTATGTGCTAGTGTAATTTATTTTATAAGAGGAATATAAGCCTTTACAAACATATTTTGACCATACAATTTTATAAAGTGGAAAATCAAATCCAAATTTATATTTAGGGTCTGTTTATTTGTATTTGTATAAATATATTTTAAAAAACTAAGTATTTTTTTTTAAATATTTGGATTTTTTCACAGATTAAAAATAACATTTTAAAAAATATTATATCAAAATCATACTTTTGTTTTCTTTCAAATCTAGTCAAATCTAAAAGACACATTTATTGGGTGGGAGGATTAATAATCAAACGGTCCATTGTTTATATAACTAATATTTTAGCTAGATAAATATTTTGTATATAATTAAATTTTATAATAAATAATATTTTAAATTATAATAAATAAATTAAATTACAATATAAAATTATTTTAATTATTAATAATTTTATTTAAACTAGTTATTGAAATATAGATAAAGGCAGAAAAATTATAATAAAATATGGTTAAGAAGATTAATATATACATAAATAAAATAGAAAGATGGTAGTTTAGAATGATTAAAAAAAAATGTTAGTGATAAAGATAAGTATGAAATGCATATAATGAGAAAAGATAGAGATAACAAAATATGTTATCTAATTTCATGCGATTCATTGTCTACGTATAAATAAACCAAAAATTTATTCAATTTGAGTTTCTAAAATGAAACCCAAATTAAATATATATATATATATATATATATATATATATATATATATATATATATATATATATATATATATAAAAAGTTAAGCTCAATTGATCATTATTAGATCCAGCCAAAAACACTGTATTTTATTTGAGCTCAAACTTTAAAATTCAAATTCTCTATTTAATCGAATGAGTCTATTATGTAACCTGCAGAATGAAAAGAGCGATAGTTTTATCCTAACAATTATAGTTTTTTTTACCTAATAATTAAAGTTATGTATTTTATTTTAGAGTTCAATAATTATATATTAACATAATTTTATTCTGAAATTTAATCAAAATTTATTTGTGATTAAATATTTTATATTATCCGTGTGTTATTTTTTCTTTAATTTATAATATAAAAACAATTAATGTGATTAAAAAATAAACAAGTAATATATAAATTTTATAATCTAAATAAGTGATGAGAAACGAAAAAGTTTCGACCCACTCAAGCCCGAAAGTCGCGCTCGCTTTGAAGTTTGAATTATCAATGGGGGCCACATTCACGCGCTTAGGCATGTTATGCGGAGCCCACGAAACCTTTATATTTTAAAATGGCTCTTTTTTCCTTAATTTTTCTCTTTCATTTGCAAGGTGTTTACCGTTATCAGTTCACACTTCTCATTCTGTCACTCTCATCCGAAACTTTTATTCTCCCACGCGCCTCTACCAATCCATTATTTCATGCAGTACAATGAAAACGAAAATTGAAATTACATTTCCACACAAAAAAAGTGAAATTACGTTTCTGACGTGAGAGGAGAGCGTGCCTAGGGCGGATCTCTCCCTCCCAAAAAGTTATTCAAACGTATTCTAAATTATCATATATCTTTTTTCTTAAGTTTAGTATATTTCAAGCATTCCAAACAAAATAGAGCAAATACAGAACTTATTTAATATAATATATTATAACAATAATTAATTATATTTATAATTGACTACTGAAATAATATTTTTCAGTTAATCCGAAAATGCATTCATCTTATTTGGATAATTTTTTCTTTTTTTTTGGTATTGTTTATAACACTCTAAAAAATAATGAATTTTCATTAACTTTGGTAAAAAAAAAATTTCTTATGTATTTAAAGTAGAGATGAAAAATTGGGTCCAGCCCATCATACTCAAAATATTTGGTTTAAATATAACTAGATTAATTTATTTTGATTTACAAAACTGAATTTTAAGATTACTCAAAATATTTGGTTTAAATATAACTAGATTAATTTATCTTGATTTACAAAACTGAATTTTAAGAATGTTAACTCGAAATAAATTAGACTTATTTTATCCTAATATTTTTTAATTTTATTTTATAAAATTATGTATTTTTAAGAAAAAAAATTTGGTCCAAACTAACTCGGCTCGACAGGCGACTGAGCTGACCTCACAAATATTGCTTATAGTTAGATCAATTCATTTTTTCTCCCTTGACTAAATCCAGATCCAAACAGTCCATTTATCAACTCTAATTTAAAGAAATAATTTTTTAATATAATATATTAGATAATTTCATGTATCTTTTTATATTAAAGAATTGTATGTGTTTTAAATATATGATAATTTAATTAATATTGAATTGGTATGAATAGTTTTTTAAATAAAATTTTGAGTTTAAATATTGTAAATAGAACAAAATTGTTGAGAAAAGAGACTATAAAAAAAGTGTTATATAAATGTTTTTTCTTTTTAAAATCTCCTCTAATTCAATAGATGATTGACTAATCTTTTATTACACTGGCATTAAGATCAAACTCAATGAGATAAAATCCAAACCTCTATTTTGACCCACATAAGTATTGGACAAGTACCTCCGAGAACAAAAAAAATATAAAAAGATTTGACACTTCTAGTTGAGGAGTGTATTTTACAAAATAAAATTGTAATTGCTACTATTGATTATAAAATCTATAATTAAAAATTATGATAAACTTAAATTCATTTATAATAATTTAAAATTAATTGCAACTCAATTGTTATTTTTAATTTATTATTATTATCATTAATTCTTATTCTCTAAAATGTATTTTTCTCACTTTTTTAACTTGTTATTTGGTCAAGGAACTTAATTTTTTGGCTTTCACATGGTTGATTTCATTTGCAACATATCACAACAATACTGGTACTATTTATTTTTCTCAAAAAAAAAATAACAAGATTACTTATTGACAAAGAACTCTCATGTATGTTAAGAAAGGAAACTTGAAATTTTAGATTTTAATTGTACACATATTGTGATAGGGTGCATATTGATAAATTCATTTACCAAATACTTAATTATTGAAGCTTTTAATAATCTTGTAACTCATATACGTTAAGTTTATTATAGTTTTGGATTGATAAGTGTTTATGATTACATTTTTTTTACTGGGATATGTAATTTGAGGTCGAATTTTTTTTATTATATTTGTGTTGGCATCATTAAGATGCTCGAACATCTTTGTTATGATTTCATATAAGTTTTAATTATTTAATTATATTTTTCTTTATTATCCATCTTATGTGTGAATCGTGAGTTTATTGACATATATGATGTTTATTAGCAATAGATGTAATTTTTTACATTGTTAATAGCTTACTTTTTTCTTTAGACACAACTGATATTTTGTTATAATAATTTTTGGACTCAGTCAATTAAACCAATGTTATCAATATGAAAAAAAGAGTAGAAGATTGTTGGAATTTGTTTGGATTAACATTATTGAATTAAAATTTATATTATTAATATTATTTATGTAAATAAAATTTATGTTTTTTAATTAATAGATATTAATTACATAGCCTTACGATGTAAGTAAGCTTATAATAGTTTGTAGTCTCACATGATGTCCAAATGAGAGGTCTATACTATTGTATTGTAGTTATAAAAGTGTTGTGCTATCACCCGGTGATTATAACAATGTTGTCACTAATAGATAGTTTTTTGTGACACAATATTATGTAAACAAATTTAATTACGAAAGAAAAACACTATATTTAATCATGTTGTTTATTCATTTTGAGATAACATACATACATTCTTCGTAACTTTTATATTCGTTATTGTATGATTATAAATATGCTACAACTGTGTATAATTTTGTCGATAAAATCCATCATTAATTTTTATGTTAAGTTAATTAATCAATTGAGTGAAGCATCGGAAAGAGCATACACGTTTTTTTTTAATATTTTTTAAAGGTGAAAATTACATATTTATTATGTGTTTTTTTTTACGAACCATAGACATTATCTATGGGAAGCAACTACGTAACAATAGAACAACTATGAACGACCCACCAAATATTTAAACATAATACAATACTCCAATTTCAAATTATTAATTAAGTTGAAAAAATATTGTTTCAGTTGATCTTCTTGTTTTTTAATTATATTTATTATGTGAGTGAGAGTTTATAAATAATTTTAATTTATTATGCCTCCAGTTAAAAATATATTTTAATTAAAATGATTTATATTTATAAAATTACACTACAGAGACAAGTTTAAGGTAAAACTTAATATAAAAATTTCAATCACGTTTAGAAGAGTAAAATCAATTATATCTTAGTGTAAGAGTTTATTTTTGTAAATTTTCCCATAAGTACTTCCGATATAAGAAAATAAAAAAAACATAAATTAAAATTAATTTATGTATAAACTAATTTCTAAAAATCATATTTTTTTTCACATATCAATGTTATTTAAATCAATAGTCTATTTAAGTATTTATCGGTATTTTATAAATAAAAAAAACACTTTCATATTATTTTAAAAAAATATTTATTTAAAATCATTTAAAAACAGATAACTATTTTGAAGTAATAACTAATTTTAAACTGATTAATACAGTTTATTTTAAGCAATCAATACAAGTTACTTGAATACAAATTAAAATTAAAATTTTATTCTTTTTTATATTCATAAAAAAATAATATATAATAATTTACCACATTCACACATTTTAGTCAATTCAACTACAGGACACGTGTAAATATTTAAACTCCAACTACATATAAACAAAAAAATAAACTAATAAATCAATTCACATAATTCACAACTTGTTAAATATTATATTGAATGATTATTTGAATAACTCGAACTATACTTGACTTCACGGAGTCTTAACAGCAATGGGCGCTATAAGGTTTTGCTGATCTCAACGGGCGCTAAAAGTATTTACTGTGTGATCGATTAGTTTAAGAAAATAGCTGTTTTTTTATTCTTTGTTACAAAATTTAGTATTTAATATGTACATCGCACGTAATATATGGACGTATATAAATCTATCTATATCCACACATATTTTCAAAATTAATAATGTATAAAAAACATTTACAACTTAAATTTGTATAAGACATTAATTAATATAAGTATTTAAATGTGTTAAAATTTACATTTACATTGATTTTTTTTAGCACGTGTACGTCAAGTTTTATTTTCCCGTATCTAATAAAAAGTTGAATCATAATTAACATATTTAAACAATCTAACTTTTCTATTCACACAAAGATAAAAATGTTGCATAAAGAATAGAATTGAAAATGAACTAATTAACCAACTTGAAAATATTTGAGAAAATTTCACCGTCTCTCAATTATTATTAGTCGAAACAAATATGATTAATAAATTATTACATAAGTATCATCTTGTCTTTATATGCATTATTAGTATTTTTATTGTAATCTATAAATTTAAATACTAAGAAATCTATTTTTCATAATTAATGTTAATCATTTTTTCTTTTATGAAAAAGTAATAATTAAAAAATATAATTTAAAACATTTTTATTAAAATTATGTATATATCTAATCTAATCTAATTTACCTTATATACAAATATAAATATACTTATAAAGATAATATATTTCAAAACACGCAATTATATAAATTAAAATGATATAATAACGTGTGAATATAGACAAAATTATAATTTTCATTATTAATATATTTTTATACATTTTAAATTTATTTATATACACAATTACCGACATGTATTTATATAATAAACTTTATTGAAAAATAAAATTAAAATTATAATAATATAAAAAGTTGTATATTATAATCTTAACACCGAACATGGTACTAATTATTAAACTAAAGATGACGCAAAATGGATAGACAAAATCAAACTTAACTATACTTTTAATTTTAAAAAATATGTCAGTTTTTATTCTTATTTAATTTTATTTGTTTATATTTTATATTTAATAAAACAGTACATTTTTAAGTCAATAATCAGAAAATGGAAATTGTAACGGATACTTATTCTGAAAAGTAATATTTTAAGAAATTGAAAATATACTCAAGCAAAATAATATAAATTTATCTTCTCTTTTACCAACAAAAAGTATCTGCCAGTAATTATTTTATTTTTTATTTTTAAAGTGTAACAGGTAAATTGACGTGTCCTTTTATTTTGCTTAATATAAGCCTAAGACCTACGAATCTCTGGTGAAATCAATATTCGCGTTAACTCTTCACTCTCACAGGCAAACAAAATCAAAATAACTAATACTTTGCGGTTTTTATGTGTTGCAAGTAAACTGTTGTGACTCGGTCTTACTTAACTTATATTTTTCATAGTAACTTTAATTTAAAAAAAAATCAAAATAGGTTGTTGAAATTGACAAAATCCGTTAAATAATTTTCTATTTTTAACTTGCAGCCATACAGGGACACGTATCTTAAGACGGTTACATTCTTTCTGTAGTTGCCTTACATTAGGTCTCAGGTCAACCTCTAACCAACCTCGGTTCTAGATTTGTACTTCAACATGCTTCAAGTCATATAATTATTTTTATGCATTTTTATAGCTTGTGTTATTTTTCATAAAGTAATGTTTTGAAATTTTAATAAAAAATCGAAGAGTTCCAGATCTTAGTTAAGATAATTTAATTATCAGTGTAAATATGTTTTTATTTTTCTAAATGTTATGATTTTTTATTTTTAAAATATCAATTTGTTTTTTATATTTCTTTCCTTTCTTATATAATTTGTTTATAAGTCTTTGTTTATTTTGTCTATTAAATGACATTTTTTTTATCCATTTGATAGCTTTAAATATTATGTTTTTTTTTATTTAATCCCTCTGATAATTACTAAATTTTCATTTAATCTCTCGTTGAAAAAAATAAGAAATATAAGACTAATGGAACAACTAAATGAGAAGGGGAAATTTTGCAATAACTAAATTTTAAAAGCCAACTATTTCACAATTTGGCTATTTATACTAAGTTTGTTCAATCTGGATTTTAAATGTATGTTAGTTTCATATTCTTTTCTTATAAAATATCACTTTTATTTTAAAAAAACTTTTTAAATTTTATAGTGTGCTTTATTTAAACATAAAAATTAAATAAAAATACTTTTGTGATTTTTTGTGAAATTACCATGAGCAGTTTTTTTTTAACTTGTTGTAACAAATTTGTAGCATAAAAAGGTACTATTATACTGTAACTAAACAAAAACTAACTTTAACTTTATGTAATCTATATAAAAATAAATTACTTTTTACTTTTTTTTAGTTTAAACAAATGAACCTTCAAACACTATGACAAAGTTAGCTGTTATGTTTGACAAAGCAATCCCAATTAAGTTAAGTGGACTAACCAAGTTGTAGAACATTTATCATTTTAATGGATGTAGAATAGGATACTTGTGAATTAGATTGGATGGACATTTTAATATTAACTTCCAAACAATCGAATTTTTTATTAATTTTATTAAAATAATAAATAGGTTCAATAAATTTATGATCTTCCTAAATTTTTAGATTTTAAGTTTTAGTTTCTACAAAATTCTTTTCAGCCTATTTTTAAGTCCCTCCGAGACTAATTGCGAGCAATTAAAACTAAATCATCCACACATGTCATAAAAAGTTTGAGTTTTATATCAATCTCGTAAATCACAATAAATAATAAAAAAAAAACAAATGTTTAATTATTAGAATAAAATCATCACAACATAAAAAAACTCTAAAAACACCCTTCATTAAAAAATAATTTAAAAACACATGATGCAAATTATTTAACATTTTTAATATTAACTAATTTGTTAACCTTGATTAAATAAAAAATTATGTTAATATTAGTTAAAATTTATATTATTGACTTAATATAAATAGAGTAGAGAGTAATATTTAAATAATTTTAAAATTTGATCTCATTCAAATAAACCTCAATACAGTAGAATATAATTTAATTTAATAATTATGTTGGTTAATACAATTTATAGCTTAAACTTTTGAACAACATGATCAGATATTAAATTGGCTTTTCAATTTTGTTAAACCTTGTTATCGTAAAATAATTCCTTACAACGACGAATGAACTCATATCAGGCAAGGCAAAAATGCCTCAATGAGGTTATAAATTTTAGGAAATCAAGTTAAAAGAAGACAACACTTTAAAATTTATGGTTAACTTGAAGATTTTTTTTTTAATTATGTTATACCGAAAGTTATAGTGATTAATATGGTGTTTCCTCTTTTTATATTACTTTTTGGTTCTTTGGTAGATTTAGTTTCATCTTCATCTTCATCAGATTTATAGATTTTCCTTCTCGTGCCCTAACTGGTTGATTTATGCAATGTTATTCAACAATTAGCCTCGTTAGAGCCAGACTTTAGGGCAGAGACAAGAGTAGATAAGTAAAATTTAGATTATTTTTTTTTTTGTTTTATCGTAACTACTTGTCGGTGACTATGTATAGTTGTTGGGTACGTAATTATTTATACCTGCTTTTGGCATATTATTTATCTTGGGTGATGATAAATCCCATCCTGTCTTTAATGTTGCCGTTGGACACATTTAATTTTTAAAGTTTCATTTACCCCTTTTCCGGTTTGTAAAAGATGGGATTGGATTTATTTATCATTGTTGTACTGCACTTTCTTTCTTTACTATTTACTTTGTTTAAAAGCGTGTTAATAATTCTTTTGGTACAAAAATGCACATTGCTAAATGATAATGGAAGAAACGCCTATGATTGCGAGCAATTATTGCTTTTCATTAACCTAATGAATTTAAGAAAGTAAATTAAAATAATTAACATTTATTCAGGATGATTACCAGTTCTCGGTCTTTCATTTTTAAATGTAAATTTTTAAACAAAATACATACCACTAAAATAAAATTAAATTGATTTTTAACTAAATTTTGAAATATTTTTAACTCATTTCTTAAAAAATTATTTTAGTTTTTAATTGTCAAAACAAATTATTCAACTATTTCTCTTGAAGCCCTATAATAATTGTTGGCTTCCTCGTCACTTAAAAAATATGTTTGTATTATCGATTGAAAGTTTTCTAACATATTTAGTTTCTCTTAACACAATTTTAATATATGTTCTACGAAATACTAAGTACTAATTATTATTATCACTAGAGTTACTATCATTATAATTACTATTGTCACGGTAACAATTTTTATTATTCTTTATGTTATTGTTATTTTTACATTCTTTTTTTAGTTTATAAGAATTAATGCTACTACAAGTCTTTTAGCATTAAATTGCTAATATCATTATTATACCTTATTTAGGGTTTAGGTTATTGTTATTTTATAATTCTATCATTACTTTCACCGTTAGATAAGTCTAAAAAATATGATTTGAATTTAAATATAATATTAAAAATTTAAAATAAAACTTAAAATGTGGTTTTAATTTTTTAGTTTTATGTTTGGCTCTAAATTAAATTAAACTAATAAAATTTAATTATCTTTAATTTAATTGTTGGTTGTATGATTAGAACCTGATACCTCGTAATCTTAACTAATCAAACCTAATTATTGATGTCATTTTAATTGAAATGAAAAGTAATTTACATAAATTATTTTTTATTTGGTCAAATTTATTTTTATTTATCTTTTAACTATCTGTTATTTTCAAAAAAGATGTTCACTAATTCAAATTAATTTGATGAACCCAACCATTCAAACTAAATTAATTTAATTAGTTTGTTTAATTGATTATTTTAACTTCAATTTTTTGTTTATACTGCCACACAAATTTTTTTAGTCTATTAGGTTAAAACTAATTTTGTTTCATAGATGTTTGATTGTAGTTGGTTTGAAAGAATTTCAACTTTAAATTTGAAATAAACTAATTGTAATTGTTTTTTTTTTCAACTTTAACCAATTATTAGATTTATTGATAAACTATTTTTTAACTTTTTTATATATATCTAGACTATAACATTTTTCTTGTCTTTTCTTTATTTTTTATTTATTTTGATCTTATTACAAATTTATTTAATGTTATCAAATATCTTAATTTCTTAACGATAATTATGTATATTTTTATCATATTTTAAGAAAATAAATTGACGAGACGTAGAGTGGACTATAGAAAAAACTAAATATTAAAATAAATAAATAATTAGCCATTAAAGAATAAGAAATATTTTAATCTTGTATTAATATAAATTATAAATTTGTATAAAATAAATAATAAATAAAGATAATTTTAAAATATAATAATTTAATTTTAATCTTTGACAAACCAACACAATCTTAATCAAATTAGTTTAGTATAAATTGATCGAATTGCCTTTCAACTCTCATGCTTTACATTTATATAAGTGTCAATGTTCAAAAAAAAGATTCTCAATTATTGTGGGGGTGTTAGGCTTATGATCGTGTGGTTGAGCTCAGTAGTATTCAGCTAATATATTTACTTTGCTAGTTTATGTTAGCCTAATTAGCCTATAACATTTATAAAATATACAATGAAAAACAACATGCAATCGATTTAAGTTTTTTATTGATGTAGTTATTGTCAGAATCCACATCTACAGTTACAATATACAATTAATTGAAGTTTTTCTTTATTTATAGAAGATATATGTCATTGCGGTAGACTGTAATTTTTAAACCCAAAAATGTGATAAGTGATATACAATAAAAACAAAAATTAATGTGAATATCGTTGCGTGGCATACATAAAACTTATAACTGGATACAAACAGGTAAAATTTGTGTCAAATAAAATATAATATATTACTAACATTAAAAAAAAGTGATAATTTTTATGAATCTCGTCTTCCCTTTTTTTCTAAAAAAAATAATATTTTGGTTGCTTAAGATATTTTCCATATAATGGATAAAAGAGTAAATTTTAGGATATGATGTAGGGTGGGGATAAATTTATTCTAGATGTAACTCTTCACAGAGTTACTCCCATTTAATAACTCGTTGCACATGGAATTCAATTATTAAATTTAATTTTCTATAAAATAAATAAAGTCTATAATTTTTTAAATTACTCTATTAAATAAATTGAATTTAGTGTATATGATATATATATATATATATATATATATATTTAAAATATAAATAAACATCAGTTATAATACTACCTAATTATAACGGTTTTATTTATCTAAATTTTGTTAAAATATATAAAAATATTCATTGATTAAATTATTAAATTTTAATTTGATTCCCTGTATACATTTATAGGATATCAGAGATATATGTACTTAGAGGAATTTTTAGATGTGTCGAGAATAATAAATACTGGTCATTATATTTTAACATGATTATTAAGATTATGATTTTTTTAAAATCGAGGCCATGTAAACTACTTGAGAAGCCCATGAAACTTTTGTAACATGTTTCTATATTCATCGGCTTTTTATTCTTTTTTAAATTACACAATTTAAACATTGTTTCTATATGTTTTTGTCTAAAGTCGAGGCCGTTGGATAATATTTTTAAAATAAATATTAATTAAAAATAGAATAGTTAATTTTAATATTTAAATTTAAATAAAAAATAAGATTAAAATATTTATTTAAAAATTTTCATTTAAGTGATCACCATTATCAATGAAGTTGTCATTATTATTGAGAATCCTAGTAATATAGGGGAGGCAACATATATTATTGTTGTTATAATTGTTAACACAAGTAATACAGAAAAAACAATAATTATACTAATTATAGAAGTGGTCGAAAGCATTTACTATAACTAATATCACAATTATTATAAGAACGATAATATATATTTATCATAATTATTATTATTATTGTAATTATAATAATTGTCATAACTGTCACAGTTATTTAATTAAATATTTTAATATTAATTTTTTATTTAAATTTTTAGGCCGAGATTAACATTTTATTTTTATGGATTTTACCTAAAAAAATATTTTGTTTTGAAACTAAGTCTTTTACTTTTTTTTATTTAATAACCTTTTATAAAACTGCACTACTTATATTTTTCAAGCTATATATACATCAAAATAAAATTAATTAACAAAATATTAAATATAAATTATATGAAATTTGAGCCCTTAATTCACTTAGCGTAACCTATCAAACCAATAGTTGAGCTGATGAAATTTATTATTTTTAATAGCATTTTGAAGTAGAACGAGTTAAATAAAACTTATTGAAAAAGGAAGATTCCGGCAATCAATTCTATGACCAAAGATTAAAAGAATTTGAATCCTTTAGACAATTACAACTGAGTTGGTACTGTCTAGTATTATAGTTTGTGTACTGTAAAATATAAATATTTTTATATAATTATAATTCAAACTAAGTAAATATTCAAAACTTATAAATTATATTATAATTAAAATTTATAGTATGTAAATATATCAATTATATTTTAAATTTATAATAAATAATTTAAATTGTAATATGTAATTAAGTTTAAATTAAAATAAATAGATAACTAAGAAAATTAAGTATACAAATATAAAAGAAAAATAGTTTGAGATTTTTCATAGTTGCATACAAAAGTGAATAAAATGTGCTTTTCAATAAAAGAATAAATAAATTATTGAAAATACCTAATTGAAAAAAAAAGAGAATTTCACTTTTTAAGTCAAAGATTCCAATTGACAAAATACGATATTTATAGGATCGTGGAGATCTACATGCAACTTAATTAACGTTTTTATCAAAATTAAACTAAATAATAATAAAAAGCAACAAACTGTTTTTAAATAGCATAGTAAAAAAACTGGAAAATAAAAATAGAACATGTGAATGAACTAATATAGATTTATTTAAGTGATTTTAGGAATATTTAGTTATGCTAACTTACTTCTATCTCATTTGAGTAAATTTGTTTCTTATAAAAAGTATAATTTTTAAAAATAAAAAACCTGCAAAACATATAGAAACATTGTATTTGCAAGGTACAAGATTTTATTTAAAAATCCAATGAATAAAAAGTATATATTTATAGCTTAATTTTTTCCATAACTTTGTTTAATCATCACACATGTAATTAATAGTAGTGGTTAATTTTTGTGCACTGTGAGTATAATTTTTTTGTTTACTTTGTCAAATCTCAATCAATCAAAACTCGTGATAATTATAAATTCTAGGTTTTTACAATAAAAATTAACAAAAATATTAAAAATGACAATTTATGTTAGAATGACACTATATAATTTTTTTATATATATATACTATTTACGCTTAATAATAATATTTTTTAAAAGATAATTAAATTATATATATATATATATATATATATATATATATATATATATATATATATATATATATATTAAAGTGGAAATATCCTCTATATTTATTAAGGATGGATAATATATAAATATATTAATTCTAAGTTTTGTTTAATAATGTTGTAATTTTAACATTGCTTATTTATTAAATGGTTAAATTATTACACGTAGAATCTCACTCAATTAATTGATTAATATACGTGAGTATTGTAAATTCTGTATATTATTTTTGATGTAAAAGTTAAATTATTACGTTTTTCATTACTTATGTTTAAAGTTTAAATACGTATACTACATTTAATAATTAATCAAACTATAAACAATTTTGATTTGATTAGGACAAAAGTTCTTCCAATAATCTTTATTGTAATTTAATATCAAATATTACAAATTTTGTTCATTTGTTATTTATAGTATTTTTTTTATATTTATTTTAAGATGAATTAAGTGACAAATATTTTAATTAAATATGTTTTATAAAATAATGCCACAGATCATGATTTTTAATTTTTGTCTGGTTTTTTATTGTTTTTTTTGTTACTAATTTAGTTAATGTAGCTTTATGTGTATAAGTTATTAAATAGGAATACAAAGGCATTCCATAATAACAAATTTCTAATGTGTTATTATCTATTAAAATAAGGATTTATAGTTAATTGTTGTTCCAACTAAAATTAATTTAAGCTCAATAGAACACACAACTTCCGTTTCGAAAAATACAAAAGAAGAAAACCGAACATGTTTTACTTGGCTGAGTTGTAACTAAAAAATAAAGGAAAAAATAAAAATAAAAATAAAAATAAAAATAAAAATGTAATTGGGCAACAACCTTTTCATTGTAAATTGGCATCTCCCCAACGCTAAGGAACCTAGGCTACGTGATATATATATTATATATTTATATGGCTTTGTGATTAAGAAATGTAATGCAATACCCAACGTGAAATCCCTCTCAAATATAAAATATTAAAAAAATCCATTTTATAAAATGTATGTATATTTTTGCTGAAGATACATTTAATTATATTATATTATTATACGATGTGGGAGGAAAGCGAACCAAAAATAACAAAGACCCAAATGAAATAAAATAAAATAAATGAACGAATTAATTAATTAACAAAACGTCCCTTGTCCCAACTCGCAACCAAATGTCAAAAGAAGAATATCTAAAAGGGGTTTGATGAAATTGAATTCAACCCCATTATGCAGACCAAACCGCATGAAGAAGAAGCTGGAGAGAGAGAGAGAGAGAGTGGGAGGGACGAGGCTTTCACGTATTGTCCTTCAATCACGGGATTCCACGTGGAACCTTCCCATTCGTGGACCTCACGCTGACGTGGTGAAGGTGTGTGCGCGAAAACTGAAAACTCAGAGATTAGACTATATATTACCAACACAGAGAGCAAGAGAGAGAGAAAGAGACTTGTTGATCGAACAACGCGGTGCGAGTGGCCGTCCGAAAGAGGCACACACAAAACACAGATAGAAAAAGAGAGAGAGAAACGCGATTTCCTAATTTTCTTTTCTTCATTTTTTTTTTCATTTTATTTTTTCTCCCACTTCGCAATCTAAGCTGGCATTTATTTTTCTTTCTCTCCAAAACAACACAACACTCACCGTTTCGTTCTTGTTTCGTTAGCTCCCCCGCTTTCTAGGGCTTTGAACCACCGAAACATTTTCCGAAAAATTAGAAAAAATTAGATTGATCGAACCAAATTTTAAAAAAAAGCAAAAAAAAAATAAAAATTAGGAACACGAGAGAAGCAGCAGGAAAACGAAACGCGGAGAAGAACTGAATTGACAAATCCAAAACCGGCGAATCGCAATCTGGTAGATCTTGCTGTCATTTTTGATCGGTGCGGTGGAAGGCATTTGCTGCAGCTGGAATTGCAGATTGTTTTATCTTCCGTTTCGTTTTTTTTTTTTTTAATTTTTCGGAGGTGGTTGGTTTTGAATGGTGTTTTTGGTTTTTCCCTTTTCGGAGGGAAATCGGAGGGCGCGGTAGGTAGTTGGTGGATCTGGTGAATGTTCATCGGATGAGAGAGGTGTTCATATGTTTCAAGGATCGAAAGGGAGAACGATGAAATGGGTTACATTGCTTAAGGACTTCAAAGAGAAGGTTGGCCTCACTCAATCGCCGCCCTCTACTGCTCTCTCTGCTTCTCCTCCTTCCTCATCTTCCCGCGATAACAATGCCTTCTCAGCTTCGCAATCCTCTTCTTCGTCCCCTACCAGGTTCTTTATATTTCTATTCTTTTTTCGAGTTTGTTTTATTCTTTTTTTTTTTTTTGGGTTTATGCAACACTTAGTTCTGCGGTTAACTTTGAGCAATGGAAATTATGTTTGTTCTTGTTATTCCAGTGGGATGATTTGAGTGTGTGTTGCATTGTCTTTGTTTTGCTTGTAAACAGAGAATAATAATAATATAATAATGATAATAAAAAAGAAATAGAAGATAGAGAAAGGTGGTTGTAGTTTTTGTCTTTTCAACTGTGAATGGATGGAATAGATTTTGCTTAACGCAAAGCAAAGCATAGACTTACGTGGAGTTGCAAGATCCTATTCGTTTCTGTTTGCTGCTATTCCATTCTCTTTTTGGATGCTCTGTTTATGTGAGTTGTTGTCAATGCTAAGTTGTTAGGAGCTAAGGATTGGTCTGAGATCAGTTTTTGGTATATGAAAGGGATAGCGCTGGGCAGAAAAAAGCTTGGCTCTTAAAGTGCGGTGCTCAATCTTTCTGTCTGTTTTTTCTAATCTTATCATGCAGAATTTGTGATGGATTTACTTGGGAGAGTTATATTTTTGCAGCGCGTGATATGCCATTTTTCTTTTATGATAAGTTTTAACTTGCCCACATGGTTATTTAATTTGTTGTCCTGTGTGGAAGTGTGCAACTAGCTTTATTTTGTTGACTTTCCCCCCTCACTACTAACATTCCAGTTTTGTACTGGTGCATGATGCAAATATAGTGGGTTTTTTTTTGTTAGTTATTGAAGCTTAACTGCAGGATAGGTCATCTCTGTGTCATGGGTAGCTCAATTATGGAATGTGGGATTTGAATTTTGGGCGTGTTGGCCTTTCTGCTTATTTAGTCATTTGTGGCTGCCAAAACGGTCATTGATTGGAAGATTTAATATTAGCAAATTGTTTAAAATGATGAAAACACATCAGTTCTTAATTTCACACATCCATTCATTGGGGAACATGTAAGCTGATGCATGATTTTGTCGCCACATGGCGGCATTGATAGATTTCAGAACATTTCTCGTATTGGATTACTGTTTGGTCTAATATTAATTATACTGCATATTAAAATCCTTTTATTTAATGTGTCTAATTTCAATTTCTTATGTGTTCCATACTTGGTGAGAACTGATTTTCGTGGATTGTTTTTCATTATGACATCTCTCGTTCTGATGTTAGATGGGATTATGACCTTTTATATTAAATCTTTAAATCAGGGACAAACATGAACTGGAATTGGACTTCAAGAGATTCTGGGAAGAGTTTCGGTCATCCAGCTCTGAGAAGGTTTGTGTCATTGCTTAGTTTCTTTGATGGTTTCATGCAGATTCAACATGCTATGGTTAATGATGATGCTTTCTCATTTCCTTTCAGGAAAAGGAAGTGGCCTTGAATTTGAGTATAGATGCCTTTTGTAGATTAGTGAAGCAGCAAGCTAATGTAGCTCAGTTAATTACCATGTAAAGAAACACTTTCTCCTTAGCTTCACTGCATTGCTACCCATCACTTAAATTTATATGTAACATTATTGTTGTGATCGAGTGATAGGAGGAAATGTTTTGGTTCTCAAGTAATAGAATTATTGGTTTTGTAGAATGATAACCCTAAAATACATTACACCGTCAATTATAAGTTGCAACATGCTTTTGTTTGTATTTGCTTTGCTTGTCTATGGTGCAGTAATGCTACTTGTGCTTAACTGTTATGTTCTAGTGCTTTCTTATAAATAAACAGTGATGAAGGCGAAAATGGTGACATGTAAGATTTTTGTAACTTAAGTGGGCTTAAAGTGGAAGTGCTCTTTGTGATCAAGTGAACTTTCAATATCTGGTTGATGCACTTTGTGGTTCAAATGACTAAAAACATTTTATAAAAATATGGATGTTTTCTTTCGGTTGAAAGTGAAAAATTGTTTCATTCTGCCATGAGTAGATTTATATATACCATTATCATAAAATAAACTCGAGAGCTGGTTCATGTCTTCCCATTTTCATTATGAGGATTTTGAAAAATATAGGTTGCATCTTTCCTGCTTAGATATATATGCTATTCTTAAAAATGCTAAAATATGTTATCATTTTGGTGATTGGAGTTTATTAACTAACTTTCGGTAATGTTGTCGGGGAACAGGTTAGTTGAAACGCATATATTCTCTTTTGTTGTGGGAAGAGCATTTGTAACAGATATAGAGAAGTTAAAAATCAGCAGCAGAACAAGATCTTTGGATGTTGCTCAAGTTTTAAAGTTTTTCTCAGAAGTCTCAAAGGTTTGTCTTAGTCATTACTTTATGACTTTTTTTTTCTTCTTTTCTATTTGTTTTTTAATATTTACAGAGATTCCCTTTATGCAGGATGGAATCAGTCCAGGAGCAAATTTATTAACTTCAGTGGAAATCCTTGTCTCTGGGGTATGCTTCTTAAAATGTTTGTGCCTAGTCACTGTATTAGGAGCTATAGAATACATGTTACTTTATTTACAGAAAAATATGCAATTTTTTCCATCTGATATCTGTTCTTTGTTTTGATGGAAATGTAGTGTATTTAATATTGGTGATCTTGGTCTGTTATGGTATTAGTCATTAGTGTTTGTGTTAGGTTTGTTGTTTAGTGTGGTAAGTTGGTTGGTGTTACTTTGGAACCTGTTGTATTTGCATAGTTGTATATTCCTAAATTTTCTCACGTGCTTTAAGCAGTAGATTTTATGTTTATATTTTTTTGCAGCCTATTGACAAGCAATCTCTACTTGACTCTGGGATATTTTGCTGTCTCATTCAAGTTCTCAATGCCCTTCTTGATCCTGATGTAACCATTCAAAGGCCGAATAGTGCTATTGATCATGAAGAAAAACTTGTATTACAAAAAGATTATGATGGTGAAGTTGGGCAGAACCGCCGCCTTGAGGTTCTGTTCTCTACCTGATATATTTACCATGAATATCAATTTTTATGTTTTAACACATGATTGGAGGACAAATAATTTTATTTTAAAGAGTTTCCCCCCTTGTTTATGACCACCTAAAACTTAGCAGGCAGGTTTTTGATTAATTGAATATAATAGTCTTAGAATTTGAGTTAGAGTCTAACTCAACCCTGCAAAATCAGTTTATAGGGTGAGGATTACCCAAGCTTTATAAACTCTATTTAAGCCATATTTCTAGTTGATGTGAGATTAAACACACCACCCTTGACGTTGCAATTAAGGCAGTTCCTATAGAGGCCGCAATTAAGGTGGGCTAGGGGTGACTGCAATTTAGGTGGCTTTCCATCAATTAATACTTAATTGTAGACTTTAATTCTAATTGTTGTATTTGTAAGCTCTATATTTCCCTAGTTGAAACCCTTCCTATAGAGCATAGACCATAAAAAATGACTTGGTTATGAGTAAATAATTGGGATAATCCAAGATCACTTTTGTGCACTTTCTTAATTTGTATTTTAAACTATCTTGTTTATGCAGGTAGAGGGAAGTGTTGTGCATATCATGAAAGCTCTAGCAAGCCATCCATCAGCAGCACAGAGTTTGATAGAGGATGTTTCACTTCAGTTGCTTTTTCAAATGGTTGCCAAGGGATCTTTGATTGTTTTCTCCCGTTATAAGGAAGGACTTGTTCCATTGCACAGCATACAACTTCACAGACATGCTATGCAGGTAAAGTGTGGTACATTTGTCTGCAGTCAAAATAGTATTGAAAATGATGTAAATGTTGCATATAAATAGCTTGAGCTGCTTTTGTTCTTCTGATGGTTGAATATGTATGTTTTTGCTGCTTATAATTCTAGATACTTGGTCTTCTTTTGGTAAATGACAATGGAAGCACAGCCAAATACATCCGCAAGCATCACTTGGTATGTCATTTAACTTTCAAATCTAAATACTTTCTGTATGTCAAAGAAGTTCTCTCACAGAACTAATCTTGTAGTCTCTCTAACTCTGTTTCTAACACTCTATTGACTGAAATTTATTGAAAATCACAAATTTTGGTGGGTTCCATTTCTAAATCAGGAGAAAGACTCATTAAATGCGAAGTGAATCAATCCCACCAGAATTTGTGATTTCCAGTAAATTCCAGCCAATAGTAGAGTGTTGCTAGCACTACTCTTTCTTGTTTATATATTATCATGCAGTTTATGTTCATCTTTACTTCTTTGATAGCATATGTCTATGTTCAACAGCGTCTGTGAGCTAGTTTGAAATGATACATTATTATGTTATGTTTGGATTTCTCTTAGAATAGAAGCTAAAATAATATTATGACTATTATTGTTGTTGTTATTATTATTATTATTATTATTTTGCTTTTAGGCTTTGGCAAGGGTGGATTGGTGTAGTTTTAGGATTTATTGTGGCAAAAGGATCTCCTTTTGGTCTCTTCTCTTGCAATCTCATGTAAAATGAAGAGAAAACTGGTTTCTAATTCTATACTATCAGATGTTCTACTCTTTACAAGAAATTATATCACATTATCCTTTGTACCATGCAATTACATGCAAAATATGTCGTGGGTTAAAAGAAAAGTGTTCTGTAATAGAAATACAGATCTGTTGTTCAATGGCAAAAATATCCACGAGATCATGTCAGGTTCTTCCTTGCAAAACTTTAGGGAAGTGCAAGGGAAAAAAATCTTATAAACATGAGGCAGGGGTGCTAACTGTAACAATTTATCTTGAGGTAGAAACTTTAAACAAATATAAAATAGTTGGATTTATAGGAGCAGTCCATACTGTTCTTGAATGGTTGATTTGGTTTTCTTGGTCAGTTCGAATATTCTTAGGCAATCAACTGTCCAACACTAAACATTTCAACATAAATCTAGTAATCTTATCATAATCATCATAATTCATAAAGTCATAAAACATCAATGCTGAAATTTTCTTTTGTTTACCAAAATACAGTTCTGAAAGTTGTCATTTAGTCAATGAAATTGTTGTAAAACCTATAACTCTGGTGTACTCAAGTCACATCTTAATCAAATAAATAAACTTATTAAACAATATTGTCTTTTTGTTTTAAATCTGAAAGTATCTTTGTCACCTGACTGTTGGATCATGGATGATGCTTGAGATCTCTTCTTAATTATGAAATTAGTGTGTGGCTTTGAGGCAGTATCATTTTTTGTAGAATATTTTGCACTAATGTTGATCCATATTGTTCATAGTTCACTTATGTTTTTGAAATGAATCCTGTGATGTATTTTTCCTCCTTGCAGATAAAAGTTCTTTTATTGGCTGTGAAGGATTTTGATCCTGATTGTGGAGATGCTGCCTACACCGTAGGCATTGTTGATTTGTTACTCAAGTGTGTAGAATTGTCATATAGAACCGGTAATTTTCTAATGTTTTATCAGAAGAGGAACGAATGGGGTTCCCATAAATGTAACAGTATCATTGGCTAAAATCTGGTTGAATATATTTCCTTTACCATGGGTGCTGCTATTTATTTTTTAGAGGCTGCAAGTGTTGGATAGTTCTGATTTCTTACATTGATTCTGCAGAGGCTGCTAGTGTCAGACTTCGAGAGGATATACATAATGGCCATGGATATCAATTCCTAGTTCAATTTGCACTAACTCTGTCCAATATGACAAGAAATCAGGGCTTTCAATCTACTCATTCTGATATGTCTGATGACCAAGATATTGCTTCAGATGGATCCCAATATAGCGGAGGACAAAATTCCAATGAACAAGAACAGTCCTCCATTCAGTATCTTTCACCCACATTATCTAGGTTGCTAGATGTTCTTGTTAGTCTAGCTCAAACTGGACCAAATGAGTCTCCATGTACTTATGGTGGTAAGGGTCCTAAATCTACCCAGAACAAGGGTGCTGGTCATAGCAAAACTCGTACCCTGTCTTCTGATTGGATTGGTGATGAATTATGGGAGAAGGAAAATGATAAAATTAAAGACCTTGAAGCAGTCCAGATGTTTCAAGATATTCTCCTCAAAGCTAATAGCTGGAAGTTGCAGGCTGAAGTATTAAATAGACTGTTCAAAATTTTTTCAGGCCACATAGAGAACTATAAGTTGTGTCAGCAATTACGAACTGTTCCACTTTTAATCCTAAATATGGCTGGTTTTCCTTCTCATTTGCAAGAGATAATCTTGAAAATTCTTGAGTATGCTGTGACTGTTGTAAATTGTGTTCCTGAGCAAGAGCTACTTTCACTTTGCTGTTTGTTGCAGCAACCAATAACCTCAGCATTGAAGCAGACAATACTTTCTTTCTTTGTAAAACTCTTGTCCTTTGACCAACAGTACAAGAAAGTTCTGCGAGAAGTTGGTGTTTTGGAAGTCATGTTAGATGATCTAAAGCAACACAGGATTTTGGGTCCAGATCAACAGAATGTTAACTACGACCAGTTGGAGAGGAAAACTAGCCCAAGCAATTTCAAAAAACATCTAGACAATAAGGATGTTATTATTACTTCACCCAAGCTTATGGAATCTGGTTCTGGGAAGTTCCCAATTTTTGATGTTGAAGCTACAATTGCTATTGCCTGGGACTGCATGGTATCTTTATTGAAGAAAGCTGAGGCTAACCAAACTTCATTCCGCTCAGCTAATGGTGTGATTGCGATATTGCCATTTCTGGTGTCTGATGTACATCGTGCAGGGGTCCTGAGGATATTGTCATGTCTTATAATCGAAGATACCTCGCAGGTTTGTTGATATTCACTAATTTTTTTTCTTCTGATTTTTAAATTTGACTGGGTTTGTGCATTTATTGGTTTGTACTAAGCATGTTATTAAACAGAAAACCATAATTCTTGAATGACCTGAATGTCTGGGGATGCATCCTGCCTAAAAAATTACTGATGTTGTTGTTTCACTTGAAATCATCATGATGACTATTTGATTGTTTCCCAGGCTCATCCTGAAGAATTAGGTGTGTTGGTTGAAATTTTGAAAAGTGGAATGGTTACCAGTGATTCAGGATCTCAATACCAGCTTTCCCTTGATGCAAAATGTGACACTATGGGAGCACTGTGGCGGATCCTGGGAGTTAATAATTCTGCTCAGAAGGCTTTTGGTGAAGCCACCGGTTTTTCTCTTTTACTTACAACACTTCATGGGTTCCAAAGTGATGGTGGGGACTTGGATCAATCTTCATTGAATGTTTACATTAAGGTGTTTACGTACTTGTTGCGTGTTATAACTGCTGGAGTATCTGACAATGCTGTTAATAGAATGAAGTTGCATGTAATTATATCATCACAAACTTTCTTTGATCTTCTTAGCGAGTCTGGCTTATTGTGTGTGGAGCATGAAAAACAAGTCATCCAGTTGATGTTGGAACTTGCCCTTGAAATAGTGATTCCACCTTTCTTAGGATCAGAGGGTTTGACAAAATCAAATGCAATTGAGAATGAGTCATCACATAATCTTTTATTGACTCCATCGGGTCCAATTAATCCTGATAAAGAGCGGGTTTACAATGCTGGTGCTGTTAGAGTCCTGATTCGTTCATTATTGCTGTTTACTCCTATGGTGCAGTTAAAACTTTTAGACTTGATTGAAAAGTTGGCTCATGCTGGTCCCTTCAATCAAGAAAGCCTCACGTCTGTAGGTATGTATTACATTGTTTGTTGTTATTTGCTATTATTTAATGCTCACTTGATTTTTTTATGCTATATATAGGCTGTGTGGAACTTTTGCTGGAAACAATCCACCCTTTTCTTCTGGGTTCATCTTCTTTACTTTCTCATGCATTGAAAATTGTGGAAGTCCTTGGTTCTTACAGGTAGGGTGCATATTCTTATTGCTGTTGTGCAAAAGTTATTGCATTTTAATCTACTCTATTTATATTTGAATAACAAAATGTTTCTGTTGATTAGGCTATCTTCATCTGAACTTCGTATGCTCATTAGATATGTTCTGCAAATGAGGATGAAAAATTCAGGTCATATAATTGTCGAAATGATGGAAAAGTTAATTCTGATGGGTGATATGGCCTCAGAAAATATTTCTCTGGCACCATTTGTGGAGATGGATTTGAGCAAGGTTGGGCATGCTGCCATTCAGGTTTCCTTGGGTGAAAGATCGTGGCCTCCAGCTGCTGGTTATTCATTTGTTTGTTGGTTCCAGTTTCGTAATTTTTTAAAATCACAATCAAAAGACACTGACATTTCAAAATTTGCCTCTTCCAAGAAGCGCTCTGGTTCAAGTGGATTGCATGAGCGACACATGTTAAGGATTTTTTCTGTTGGTGCCATTAACAATGATAATGCAACCTATGCAGAACTTTATCTCCAGGAGGATGGTATTCTAACCCTTGCAACCAGCAACTCTTCCTTCTTATCATTTTCTGGTTTAGAACTTGAAGAAGGGAGGTGGCATCACCTTGCAGTCATTCACAGCAAACCAAATGCTCTTGCTGGGCTGTTTCAAGCTAGTTTTGCATTTGTTTATCTAAATGGAAAGCTAAGACACACTGGGAAATTAGGATATTCACCATGCCCACCTGGTAAACAATTGCAGGTCACTATTGGGACATCAGTTGGAAATGCTAGGGTTAGTGACTTGACATGGAAACTACGCTCGTGCTATCTTTTTGAGGAAGTGCTTACACCAGGCTGTATTTGTTTTATGTACATACTTGGTAGAGGATATAGAGGGCTCTTCCAGGACACAGATCTTCTGCAATTTGTACCTAACCAGGCCTGTGGTGGTGGTAGTATGGCCATATTAGATTCTTTAGAAGCTGATTTGACTTTGGCTGCTAATGGTCAGAGACTGGATGCTACCAGCAAGCAGGGAGACCTAAAAACAGATGGGAGTGGAATTGTCTGGGATTTGGAGAGACTTGGAAACCTTTCTTTACAGCTTTCAGGAAAGAAACTTATTTTTGCATTTGATGGAACTTCTACAGAATTCATTCGGTCTTCAGGTAGCTTTTCAATGCTTAATATGGTTGATCCTATGTCGGCTGCTGCCTCTCCTATTGGAGGTGTGTAACTAAATTTAGAAAGTTATATGTTTGGTTTCTTTCTCTTGTTGGAGTTGTTTCTTCAATCTCAGTTTTATTTTCATTTTGGGGGTTGCAGGTATTCCACGTTTTGGACGTCTCTGTGGAGATATTTATATCTGTAAGCAAGGTGTGATTGGAGAGACTATCTGCGCTATTGGTGGGATGGAACTTGTTCTTGCTCTTATTGAAGCAGCAGAAACTAGGGATATGCTGCATATGGCCCTAACACTACTTGCCTGTGCGCTTCATCAAAATCCTCAGAATCTTAAGGACATGCAAACTTATCGGGGTTACCATCTGCTTGCGCTTTTTCTGCGTCGTAGAATGTCATTATTTGACATGCAATCTCTTGAGATCTTCTTTCAGATTGCTGCTTGTGAAGCTTCCTTTTCTGAACCAAAAAAGTTGGAGACTACTCAGACTACTTTGTCTCCTGCTGCATCTCTGCCAGAAACCAGTCTTGATGATCATTTTCTGTCAAAGTTTCAAGATGAGAATTCTTCAGTTGGATCTCATGGGGACATGGATGATTTTTCTGTACAAAAAGATTCATTTAGTCACATTTCAGAGCTGGAAAATACTGATGTTGCTGCTGAAACTTCAAATTGCATTGTCTTGTCAAATGCAGACATGGTTGAACATGTTTTATTGGATTGGACATTGTGGGTAACTGCCCCAGTTTCAATCCAAATTGCATTACTTGGATTTCTTGAAAATTTAGTGTCCATGCATTGGTACAGAAATCACAATCTTACAATTTTGCGGCGAATTAACCTTGTTCAACATTTACTAGTGACATTGCAAAGGGGTGATGTTGAAGTTCCCGTCCTAGAAAATTTGGTTGTACTTCTTGGGGTCATTTTGGAAGATGGGTTTCTCTCTTCTGAGCTTGAAAATGTGGTTAGATTTGTGATTATGTCATTTGATCCCCCAGGGTTGGTTCCACAGCGTCCAATTATGAGAGAATCAATGGGTAAACATGTAATTGTCAGAAATATGTTACTAGAGATGTTTATTGATCTACAAGTCACTATTAAATCAGAAGAGATGCTTGAGCAGTGGCACAAAGTTGTTTCCTCTAAGTTAATTACATATTTTCTTGATGAAGCAGTTCATCCCACAAGTATGAGATGGGTCATGACTCTACTTGGTGTATGTCTTACTTCCTCTCCAACATTTGCACTTAAATTTCGCACAGGTGGAGGTTATCAAGGTTTAGTTCGGGTGCTACCCAGTTTCTATGATTCCCCAGACATCTATTATATTTTATTTTGTTTGATATTTGGAAAGCCAGTTTACCCTAGGTTACCAGAGGTCCGCATGTTGGACTTTCATGCCCTTATGCCAAGTGATGGAAGTTATACAGAACTGAAGTTTGTTGAGTTGTTGGATTCTGTAATTGCTATGGCAAAAACTACTTTTGATAGAGTAAGTATGCAGGCAATGCATGCCCACCAAACTGGTAATCTTTCCCAGGTTGGTGCAAGCCTTGTGGCTGAGCTTGTGGAGGGTAATTCAGACATGGCTGGTGAGCTTCAGGGGGAAGCTTTGATGCACAAGACATATGCTGCTCGCCTTATGGGTGGAGAGGCATCAGCCCCTGCTGCTGCAACTGCAGTTCTAAGATTTATGGTTGATTTGGCAAAGATGTGTCCCCCTTTTACTGCAGTTTGTAGACGTGCAGAATTTCTTGAAAGCTGCATTGACCTATATTTTTCTTGTGTGAGGTTTGTTATCTTCTTATAAGATAAACTCTCTATCTCTTTTTTTTCTTATTGCATTACTTTGTATTTTCTAATTTTTGTTTCCTACCTATAATCATAGGCTGACTACTTTCCTGATCATCTGTCCAACTGAAATGAGTCCTTTTTATTGAACTAAACCTTTTGTGCTTGCAGGGCTGCACATGCTGTTAAAATGGCTAAAGAACTCTCTGCAGTGACGGAAGAGAAAACCTTGAATGATTGTGACGATACATGCAGTTCCCAAAATACATTTTCTAGCTTGCCTCTGGATCAGGATCAGTCTGTCAAAACCTCCATCAGTGTTGGAAGCTTTCCTCAAGGGCAGGTAAGTACAAGTTCTGATGATATGGCTGCGCCACTAAACTCTATGGCTGGTGAGAGATCACAGAATAATCTTACTGTATCTGAGCTGGAGTCAAATAAATCTGTCCACGAAGGTATACAAACTGTTCAGAGCTTGGATGGTGATAATGCTGATCAAGGCTCTGTTGCTTCCAGTGCACATGAGTTCAGCTTTCACAGTATAAAAGGCAATTTGGACATTCTCCAACCAACAGATTCCCAGAGTTCAGCATCTTTTGCTGCGCTGGATTCTCCCATTTTTTCAGAAAAGTCCAGTGCTAGAATTCCCCTTACGCCTTCTTCATCACCAGTTGTTGCATTGTCATCTTGGCTGGGAAGTGCAAACCATAATGAAGCAAAGTCTCCCTTAACTGCCACTCCTTCTTTTGATTCTGCTATGTCTGCTGTGGAGTTTGATCCATCTTCAAATCTAAAGGCTAGTTCTCAAGGGCCATTTTCTGCAAATGCTAACTTTGCTGTAACCTCAAAGCTGCTTTTGGACATAGATGATTCTGGATATGGTGGTGGTCCATGTTCTGCTGGAGCTACTGCTGTGTTAGATTTCATTGCAGAAGTCCTTTCTGATTTTGTGACGGAGCAGGTCAAGGCATCGCAGCTCATAGAGAACATCTTGGAAAGTGTTCATCTATATGTTGATGGTGAGTCCGTATTAGTTTTCCAAGGTCTATGCCTCAGTAGATTTATAAACTTCCTTGAAAGGCGACTGTTACGTGATGATGAAGAAGATGAGAAAAAATTGGATAAGATTCGCTGGTCCTCAAATTTGGATGCTTTGTGCTGGATGATAGTGGATCGGGTACACATGGGTGCTTTTCCTCAGCCCTCAGGGGTACTGAAAACTCTTGAGTTTTTGTTATCAATGTTGCAATTGGCAAACAAAGATGGTAGAATTGAAGAAGCTGCTCCTGTTGGAAAGAGGCTTTTGTCAATTTCAAGAGGAAGTAAGCAGCTAGAGGCTTATATCCATTCAATTCTTAAAAACACTAATCGAATGATATTATATTGCTTCCTCCCTACATTCTTAGTCAGTATAGGGGAAGATGATCTTCTTTTGCGGTTGGGTTTGCTTAATGAACCTAAAAAGAGATTGTCCTCTACTTCCTCTCAAGATGATTCTGGAATTGACATAAATACAGTCCTGCATTTATTGATTGCTCATAGAAGAATTATATTCTGTCCCAGCAACATTGATACTGATCTTAATTGCTGTCTATGTGTGAATCTCATATCTCTTCTTCATGATAAAAGACAATATGTACAAAATGTTACCATTGACGTGTTCAAGTATCTTCTGGTACATAGGAGAGCCGCATTAGAAGACTTGCTTGTTTCCAGACCTAATCAAGGGCAGCAAATTGATGTGCTCCATGGTGGTTTTGATAAATTATTAACTAGAAGTTTATCTGAATTTTTGGAGTGGTATCAAAATACTGATCAGGTTGTGAATAAGGTATTGGAGCAGTGTGCTGGCATTATGTGGGTACAGTATATTGCAGGATCGGCAAAGTTTCCAGGAGTAAGAATCAAAGGCATGGAAGGTCGGCGTAAGAAAGAAATGGGAAGGAAATCTCGAGAAGCTGCAAAATTGGATTTAAGACACTGGGAGCAGGTAAATGAGCGAAGATATGCACTGGATGCAGTTCGTGATGCAATGTCTGCCGAGTTGAGAGTTGTTAGGCAAGATAAGTATGGATGGATTCTACATGCCGAGAGTGAGTGGCAGTGCCATCTACAGCAACTTGTGCATGAACGAGGGATATTCCCACTAAGTAAATCCTCTTTCACAGAAGAGCCAGAATGGCAGCTTTGTCCCATTGAAGGTCCATATCGTATGCGGAAAAAACTTGAATGCTGCAAACTGAAAATTGATACCGTACAGAATATTCTTGACGGACAGTTTGAATTAGAGAAACCAGAGTTGTCTAAAGGAAAAATTGAAAATGGTACTGATGCATCAGAGTCAAAACCTTATTTTCAACTTTTGACTGATGGTGGCAAGCAGAATGGTTCTGATGGTGAACTGTTTGATGACCCTTTCTTTGACAAGTTGCATAGTGTCAAAGATGCTGTTTCTGATAGGAATGAGTGGAATGATGACAAGGCAAGTAGCATGAATGAAGCAAGCCTCCATTCTGCACTTGAGCTTGGTGCCAAGTCTAGTGCAGTATCTGTCCCAATAGCAGAAAGCACGCAAGGAAGATCTGAGATGGGATCTCCTAGGCAATCTTCCTCTATGAGAATTGATGATGTTAAGATTGCCGATGATAAATCTGATAAAGAACTGCACGACAATGGTGAATACTTGATCAGACCTTTTCTGGAACCATTTGAGAAAATACGATTTAAATATAACTGTGAACGGGTTATGGGTCTTGACAAACATGATGGCATATTCCTGATAGGTGAATTCTGTTTGTATGTGATTGAAAACTTCTATATTGATGATACTGGTTGCTTTTGTGAGAAGGAATGTGAAGACGAGCTTTCAGTTATTGATCAGGCTTTGGGTGTCAAGAAAGATTTTACTGGTAGTGTGGATTTTCAATCTAAATCAACTTTGTCATGGAGCACACCAGCTAAATCATTTGTTGGGGGAAGGGCGTGGGCCTATAGTGGTGGTGCATGGGGTAAGGAGAAAGTACATAGCAGTGGAAACTTACCTCATCCATGGCGCATGTGGAAGCTTGATAGTGTTCATGAGATTTTGAAGCGTGATTACCAGCTTCGTCCTGTTGCTATTGAAATATTTAGCATGGATGGATGTAATGATCTCTTGGTTTTCCACAAAAAAGAGAGAGAAGAAGTTTTTAAAAATCTAGTTGCCATAAATCTTCCTCGGAATAGCATGTAAGAATTATCTTCTTGGCTTTAATAATTTGTTTGGTACTGCATTTTTTGTCACTTTTCTTTGTGTTTTTCATATTTTTGACGTATCTAGCAATTGCAAGTATCATATCTTTTTATATTATTGCTAGTTTTTTACCTTAGCATATATGCTGCAACATTGATGATGAGTGGTAGTATAAAAACCAAAGGACTTGAAATATGTACAATCACTCACGTGCCGTTCTTCTTTAGGTCTTTAGTGTTGCTCCATACATTTGAGCTTTGCTTTTATGTTATCTAATTTGGTTCTCATACCACTTTTTTGTTGTGTTTTGGGCACATAGTTTCCCCTATTTCATATGTTTTTGAATGTAATTTGTCTGCTTTGTATTAGGTTGGACACAACTATTTCAGGATCATCAAAACAAGAAAGCAACGAGGGTAGCCGTCTTTTCAAGATAATGGCAAAATCCTTTTCAAAAAGGTGGCAAAATGGAGAAATAAGCAATTTCCAGTACCTCATGCATCTTAACACCTTAGCAGGACGTGGATATAGTGATCTTACCCAATATCCGGTCTTTCCATGGGTCCTTGCAGATTATGATAGTGAAAATCTTGATTTGTCCAATCCCAAAACATTTCGCAGGCTTGATAAACCAATGGGCTGCCAGACACCTGAAGGGGAAGATGAGTTTAGAAAAAGGTTGGTCTCTTTTAATGCTGTATGATTTTGTCTTACGTTGGAATATTTCTTTGATTATATATGATGTGTTGTTTGCAGTCATGCATTACCTGGGTATTATTTGCTAAATGTTTTATTGGGTTTCAAAAAGCATGCAGACAAGTTTATATCCATTCAAAAGAACTAGAAAGATGGGGTTTATGCTCAAATTATAATATCCAGAAAGGAGACAGAATAATCTTTGCGTTTGCAATATTTTTATTTATAGTTATATACTTGTCCTAAACTAATAATAATTAAATCATAGAAAAACAGAGAATTGTGACCATGGAACCGGATCTTAGTAGTTAGTTTCTCCTTCTGATGCACATTAACTTTGCCATTCTTTATTAGATACGAGAGCTGGGATGATCCAGAGGTCCCAAAGTTTCACTATGGATCTCATTATTCTAGTGCTGGAATTGTCCTATTCTATCTTCTCCGCTTGCCCCCATTCAGTACAGAGAATCTAAAACTTCAGGGTGGCCAGTTTGACCATGCTGATCGCCTTTTCAATAGCATAAGAGATACTTGGTTAAGTGCTGCCGGGAAGGGAAACACATCTGATGTGAAGGAATTGATTCCTGAATTTTTCTATATGCCAGAGTTCTTGGAGAATCGATTCAATCTTGACTTGGGAGAGAAACAGTCTGGCGAGAAGGTTATCCTATTGTGAATATATATACTTTGCTATTTTTAATTCTCCAATAACCAAATATGCACAGGTGAAGTGACTTGTAAATTTAACTATTATGGTGTTTCTTTCAGGTTGGGGATGTTATCTTACCTCCATGGGCCAAAGGTAGTGCTCGAGAATTCATGAGTAAGCACAGGGAAGCTCTTGAATCAGATTATGTCTCAGAAAACTTGCATCACTGGATAGACCTCATTTTTGGATATAAGCAAAGAGGGAAGGTGGGTGTCTTGTTTTGATGTATAGATAGTTGTCCCTCGGTGATTATTTGCCTGTTCTTGTAATTTTTTAATCTTTTTATTACATTGTTAATTTTTATTTTTTTCTTTCGTTTCTATTTTTGAAGGTTTAGCTCTACAATCTAATGTCACTTTCTTTAATTGTTTCCATGCACTATTTATGTGGAAGTGTCTGATCTGGTTAGTCATAGTAGGACATGGCCAGTATGGACTCCTATGATGAAAGATGTCTTTATGCTTCGTTTTATTATGAAATGTAGGGTAAAATAATATTTTTATGTCTAGCACTGCACAACCTTCTGTGTAATTCCAAGTTGTATTTGAATCCATTCTGTTGATTGTCTTAATATGCAATATTAGAATAGTGAGTTGCATCAATTTCTGGCATTTGAAATTGTGCAATCTTATGCATTGACACTTGAACCATGATTTTGTAGTGATCACCAATCTTTTATTACTTGTTGATAAATTAAAATCCTTGGCCAAAACTTGTGGAAATTTCATCATGTGCCTTATGACATAGATTGATGACAGTTAAACTGTGACATCTTTTGATGATTAGGTTAATAAATATGTTCTCAACAAATTTGCTAAATACACCTTCATTTTCTATTAAGGAGTATTTATTCTCTTCTGTTCCTGATATAATTTTTTTTGTTCTGTACAATGGACAGGCTGCTGAGGAATCGGTTAATGTGTTCTATCATTATACATATGAAGGGAGTGTAGACATAGACTCGGTTACAGATCCTGCAATGAAAGCATCCATTTTAGCACAAATTAATCATTTTGGGCAGACACCTAAGCAGCTGTTCCTGAAGCCCCATGTGAAAAGGCGAACTGACAGAAAACTTCCTCCCCATCCCCTTAAACATTCTAGTCATCTTGCTGGACATGGGATTCGCAGAAGCTCTTCACCTATCACTCAAATTGTCACTCTTAATGATAAAATTCTCATAGCTGGAACTAACAATTTGCTTAAACCAAGAACATATACCAAATATGTTGCTTGGGGTTTTCCTGATCGTAGCTTGAGATTTATGAGCTATGAACAAGATAAACTTCTTTCAACACATGAAAATTTACACCGAGGTAATCAAATTCAGTGTGCCAGTGTTAGCCATGATGGTCAGATTCTGGTTACCGGGGCTGATGATGGACTAGTTAATGTATGGAGAGTTAGCAAGTTTGGGCCCCGTGGCTTAAGGCGCTTGAAGTTGGAGAAACCACTTTGCGGTCACACAGCCAAAATTACATGCCTTCAAGTTAGCCAGCCTTACATGCTTATTGTGAGTGGATCAGATGATTGCACAGTTATTATATGGGATCTCAGCTCCATGGCATTTGTACGGCAGCTCCCAGAATTTTCATCACCAGTTTCAGCAATTTTTGTTAATGACTTGACCGGAGAGATTGTTACAGCTGCTGGTATTCTTCTGGCTGTTTGGAGTATAAATGGGGATGGTCTGGCAATGATCAACACATCTCAACTGCCATCTGATTCCATTCTCTCAGTGACAAGCAGTACATTTTCTGATTGGTTGGACACAAAGTGGTATGCAACAGGTCATCAGAGTGGAGCTGTCAAGGTGTGGCAGATGATTCACTGCTCCAACCCAGATAGCTCTCTTAGCAGATCAGGTTCTGGTGTGGTGGGAGGGTTAAATCTTGGTACAAGAGAACCAGAATACAAGTTGGTCCTACGCAAAGTACTTAAGTTCCATAAGCATCCAGTTACTGCCCTTCACCTCACAACTGACCTGAAACAGTTATTGAGTGGGGATTCAGGCGGGCATTTGCTTTCCTGGACATTGCCTGAGGAGAGTCTGCGAGGTTCATTTAATCTGGGGTAAAACTGGTGAATGATGGTTCATTCTGCTGACTTCAGCTTTTGGCCAGCCTTTAATTGTTGAATCCTAACAATAGTTTCTGAGTGGATCTCAATTATTGAAAGATGGATTCGTGTTCATAATTCGAGAGAATTGCAAAAGAATGCTGGCCAGATTGAAACAGAGCAAACAAGGTTGTAAAAGAAATGATCAGAGCACAGCTTATAGAGGGCTAAGAAACCATATGCGTGTAAGAGTACAATGTATTCACTAGGTGGGTGAAGCATCTGTGAAGGAAGATGGATTGTAGGTGGAAGAGGAGAAAGCAAGTGTTGCCCGCGGTCTTGTATTTTGGGTGACTGGCGGAGAATATTTTGATTTTGCCAGAGAAGGCTACTTACTGTTTTTTCTTTGATGTAAATATGTGATTCTAGTGTGTAATTAAGTTGTATAGTAAAAGGCTAGTCGTGAAATGGATTGTGATTGCAATGATAGGGCCCGGTATGATCGTGGGATGAGTGCAATCCTTTCTCGGGAATTCTTTTTCCATGGTGACACTGGGGCATTTCTTTTATTAAGCCCCTCAAAGAAAACAAGGTTCATTGCCTGTGATTTGTACATTTTTTTTTTCTTCTGAATATTCTTCCCATTTAGTTAATTGCTTCTTGTCCCGCCTTTCACATTTGCAGTTGCCTAGTTTCTTAGTCTAGGATTAATGTGTTTGTAATAGTAATTTCAACAGTTCATTACATACTGTCTCACTTGCTGCTCTGACCTCCTTCATGTCAGAGCCATTGGACGCACATGATACCGATACATCGACACAATACAATTATAGTGTAAATTTAATATAAACAAAAAAATATACAAGTTAAATTGGAATATAAACATTTATGCCTCTACAATTATTCTCCTTCAATATACTTTCTTGAATGCACAATACATCGGGTGGGCTAAGATCTCAAAATAAGTTAAGCATATGAAAATGAATGAGATGATTGGATTTGTTTAAAATACAGTGGAATAAAATATAATTAAGTAAAATTTAGTTGTAATTACAAATATAATTCCTTTAGTTTGAATTACGCACGTTCTCAACTCTATTATCCTAACGAAGATACAGATTTGCAATTTTCCATCGCACCACGCAGAGAAGAGTCTTTCTTATTTATATATCACTCTAATTTGGTGTTCCGTGTCTTGTGGTTCTTGGATTGCATGAGATCTTTGTTCAGGTGCGGCACAATGCACCTTCATGCATGCACCGTCACCACCATGCCCACTTCAATCCTTATCCCTCTTCCTCTCAACCAAGGAACACCGAAGCCCACTTTTAAATCCTTATCCCTCCTTTTCACTCACCCACTCGCACCTCCCGCGCGTCTCGAACACGCTCATTCTCTCCTCCTCGACCTCTGCGCCGCCGAGAAAGCCCTCCCACAAGGTCAACAGTTGCATGCCCGTTTCGTAAAATCTCACTGTTCGGTGTTTCTGGCCACCAAGCTCGTCCACATGTACGGAAAGTGTGGCTCTTTGCTCGACGCAGTGAAAGTGTTCGATGAAATGAGTAAAAGAACTATTTTTACCTGGAATGCCATGATGGGTGCGTTCATATCAAATGGTAAATACCTCGAAGCAATTGAGTTGTATAAAGAGATGAGACTCCTCGGAGTGGCACTAGATGCTTGTAGTTTCCCCTCTGTGCTTAAAGCGTGTGGCGCTCTTGGTGAAAGCCGCGTGGGGGCTGAAATCCATGGTGTGGCTGTTAAGTGTGGATTTGGTGAATTTGTGTTTGTGTGCAATGCGCTTATTGCTATGTATGCTAAGTGTGGTGATCTTGGTGGGGCTAGGGCTTTGTTTGATGGGATTATGATGGAGAAAGAGGACACTGTGTCTTGGAATTCTATTATTTCGGCACATGTAGCACAAGGGAAGTGTTTGGAGGCATTGTCGCTTTTTAGAAGAATGCAGGAGGTTGGAGTTGCTAGTAATACATATACTTTTGTTGCAGCTCTTCAGGGTTGTGAGGATCCCTCATTTGTTAAACTGGGTAAGGAGATACACAGTGTCGTATTGAAATCTAACCATCTTGCTGATGTCTATGTTGCCAATGCTTTGATTGCCATGTATGCAAAATGTGGTCAAATTGAGGATGCTGAAAGAGTTTTTGAAAGTATGTTTTGGAGGGATTATGTATCGTGGAATACATTGCTTTCTGGTTTGGTTCAAAATGAGCTATATAGTGATGCTTTAAATTACTTCCGGGATATGCAGGATTCTGGTCAAAAGCCTGATCAGGTGTCCGTGTTAAACTTGATTGCAGCGTCTGGGCGATTGGGAAATCTATTGAAGGGGAAGGAAGTTCATGCCTATGCGATAAGAAATGGATTAGATTCTAATATGCAGATTGGGAACACTTTGATGGATATGTATGCTAAGTGTTGTTGTGTGAAATATATGGGTCGTGCTTTTGAGTGTATGCCTGAAAAAGACTTGATTTCTTGGACAACTATTATTGCTGGCTATGCACAGAATGAATGCCATCTGGAAGCTACAAATTTGTTCCAGAACTTTCAGGTGGAAAGGATGGATGTTGATCCCATGATGGTTGGAAGTGTTTTGCGGGCTTGTAGTGGGTTGAAATCTAAAAACTTAATCAAAGAAATTCATGGTTATGTTTTAAGAAGAGATGTAGCTGATATGATGCTGCAAAATGCCATTGTCAACGTATATGGAGAGGTTGGGCACATAGATTACGCAAGACGTGTATTTAAATCAATTAAATCCAAAGATATTGTGACTTGGACAAGTATGATTACCTGTTGTGTTCATAATGGACTTGCGGTTGAGGCTCTTGAACTTTTCTACTCTCTAAAACAAACTAACATTCAACCTGACTCTATAGCTCTCATTAGTGCACTCTCTGCCACTGCTAGTTTATCTGCATTGAAGAAAGGGAAGGAGATTCATGGATTTCTGATTAGGAAGGGTTTCTTCTTGGAGGACCAATTGCTAGGCTCCCTGGTGGACATGTATGCTCGCTGTGGAACTGTTGAGAACTCAAGAAAGATATTTAATTCTGTAAAACAGAGAGATATCATTTTGTGGACTTCTATGATTAATGCAAATGGAATGCATGGATGTGGGAATGAGGCCATTGCTTTATTCAAGAAAATGACTGATGAAAATGTTATTCCTGATCATATAACCTTTTTGGCTTTATTATATGCATGCAGCCATTCAGGGTTGATGGTTGAAGGTAAGAGGTTTTTTGAAATTATGAAATGTGAATATAAATTGGAACCCTGGCCAGAGCATTATGCCTGTATGGTTGATCTCCTCAGCCGTTCCAATTCCCTGGAAGAAGCTTACCATTTTGTGAGAAACATGCCTATCAAACCTTCTTCTGAAGTCTGGTGTGCTCTTCTCGGGGCTTGCCGTGTTCATTCTAATAAAGAATTAGGAGAGCTTGCAGCAAAGAAGCTCTTACAGTCGGATACAGAGAATTCAGGAAAATATGTACTGATATCAAACATCTTTGCAGCAGATGGAAGATGGAATGATGTTGAAGAAGTGAGGTTGAGAATGAAGGGAAATGGGTTGAAGAAAAAACCAGGATGCAGTTGGATTGAGGTTAAGAATAAGATTCACACCTTCATGGCAAGGGACAAGTCTCATCCACAGTGTGATGACATTTATCTAAAATTAGCTCAGTTTACAAAACTTTTGGAAAAAAAAGGTTATAGGGCTCAAACTAAGTTTGTATTCCACAATGTTAGTGAAGAAGAGAAAACACAGATGCTATATGGACATAGTGAAAGGTTGGCCCTTGGTTATGGTCTGCTTGTTAACCCAAAGAGTACTCCTATTCGAATCACAAAGAACCTTCGAATTTGTGATGATTGTCATACATTCTTTAAGATAGCATCAGAAGTCTCCCAACGGCCCCTTGTTGTAAGGGATGCCAACAGGTTCCATCATTTTGAAAGAGGACTCTGTTCATGTCGAGATTTCTGGTGAATACCTTGATTATTATGTGAAAATAGATTATAAGACACTTCTCTGGTTCCTTCCTGTTGCTGGCGGTCCCTAAAATTTCTCCTTCAAAGTTTTACTGTCTCTTTATGACGTCTCAATCAACAGAAAATGGGAACTGGTACCAAATGGGTAAGCGGAGCCTGGGATTACTCAGTAGTTAGTAATTGACTTTTAAGGTTTGAGATGGTTCGAAATCACATGGAAGATGGTCAATCTTCTACCTGTTTACCTGCTAGTCGTCAAGAATCAACAGAGATGTTGAAATAAGAACTTTATTTCCAAGGAATTGGCTGTTCATGCTTGTAATGGGTCACAGGAGCGCAGAAAAAAATATACAAAGATGTAAATCTATCTTTATGTAAATACTTATATCACATTTTCCCATGTCCATTATTATTGTTTGAAATGTTTCTGTTGGAAATATTTTGTGATAAATACTGTAACCTATAGACTAAATGAGAGATTAAAGTTGAAGAAGAAAAATTATTATTGAAATTCATAAAAGAGAAGGCTTATAGCCAATTTGAAATCCCATTAGCTAACTAAAAACAGAACATAAAAAATAAAATCTACAACAATAACATAAAATTATTCAAATTTCAAATAAGGCAAAATTTTATAACTCTTAACAGTTTCCACGAATATCTAATTGTAAGTATTGTTTGCACTGAAGTACTTCTTCCTCATTTTGTTAAATTGTACATGTGCATTGTGGTGGTATTTCTTATTAACAAATGCAGTATGACTACCACCAAATGTACAAGTGATGGTCAGTCTACATTCTGCTGCAACCCTAGCATGAACTTGATTAATTTTGTGATAGCTATGTGACCATAAAAATGAAATGAATTAAATAGTGAGCAGGACTTGAAATTTACTACCTGTCAGAGCATTTATTGTGCTAATTTTTTTCCAGCACATGTTTGCTTGAAAGTGTTAAATCATGATTCGCACCCCATATGTGAATCTGATATCTCTTCTCCAAGAACCTGGTTTGAAAAAAAAGGTTAATTTGTTCTAGTATGTAGTTTTTGGTTTGCTGCAGAATGGAAAGGGGTTTTAGTTTTTTGTTTGCCATAGAATGAAAGGGGTTTTGTTATGCCGAGCTGTGGTGACTTTTCATGTTAAAATGCTTAGATAATGAACCAGCAGAATTGATTAAGCGTTTGGATCAATCTATGAAAGAAAATCTAAATCTTGCCTGAAGTAGAGTACATGTTCAAATTTACTCTCTGTCTGCATGCCGATTGTAAGAGTATTTTACAGTACAACCTTCATGACTTCTATCTGAATTGTGAATGTTCAATGTATACACTAAACAGAAGTCGGTTTAAAGTTCTGAGCCTTGGTTAGTTGCTAATCTTAGATTGTGATGAAAGTGAAAATGTACATAACATTATCATTGATATGTTCCAAGCATCTTATGGTGCATAGGAGGGCCACGTTGGAAGACTTGCTTGTTTCTATACCTAATCAAGGCAACAACTTGATGTACTTCAGTCTTCATGGTGGTTTTGATAAACTATTGAATAGAAGTTTGAGTGTTTCATTTATAGTGGCATCAAAATACTGAGCAGATTTTGAATAAGGTATTAATTGGAGTAGTGTGCCTGCATTATGTTGTGGGATCAACAAGGTTTCCAGGAGTAAAAACAAAGGCATTCTAAAATTTATTTTGATTGAAATTGGAGCACGGATACTCTATATATTTCTGGAGACTTACACACGGATGTTTTGATAAGTAGGGTCACTTTACCATAACCCAGTTTGGCATTTTACAGTTGCAACTTGTGAAACTTTCGTTTTACAGCCCAATCCTGGATCTTGACAGTTAATTTGAACCTTTTCCTTTTGTGCTTCCAACTGAATTTAATCCTGTTAAAACTTTGCTTCAGTGGCTTTTGAAGATCCATTTTACTGGATGTTAGATAGATTGGTTGGATGGTATCATTTCCATGAGCGTTAAACTTGCATTTTGTTTCATGAATCTCAGAAATTTGGTGATCTTGAAACCAAACTACTAATAAAATAGTATTTTAATACATCAGTATGGATCAGAAATTTGATAGAGGTTTAATTGAGGAAAAATACAAGTATTCATCGTAAAGATCCATAAAATTCAAAATAAAGTAGAAAAATATAATAGAAGTATATTCTGAAATTGATTGTATAAATACAATGAGACTATTGAAAATTGACTTCACTAATTCTATAAACTAAGTATAAAAGTTATAAAAGATCAAGAATTTAAATATAATTTTTTAATTTAGGTATTTAATAAAAAAACTTAAATAAATCAAGATGTATTAAACCTAAAATATTATAAAAGATAAAAATAATGATAAAATCATATATAAAAAAATAAAAACAATAAAACTTAAACAATATTTTAGTCCCAATAAAATACATGTTTTTTTTTACGTTTAGTCTCTATAAAAGTTTGTTCAAATTCATCCTTGTAATATCACATTTTTTTTATTTTAGTCTCTATCGATAATATTCATACATTATATTCATATGTTAAGTGATGATATAATATATAAAATGCTCCATCAATGTCACTCGTTATAACATTATTCACTTATATTGGGTCAACTCGATATAAAATATTTTTTTGAAATTGATCTTTATAATATGAATATTTTATTAATTTAATCCCTGTAAAATAAATATTTTATTAATTTAGTCCGTAGTAATAAGAATTTTATTTCTAGAATTCTTGTTTCATACTTGTTTTTATTCGTACATTTCAACTCATATATCCTTTCTCCTTATTATATCTAATCTTTTATTAATTTACTTAGATAGAATTAGACAAACAAAGTAGGTGATCTCTTTTTGAAGCAGAAGTAATCTACAGAGGATGCTGCCGAATCTTATCAAAACCCTACATAATTGCAATCAACCAACCAAATTCATTGATCGACCAATCTACAACAGAGACAATTTTCGAAACACTACAACTTAAGTGTTAACACAAGAAGACATTAATTAATCTAGTAAAATAAAATAAAAATCAATTGAATAATACAGTCAGTGCAACGGTATAATTTGTATCTTCCGGAGGGGGAGTGCAAATGTCTTGGATGTGAAATTCTCCATGCTATCAAAAAGTCTTTTCTTGCAGAAACCATAACACGGATAATTGAATATGCATAAACAATGGTATATATAAGCTGAAACCATTTTCACTCTTTTGATTGCAAAGACATCTCCTAAATTATTAACCCATAACCCTTAGAAGGATCTCCTTTTACACCCACTAAGAGTTAGCTCCAATGAGAATTTTAGATGATTCATTCTTCACTTGAAGTTTCATCCTCTGTAATTCCAATCAGGGTCTTATCTTTATAAGCACAAAATGGGTTTAAATGAGATATAGGTTTACGGTTGGTGGTGGATGTTGTTGGATTAGATTAGATTGTGCAATGGATCTGTCGGAAGAATGGAAGTCATTGTTCCCAATAGGTGCATCGAGCGTATCCCCACTTCTGCTATCTAATTCTCTTCCTCTGGGTCCTCTTCTATTTAACCCTAACCCTAACCCTAACTCCATGAACATTGTATTATCTTCCCCCTCCCTCATACCCTCTATCCATCTACCTCCGCATCTCTTACCCACGCGCTTCCTTCTCTCCTCAAATCCTCCTTCCATTCTCCCCTCCACCGCTTCCTCCGTTGCCTCCCTCTTTACTCCTCAAAACGACACCGCTTCCCCTTCCTCCGCAACCGCATCCACCTCCTCAATTACCCCGATCGCCCTAACGCCGTCCTTTTCTTCCCCACCGGCCCCAACGACGACAAACTCGCCTTTTTCACTCTCTCCCTCAACAATGCGCGCTTGCACATTCACCTCGACGCCAACGGTGATGTTTTTCGCGCATCTACCGGCTCCGCGCACCGTATCTTGAACATCTCAGTTAACTCGCTTGCTGATTTTGGTCTAAGAGACGATCCTTGTCATCTTCTCGGCTATTTGTTGGCTTCTACTCTCTATTCCGTTCATTGGTTCGCTGTGAAACACAATTCCATTTTGGAGAGGCCCAGTGTCTTTTATTTGGGTGCTAAAACGTTCAAGACTTGCCCCGTCGTACACGCTTGTTGGAGTCCTCATATATTGGAAGAGAGCCTCGTTTTACTAGAGAATGGCCACTTGTTCTTGTTTGATTTGGAGTCTGCTAGTTTCAAGGGAACCAGGTTGAGGGTACCATGGAATGATTCGGGTTTTTCAGAAAACAACAAGGGGTGGCTGAGTTGTGAGTTTAGTTGGCACCCCAGGATTTTGATCGTTGCGCGTTCTGATGCTGTTTTCTTGGTTGATTTGAGGCTGAAAGAGTGTAGTGTGAGTTGCCTCATGAAGATTGAGACGCTGCGAATGTATGCTCCGGATGAGAATGAGCAGTTTCTTGCATTGTCAAGGGCTGCTCCTGATAACTTTTACTTTGCTGTGGCTTCTACCACTCTTTTACTTCTCTGTGATGTGAGGAAGCCTTTGCTGCCGGTGTTGCAATGGATGCATGGTATTGAAGGACCGTGTTTCATGTCTGTGTTCAGCTTGTCCATGTTGAGGTCCCACTCTAGGGAAGATGCTTTTAAGTTGGCTTCTGAATCTGGGTTTTGTATTATTTTGGGATCATTTTGGAATTGTGAGTTCAAAATCTTCTGCTATGGGTCTGTATTGCCGTTTCGTAAGGGATCAGTTACTTCGAAGATTAACCCTGCCATTTGTGCTTGGGAGCTTCCGTTTGAGATCAATTTATCTGGTCATGAGTGTCACTGTGGAAGTTGTCTCTTAAGGAAAGAGTTCTCAAAGGATGCTCTTCCCGAGTGGATTGATTGGCAGCTAAAGAGAGAGATAGTTTTGGGATTTGGCGTTTTAAACAATGACCTTGCTGCGTTACTGTGTGAACCGGATGAAAATGGGGGTTTTACACTGATAAGGCTAATGTCGTCAGGAAAGTTTGAATTGCAGAGATATCATGCCTCTTGGGCGCAGGAAAGAAACTTGGAAGATTGCCATGATAGAGTATTTTGTTTGGACAGACACTTGCTGTATCCCGAGAGTGATGAAAAATACAAATTTCCTAAAATTTTTCACTACTTAAAATTGGATCACCTTTATGCATATGCGGGAGGTAATCTTACTCGATTCCTAGTTGCAAAACTAAAAAAGAACTGTATGGATGCCCAGGACAAGGAACCTTTTTGTGCAGAAGTGCATGAGTTATTGTGTGAGAAATTAAATGCTTGTGGGCTTGGCCAATCAAGATCATGTCCTGCTGTTACCTCTGTTTTTAATGATGTCAAGCTACCGGCAAGCTTATATGAGGTTGCTTTGAGAGGATTGTGGGCTGACTTGCCTATGGAACTATTACAGTTGGCGTTTTTAAGATATGCTGAATGTCACGAAGTTGTTGAAGACCTGGACCAAAATAGGGTTTCTTTGGAATTTTTAGCTGTTCCAGACCTTCCTCAATTGCCTCCATTTTTTTTAAGGAAATCATCACCCCACAGCAATGATGACATTGTGGGTCCTGTTATTCCTTTTCCTGTTCTACTTGTGGTTAATGAATTTCGCAATGGGCACTCAAATTTGGAAGGAGGTGAATTTTCAGTAGAAACAGAGCTTGGCCTCAAATTCAAAGAAGTTATGCAGGTGGCTGGTGAGATTGCTGTTTCAGCTTATGGCTCTACACACCTTGATGATCATGCAGTCTCCCTTGCTGAGGATGGAGAGGAAACCTGGGTTGGTTCCTCAAAACCAAAATCTTTTTTGTTATACCATCCAGTTGCATTCAACTCGTCTGACACAGACCTTGTACAGGGAAAGTCTGTTTATAGTGATACAATTTATGATACATTCATTTTTCATGTTCCAGAGAAGAAGTCCAATGAGCAGACTGAATCTGTTGGACAAGAGATATTTGATGAACTTTCCCCTGTTGAGTTGAGGTTTGATGCTCCTGTGAAGAAGCTTGAACCTCAAGGTTTAAAGGCATACAATCTATTAAAGAGACAGATGTCTAAATGGCAAGAAAATTTTGGTTCATATAAGGAATTTGTATTCAATCTAGATTCGAAAAAAGTAGTTAGCAGGTGATCCCTCCTTTATTCAACCTCTTCCCCTTAGAACATAGATACGATAGAAGCAAATGGATTCCCCCCCCTCCAATATGCTGCTTTCAAAGACAAAATCTGATGGTGTAAATTTTTTGTAAGGAGGCAAGTTTAAGGTAAGCCTTCTTCAATTTACTGGTGTTACTCTTGTTTTTATGTGGTGTTACTATCGTTTTTATGGCACACTGATAATAATCAGATAACAAATTGTTGACCTCCTTTCACAGCTACATCTTGGGCTTTGGGATTATATATGAGCAATGATAAATTTCACACAACATGATGTTGTTGATGGGGCCGAGGCTATGCTAAAACCAAAAATAAGTATGAAAAAACAATGTGAAAAATGAAAACTACAGAGAAAATTTTGTTAAAAAAAAGACCAATAAGTGTATATATTTAAAAAAAATTTGGTAATTGCAGTAAAATTAACAGATGCTTGGCTGTGTTCTTTATTTACAGAAAATATGCAGTTGTGTTTCCATCTGACATCTGTTTTTTGTTTTTGGTGGAAATATTAGTTTAATTAATATTGGTGATCTTGGTCTGTTTTTGGTGGAAATATTAGTTTCCATCTGTTTTTCTTTGTTTTTCATATTGTTATACTATCTAGCTATTGCAAGTAGCATATATTTTGATATTATTGCTAGTTTTTTTTTTTTTTTTATCTTAGCATTTATGCTGCAATATTGATGAGTTGTAGCGTAAAAAATCAAAGGACTCTGGTGCTGTTCTTCCTTTGGGTTTGCTGTTATGTTATCTAATTTGGTTCTGATAATTTTTTTGATTCTGTATTTTGTATGTGCTTTCTAACACTGATCTAAAAAGTATAAGTTTTACAGCTAGAGTGTTCACATGAAAGTTAGCGTTTTTTTAAATGTTTGCTGTGCTATTTACTTGAATGCAGCATCGGCAAAAGAGGAAGAAGCAGCTGAAGAAAGATAAAGATTCGAAAATTAAGTCTTTGGTTGAAGAGGTATGTATAATTTTGCTAGGGTTCTTTTGTAATTTTAAGATCTTTGTCACACCAGAATCTTCAATCTAGAATTTTAGAATAGTCCCACCTTAAACTGTTTGTGTGTTGCTTTTGGGTTTTCCTGTGCCTCCCTTGTGGTCTGAATGCACACTGAATGGTGAAATGACCACGTTGATATTGTAAACTTTGTATAGACAATCGTTAATAGACAATCTACCAATAATGGTGAAATGACCACGTTAATAGACAATCTACCATTGCTTTTTAAGAAGATCATTTTGTTTGTCAGGGAAAATATGATAAACAATAAGAACAATTAGAGGAGTTCCAGGCCCAGCTGGAGCTCAATGTCAAAGTTTGTGAACTATTAACAGAACAAAAATTGAGAGAAAAACGCAAATGAGGGTATCCTCTAATTACCACCCACCCACCCACTTTTCCAAAATTTGACGTGTCTTTGAAAATGCCAGTGACAAGACAGCAAGATCATTTGGAGACTATTTATACCTTTATTCAATGTTATGTAGATATCTGAGGAGGAAGGCAGATTAAAAAGGGATGAAGAGGAACAAAAGGAAATTTGGAAAAGAAAGCATGAACATGAGGAGGAATGGGAACGAACACAAGAACAGAAGGTTAATTTTCTATGACTTCATCTAATACATCAAACTGCAATTTGTGTTTGTTAATCTTTGGCCAAAGCATTTTTGTAGTTGTGATGAGTGCCTGTGAAATCTATAATGAAGCTATAAAGCATTCCAGAATATGGCGAAAATGTTGTTCATGTTCTACATATACTTTCTGGTTATCTGTATTAACATTTAGTGCCAGTGTGACGGCATATCAGGAGATAGTAAAGTAGTGAAATAAATATTTATTGCGAAAAATATTTGAACAGATGACACACCACTTCGTTAGGGACACAGAAGAATCCTTGCAAACTAATCTGCTCTAAATACAGTTTACAAAGGCTGATTTCAACTCCATGGTATTCTCCTGGTTACAACCTAGGTTGGAATAATACTTGGGGCCTTTGGCCTATGCATCTTAGTTTATAAGCTTGGTAATCCATTTTTTTGGGTTCATTGAATTTATAAAAGTTTTTTATAAAAAAATAATTAAATGACTTCAAATTGTATCAATTATTCTTGTTGCAGCATACCTCTTAAAATTTATAGGGTGGGCCTTGTGACCTGGGAGTGATTACTAGTTTTACTCACAACTGCATGAGCAGCCTCTCCCCCTCGTAGGGGAACTGTTGCATACATATAATAAGGAGCCTTGTGCATTGGGTCACCATATTTTAATTCTTGCATTTTAAGCCTACACCTGTTTTTGGACACCGTGGCGGAGGTGGGGTCCAAGAAGTAAGAGACGCCACACTAGGTGGTGTCTTGTGTATTTTTTTTCCTGTGTGGGAAGCACATGAGGAAATGGTGCCATACTTTCGATTTTTTTTTTTTCGGCCCATTCCCTCTACTCATTACTCACACTCACACATTGTCTCTCCTCTCAGTGTTTTTTATTTGTTTTGGAGTGTGGGAGGCGCATGGGGGAAATGAAGCCTCTGATTGTTGATTTGTTTTTGTTTTTTCTTGTTGTTTTCTTTAATGCATTTTTTTTTATGGGTCGGGGGGTCCGTGGGAGGTGCCATAGGGAAATGACACCTCTGATGGCAGTTTTTTTCTTTGGCGTTCTTTTTAAATGCACTTTAACTATATTTGGCTTTTTTAGGTAGAACTTTATAATTTTGTGTTGTTTATAGTAAGTTATGTTTTTTTAAAAAAATTGATAATTAATTTTCTTAACTGTTATTTATTTTTATTTTTAGGTAGAAATTGTAATATAATATTTTATCGTTATTAGTTTAGTAGATCATATTTACTTTTATTATTATGAAACTCGTGTAATGTATTTTTACTATATTTGGCTTTTTTTTTAGGTAGAACATTATAATTTTATGTTGTTTATAGTAAGTTTTGTTTCTTAAAAAAATTAATAATTTATTTTCTTAACTGTTATTTATTTTTATTTATAGGTAGAAATTGTAAAAAAACAAAAAAATGCCAAAGAAAAACCAACTGCTGCTATTGGAGGTGCCATTTCCCCATGTGCCTCCCACACCCCAAAAAAAAAAACAAACTGAAAAACAATGCATTAAAAATGTCAAAAAAAAAAAAAGCATCAACTATTGGAGGTGCCATTTTCCCATGTGCCTTCCACACCCCAAAACAAATAAAAAACGAATGAGGAGAGAAAATGTGCAAGTGAGTACTGAGTAGAGAGAATGTGCCGAAAAAAGTAAAACCCCAAAGTGTGGTGCCATTTCCCAGGCACCTCCCACACAAAAAAAAAAACACGAGGTGCCACCTAGTGTAGCGCCTCCTACTTCCTAGACCCCACTTCTGCCACTGTGTCCAGAAGAACACCATTGTAGTAAAAAAAACAATTTATTTTATTTTAAAAATTAGGTTTTTTTTTTCTGTTATGGTCAAAGATCCTTTCCTCAAGTCCCATTTGACAAGGCGAACTGACAGTTCTGGTCATCTTGCTGCACATGTGATTTGCAAGGGCACTTCCCCTATTACTCAAATAGTTACTCTTAATGACAATTTTCATAGCAGGAACTTACTATTTGATTAAACCAAGAACATATACCAAATATGTTGCTTGGGGTTTTCCTGATCGTAGCTTGAGATTTATGATGCTGTGAACAAGTAGACTTTTAACACTTGAAAATTTATATGTAGGCAATCAAATTCAGCGTTCTAGTGTTAGCCATGATGGTCAAGTCCTGGTTACCGGGGCTGATAATGTGCTACTTAATGTATGGAGAATTGCAAGTTTGGGGGCCGTGCCTTACAATACTTTTAGTTGGAGAAGCCACTTTGTGCTCACAGCCAGAATTACATGCTTATTGTGAGTGGATGGGGTGATTGCACTGTTATTATATGGGATGCCTCTTCCACGGCATTTGTATGGTAGGTCCCTGAATTTCCAGCAGCAGTTTCATCTATTTTTGTTAATGACTTACCAGAGAGATTGTTGCAACAGGTGGTATTCTTCTGGCTGTTTGGAGTATAAATGGGGATTGCCTGCCAATTATGAACACATCTCAACTGCCATCTGATTCCATCTTCTCAGTGACAAGCAGTATGCTTCCTGTTTGGCTGTACACCAAGTAGTAGTATGTGACAGATCATCAGAGTGGAGCTCTCAAGATGTGGCAGATGATTCACTGCTCCGACCCAGATAACTTCCACAGCAAGTTAGGTTCTGGTGGGTTGGGAGGGCTAAATCTTGGTGCAAAAGGACCTAAATTCAGGTTGGTCCTACACAAAGTAATTAAGTTCCATAGCATCCAGCTACTGCCCTTTCACAACTGACTTGAGTAGGGATTCAGGCGGGCATTTGCTTCCAAGGACACTTCCAGATGAGTCTACAATGTTCATGGATAAAACTGGTAAATGATGGTTCATTGTGCTGATTTCAGCTTTTAGCCAGCCTTTAATAATTTTGTTGAATCTTAACATTGACTTCTCTGTGAATCTCAGTTGTTAAGAGACGGATTGTGTTCATAATTCGTGAAAATTGCAAAAAATTGCTGGCCAGATTGAAACAGGGCAAACAAGGTTGTGTAAAACAGAAGATGAAACCACAGCGTATAGAAGGCTAAGAAACTAAATGCGTGGGGCCTCTAATATCTACACTTCCACTTGGGGAAAGGGAGAGAGAATGTTTGGTTGATCCTATTGAAGTAAGCCACATACCTAATATATTGCAATTTTAGAAAGAAAGCAGTCTTAGATCGGCTGTGATGTTTTGATTGTCATCTTTTGAATTAAGATGAATAGATTATTCTTTTGAAATATATTTTTTTGGGGCAGCATTTCACCGAAAAATATATTCTTTCTTTTCAGACGACTGTTCAAATCTTTCAGTGTTCAAAAAAGTATTCATTTTGTGTGTAGCAAGTGAAGAAAGATGGATGCTAGTTAGATAAAAAAAAAAATTGAATGTTGCCAGAATTTGTATTTTGGGTGGCTTGCTTTTGCCAAAGAAGTCTGCTGTTTAATTTGGTGTAAATATGAGTGTTTAAGCTGTATAGTAAAAGGGTAGTCGGGAAATGGATTGTAATGAGTACAATCCTTTCACGGGAAATTCTTTTCCCATGGTGACATTGTGACACATTTATTGAGCCCTTGAAAGAAAACAAGCTAAGAAAGTCATTTACTTGTGATTTGTACGTTTTGTCTGAATATGCCTCCCATAGTTTGTTGACTAATGAGGATTAATATGCTTGTAGCCGTAATTTCAAGAGTTGCACACTTTTAGTCGCTACTCTGATCATGTTAGGTATTCTTACCTTTGGACGTACGCTTATAGTATTCATTTAACATAAGCTTAATAATATAAAAGTTAAATTAAAATGTAAACATTTATATTTCATAAGTGAACAATATATATGGTAGATATAACGATGGATTGTGGATTATTTTTAGTTTTAAGTTATTTTGATCGAATAATCATTTTATTTTATTAGATTTTTTAAAGTTTAAAAATATTATTTTTCTAGAAAAAAACAGTTAACAAACTGCATTTAGGCTATAAAGGTATTCAAAAGCATTTGTGATGAATGTATTACATTATTTAGATTGTTGAGTGCAAGGCTTGTAAGGTGATAGGAACATTTTGGAGAAGTTGGTTTGATTCTACTGGTCATAGGGCATGATTTGGTCTAGCAAGTTCACATTAGGAGTGGTTCAAAGAGAGTGGTCTTGCAGCAATGTCTCGAAGATCAGTGTCATACGATCATCGCTGCTAGGGCACTGATGTAATAATCGAGAATAGCCTCAAGGTGATCGCGATGGGACATTGGTGTAAGATATTAATGTTTTATGTTGGAGACATGTAACTTATGGATTAATAAATAAATAATTAATAATTAGAGATTAAATTGTAAATAGGTTAAGAAGAATAATTTTTGAAAGTAACTGATATTTCTCACTAATGTGAAACAAGATTTTCTTCTTGAAAGAAAAGTATTTTCTTAATCTTTTACTATAAAAAAAGAGTCAAAAGAAAAGAAGAGTTAAACGAAAAAAAACCCTTGGGTTTATTTATCTCTTAAATAAATCAAGGTATATCAATAAATTTGAAGAATTCCGTAATGTACCTCTTTTTTAAAGATACAGTAAAAATTATTAATTTTTAAGATCTTGTTAGTTTTTTATTACAGTTGGATCTCCAATTGACAAGTAGCACATCACAATAGCTTGAATGTGCATAAAGTATTCCACAATAGATCGATTTCCTTTTTTGTTGTAGTCCTGGAATTTGTTGTTTCCATGAGAGAATGTTCTTCACATTCAACTTCAGTGTGATTTTTCATGCGCAAAGATGGCAAGGACATCTGGACATGATTTTCTAGACTTGGGATAGGGTTTATTGGGTTGAATTTATGAGTTGGTTGAAGATGACATGGTGCAATACTGATTAGCTCCAATACTATAATTGAGAAGAGAAAATAAAATGTGAAAATCAAATCTAATTTCATTAAAATGAGATACTCGAGGAATATTTATATCCACTGATTAAACCAACAAGTCAATTACAATCTAACTAATTCAAAACATAATAACATAGGTCATTATTGATATTATAATATCACTCTAATATATCCTACAAGTTATATATAATTGCTTATTTATCGAGAACTTTCGAAAAGATTTTGTTTATAAATTTCTTTAAATGCTAAAAAAGTTCAAACAAATATTTATATCAAATTCTTTGGTTTTTTTAACTAGAGAGTTTTCTTTTATACATAAAGTTTGAATTCGAGACCTTATTTAAAAAAAATTGAATGTGTATTCCATGAACTAAATTCTTTTATATATATTGTTTTTTTATTATCGACCTATTTTTTCTCTATTATTATTAGTTATGTTTGAATTAGCTTGTGTGCATCAAAATATTTTATATATTTAAATTAATGGTAGGAGATGAAATAGAGGAGAATAAAAACGGAAAGATAAATGAAATCATTGTTTAAGTTTTATAAATTAGAAGTAGCTTGCAAAAAAAAAAAGAATGGAATGAGATTTATGATATCATGTATTGATTTGTGTAATATTATTGTATTTATCCTACACATTTGTTCCTACTTCAATACTTTTCACCCTCCCCTTTTATTTTTGTTTGCTTTGTGTCTCACCCTCTTTTCTAGTCTCTCATCTTCTTTATCTTTAAATATTGAACATTTGATAAGAATAACAATAACTAATCAGATTATAACAAAAAAAAAGTTAATGATTATAATATATATAAAAAATAGTATTTAGTTTATGTATTGTATAACATAAATATTTGTTATATATAATTATAATTATAATTCATATTAAATAAGTTTTAAAAATATATAAATTACACTATAATTAAAATATACAATAAATAAATATTTTAAAATATATAAATTATATTTTAATTTGAAATAAATAATTTAAATGTTATATAAATTTATTCTTAAATTGAAATGGATAGACAATTAAAAAATCAACTATATAATTGAAGATAAAATGAGAATAATTTAAGATGATTAAAAAGAATATGGTTTAGCCATTTGTAGGGATAGTATGTTATATACACCCAAGGATAAAAGAAAGAATATTATGAACCTCTAATTTAGAGAGCGACCAGATTATATACACCCAAGGATAAAAGAAAGAATATTATGAACCTCTAATTTAGAGAGCGACCAGATGTTTCACTCTTCAAATTAAGAATTTTAATTTATAATATAAAAGTATATTACTTTTAAAAATATAAAAAATTATAACATGATATATGTCTTTTATTAAATAATTTTTTATGGTATATTTTTGCTCAATTTTATGATTCCAATAAAATAATATATGAGGACATAAAATGTAAAATATTTTTAAAATAAAAATAATATAAATATTATAAAATATTATGAACCACTCCATCCTATTATCTATCAACCATCCAAACATAAAAACATATCCTTTGAGTTGGTCACTTGCTCCTTGACCAAGACATTGAGCTAAAAGTTGTATTTTAAAAATTATACATAGTTAGCCCTAATGCTGGGCAGACCTTACATGTTCGTTTAAAGTAATCTAATTTTTAGTGTTATTCATGAGATTGCTTTTTGCACTCCTATTTTTTTCATTCACATTTCTTTAATTTTTTGTAAATATTTTTTCAACAATACACTTATTGCTTCATCGTTCCATAATTAAGAAAAATAAATAAATCTTGGAATTTAAATTCTAAAAACATGTAAGTACACTTCCAAAATTATTCAAATTCTGAAAATGTTTAAAAGCATATTATTAATTACACTTACTGTATATTTCAAAATTCCTGTTAGAAGTTTATTTGCATATTCCGGAATTAAACTTCAAGTAATTTATTTGTTACGCATTCCATCATAAAATTTGTGGACACCTATTTGTTACACATTCTAGAATTAAACTTCTAAACATTTTTCAGAATGTATAACAAATAAACTTTTGGACATTTGGGAGTGTTGTTTTATGCTATCATATTATATTTTTAGAATTTTTATTTCTATAATATTATAATTAGAAATGTTGTTTTTGGATATATTTAAAAAGTTGTTTAATTATATTTTAATATTTTTATAAATATTTAAAAATTTTAAAAACAATTTAAACAAAAAAAAAGTACAAATAAAAATAACTTCTCGTATTTTCACCATAATATAACTCTTTAAAGCTATCATAGACATAAAAACAGTTAAAACATGAGAATGTAATTTTTTTTTCTAAAAACAAAAGAAAGCTATGAATCTCATTTTATAACTTTCTAATAAATAAGAATTTTTTTTTATATTTCTAAGAACGGAAGAAGATGAAAAGAAAATTTTCAAGCTATCCTAGAATTTTGAAATTTAAATTCCGGAATAATGAAATAAAATTCGTTTGTCAGAGCATTAGTGAAATAAAAATTGAGAGGTGTGGATAGAAAAAAAAAGGCGGTACAAAATGAAATAATATTGTATTTATAAAATGATGGGCCGAGGTCCAGAAAGCAAAAAAGCATAGTATAGATGGTCTTAGGGAAAAGGTCCATTACTATGATGGACTATTATGATTATATTAGCTGTGTAACACTAACAGGAGAAGAAATGAATGTGAATATATAAATTCGGATCTCCAACGCGGCCAACTGAATAATTAATTGGATTGTCCATATGTTACAGGTCTATGAACCTATACCCAGACCTTGATCAGACTTCACAGAACTTAGCTGTCACAGAAAATCACACCGCTTTATTATAACGCATGCATTGCCTCAGTTCCCAATCGCCAGGCCCTCACCATTTCTCATTTCCTATCTGTTTATTGCCTCTTTCTTCTATTACAATACCATTATATATATACAACAATTTTTCTCATTAGCTTCGGTTTTGTAATTTGATTTTTGGATAAGTTCCTTGATTTTTTAGATTCAAATCTCTTTGAAAAAATATATATTATTTTTAATTACAGATAATTGGATAACTATACGGTAATCTTTCGATGCAAATAAGGAAATTTTTTATTCTCGTTTCAAACAAGAAAATCTTATATTTCACAGTAATTTATATTTTAAAACATAACGTGACTGCATAATATTTCGTGTGTTTTTATAGGTTTATTTTGAGAATTTTGCCTTAATCTTTTTATAAGATTCCCTTCATATTATATATTGTATTAATTATTTTTATAAAAATGATTAATTGTAGAATTATTAAAACATTGTTATGTAACTGGCATGTAAGACAAGAGACAATAATTAATTTAGTGGAATATAAAAATGAAGAGATATAATATGTTATTGGATCGTAGTTGTGTGGTTGAGCAGTGTAAGTGGTAATTGATTAAAATCATCGGTGTGTGATGATCGTACTAAAGGGAAAGGGATGTGTATTAATGAATTTGTTGGTGCTACGGTTTGCTTTTCTCGATTGGTGGGAAGTGGAAACTGAAAAACAACATTGAATTGAAGTAACCCAAAACATGAATTGACAACTGAGGTTGATCACACTACACTTGTTCAATAAACAGCGGGAGAGAGAAAGAAAGGAACAAGAAGGTATTATTAGGCATACATCCAAAGCGACCCAAATTTTGCATAGAAATTCTAAACCACCTTCTTCTTTTGTTCCGGAACCCAATAATTGTAGCGTAGGGGCTCTGCCTTTTTGTCGCTCCCAACAGTGAATTTATTTAGTCTGAATGCGACCCTATTTATATACATCTTCGAATATACTATGCACATTTATAATTATAATATAATTGCCCATGCCATGCATTGCATATATACCTCTCTTCCTCATTAGCTGCTTGGCAGTTACCACACATGATATATTGTTACATATTCATATGTTATTATATAATATATAGTCATGATGAGATCATCACTAATTACATTTTTATTTTGTACAAGAAAATATAAAAAATTTAAATTGTCTTCGCATTAAATATTTTAAAAAATTAGGAAGAAAAGGCTGAGAGAGTCAGGATCCCTCCACTGCCATGCCGCCCTAGTAGCTAAGTAGCTATGGCTCTATCATTTTTCTGACCCCAGTAGCTAACCAAGACAACTCATCATGCATGTTCCTTTCAAAACTTTCTTAGCTGTGCTCTTCAATTTTCCCTTCTTCATTCCACTGTGCATGTTTCATACTTCCTTTAATTCACTGTTGCACAAGGTGGGTTGTGTCTCTCATCTCCTTTTACATTTCTTCTATATATATATATTCTACTGCACCAACATTCTTTATTTGTTATTCTTGTATTACTTACCCAGTTTTGTGTTTTCTCCTTTCTAGCCCTAAGTTTATGTCTCTTGTGAATCTTCCACCTATTCATCTCCTTGTTATCTTCCTTACAATCTTGAAATAAATCCCTTGTCCTTTTAGTCTCTCAGAGTTTTCCTTCCTCTCCTCTAAATTCTCCTTCGCACCTCAATTTAGTTGTTTCTACTATTCTACCCTGAGCACATGTTCTAGGTGTTTGATCTATATTACTCCGTTTGTCTTTTGTGCTTCTTAGTGTATGTTTTCACTCTTGTGTATAAGATGTATAACCATATATAACGGTGAGGTGGGAGATTAGACGTGGTGAAAAAGATCACAAAGGAAAAAGTGAAGCTGCCAGCATGATCTAGCTTTGGTTAGTGGGTGCCAGAGAGTGCTAACCCTGACTAGGTCATGCTGTGCTAGCCTCACTCCTTCCTATTTGGAGACCAATGCATTCTTAATAATCTTCTACCTATGAAGGACACAAACCTAGCCTAAAGTAAAAGGTGAGTATAACTGTATACCACTTAATTTACTGTGTTACTATAGTATATTCTTTCTGCGTTCTCTTATGTCAGGCACGCCCCATTCCCTTTTCCCTTTAACTTACTTCCTTTTCCTTTCTTGTTTTTCTCCTTTAATTTATCCCTGATTTCATTCACAAATCTTTCCATGTTAACTTCATTAGGGTTCCAACTTCCAGCCAACAAATGAAATGTGTGTTTTAAATTTGAAGTGCCCAAAACATGGAGCTGGGGATCTGCACATTGTTTTATGCTGGCTTGTATTCAATTGATGTCCCTTGGTCTGGCTCCTAGTTAGGCGAAATGCATTGCTGAAAATTCTGCTTCTGTTAGGGAACCCCGGAATATTTTTTCGTTAGGTTTTATGGACTGTTAAAGAAATAAATGAATATTAGATATATTTTATTGATAGTTTATTTATGATAATAATAAATGTTTTTTCTTTTTTTTTTATTCCTTGGCTATAGAGGAATGATGGGAAAATCGATTATGCAGTTAGATAACTAGCAACCTTATATATGTTACATAAAAGTAAGATGCATGCCAGTGAACATTGCAGAAGAAGCTGTCATTTTACAGGAAGAAATGGTAATAGGAAGCACATAACAACCCCTTCTCACATGTTTGAGGTTCTAATCTTTTTTTGTCTTCAAATAATTGATCTTATAGAATTTGAAAGTCTAATTATTTCCTTATCACAACTAGTAGTAAAATATTAATATTAAATAATAACATTTTAGTCCAATATAATAATATTTTGAACCTACTAAATAATTCTAAATCTATTTATATTATCTTTAAACCACCACCTTTTGGAAAGGTGGGAGTAGATGACGTAACCTTTTGATGTACAACTTCATAAATAGTATTTACTCCTTAATAATAATAATAATTATTATTATTATCTCAGCTGCATCTATGGGGGTGTTGATTTGGAAATAAAGATAAATGTGGAAGCATTAACGAAGTTAATAGATAATAGTGTTTTAAACTTATATAATGTTGATTTGCATTAATTTTTATATGTACGCATATTTTAATGGAATGTCACTGCCTCCAGAACCTCTTTATTATAACACCTGTTGTGCAATAAAATTTAAGTAATTTAAGTTCTCTGTAGAAAAATATTATTGACACGATAATGTTCTTGCACAACTTCTCAGTTAACCGTTCAATCTTGGTATAAATATGTGATATGGTTACATTTTGTCATATTTTTGGTAAATGTGTGTGACAAGTTAAGGGATTTGAGATATGGTTACATTTTGTCATATTTTTGGTAAATGTGTGTGACAAGTTAAGGGATTTGAGCCGTGCATGGCATAAACAATTTTTTTTTTTGTTTTTTCTGTATAATGGGCGTTCTGTTGTGCATGTTTGGAATGGAAGTACAGGTTCTAGTTCCATTGGAGAATCTGTTATTTTTTGAGATTTTACCAGTGAAACTAGTGCAGAACAACCGATCTTATTATTTAATATTAAATACTTTCTATTCATAAAATAGCATAGTTTGCTATCTTGAATTGAAGGAACGTTGCATGATATATCTGTATAAATAAATGTTCATATATACCAGGTTGTAACTTTGTTAATTATTAATCGAATTTTGAAATTAATTTGTCCGGAACAATAGAAAAGTTATAGAGATGGAGTAAAAATAACATTTTATTGTAAAAAACTAATTAATAGAAAAAATGTTACTATATATATTACTTTTAGTAATTTTTTATTTTAAAAAGTCTTATTAATATTTTTAACTTTTTAATAATATTTAAATGTTAACCATATTTTGCTACATATGTTATATGTAACACTTCTTAAAGTGATATTAAAATTTATAAGTAATGTTTTTATACGTCGCAAATATTTATTTAATGTAAGTGTAATGAAAAAATCTATTGAGTGGAAGTGTAATTAAAATGTTTTATGTTTATGCAGAAAATTAAAATACGGACGCAAAAATATAATAAAGTTACTGTTTTATTATTTAATCAATTACAAACTTGTCAGTCGTTGATTTAGGTTACTCCTACAAAAATTGGTTACAATAGAAGTTGTTTATTTAATTAAAATGTACTGTACACCGTAGAAGTTTCTATTTAAATATTTGGATAAATTATAGTGTTGTAATAAGGCAAAAAAAAATGATATCATAGTAGCACTTCTTTTTATTACCCTTTAAGTTTTGAAATTATATTTTGTTTTAACAATAAAGCATTATAAAATTTTCATTATATTTTCAATTATTTATTGTAAGGTGAGAAAGTAAAAATTATATGAATATTGAAATTTAAATTATGTGAAAAAAGTTATAAATGAGAAATTTTTATGATAATTTTATTAAATTGAATATATTTATTATAATTATTAATTTTTGTATAAAATTTATAAATGTTGAAAGAAATGTGGATGAAGGAATAAAATTGAATTAATTATATCTTATATTGTTCAATGTTTAAGCTTGTTTTTTTTATTATTTACAATACTATAAAGTAAAAAATAATTATGCATTTAATTATTTATTATATAGTGAGAAAATATAAAAACAAAGTTAATAAAGAGAATCGTATATATTAATATGAATGATGAGATATATAAAATAAAGCATATAATAGTTATTATTTAATTTTTAAATATTAATTACGTATTTAAAATCTTTGTATTAAACTTCGAAATTTTGACAAAATATAACCAGGTAAATTTATCAGTTAACTATGCTCCCTCTAGGGAAAAATTCAGCATTGAACGGGCAATATTTGTGGAACAATTTTTCTCATTAATTTCTTGAAAATGTATACTCATTTACTGATGTATCACTTGAATTTGCAAATACTTGTTTGATTCCGATTCGTTTTTGTTGGAAAAAAATGAAATTTAACTGAAATTTGTTCCTATATTACTTGAAAAATTGAAATTAGTTCTTTGCAAGTTTTGTTGAATGTGTTGGATTATTTTTGGGTTTATACTCAAATTAAGTATTTCTTTATAAGAGGAGAAGGGGACTGAAAAATTGAAAAAGAGTGAATTTTCACGTTTAAAAGAAAAAAGAGAGAGGTAAAGAAAGAATTCTATTTATTTCTGTACATATCAATACAATGTCAAAATCCCATCTTTTTCGTTAATTATTGGATCGAGTTGAAAATTTGACAGTAGGTTCAATACATATAGTTCTTTATCTTGACTATTCAGATATTGATTTGGAAGTATGTAGTGTGAGATATCGTCCTTGTATAATAATACGATTTTGTGAGTTTTTCATTTTTTTACTTCCTCTTTTTTTGCTTTCCATTTAAAAGTTTTGTTGTTTCATTAAATTGTTTGGTTGTATGCACAAATTTGTACTTTTGATTGAACTACTTTTATTTGATTATCGTGAATTAATTTTTTTGGTCCGAACGACTTGTAGTTTTTACCTTCTTGGTGTATCTTACGTGACTCTTCTTATTATTGCTGTGATTCTTATTTGTTTTATTTGTGATTATTCTTTACAGGTTCTGCCAAGTTAGAAAAATTTATATCTATTATACTAATACATCATTGCATGTGTCTTATTTTTTTTCCATCAGAATGTGACTAAACTAGAGTAGTTTTTTTGAATCTACTTGTCATGAACTTGAAGTCTTTAACCGAATTGGGTACTAACAAACAAAAACTATTCTCAACAAAGTTATTGTGTTTATAATATATTTTAATCTTATTTTTTATTTTGAGATATTTATTTTCAAAAGTGTTAGTTTAAGCTAGTTTAATAATCATATTATAATTGTATATTATTATTTAATTATTTTATACATTATTTTAGAATAGTTATTATAAAAATTAATAAAATTATTATATGAAATGATTTATAGTTAAATAATGTATAAAATTTTATTATACTCTAAGAATACAGTTTATATTTTCTTAGACAATATTACACAAGTCATTATGCCGCAGTATTATTATCTACTATATATTGTTTTTTTACTTTATAAAACATTATATATAATCAATCAGTCCTAGTATATAGGAGTGCACATTATTGAACTTGTAACTTAGTTATTTAATGATTTATATATTTCTTATTTGAATTTATTTAAATTACTCTGTTTACTATAAGTCATGTACATTATTTATTAATTATTAATTAATTTATGATGTTACGTTTTAAGTTAAGCCTCATTTGGTGCCAAAGGTAGCCTTAATCTTCATATTTGATGCACACTTATAATCTTTGATCATGTTCCTGACTTTTCTTTTCTTTTTTATATTAATGTTCCTTCTTTGTTTTACCCTTCTTGCTGATATGAGCAGCCTTAAGCTTCTTTAAGAGTTTTTTTTTTTTTTTTAAATTTAGATAAATTGATTTTCCAACACTTATCAATATTGTTTTCGTAATTATGTACTTTATTGTTAGTGTTTCTCTGGCTTCTAGGAGTTTTTAGCTTGCTTTGTACTCTCATCTTGCTCACCATATAAAAACACTGTTCTCGTGAGGTGAGCAGTGACGAAAAGGTGATATGTGAAATTTGAATTCGTAAAAGCACTTGACCCCAAGTAAACCTGCATATGTGTATTTTACTAAAGCAAGCTATTCTAATTCCCTCTTATTCATGTGATGATTCTCGTTCATTTTATTATTATAACAATTTGGAAGTACATATATTTATCTTATTATAAAAAGATGACTAAAGGTTTCATAAAACTATTTTTTTTAGGAAATTAAAATTAAAGAAATTAAAAATATATTTTATAGCATTAATTTATATACCACGCTAATAGAATTATTAATTTAATATATTTAATATTCATTTAACACTGAAATTTTATTTTGTTGACTATCTATAATACCAGATTTGGAAAAATGCTTTCAATCATCACGACAATAAAAAACATTAGTAAAGTACAGCTAGGAATATATATAAATCAACGACTTGTTTAGGCTTGAATTACGAAAAAAATGAATTATTTTAATCTGGTTCTTTTATTTATACGAATCTAAATAAAGTTAATAAATGTTTACATTTCAAATACTTTTGAAAACTTCAAACTTTATTTTCTAAATTGAATATAAAAATCTCTTAATTCATCAAATATGATTAATTTATATGCAACAGTGCTTGTACAGCTATCTTCTTGAAGAGGATAAAGACAAATTTCATTGTCTCCCCTCTCTTGGATTAGGGATTGATGCTCGAACCTTTCATAAATATTTTTTTATAAAAGAAGAATACACTTCTTTCAATAATAATTAATGGAAGCTGATTAATGTTTACATTTGCAGAATTGAAAGTTTCAAACTTCATTTCTAAATTGAATATAAAAATCTCAAGTTTAAAAATGAATTCTATGATATCTTAGAATGGTCTCCTATTTTTCCATGCATACGGTGTTTCATCAAATGGAAGAAAATTCCAATATATAAAAATATATACATAAAGAGAGAGTGTGAGACTCATATATGAATGGTTAATTTAGTAGTAGCCTACTTTATTAAAGAACAAAGATAATCCCACGGCATAAGTTTTATTATTTGATTCTCATTAATTTTTTGTGGAAAATGATAAACACATATACAAAATTGGAAAACATTGTGGTTTAAAAAATGAGTGATTATACTAATCAAGTCCCTAATTCAGAGATCCAAAAAGTTATAGTAGTTTACCCACTTTAAGAAGTTAACATTAAGTTATGTTTACAAAGAAAATTACACGTGCTTCACATTTGATTTAACATGTTGACAAACAATACAAAAGGCACGTGCTTTGACCACGGAGTCAAGGCTGAAAGAGCCTGGAATCAACATCTCAACAGTGTTATGTCATAATAATACAAATTAATTAAGAAAATCATTTGAAAAAGTCAAATGGTTCCGCCAAATTCAAATGAGATTCATCAATTTAGCATCGTGAGCTTTGCAAATTCTTCATAGCTAACTCGACCATCCCCATCCAAATCTGCTTCTCTAATCATTTGTTCAACTTCTTCGTCTGTAAGCCTCTCTCCCAACTTTATCATTACGTGTCTTAGCTATAAAAAAAGATTCAAAGTATTTTTATTCATCAATAAATGGGTAAGCAACAAAAAAAAGTAAAACTCACTTCAGTTTATACTACTATACCGATATATAACAATTATTTTAAATGCAAAATTTAGATACAATTCTTTTAGCTAGTATCATGTTATGTATAATAATTAAAGTTTTATTTCGATAATTTATAAAATTTTCAAGATTAGAAAAATGTTCCAACTACGCTAAAACATAAACAAATTTTGTTGTTATTTTAATGTGTGAGAATGCATGGACGGTGCAGAAGTGCAGATTGAGCTGCATGGCAAGTTGTTGTTTACCTCAGCAGCTGATATATATCCATCATTATTCCTGTCAAATACTTTGAATGCGTCTTTTATTTCCTCAGTAAGATTTTCCTATCAAAATTGAAAATTAATGTCATTTACTCTCAACCCTCTCCTTTCTTTCGATGTTTAGACAGATTTCTATTTCTTACCTTCATTGTTATTCCCATAACATTCAAGAACTCGTCAAACTTTACACTTGCGTTTCCATCAATATCGACTTCACTAATCATTTCTTGAACTTCTTCTTTTGTTGGATTACCTTCTAATGATTGGATAATAGATATCAGTTCGTCCACAGTAATGAATCCTAGAGACATCACAAACATGCATTTTGAATTAAAGTTAAAATGGTGAATATAGGTTAATTAAGGTGCAAAAGACCACACCGTCAGAATCCTTGTCAACAACATCAAAGGCTTCCTGGAATATAGCTATTTGATCTTCTGTCCATGCATTTGCCATTATTCGCTGCAGCAGGCTCGACTGAAGTGGAAATTTATTTGCTTGTTGCCAATGGAGGAGGCTGAGAGAGGACTTTTTGTCTCATATGTTTTTCTCGAGTTTCACTTTCCTTTTATACATGTGTTGTGGGGGCATTTTTTCTTTTTCTTTGAAATGGTCAAAGCACGTTCCATGGAGAATTGTCATTCCAAATTCAAAAGCCTGGAATTTTTCCAGAAGCTAGGGTAATGGGAAACAACTATTGAATGTAAGAATTTTTCAATGGGGTTTCTTTCTTGTCCCAACTCCCAACTACAAAAGTAATCACATTTTTGCACTCTATGACTGGGAATTCGAGAAATTTCTAATGAGCATATCAACAAAACCTATCTACAATAACTAAACTTTAATTTGTCGCCAAATGAATCAATATTTATATTTGGACAACGAGGAATAGTAGCAATACGTTGACAACTTATTTTAAACCTACTTTTTATTATTAGTTTTTTTTAAATTATAAAATCATAAATAAAATTTATCAAATAAATAGTGAGACTCGCAATATTTTTTTATAATTTCTAATCAATTTCGGCTAACAATATAAATTATATTCAAAATAGTATGCTGAAAAGAATATATTATGACCAAAGAATATATTTTTAACTCTACGTACCACTAATATCCTATTCACACCCTCTCCCTATATCTTCTCTACACGCTAGCTTTACAATGAATTTGTTTACACTTATAAAATTATAAATATTATCTTTTTTTTCCTTTGATATAACTTAATATATTATGTTAAAATTATTTAATTATAAAAATAATAATTTACTTATTGATAATATAGAACAATTTTATCCTATCACTTAATCAAAATTTATTTTTTAATATAACTTATTTAATTATTATAAATTCAATTACAATTAAACCAATTAATCTAAAATCAATGTTTTTACTGACTCAATAATTTGTTCAATTTTAAAATTTTAGTTATTCAATCATAAATAATTACGTAGGTTAAATTTTTTTAACTTTAAAAAAATCATCTTAAATACATATTACTAATAATTTGTATTGAGTTTCACTATTATAGTAGGTGATGCATCCAAAATATCATAAAATTATTTTTCTTCAAAATTCACGATTTTCCTAACCCAAAAAATAGAAAGAATTTTGGAATCATTTACACTTTTCTAAATCCATAAAAGAAAGAAATTTTGAGATTTTTTCTTATGACATTTTTATTATTATCTTTTTAAGTTGATTTACACCATAGTCTATTCTTGTAAGATGATATACACCAGTTAATAATCCTTTCGGTGCTACATCATAGACACATTGAAAATATAGATAATTGTAACTATATACATATAAAATGACAACAATGAAATCTCAAACCTTAGATTTAATGTGTAAAGTTTCTATTCTTCGTCGTTACTAAATTTATATATTAACCACGTAAGTTCTGAAACAATTTTTCTTATATGTAAGTACAATTAATACCTTAAGATGTTATTCAAACCTTTCACATTATCATTCATGCGAAGTTTACAATGAATTTGTTTATACTTATCCAAACATAATTGCTTGCTTTTTGTTTATACTTGGTTTTTCTTGCATTGTTATCATAAGGTTCTTAAATCAATTAGTGACGTGAATTATTTTTAACATGAAATAGTCTTATTAAAAGTGGGTTTTGGAATTTTAAAAAAGTATCCATATGACACTATTTAAATTTATAACTTAATGATAAAGAAATAATAAATTTGACTTATGTATGAACATTAACATTTGTTGTATGTGTACAGATTCATTTGTACTTGTCAAGAGAAGAATTTGAATCGGCATTTTCTGATGTATTAATTGCCTTATTGTGTTTGTCAAGTTCATGTGCACGTGGTTTGCAATACTTCATGTGCACGTGGTTTGCAATACTACCTCGGGTATTTTTTTAATAAACGAAAACTAAAAACAAGTTATAAGATCCTTCCGGAAAGCTACATCCCCTGAATCTTGTAAGAGAATAGAGATGATTGTGAAGTAGAGTCCAGAAGAATGGGCTGGCATGGCCCATGATAGGTAGCCACTCTGCACATCTGTTTCTTTCTCTCAGGGTATGACATATTTCACCCTGCCACTCCGGCCGTTTTCGGCGGCCACGTTCTTATTACAATGTCGTTATAATAACTTTTCAACTTTTTAATTTTATAAATATTAAAAAATATATGCTTCCATAATTTAATTTTTGAAAGTGCGCAAAATTTTAATACTTCCACAATTTAATTTTCAAGAGTAAGAACACTTTCAAAAATCAATTCCCAGACTGTTCTTACATATGACTGGAAATTAAATTTTGAAAGTTCCAAAAATTTTACACATTTTTGGAAACTAAATTCTGAAACCATAAAACCAAAGTCATGTATAAAGACATTATTAGAATAAAATTTGTCAATAAAACGGAAGGAGTGTGCTTAGAGAAAAAAGGGTACAAAAAATGGGAGAAATATTTTGTTAGGCAAGCCCCATACCTATTGCCCACACTTGAGCTTTTGACTTGTGCGGATTGCTCATCCTTACGGTAATTTAGGTTGGATTTTGCTATTTACACTATTTTGAATGTTAAATACATTCTTTATTTTCATTTTATTAAATTTAATTTACTTAAATAATATTTTTATTTTCTTTTCAAACATTCTCTTTTTCCTTGTACACTCTTCTTTGGAAACACATTCCTACCTCTTTTCCCACACACCTTCCATTCCCTCTCCCCTACACATTGGTCTTTACTTTGACATTAAAATTTCTTCATCCTCTAAACTCTAATGCAAATTTTACACTTAACCTTTCCACTAACTATTATATATTTACTCTCACAACAATCTCCATCATTTTTTATTTACATTGAAAACTGGGATACGATTTTCTGGGTGAACACAACTTCCTCTCTTTCTCTACCTTCTCCTGTCTTTGTTTTTCTCTACCTTACTTAATCCTCCAATCCACCTCTTATAGTCTCCAAAAGGAGGTGAAAGTCTCTCTTGGGCTAGGGGCATGCACAAGGATGGGACACGAGGGTCTCATCCCATCAGGTTTGTAGGCCTCTAACCCCTATCTTATTCTAAGGGGAGCTGTGGCGAGTCCCTAGACATGGAGTCGCATGTCTTGACCACTATACCTTTCAGGTGGTGTCTCCTACAAATATTAAATGCTGGATGTACCCTACTAGTCACTTGGGGGTCGGTTGGGTAATGTTGGTGACCTCAAGAGGTCATTCAGTTGATCAGTACACAGTCCCTCAAGCGCCAATCAAAGTAAAGACACTTTTGAGTTCGTGCTCTAGTGGTGGCTAGCCTCTGATGTGGGTGATCCCGAAGAGCATCCGTCCGATCAGTTTTGGATCGTCCTTAGCACTCTCCTTTCACGTGGATGTCAGGCGCTCCAGTGGGAGTGTGACACCTGGTGGTCGTAGCGTTGCTTCGTTGGCTATGTTTTATTGGTATGAGAATGACACCTCGGTGTAATTATTAAGGTGGTTGGGTGCTTTTGCTTCCCACCCTTGGATGCAGATCATAGGATGCGACGCTTCAATGTGGAGTGTAGGATCGCGACCTCGATAACTCCTCGCTTCCCTCCCTTTTATGATTTAATTGATGAGGCTTGCCTGAGACGCCTCATTTCTCCTGCAATATGTCCTTTCCTCTTCCTATAGTTCTTCCCTCCTTTGTAAGATTTCATGCTCTACCCCCTATGCACCTACCTTCCTTGTGAACCTTGTTTCTTGCTTCCAACGCTACCAGCCATGATGAAGAAAGGTAACTCCCTAGCTCTCTGCCCCCATCTCTTTTCTTTCCTTTTTTTGGGTTTTATTTTGGGTGTGCTTTCTTTGACGACTTCTTGGGTGGCTATGCCATTGTGAGTTCTTGCTCTAACCCTTACTTAATTGGATCGACGAGAATGTCCTCAAAATATTCTCGGTTTATAGTGATCTCATTTCCATTGAGGGGATGGCCAACGCTATTTGTCATTGAGGGTCCTAGTCCTTGGAGGTCCTACCTTGTCGGCTAGGCAAAAGTATTTGTGAGGAACTAGTGGCTAGGGAGGGCACTTACTTCTATTTGTATGATACCCCTCCCTTCAAGTTAGAAGTGCGCCTTCCTTTTACCCACTTCAAATGGTCAATACTTCATATTTTAAACATAGCACCCACCCAACTTCATTCCAATAGTTGGGGCTTCGTGCGAGCCTTTGAGTTGCTAAGTGAAGACTTAGGGCAGATGCCTTCTATGAATGTTTTTTTTCTAGTTTTTTGCTATCGCCGGTCAAAAAAGATGGGTTGGTCTTCCATAAGCAGCCGACTGGGACGCCTCTTAATGCAACCCTCCCGTGAAAGTTACAAGTTTTTCAAGGATTGGTTTTTTCATGTCTATCGCAATAGCGTTGGTCCCAATCTTTTGATCGATTAGGTTTGTGAGCCTCATTTTTCACTTTCTTGGACAAAGAAACCAGTCATCACCATTAGGGTTGAGAGAGCCTACCTAGAGAGATGGGAGGATGAACTAATAACTGAGCTTCAAGGACTGTCGACCCTTTCTTGTGTTGATCTTACCAAGAAGGGTGATGCTTCCTTCTTCTATCTCCTTATTATTAAGTGCTACTCTATTTTATTGACGATTGCTTTATTTTGTCACAAGCTATACCCCCTCCGAACTTAAGGCAATGACAAAAAGAAAGGTGCCTCAAACTTCCTCTTCCCAACCAACTTAATCCACAGAAGATGTTCCGGCACCTCAAGTTGCCTCTACCCAATCGATCGCCTCTATTGAAGACGTTTTGGCCATGAGGACCTCTTAGCATGTTGTTGCCACTACTTCTCATGAAGAGGTTAGTAGGAAACGACCTCAGGAAGTGATCAAGGTGCATTCCCCCCTTTCTCAAGTAGAGACTACTCTTGCCGAAGTAGTTTTGGACGAGGCAACTCCACCTCCTATAGTGGACTGGAAGTCTGTCCTTGTTAGCAGCCCAAACAACACTTCAGTTTGGAGTTGCAAGTTTTCTCTAATTGAAGTTGTAATCAACATTTGGTCGTGCCTTTAGACATTAATAAGGTGAAGATCCTTGGACTTCCGAGCAGGCTTAGGGCACTTCAAGCTTACTTTAGCCCCTTGTTCTTGCTCGAACTTTTAAGCAACAATATAGAAACCTAGGGCCACGAACGAAGAAGATGACCGATTTAAGTTGAAGGAGGCTCTTCGAGTTATTGAGGAGATCTCGCGAGAAAGTTGTCATCTGGCACACGACTTGTAGGCTCAGTTATTGTCGATCATTGTTGAGGCCAAGGAAAGCTTAGCCACCAGAACTAACTAGAGGGTAAGTAAAAAAAACCTTAACAGTTGAGGTGTCATCCTTAGGGAACTGAGTGGCTAAGTTGGAGGCTAAGAAACAAAAGCTGGAGGCCGAGTAGCAACAATTGGAGGCTGAGAGGCAGAAGGGAGAGGAGCTTCTCAAGCAGAAGAGGGAGGAACTAGTCGAGAAGGACTTGGAAATAGTAGATCAATTTGAGGCCATTTTCTCCATGTTTTAGAACAAGTCTCCTTCCCGTACCCTAGCGTAGATCTTTCTGAGACTAGGGTCTTTAATGAAGTAATGGACGGTTGGTTAGCGAAGGCCACTACTCCCCCCAGTTCTCCCAAGCTTATAACCCCCTTTGCATGGGAGACCCTCACTGGGACCCCATAATCGGGCTTTGCTTGGGGTGCTGGGGCTGACGTTTGACCTCGAGGTGGTCGACCAGATCCTTCTCGACCTCAATGTATTTTTTTGCCTAAACTCTTATTTCTTCTATGTTGGACGATCTTCTTAGTGTTAAGGAGTCACTAAATTGTCCAACGTGCAACCCCTTTTGGAAAGCTTTGACAAAAACCTTTTGGTTCGAATTGTTTACCCGAACCGTGGCGTTGATGAACTTGGCAAGGTATCCCTTTAAGTTTTCGCCCTTCATCTGTTTGATATCAAAAGGATCTACCACTTCCAACTTTTTTGCTTTTTCACTACAAACTAGGAGATAAATAAGGCAGCTAGATTGTTGAATGTTGGGATGGTTCTAGTCAATAAGCCCGAGAACCATTGCATTGCTACACCTTTGAGGGTACTAGGAAACAATTTGCAGCTGAGGGTATCACTTCCCCCACTGATGTAGACCTGGGCCTGGAAGGCCTGTAAGTGTGAATGAGGGTCCTAGGTTCCGTTGAAGGGATCCACTACCAGTTCCCTAAAGTGGGCAAGGATGGGGGTATAGTCGATCTCTTCGTTGAAGGGTTGCCCCCTATAAAGTGGTGGAAGTCAGTTTGGACTGACTCGTCCGACCAGCTCTTTCCGTGGATGCCTTCATAGCCGCCAGCTATTAACAAATCTCGTTCTCCTGCTACTCTATCACTTCTAGTGCTTCTGCATGTCTTTCTTTCGCTGCATGTTGCTCCTCCACATCCTCTTGTTATTTAACTATTTCAATGTTAAGGCATGATTGTTCATCACTCCTCTCTTGCAGGGTGGCCACTGCACGTAATAACCGTTGCAAGGTGTTGTTGTCTCCGCCATTGTTAGAGCTTACCTGGTTTCTGATGATGGGCATGGTTGCATGTCGTCTTTGCTCTTCAAGGAATTAGGATGTTGAAAAAGTTTTCTTAAGGCCCTTAGTGGGCACCAATGTTCACACTGGGGATCAAGATGCAGTTTTCCAGGTAAACACAACTTCCCCTCTCTCTCTGGCTTCTCTTATCTCTATTTTGTTCTCCTATACTTAGTCCTCTAATCCACCTCTTATAGTCCCCAAAAGGAGGTGGGAGCCTCTCTTGGACTGGGGGCCTACGCAAGGATGGGACACATGGGTCTGATCACTTCAGGTTTGTAGGACTCTGACCCATATCTTATCCCCGGAGGAGGTGTGATGAATCCCTAGACATAGAGTCGCACATCCTGACCACTGCACCTGTCAGACGATGCCTCTTGCAAATATTAAATGTTAGATATACCCTACCGGTTACTTGAGAGCCAACCGAGTAATATTAATAAATCCGAGAAGTCATCCTACCTGGCAGTACATTTTCTTTTCCTGTTTTATTTTAATTCATTCACATAACACCATCAATGTAACTCATTTTATATATGTTGCTACGTATCATTAGATCTTTGTTTTCTCCAAGTTGTTGCAACATAACGCCCTTTAGAGTTATCCAAATTAAAAGACCGGTATCAATTATATACTTTCTCCATTTCAATTACTTCACTGTTCAATGCTAAATAAAAACAAATTAAAAGGGAAACAAACGCAGGAAAAATATTAAAAAGGGGTCTGGTAAGTACTTTATGAATTTTGAAAAATATTTGAAAAATATTTTTCAAAATTATCCCAGGAAGTACTTTATGGAGTTGTATCAAAAAGTATTTTTTCCAATTGTACCAAAAAGTACATTTTTAAATTGTTCTAAAATGACAAAATTAATCATGGAAAATTTAATAAAAATATCTTATATTAACAAATAAATTCAATATTGGATTGCAACGATACAAGCTTAATCTAAAATTTTGATACTTTTGATAGATATGAGGGAAAAGGGAAAATATAGGTAGGTAAGATTGAGAGAACTAAGAGAATAAAAGGTAAAAAAAAAATAGAGTTTATATATACAAGTATTTTTTATGATAAAAATTACAAAAAGAAAAGAAAGGGGAGTGTGAATAGCATATGCCTTAGGTTGTTACAAAGAAATTATAGCGTCTGCTTCCTATTCGGCCCATACTAAGCTTTTGACTTGCCTCCTTTTCACACTCAAAAGATCAAATTTTCGAAGGCCGAAAACAAAAAAAGTACCAGGTTAGGTTGTTACAAAGCAGGGTCACAGCGTCCCCTAATGATCATGTGTCCAAAAACAAATTGAAACGATTTCAACTGATTTTATTATAAACAACTAAATTGTTTGAAAATCAAATTGAACCAAACTATAAAAATTAAATTATTTTTATAATAAAATAAAAATTCTTTCCCATACTTTCAATATTCTTTTCTATGAATTAGTGTAAAAAAATAACTCAATTCAGTTCGGAAACAATTCAATTTAAATTTTAAAAATAGTTTGCTAAACTAAAAAATAGTTTAGTTCGAACAAACTATTTTTTATATCAGTTAGATTCGGACAAATTGTTATTGTAGTTCAGTTTTTGTACGCCCCTGGTCATGGACCCTCATGGTGAGTTACCCTGCTTTCTGTTTTCCTCTCTTTCTCTCTTCCGTTTTAACTCACCACAGCTGGAAAAGCATAACTAAGTTTCTATTAGAGCATTATCTTCCTTAATATATTCTCCTTCAAAAAGTTAACATAAAAGGCATTTTGGATTAATATCAGTTGGAAGAAGAGAGAAGAAGGTAACCCCTAAACAACCATCGCAATTTAACGTCCTTATATAATCATTACATAAAGCAATGATGGAATAGTTCACAGACTGCTGATGGACAGAACAAAATGATCAGTGGACGTGTAAAATAATGCGGTTGCATTAGTCCCTCCCACCCAAAATTATCATAGCTTGCAAGAGCATCCAGAAAAATTGAGCTCAATTACGTAATAAACTAAATGAGATTTGATAAAATGACTTGATTGCACGTACATTTGATGAAACTTTGAACAAGACACTTATAAGTATCAAAAGGTCTACAAACTACCAATATCTCTTAGATTGGCTGACCTTCGGGAACAATTTGATCTTTGAGCCACATGTAAATAGGAACCAACACATACCATGTAGCTGCCACGACACCCAAAAGGAAGCGCAGTAGGAAGACAAAAGGATTAACGGGCTTTTCAACATCTTCTTCCTTAGGACCAAGCTGCAGCAAATTGTAGAAACCAAAGTCAATCAGCATATTTTATGTTACTCCCTCTTGTGAAGCTACAATAAGGAAATATATTAATGCACTGCCATTTTGCAAATTCAAGGGAATGATAATAATGTGAATTTTTTTAAAAAACAAATCACATATTCAATAAAACCTTAAAATCCTATGACATTATTATGTTGAATAGAGACATTTTGCAGTGAAGCAAGAAGACAATGTTTGGCATAAACAAAGGTAAAATGTTAGTGCTTTATTGGAAAGCCACACTCTAAACCAATTCATAGCATTCACTCAAAGAACCTAATGATAACATTCAGTTGAAGAAACCCAGTAAATTTACCTGCCTGTGTACAATAATTTTGTAAACAAAAACTGTATTGTATTATTGAACTTTAATTTATTCAAAGAATGAGAACCATTACGAGTTAAAATGAAAGTGTGAAACTTGACCAAACCGTCCATGTAAATCAAAACTGAAAGTAACCACTAACCAGTAAAATCAACCTCGTTAGTTTGTTCACCACACTCTGTACAGTTTGGTTGGTTGGTTTTCTTACTTTTCATTTTGATTTATTGACACTTCTAAACAGTCAACTGTTTCCATGTTATACATTCCTTCCATATTGACGGTATATGTCTGGTCGCCTTCATGCACAAGTGCTCAACAGCCTAAGCAAATATCAAATATGCACATATTCACAGTACAAAGTGACAGAAAGTTTTAAAAAAAAAAATCTCATTATCACCTTACACTACAGCACTTGAAATGGATTTTTATCTTCAATGTTCAAGATACAGTATTCATTTGGTAGAAATGATAAAAAATACTCATTCTAGGTACAAATAGTAGTGCCTTCTTCACAAGTCCTTGCTGTATATACTTTCAAGGCATCACAATAGTTGGAATGACTTTGCAAGACTAACCAACACCTAATCGAATTTGGATCCTCTATTTTCTTTTTGAAGCATGAATTTTTATCATCAATGTTCAATAGAAAGACAAACAATTTTGTGCCAGTGTCAAAAATAAAATTGTAGGTAAAGGGATCTAAATCATAAAGAATGGGATATATTCTCAAATGAGCTCAAGTAATCAGGATTCAGGAAAAGGGGGGTAACAAATAATATTCCAAGTTCCTAAATATCACTAATTGCCACATCTCCCAAGATGTGTAATAGTTGACAGTATTAAGTGTCCACACTGCTGCTAACTATCCAAGTTATGTGTCTACGTTGTTTAAGTTCTGTAAATCATAAAATGATAGGATGTATCATTGCAAAAACAGACGCACACCTCATACAACATGACTACAATTCAAGAAGAAATAAAATTATACGATTCAAGTTAAAACAATAAAACATCCCCCACATAAAACAAGGGCAGACAAAAAACAAAAATATAGAGAAGCTAAGTAAACAAATACCTGCAAAGGAGAATCTCCAGATGCAGGCTTAACACCAGTCACTGAACAACCCATGATCAAGCCATGACGGCGAACCCCACGATACCATTTTGGGCCAATCCTTTTTAGTTGGACATCCTTAAACCCTGCCTTTTCAAACCACTCAATATACTCCTCCTCCTTGGGGAAAAGCATCCAAACATCTGCAAAGAAACGTGACAACCAAAACGTTGGGTAGACCGGACCAATTAAACACGCTTTGCCTCCGAGTTTCAAAACCCTGTATGCTTCCTTGATCCCACGCTGAGGATCCGGCCAGTATTCAATACTGAGAAACAAAAGGACATCATAATCACCACCTCTTTTAAAGCATACTACTACATCATTGTACACAGCCAAAATGTAAAATAACTTGAAATCTATGTCACCAAATAAATTGAACAGTTGAAACAACAATGCAAACTTGTTATCATACAGAGGTGTACCTTCCTGCGGATACATATCTATCAGCATAATCGGTTCGAAAGGGGAGATCCTCGGCATCCCCTTGGACTATTTTGCAGTCCTTGAGTGGTTCCTTCTGCTTGGCCTTGGCAAGCTGATGGGGTGACTGGTCAAGAATGGTAACATTCTTAGCATCCACATGCTTGACAATACCCAAAGTGGTGAAACCCGTGCCACCACCAACATCCACCACAATCATGTTCCTGTCACTAAGATCAGCGGGTTGGAGGGCCTCATCCCTCATGTCCTCGGTCCAATGGCCAGGGTTAATGACATGGTCATACACAATGGACAGAAACCTATAAAACCAAAATGCCTCTTTCTTGTGCTGAATGAACCTAGGTTGCGAGGTTGGCCTCGAAGCCGAGACACTACACTTGGGTCCTACTATACTTCTACACTTTGGGAACCTAGTAGCAACCAAACTCACCCTGGGAAACCTCTTACCGTGCAAATCGGAACCCGTGAAACCCAAGCCGTTTCCGCTTAGGGTTCTGAGCGTAAGCTTTTCTGTTCCACTGAGCATTACTGAAGCCATTGAATGAATCTACAAAAACCACAAGGAAGTTAGTAAGGAGAGTTGTTGTCGTCGATGATGAAAGGGAAAGTGGGAAATTAGGCTTAGGTGAGGTAAGGGAAAGGACCAAAGAAAGCAGTAACCACAAGCTTGAAGTGAAGGAAGGGAATTGAATGCCTCTCTCCTTGAATTTGGTGCCGTTCACAAAAAATAATAATTGCTATTATTCATTTCTCACCACTCACTGCATATGGAAACACAAGGTACCTTTATTTTCCATGATTACGATAGCGTCCTGCAGTAACCGACTCACTTTTTAGTTTGTTTTTAGAGTTTATCACATCTTATCTTATACCGCTACAATCAGGCACCGTTGTAAAAATAATTCAAAAAGGATCACCTATAGAGTAAAAGTAAAACTCTGTGATTACAAAGAGTTCATGTCATTTTAAAAATATTTATTATTAAGAGGTTAAATGTTTATAATTTTATAATATTATTTAATTATAAATTAATGTTAATATATCATATATCGTAATTTATAATTAAATAATGATATACAATTATTTTACGTAACAAGCATTTTTTATTAAAAAATAAGAAAATTCATTGAATTTTAATGCGTTTATAAAATAATCACCAATATAAAATAATATTTTAGCTCAAGAATTATTTTTTTTAAAATAAAAAACTCGTTGCTAAATAAGAAAATTGAAAGAATTTAATTAGAATGGCATTAAACAACCCATTGCTAAATAAAAAAATCATTATTCAATAAAAATTTAATTAAAAAATAAAAAAATTACATTGTTTTAAAATTACATATTGTTGTATATATAATAAATTTATTAATTTTTATAAAATTATATTCAAAATAAATTTTATTAATTTAATGTAAACTCTTTTGAGTTTATTTGATATACATATAAGTTATATAGTAAACCAATTAAAAATTATTTTTTTATGATTTTTAAGATAATAATTATCAAAGTCAACAATTTTATTTTATATAATAATTTATAATTTGATAGTATAAGAAATTTTTGTATTGTTAATATTTATAGTATAAAAAATTATATTAACAATACATTAAAAATTAAAATTAAATTAAAAATATAATTAAAGATTTTTAAAAATTAATTTATTTTTATTTCTATATTTTAATTTTGAAGAAAAATATATAATCAAGTGCATACTTCTTTTCTTTTCTCTTTTGTTTTCTTTATTGTTAAAAAAAATTAAATCTTTTTCTCCGACCTCTCTTATTCTAAACAAAAGTTAGTATTTATATTATTTTTAATTATTTGAAAAAATATTTTTTTTAATTTAAGTTCAACTGGTATTTTAAATTTTGACCTTAATAAAAAAATTCTTAATTAAAAACTAATATTTCAATTTATGCATTGCAATGAAATTTTTATTTTGATATAATTAAAATTTATCATAAATAAATAATTTTAATATATAAATTATAGATATTTTTAATATATAAATTATATTTTAGATTTATAATAAATAACTTAAATGGTGAGATAAAGGAAAAAAAACATATTTAAATTATACTTTTAACTATTGTCAAACACTTTTAAAAATGAAAATTATTAAAATTTAATTTAGAAAAAAATTGAAGAATGGATCGCTACTAGAAAAACACATGATAGCATTGATCAAAAGCTAACTAACGACGATTTTAGTGTCAGCAAAATCATCAATGCATCATTTGAGTTGACGAAAAGTCATTAATGCTTTTACTCATGTAATATATATATTTTTTTACATATTCATCATTCACCACCAACTACCACATGCGAACTTTATTAAGAATTAGAAAAACCAACAAACTTCACAAGAGAGTCACCCCAACTTGAAATGGTGTTTTGCCACCGCTTACAATTGAAAACCACTACTTGAAAAAAAAAAAAAAAAAAAAAAAAAAAAGAAAACCACCCATCCAAATCACTCACCCACCACAGTAATTGAAGATCAAAGGGAAAAACTATGGGGAAAAAAACAAAACAAAAGAAAATAGAGAAATGATAAAAGAAAAGATTACACAACACCACTTATTGGAGAATAGTTGTGTTACCACAGAGGTGATGTTTAGTGGCATCTCCTCATCTTTCCCATTTCTTTTCTTTTTTTTATTTCCCATCTTCTCCTTTTTCCTATATTTTCTCTATATTTATCCTTCATTATCTTTTTTTTCTTCATCATCACTGCTACCACAACTTCACCACCACACCACCTCCATGTCTTTTCTTTCTCTGCGTCTCACTCTCTCTAAGTCTTCACTTCTGCCTCTGCCTCACTCCTTTTTAATTTCTACCTTGTGGTGGTGCAAATACACTCCTTTTACTTTTGAGAAAATTATATCTGCATTTTTTTGTATTTTACCCCCATTTTTCATGTATTTAAACTCACTGTCTCTAATTTCTTACTCAGTTTATCATATTTTGTCTTTTATTGACTAGCTTATTTCTACATTTTGTTTCATTCTTAACTCTCTAAGTACTTTACATTTTATTAACCTAGATATTTCATTCCATCTCACGTTATATTCTCATCCCATGATAATAATAATTATTATCTTTTTAAAATAAATTTTCTTCTCATACTCGTAGTCTTGGATCTGCCACTACCATACCAACAACGATAAGTGTTTTAGGAGATTTAGAGAAGAAAAGAGGAATTTGGAGAAAAGGACGAAGGAGGGAGATGAAATTTAAGCACGCAAATTAAAAAACTAACATTAGTCAAGCTAACGTTGACTTTTTTTTATACAATTTATTGTTAATTATGTCTGAGACAAGTTTTAAAAGACAAAAGAGAAAAACATTAACGAAGATCATTTTAGCGTCAAGCTGGATGACTAGATATTTAATGTTTTTCTTGTAATGAATGGAAAGAAATACATAATTAAGAAAACTGAGCATATGAATAAAATGATAGATTGATAAGATTGAGAAAATTATTTTTGTTTATTTACAAAAATAATATATAAAATGTACATTCAAAAATAAGAAAAATTATGTGAAAGGATTCACTTATACAAGTAATTATAAAAAAATTATTTTTTATTTTTATATTTTATTTTTTTTAATTTAACCGTTAAATATAAATTATTTATTAAAATCGTTGAATACAAAAAATAAGAGTATCAATAAGAAATAATTCTTTTAGAACTACTGACAAGTAGATATTTTAAGAATAAAGATATATATATTTAAAAGATATATTTTTCATCTTTAATTTTTATTTTCTTTTAATATATATATATAAAAGAGAACAATTTATTTATAGAATAATTTTTACAACGATTAACATACTTTATCCGTTGGATTATAAAAAAAATGAAATATAGTAATAAATAATAACTTCTTATAGTAACTAATCCCTCTTTAGAAAGTGTTTTATTAGAGAAGACCTCTAAGAATAACAAACAATAATTATTTAATTAAAATTAAAAATAATAAATAATTTAAATTAAAATCTAATTATAAAATTATGAAATTATTATTTTGGAGATGATGAAGTTAGGTGACCTCATTAGATATATTTATAATTAAATTTTAACTATTTATTATTTTTAATTTTAATCTTAATATTATTATTATTTGTTTTTACTTCTCTTTCTAAAGCGGTGTTTTGATTTAAAGCACTTTGTATATTTTTCTTAAAAGACTATTCAAATAAACAAATTTATATCTCTCGTATAAACATTTCTTATCATTGGTGTGGTCCCGGCATACGCAAAGTCACGATTCTACAAGGCAACAACAGCCTTGGGATCCAGTTTTCAACCTGTTACACATATATATTTTTTAAATTAGTTTAAATTATTATATGACAAATTTTATTATATTATTTGTAGTTAATATAATTTATTAGTAAGATTATACAATTCTTATATATATATATATATATAGTTATAGATTATTTGAAAAGTTATATTACTAGCTTAAGAAAAATTAGTTTATATTTGCTTTAAATTCAAACTAAAAACATGACATTAACATGAATGTTGAAATTAAATTTCATAAAAATAATATGATTCATAAAAATAATTATACCGATCAAAATGATAGTGATCCCATCACATATTTAGTTAAAGATTAATTTTTTTGTTTTATTTATTTTGTATGCATATCAAATGAATTTATTTATTTTTATTCACAACTTATTTTAAAAAATATATACAATAACTTAAACTTTTTTATTTGAATCTCAATATTTGAGATTTTTAAAGGATAATAAATTTAAAAAAATATTGTGCTTTAGTATGCATTAATTTGATATTAGTGATTTTGCCTTTTTTTTTCTATATTGATTATACTAAAAAATAAAAGTAATGTCCCATAAGAAGTATTAACTATATTAAAAAAATTGATTTTTTTAATTGCATGTAATGTTTATAAAATATTCTTAATAATACTTGCAATTGTTGTCATTGTGAAAAGAAACTTTTTAAAATTCAATTTATTATTAAAAATTAAAATATAAATTCATAAATTATATTAGAGGAAGACTCAAATATAAAAATTGTTCTAGGTCTTAGAATTTCTAAATATAATCTTGCATAGAAGTCACCTTTAGTGATGATATTAATTATGATAGTCGCTAGTGATAGTGGTTCCAGCAATCAAAATAGTGATAATTAGAGTGATGATATTATAATAAATATTTATGATTAAATTTTAATTTTAACAAATAATTTTGTTAATTATAATTAAAGGGTTATCACCGAGAGAGTTTATATTTTCTTATTATAACTTTTTCATATGAAATGTCTTTATATTAAAAATTACAAATTTTGTAAATAAACAGTTAAAGCCAAATTTACAAGTAACATACAAAAATAAAATAAAACAATCCGTGTCATCGTTACAATTCAATATATCGTTGCATATGTCGTTACAATTCAACATCGAACGTTAATAAAATTGACATAACAGGTGGCATCATATATAATTAAATTAAGTCTATTTTTATTTGAGTTCATGTCTAAAAGTTTGTAGACGTTAATTATTTAAATTTTATCTTTTTTTACGAGTTTAAAATAATTATTATTAAAGTAAGTAAACTTATCATTAATAATAGTTTATAATTAGATATTAATATAAAAAATATATTTTTTCAGTATATATATATATATTATTTACTTCTATTTTTTATATACACATTTCAAAATTAAATAAATATATTTGTAGTATCCAATTTTACGTTGACAGATAATTTTTTTGATATCGTTAGGAGTGTCACTCTCTTACTGCTTTGTTTAGCATTTAAAAAATACGCGATTGATGTTAATGTATATTAGTTTATTAGTTTACGATCCCCTCAGAATTGCCTATTGGTTAGATAAGCCCAAGTCATGATGAGAATATTATAAGTAAGTACAATAATGTTAGCAGCAATGGCCAAACTCCTTGTTTAAATATTCAGGATTAATTAAATACAAGAAGTAACTACAACTCACGATGAGATTATTATAATTGAAATTATAATTAAGTAGAATGTTTAGCATCAATGGACAATAATGAATCTTGAGTACAAGAATCGACGGGCTTTCCAGTGCTTTCACAAGTTAGGCGTTGGATTCTCCGTTCTCAAAATGAACGCATTACGCCAACCTTGTCAATCTATAATATAGAATATGGAGGTAACGAGTAGAGTAACGACACGAATGAATACATATTATGAACACAGCAAAATGAGAAAGGGTACATAATAATAATAATAATACACTAACTAGTCAAGTTTGTTGAACAAAAGAATCAGATATGAATGAACTACCGTCAAACCTGTTGCCCGACGAGGGAAGCCCAGAGTGGATGAACAAGGGGGACAACACGTGGCAGCTCACGACATCTACTCTGGTGGGCCTCCAAAGTGTTCCAGGCCTGATCATCCTCTACGGCAGTATAGTGAAGAAGAAATGGGCTTTGAACTCTGCGTTCATGGCCCTTTACGCATTTGGAGCGGTTCTGGTTTGTTGGGTGGGCTGGTGCTACCAAATGTCATTCGGAGAGAGGCTCCTTCCATTCCTGGGAAAGCCCAATGCGGCCTTGGGCCAGAAATTCCTTATGAGGCCAGCTTTCGTGGGGAGCTTTCCGAACGCCACCATGGTGTACTTCCAGTTGGTGTTCGCTGCCATCACGTTGATTCTCATTGCAGGGGCGTTGCTGGGGAGAATGAACTTCCATGCCTGGATGTTTTTTGTTCCTCTGTGGGTTACTTTCTCGTACACCGTTTCTGCCTTCAGTATATGGAGCCCTCATGGATGGTTGTTCAAGATGGGCCTCATTGATTATTCCGGTGGCTTTGTCATTCACCTTTCATCTGGGGTCGCTGGTTTCACCGCAGCACGCTGGGTATATATTATGATAATATAATTAATTTGTTTGATACAGAATAATTAATGAAGTGAGGGGGGTTTTGTTTGCAGGTAGGACCAAGGACAATGAAGGATAGAGAGAGGTTTCCTCCAAATAACATACTTTTAATGCTGGGTGGGGCTGGGCTTGTATGGATGGGATGGACTGGATTCAACGGTGGAGATCCATACGAAGCCAGCATAGATGCATCTCTGGCCGTCCTTAACACCCACGTATGCACGGCCATGAGCTTCTTGACTTGGGTTCACCTTGACATCCTCTTCTTTGGAAAACCTTCCGTCATTGGTGCCACTCAAGGCATGATCACTGGCTTGGTTTGCATCACCCCTGCTGCCGGTATTATATATACATTTTCAGGGACTCAAATTAATTAATTTGTTAGGAAATGTCAATGATGTTAATTTATTTTATTTTATTTGAGTTAAGGTGTGGTACAAGGATGGGCAGCAATGATAATGGGAATGATGTCAGGAAGCATCCCATGGTACACAATGATGGTCCTGCATAAAGAAATAAGGCTTCTGAAACAGGTGGATGATACCATGGCTGTTTTTCACACGCATGCCGTGGCTGGTTGCTTAGGTGCCATTCTGGCTGGTTTCTTTGCGGACCCAAACCTTTGCCATCTCTTCTATGGGGTACAAGTACAAGGCTCTCAGCTCTATACGGGCCTTGCTTATGGTATCTTCATGGGGAAGACCAAGGCAGGCTTCAGGCAAATGGGGGTCCAGCTTCTTGGTATTGTCTTTGTCATACTAGTCAATGTAACCGTAACTACCATGGTATGTTTCTTGGTTAAGATCTTAGTTCCACTCAGGCTGCACGAAGATGACTTGCAAGTTGGGGATGATGCTGTCCATGGCGAGGTTGCCTATGCCTTGTGGGGCGATGGACAAAAGCTTGAGACTGCCAATCACCCTTTTACTTTTCAAAACAATCATCAATGCCCAACTGTGGAACCAAAAACTTCCACTCATGCTCAATTCGAATGAATGAAAGACCCAAATGTTCAACTAAGGACTAATCCGTACGTAGGAAGACAATTTGCTTCCTCTCTCGTTATTGTATATTCGCTTCATGAAATTATACTTTTTTTTTTTTTTTTTTATAAGCCAAGGGTATCTGAAACACAATCAATCCCTTCCTACTGGTCGGTTCCTTTGGGATGAAATAATACTGTTTATTTAAGTAGCTTAATTTTGTAAGCTTATACACCTTAAATAAACGATGACGATAAAGATACTTTCTTTAGACTGTAGTCGATAAATCTCTTCTATTTTGTGTTGTGATTTAATTTTCGTTAGAAGAATAAGTGCAATAATAATTTATCTCTAAACTACTTCTTGACCATAAATATCCTAATATCATAGATCAAATACCTTAAAATTTTAAGTTGTAAGGAGATCGGTAAGGATTTAATATTATTTCTCTATCAATTAATTATTAAGATATAAATTTTTTCTCGAATTAAATTTCTTTATAAATATTTATAGGAGAAATAAATATAAAAAAAAATAAAAAAATTTATAAGTTAAAAATTAGTTTATATATAAATTAAAAATCAATTTTTTAAAACTTAATATAATTTTTTTTTCATATCTTATAAAAAATTATTTAATTTTTTCTTTTTATTTTCTTTTCGTACAAGTATTTATAAAAAAATTTATTTAAATTGAACATAATATATAATTCCTACTCCACCACCCTCTTGACATAATATCTAGTCTTAATTCTCATTTCAAGTAGTGACAACTCACAACTATATGCAGACTTGATTTGTGTCTCTATGTATTGAGAGAGATTTTTGTGTTTTGTTGTGTAACTAATGTTAATGTGTACATGAGGACACAAATAAAAATGAAAAACGGGACCAATTTACGTAGCTTAAATTAGTCTTTTTGCAATTTACATACATTACAACTTACATTTATGGAATATATGTTTCTAGGCGGAAGAAAAACACGTGTACAAATATGTTAGTGGAGATTTAACGCTCTCCTACTCTGCTTGAGAAAAAAAAAATACATGTACAATCTCTTACACAGCCACAAACCTAACCTACTCTAAATTTAGTTGGGATAATCAGAAACCAAACTTACCTACTCCATAAATGAGATAAATAGTACATTTTAAAACAAATAATGCTATTTTCATAGCACATCATTTCAACATTTTTTAACTACAAAATAGATAAAATAAACAAGTAGAAAATAAGACAATCGAACCAAACTTTGTGAACAGTCAATTCTATAAAAAAAAAAATCACTCAAACTGAAAATAAAAGAAATGCATTTTTTTACCGTTTAGTTCAATTTTCAGTTTTTTTTTGTGAAAATTGATTTAAATCAAACTAAATTACATATTATATTTATATTGGTGTTACTTAATTAATGTATGATTATTTTAAATTTTTAATAGTTATAATATCATTATAAGATTTTTTTGATTTTACTACTAATTTTAGCTATCATTTAAATTAGTAGATAAATCCTAACTAATTAACTATTAATTAACTAGAATATTATTTTTCATAGCTAAATTTAAGTTATATTCATTTATATTTCTTATTACTAAAAATTAGCTAGAAAATAATTATAAATTTTAAAAATCTACTACAAATTAACTAAGATTATTTTATTAGCTAATTTGCTACTTATTTCATGCTACCACCAATATTATAGTAATTTATAGCTAATTATTTTTATTAAAAATTAGTTATAAAATAACTATTGATTTTAAAATTAGGCACAAGATTATATGGTAACAAATTTTAAATTTTCTAATAGTGTATAATATTTTTTTTAAGAGATTTTTGTTGTTAGTTTTTTATTTGTGATTGATAAAGTCTTTTAATAGGTCGATATATGACAAAATGTATATAGAAATGTAACATGCAAATATTACCATTATCATGTAAAATCATATAACTACTTATAAAGAATAAGAAATCACTACATGGACTTAGTCTAAAATAAATAATAGTAAATAACATTTAAAAACTAAAAAATTTATTTCGACACACTCCCTTAAACTAATGTTTCCAACATAAGTTTAATAAACTTCAACTTTCTATTTTGTGAGGTCATGCAAGAAATGGTATCTTACATCAATATGTATGCTTCTTCCATGTAAATTTGGATTTTTGGATAGCTTGATTGTGGATCTATTGTCACAGTAAATTGCAGTTGAACCTTCTTGATTAAAATGAAGCACCCCATGAATATTTATCAACCAGATTGTTTGGCAAGCACATGTTGTTGGTGCTACAAATTCTATTTCAATGGTTGAAAATGGGGCAATAGATTGCTTCCTTAGTAACCATAAAATAGCTCCTAACTCTAACATAAAGACATAATCAAATGTGTTTTTTCTATCATCTTGATCTCATGCATAGTCACTATCTATGAATCCAAGCAAGTATGGATTTTCTCCCTTCTTGTAAAATATTTCATATTTTTTTGTTCCTCGTAGATATGACAAAATTTGTTTGACAACCATGAGATGTATCTTTTTTGAATGTTCCATGAATCTACTTATGAGACTTACAACAAGCATGATGTATGGTCTTGTTGAAATTACATACATTAGACTTCCAACAAGTTGTCTATAGAAAGTATTGTCATCCTTTTTGCCTACAGAGTCTTTAACAAGTTTCACACCTGTTTCTGCTGGTGTGCTCATAAGATTGCAATTTTCCATCTAAAATCTTTTCAAAATTTCATTCATGTACTTCTTTTAAGAGATAAAATTACCACATGTGGACTGAACAACTTCTATGCTAAGGAAGTATTGCATTAAACCAAGATCAGACATCTCAAATTCAGACATCATGGATTTCTTAAATTTCCTAATAATCACATCATCATTGCCAATGAAAATTAAATCATCCACGTACAAGAAAACTATGAGAACTTTTCCATTAACTTCATAACACATAAAAAGTGTATGTTTATAATGAAATTTTTGAAATCTTGTTTGCAATAAATAAACTTCAATGCAACTATACCAAGTACTCGTGCTTGTTTTAGTCTATACAAAGTCTTCTTCGATACTTTACCTTCTTGTGCAACTTTAACATAGCCAGGTGGTTGATCAACACATACTTGCTCTTCCAAGGCTCCATGTATGAAGGAAGATTTGACATCTAATTGGAAAATAGTCCTAAGTGTTGTCCTGCCAATGCAATCGTGAGTCTAATTGTGTCAAGTTGTGCAACTGGAGAAAAAACTTCCTTGTAATCAACACCAAATTTTTGCTTATAATCTTTTGCTACTAAGCGTGCCTTCAACTTATCCACTTCACCATTTTGTTTTAGCTTTGTCTTGTACATCCATTTCACATCGATGGTTTTATGTCCTTTTAGAAGTTTAGTCAACTCCCAACTATTGTTCCTTTCTATAGATGTCATCTCCTTATCCATTGCCTTTCTCCATTTTAGGTGTTGAACAACTTCGTCAAAGGTTAAAGGATCACAATTTGAAAACAAAACAAGATTTATGAGTTGGTCTTCCCTTTGATCAAATTCTATTACTTCCTAATCAGTCATCCACACAGGTCTCTGTCTATTCCTTTGTGAGCGCCTCTCAATTGTGGGGTTCATATGATTCTATCACTACTTCTTTAAGTTCTTTACATCGTTGTTCACCTCTTCAAGATCAACATGTATATTTTGTTAAGTATCATCTTCACTCCAATTCCAAAATTTGTCTTCATCAAAGATTACATCATGACTTATGACAATCTTTTTAGAGGGAGGATTATATAGCTTGTAAGCTTTAGAATGATCATTTATTCCTAGAAAGATGCATTTCCCATACTTGTCATCTAACTTCTCTCCCTTCTCATCTGCGACTTGTGTATAGGCTAAGCAACTGAAAATTCTTAAATGATCAACTACTAGTTGGCAACCACTTTATCCCTCTTCAGGTGTCATGTTTTGGACTGCCAAAGTTGGGCTTGTGTTTCACAAGACTCCAATTAATAGCTTTAGGCTGAAAACTCTTTAATAGACAACTCATTGCTACTAGACTTCTCACCATATTTAGGATTATGTTGTTCTTTCTCTCGCACATACCATTATATTGTGGTGTATAGGCTATTGTTAGTTGACTTTCTAATGTTGTGTGTGTTGCAAAATTTGGCAAATTCACATGAGGTATATTCTCTCCCATGGTTTGTGTGCAAAACTTAAATTGGACATCAAGCTTCTTTCTCGATCATTGTTTTGAAATTTTTTATAATAGTTAAGGCTTTTGATTTTTCCTATAAAAGCTAAGCTTAAGTTTTTCAATTCAAATCATCAATGAAAGTGATAGTGTATTGTTTTCCTTTATTTGAAGTAGGATTGATCGACCCATAAAGGTTTGAGTGCACAATTTCCAGCAGCCTTCATGCTCTTTGTGTATTTTCCTTTGGGAATGGCTCTCTATGTTGTTTTCCAATAACACATTCCTCACATACCTCCGTTGGAATTGGGATGTTTGGAAGGTCAACCACCATTTCCTTTTGTCGAAGTGTCTTCAAGCCAAATTTAAATGACCATATCGAAAGTGACACAATCAAGCATCACCTTTAAGTTGTGTTGAAAGGCAAGTATGCAGAACAATATTTAAATATAAAGAAAACAATATATTTGTTGTCATTTTAACTTGAGCAGGCTCAATTTGACCTCATGAATGCGGCACACACCATCTTTGATTGTAATCTCGTACCTCTTTTCTTGTAATTGACCAATTCTTAATAGATTGGTCTTTAAATCTAGAACAAAAAGAACATCAAAGATTGTTCGAATATTGCTCCCTTTGGTTTGTATGCTTACTTGTCCTTTTCCCATGACTACGACTTTGACATTGTTACCAAACTTCACATCATTTTTATATGACTCATCTAATGTAGTGAGAATTGTTTTGTCACCACACATATGATTGCTGCAACTTGTATCTAGGTACCACAAATGCTTATTGGCTTCCTCCTTGGTGTGACAAACCATTAATAAGGATATCTCCTCTTCTTGAGCTTGAGAAAAAATAGATTTTTCTCCATTGTCATTAGACAAGCTGGTTCTACATTCATTTTAATAATGTTTTATATCTCTAACATTGATAATATTCACATATGACTTAGATGCTGATTTTGATAATTCAGTTATAGATTGGTAGCTTCCATGTCCTCTTCCTCTGCCACTATTTCCTCCTCTTCCTTTTCCTTAGAATATGGTTGTTTGATCATTTTTAGCTTATTGATTTTGTGAGTTTTTTTCTTCATTATTACTTCTACCTTTACCACGACTTCTCTTTTCTGAGGAAGAATGATGACTATTAGATTATGCTTGTAATGCTTGCTCTTCATTATCAAGTTGGCGTTTCATTTTCTCAATAAAGAGCCTTGTAGAGAGTAGATCGACATTCTTTGACTATTCAATGGAACAGACTATTAATTGAATTTTGGTGTCATCAAACGAAGAATTTTGTCGACTACGATCACATTTTGCATCTTCTTACCATGAACACGCTTCTTATTGAAAATTGCCATTGTCCTTAAGAAGAAATTAGAAACTGATTATCCAAACCTTGTTAAGAGTAGCTCAAATTCTTGGTGAAGTGGTAGAAGTCGTTGTCTCTTTGCTCTTTTTGAACCTTGGAACTTCATTTTCATAGAGTCTCAAATCTACTTTGAAGTGTCATTGAAAAAGATAATTTCCAAGATTGGATGGTCAATTGCTTGGAAGAGATAATTTCATGCCTTGAGATCCTTTAGTCATAGAGCTTCAAGTTCTTATTTTTATGCATTTGTCAATATGACACTAGCTTTTGGTTTGTTTATCTCTTTGGAGATCATAAACCAAAATTCTTTTAATATAAGAAAATTCTTCATGAGCATGCTCCAATGGTCGCAGTGACCATCAAAGCAAGGGATTGCTGGTTAAACAAAACTCTTAGTTGCCATTAGTTGCTCACTCTCCTCTTTTGTTAACAAGCTCTGGTACCATTGTTGACTCTAATAAATTGTATGTGAGAAAAAATATTTTCTACTCTTTATTCATGATTGATAAAAATCTTTTAATAAGTGAATACCTAACAAAATGTAATGCTATAACAGGAATATAACGTGAAAATACTATAATTATAAAATAAAATCATATAACAACTATTAAAAAAAATGAAACTACCGGATGGATTTGATCTAAAATAAATAATAACAAATCACATCAAACAACTAAATAATTTATTTTAGCATTGGTATAATGTGGTTTTTGTCACTCTATTAATAATAATTAAGCATTATACTAATTTATCTTTTATAATTGAGATGCACAATTTATTTTTATATATATTAAAGAATAATATTCAATAACAATAAAAACTATTGTTTTTTAACTAAAAGATTTTAAACATAATTAAAAATGAAATATTATTTTTAAAATAATATACCATAATAATTATGTAAATTTAGTTATTAAAATTTATTTTATATTAATAAATTAAAATTTTCAAAACTATCAAACACCGAACCATAAAAAATGATTTAATTTGATTCGAGTTTCCTGTTATATTTAAACAGAACGAAAGAGAAGCTAAATCAATTTTAATTTTATGTTTGATTAATTTTTTTTAATAGAATCAAACTGTGCACCGCGAATACCCTACTTAATTATAGCAGGCATAGTGATGACTGGTTGATCACTTTTTCTCCTGTCAAATTATATATAATTTTCGTTCTCATATATAATTATACTTTTTATAAAAAAATATTACTAATACATTTAACATAACTTCTAATGTATTTTTATTGTGATTTTAATAAAAAAATTATTTATTGATTTCTTAATTAACATACTCAATAACAGAACCAAGGTTTATTATATAATCTACAAACTTTGATTAAAAACAAGGGATCAAAGCCCAAAAAAGAGATAGAGATGGAAAAGAAACGAGAATAAGAGACCTCTACGTTATCCGCTTCTCTAAAATTGTGCAAAAATATTCGGCGGGTAAAAAAATATAAAAAAATTAAAGAGAAAATATAATTACATATAAAGAATAAATTAAATGATTGAATTAATTAATAGTTAAACCACTTGTGTTGTGTGGTATTACTATCCAAGTTGTTGGAATTCTGTGCCTAACTGAAATGATGGAGTCATGAAAAAAAGAAAAAAAAGAAAAAAAGAGAGAGAGCAGCTTGGTAACAGTGTGTTCTTAATGGTTAGCACTTAAACAGAGTTTAAAGGCATGAAAAGGACAGGAAGAGATAAAAAAGGCTCGCTTTTTGATGCGTATATAATTTGGATTTGGATGAGTGCGCGGAGCACATGTAGAAAGAGAAAGGGCTTTTTGGAAGAATAGGATTGGATTAGTGAAAAGAAAGCACTTAAAGAGTTAAGAGGTTCCTTTTCTATCCGTAATGTGTATTATTATTATTATTGTTGCTTAGTGTTTCAGATCTGTGTCGTATTAAGCAGAGGCTGGGTGGGGTGTTTTGTTGGATGAGTCGTACTTGACACTTATGGCGTCTGAAACGGCGTCGTTGGCGGATGAAGAAACCGTTCTTCTTGTTTCAGCTGCGGGTGTAGGAGGGACTGATAAGAGGGGCAAGCACCGGATTCTTGCCGAATTGAAGCGTCTCGACCAAGACTCCAAATTTCTTCAGGTTACTTTCTATTTTTAAAATGTTGCTTTCTATTTCATATTTTCTTCAATTTTTCCAATGTTCTTTATACTATAAATGTTGTATAATTAACATGTGCTTGCGGATGTTGAGGTTTGATCAAGATGGACTATTAAACGATATTTTTGTCTCTAGTGTAACAAAATATGGAAATTTGGTTGGTTAACGTAGGAACGCCATTTTGATCTGGTTTCTGGGTTATGAATTTACCTGGTCTTAGTAATGCATGTTTAGCTTTACCCTCCGCAATTTCCCCCTCTTCAGAACCATAATTTGTTCCTGATAAATTCACACGTCTTGAGCATTTATGCTGATAACTGATAACGCGGGTTTATTGGTGGAAAATTGAACAGCCAAGTAACCGTTAATTCAGAAGTTAAGTGATTACTTCTCAGTGATCTGCATGTATCTTCTGTGTTTTTCTCTTAGGGACATAGATGGGTGTCCAATTAGTCGAAATTCCCTCCATCGTTTGTTACTTTTGAAATTTCAAGTCATTTTTGGACTCAATACGACCGGTCCTTTTTGTGTTTAGATATTTTTAAGCACATATTTTGGTTTTTCTCTTCGATTTCATGCTTGATAAATTATTGCAAAGGATTCTCAATATTTAATGCTCCTTTCTTGGTGATTCTAGTGTGTCATAGTCATTCTCGTTAATTTTTTGATATTGAGAGAGAAATTTAGATCCTGGCAGCAATCCATTTCCTTTGTTAAACTGTTCATAATAACAATACGTTTATTATTTACAAAGATTAGGGGTATAGACATTATTAAATTAGTTTCACAAACCAACCTGTTCCAGAGTTTTTATTTGCTGTTCCTTATTCCTAAGGTGTGTATTTTTCTACTTAGTATAGCATATTTTGATGCTACAAAAATTTGTTGCCCTATTTGAAATTGTCTTCAATTGTACATGATATGCAGACCACTAATTGCATTGCAAATTGACAAAACAATTTGAGAGAGAGATTGAGAGAGAAATTTCGATCCTCTGCAATGGCAGCAATCCATTTCCTGTGTTAAACTGCTCATAAATAACAATACTTTTGTTATTTACAAGGGAAAGATTAGAGTATAGACATTATCAAATTAGTTTCACAAATCAACCAGTTCCAGAGCTTTTATATGTTGTTCCTTATTCCTAAGGTGTGTATTTTTCTACCTAGTATAGCATATTTTGATGCTACCAAAATTTGTTGCCGTATTTGAAATAATCTTCAATTGTCCATGGTATGTGGACCACTAATTGCATTGCAAATTGACAAAACAGCATTGCTTCTAAGTTTAGAAGAACACAATTTTGATGCATAATGCATGTATTTTCCGATGCATATGATCTGGACAGTTTATTCCACGACATGTCTTGAAAGTTTAAAAATATCTGGAACAATAATAAAGAAATGTTAACTCTAAACTTAGCTTTGGAGACATACTTTGGAATCAAAGGGATAATCTTTTGTATGTAATTGGTGAGCACAACCTAGACTAAATTGAATAGATAAGGACAAAGGGCTAAGCTTAATATAAACTTACCCTTGCAGCCTTGCAGGAAAGTCCTTAGTCTCTTTTGTAGGAGTTTTTACACCAGTAGTTATCTCATCATACATGTTTTGTATAGTTTGGATATAAGTCATGCAAATACCTGTCTTTTCCAAAGCCTTGGACAACATTTCTCTTAGCACTCGATTGTATACTTTTCCAAGTTAATAAAAAATATACATAAATCTCTTTGCTCTTAATCTATGCTCATTTATCTTTTCTCGTAATTTCATATGTTCCTGTGACTTCCTAGCAAAAATACATATAATCTAGTCATTTGGGGTATGTTTGGTTTAAGAAAACATATTTTTTTCATTTCTTATTTTCACAAATAATTAAAAGAATATTACCTTCTTTTTTTTTTTTACTGTGTTTCCTATTTTCAAATACTTGTATAAAACAACAAAAATCATGTTTTGACTGTTTCCTATGTAAATCTTTGAAGACAGGAAACAAGGTCAAAGTGAGGTAGCAGTTTTGCAATTATTTGTGATGACAACAAATGTTTTCTTAAACCAAACAAGCCCTTTGTTCCCATAAATTTGTCGTTCTTGTCATATACATGAATGTTTAATAAGGATTATATTGCTTTGTTTTTTCAATTACTTAAATAAATGTTAGGCCATTTTACAAAGTCGAGTGTTTTCTTTTTGTGTAAGCCTATAGTTAGCTGCTTTGAAAAATCAATTGTCTCGCTTGCTGTATTTCCTGCACTTGTCGTTTCATTTGTATTCATTCTCTTTCCCTGGATGTTATACAGGAAGAATTGGAAGAACTTGAGAAAACAGAAAATGTGTCGACCATATGCATGGAGTAAGTACTGTTTCATTAGTTGTTTCGCTTCTCTGTGAAAGAAAAATAAAGAATAGTTCACAAATAGCTCATGGGAGATTTTTACAGTGTATATATATGAAACAGACTTGATGGATTTGCTCATTCCGCAATTGTAAATTGGTTTTTGTCTGTTGATGGACCCTTTTGTCAACTTGGGGGCTGAATGAACCCTGCATGGTTTTTTCATAGCTTTGCTAAAAAGTTTATCTTAGTAGTCCTGTGCTACAGTATGCTATGAGGCCTAAACAATTTCACTTGACGTAGTGCAGCTTGCTACAAAACATGGAAAGTAAGCCTGACCCACTACTCCCAGAGTAAATGGCTATTACTTACATCTTTACTTTGAATTCCATTTTGCTCGTAGACTTGTAGGTGAAATGAGTACTCATCAGTTTTCTCTACTAACAGAGTCCATGGACCTGTAAACCTCTTATGGGATAGATGGTTTGAAGGGCCTCAAGATCCACAAGCATGTAGATGTTGGATACTTTGATTTGAAGCTGTGTCAATTGCCTTGCGTTGCAAATAGGATGCCACATATAACTGCATTAAGTGACTCGAACTGAAGAAAATGTTTGATGACATCTTATACCACGCACACTAATTCTTTAATGGACCCTTGCTTTTATTACATTAGATTCTGATCTGAATACTGTATGTTGTAATCACATTCATTTATTGAATGCAATTGAGAAGTATCATTATTTGTGCTTGTAATCCCAATCCAACTCTTAATGCCCCTTGGTGGTAACTTTTGTTTGTGCATGACACAACCTAGAGACACATTTTAGCATTCAGTCTTGAAGGTGGTGGCTTTTGGAAAGGCCTGGCAATGGTTTGACGAGTCATTAACTAGACCTGAATGATAATGAGATTTTCTGGGCAGACTTCTTGGGGTTTGGAAAAGCAAAGAAATTAGAAAGCTCGTATTCCCTCATTTCACAATTAAATTTATGATATATTTTGTAATCTTGTTGCTTCTAAACCTTCTTAAGTTTTGGTGTTCTATTTAACAAGCCATTACTTGTGCTATTTTTGCTGTCCCTCTTCTTTGCGGCGCTTCCACAAGATTGCTTTCAGCTGGTATTATGTTTGAATCGTCCACCTTTTGTAATTCCTTTCATGTAAAACACAATAAATACTTGTAGCTGTTTTATTGCATAATAATCATGAATCACCATTCCCTTCTCGTTTTGCTGGAAACCTGGCTTATTGCTCATTGGATACTGAAAGATAAATGCATTAAGTCTTAGAATTTTGAGATTGGGTTTATCTCAACTAATTGAAGACTTCTATAAAACTAGACATTTAGTGATTTAATAGCAGCCCCATAGCGGATGAATTAATAAATTAATAATAATTACTAAAATAAATTTTAATACCATCTTATAATTTAAGTTTGAACTTAACTAAATTTCATAAAATTAATTTGTAAAATGAGAATTATTCTTTATTTATTTCATCTATTTTAACTATGTTACTGAGTGGATCTCTCATTAAAAAAAAAAAGAAAATGAAAACAAGAAAGTAAACAAATTGAATGGGCCAACTACTTAGCAGCCATTTCACTAAAGAAGTGAAAAGGGCCTTGGGCTAAGCAGAAATTGTCAGTGCGCAACCTTGGGATACACTGTTGTTATCATGCCAATGGCAGATGATGATGTTGGACAATAGAGGCAATGTGGATGTTGCTGCAGCAAGAAGTTGAGGCATGGTGACATCATGTGAGTCAATGATAGTTTTGTTGGTGAAGGTAGTAACAGTAGACACTTTGTTAGATAGAGAAAAGACATCGTGTTTGTATTCCATTGTTAAATTGTTGCATACGGTGTTTGTGAAGGCAGTAACAGTGGACAGGACAGTTCGTTAGATAGAGAAAAGACATTGTGTTTGTATTCCATTGTTAAATTGTTGCGCACTTGTGATGTCCAAAACCAGCAATAAGATTTTGATCGCAAAGTAATCTAAAAAGGGACTTATGTCACTTTATCGTCTGCTGGAGAAATGTACATGTTTGGGGAAACCTTGTGCATGTGTTGGTTCCAAAATCTCTCATCCTCTATTTCTTATAAAATATTTCTTTTAAATTCTCAAATGTAAAATTTATTATTTCAAGATACATTTTTTTGAAAAAGAAATAATTAACTAATCATTTAAAACAAGTTGTTACTACCCACCAAAAGTACATAGAACAATAGCCAAAAGTTATTCTAACATAATTAGAAATTGAGTTGAGTTTCTAAAATGCAACTATGTTCAAAACTCAAAATAAGTTCCAGTTTATTGAAGTGGTTAATCTGATGCGTTTAACATAATGGTGAAATTGAGCATTTAGGTTGCATCTGGAAGCAGATAGAAGTTTGATAGTATTTGTGGACTAAAGGTGGAATGATTGTAGGAGTGCATAGCAAACTCTGCAAAGAGAAGAAAGAACAGGAGTCAATGTTTTGTGGCAGCATAGCATGCATCATCACTCCTTGTCTAGATTGCTTCTTCTCAATTCTCAATTATCTAAACCTGCATGTAAGACTAACAGACAAATAAATAAAGTTGTAGTGGCCGGCAAGCCCGCCACCTAAATAGCATTCAAATCTCCCAAATAAATCCAAACCCTTTTACTCCATTTTCTAAAAGGATTAGTTGGAATTGGACTCTTATGTTTAAAAATCACTATTAATTTAACTCTCAAGGCCTGCCACCTAATCACTATTTATTTATTTTTTTGGAAATATCCTTATTTTTACCTAATTTTTAATTAAGGGATTCAAGTCCAATACTATATAAACTAACGTAATATTGATTGCCATGAAACTAAAAAAGAAAAATGAAGAATAATAAATGACAATTTGAACAAATATTTTTTTATTTGTCATTTTAAATGTTTAATACAATATTAATTATTATTTTATCAATTATATTCTTAACTTCACTCAATTTTAATTATTTTACACATTTAACAGAAAAATGAAAAATAGTAAATGACGGAGAAACTAATTAATGAGATAGCTAAAATATATAATAGAAAATCAATAACAATTTTAATAAAATTAAGATGATTAAATATATATTTTAATTCTTTAACCACAATGTTAAACAACACACAAAAAAGAACAAAACTAATATTGATTTCCGGTCTTAAATGATGAAAATAGAATAAATATGAATTAGAGTCGTAACGAAATTTTAATATACCATTGTTAAGGAACAAATTGTTATGCCACTAGCAAATGTTTTCAACGGTGAAGCTCTGCCCTTAGGGTCTGCAAATGGCAGTTGCAGATGTGATCATACCATTCTTGTTAGACATAAATACTTTGTTTGCATTTCTTTGTATTGTTTATATTGTATAACAAAAAAAACACAGAAGAATTAATATCCCATTTGGTACAAGAAACATGGCCCATAAAAGACCGTTGCATCATCGTCGTCAGCATCTATATCGAAAGTAAAAAAAATGGCCCTTCTGAAGTGAGAATAATTTAGAATAAAATTTATGGAAAGGTTCAAATGATGATTATAGTAAGAGGGGGAGTCCTTGACCAGAATCACGAGTGTGTACTATGGACTATGGAGTGTGTATGAAGCATGAAGCCATGTTTTGAATCCTCGAAGGAAAGAGCAATAGCATGTGAGAATGGGTATTATCGATGAGAAAGAGCACTGCATTTGGCAAATGGGTACGCGTCCCAAGCAAATTTAGATGGAGACACCAGTAACCATTTTATGAGCACATCACAAAAAGTACCGTTATACATCATTTTCTTTTCCTTCCCCCAATCGCTTTCACTTTCTCCTCTATAAATTAATCCAACTTCACAGTCTTTCTATATCTACACATTTTTAATGCTTCGAACAACGAGCCAAGCAAATATAACTTATAATAATTCCATTACAACCCTCCCATAGTATTAAAACCTTCGTGTTATTGGCTAGTTGCCTTTCGTTCAAGCAAAACTATAATAAACACATGTCGAGGTGTCTTAGATTAGACTAGAGACTAGAAGAGACTTGTTTACATTATTATATCCTATAAATAAATCAATTTTTATTCCATTATTATCTTATCTATACCTAAACCCTATAGTATGTGACCTCATTCGTAGCAGAGAACTGTCCTTTCTTCTGATGCATTTTCCTTTTCTTCTTAATGAATCAATCCGTGCTCTACCCAACTAGACTAATCATAACATTCGTCTATAGCTATCTATTTTATTGAAAAAATCTCAATAATTATTGATTTAAACAAATTACATGGTTTTACTAAAGTGCATCATTTTAATAAATAGTTCTTTTTAACTGTACGAATCTTACTAACTTATATAGTAAAGTGTATGTGGTCAATTGGTCATACTGTCGCAGAAATTATATATAAGAACAAGATCGAGCAGAAGACACTAAACTGTTCCCCCCGCATATCATGTGCATAGATTCATCTTTTCTTCTTTTTTCATCGCTCATCATCTTCTTTTGGACTTGGGATCTTTAATTTCCCGTTTTTAGGTAAGAAATAAACAAAAAGGCAAGGGCATGTGAATGTTAGGAGACTACTCTCTTTTTGGGATATAAAAAATTTGACCCTTGTTTTAGATTAGGTCGTGCTTATATTCCTATGTCTTATAGCACTCACATCATCTGCATGGTTAATTATAGAATCAAATTCCACGCGGAAAACAATATTAATCTTCCCCACTACATGACAAGGTTGCCATGTACTCCTGCACATGAACACCTTCAAAAAACTTACTTTTCCTCATGCTTAGATAACATAATCTTTCACTTTAATTATTACACATAATAATTCTCGTTATTTTGCGGATTCTCTCATCTGACTTTATATATACATACAAGTACTTCAGTTCAACTATATTATCATCTTAACCAATTAAAAATTAAGTGCGAATATATCTCTGTTAATTCACTTTAACAAAAATAATAATAAATTCTTGTCTAATTGGATAATAAAGAAAGATATAATATTACGTGCACACTTCTTTTATATATATAATCATATACTAAATTTGCATGAATAAAAATCTCAAAATGGACATGAATTTCATCTGTTAGCAGGAAGTGGAGTTATATATGATATATGGGTGTAATTATTGTTTAAGAAAGTGTACATAAAAATTTCTCCTATAATAAAGTTGAGAGTCAAAGGCAGAGTTGTAGGTTGGTTGCAAATGAGGGGAATCCAGTGGAGTGGGTGGCTCTGGGTTGATGAAAAGGCAAAAACAAATAGTGCAGTGAGTGTTGTACCCGAATATAAATGAATACAAGGAACAAATATGGTGAAGCATATATAGATAGATAAAAGAAAGAGAGAATGCATGTGGGGGGGGGGGGGGAATAGGAGTCTTGGAAGTGGTCCAACTAGTCTCTACTGAGTCCAAGATAGTGGAATCAGAATCCCATATATCTCCCCTTCATCATTCATTCATTCATTCATTCGCCATTCCCATATCCCCTTTCTCCCAATCACATTATTTCTACAATAATATATCAACACAAGACAACACCTGTCTACGCCATATCAAGTTTCATCACCAACCATGGTTCAACTACATGTAGCTTTAAATATCATTTTATTACTTTGTATTAATCAAATACATACACACTACCTCTTAAATGCCTGTTTCTTTGTAAAAACTTCAAAGAGGATTACCACTGTATTTTCTAAAGAAATGTTGGTTATATATTCGTTAATATATTTAAAATATATTTTTATTGTTAATTAAAATTGATTAAAAATTATATAGATTAGCGAGTTTTATTTTTTATTTAATGAGTCTTACATGTAATTTTGTGACTTTAATAAAATTTCATCAATGATAAAAAATTATTAGAAAACGTGTTTGTGAGAACTTATTTATTTTTAGCATACTCTTTATCTCATTTTGTTTGATGCTTTACAATTTTTTTCTTATTTTAATTATCATTGAACAATATCAACGAAACATTAAATATTTTTTCTATTATATCTTTTACCATTTTATTGTAGAGTGAGAAAATAAAAAAAAATATAAAGAGAGATAATTTAATTAATATAAAAAATAATGAGTATATTAAAAATTGTATAATAATTTTTATGAAATTTAAACTATTAATTACATTCTTTATTTTCTATGTAAAAATCTTAAACATCAAACAAAATAGGATGCAAGGAGTATTAGTTAATATTTATTAAAAAATATATAAAATTATGAACAAAGATTGATAAATAAATAGTGAAACTAGAAAATTTTTATAAATTTTAATTATTTCAATAAAAAATAAAGAATATGTTAAAAAAATGTAATAGATTGTTTTTTTTTACCAGCATTTCTCAAAATTGAAATGGAGTTATTTAAATCCCTGACATCGGATTTAGAAAAAAAATATTTTTATAATAAACAAAATTTTAGAAATTATAATTAAACTAACAATTTAACTTTTAGTTGATTTTTATTTTCTCATCTTATCATCATTAATTAATTAATTAATTTAAACAAAAAATTTAACATTGTGAATTACTTTATACCACTTTCATAAGTTTACTATATAAAAAAATATTCTTTTAAACAATCAAAATAAAATAAATTATCTTAAAATCACTTTTCACTAAATACATGCAAATATAAAAACTTATTTCATATAATTGATTATAATAATAAAAGATTATATCTACAATCAATTACTAAAACAATATATTTTTTCGCAACTAATCTATCGTACACTTATTTGACTAGTCATTGTTTGATAAAGGAATTTATATAATGTCTGTAAGAAAAAAAAGGTCATATGTTTAACCAAAATAGTGTAAATGAGAGTCATATGTTTATACAAAGCTTGTCAAACAATAGGTCCTTCTAAAATAAGCTCAAGTGATACAATAAAAACTAATTAATATTCAATCTAAAATAATGGAGAAGGAAGAGAAAATAAAGATATAATTAGAGAATTAAAGGGTTGTTTAGTTTGAAAAAAAAAATATTTCTATTTTATTTTGTTGTTTTATTATATATATGATTTCATAAATTTATACGAAATAGTAAAAATATTTTTTATTATTTTCTGATTTCACTTTTTCTTATATAAACTTCAAAACATAAAGTGAAAATAGAAGGAAAAAAAGATCTAAAATCAAATAACTCCTTGTAATCTACCATATTGAGTAGTTCATAATAAGATAAACGTTTGAAAAATAAATAAGTAGAATAAGAAGCCTCACTCAAAACTGTCAATAACTTAAAAATGGTTGCAAAATCTGTGAGAAACTAAGTCAATATCATTTTCACGAATAATGCTTATAAACAAGATTAACTTTTGATTTAAAACAATATTTTATTTCTCTTCACTATTCAATGTAAAACTTGTTTCTTTTAAAACTTTCGAAATACACAAAACACGAAGCATGAACTAAGTTTCATCTACAAATAACATGATTGGCAAAATAATGGTTAAATTGTGTTTGAAGATGATTTTGGATCCCAAATTTGAGTAGTGGTATTAATTCAAAAAATGATTTAGAAACTATAATCCAAATACACTTGTACAAGTAATTTATGCTGGGCAAAAAAAAAAGTGGGACGGTATGTTAGGATATTAAGAAATGTGATATAGAACATGGGAGTTTGAGGATTGGGAACTGAGCTCTCTTATCAGTTACCACATTGATATAACCACGACATGGGAAATTGAGGACGATGGGGACCGTTCATTTTTCTCTCTTCACTTGAAACTGCTCTTTTTTTTATTTAAATATTTTTGTTGCCCTTTTTGTGTTAAGTGGTGTAATACTCTAGTAGCAGATATTTTTAGCAGCACGCGAGGGTATGACTTTAGCTAGCTAAAACAGATTTGTGTTTGAGAGTGGGTGTATCATTCTCAGTGTAACTGTGAGTCTGTGACTCCAATTTTGCATATGTTTATATCAAGTCAGATGATATGGTCTTTTAATCAGATTTCTCTTATTGTGAAAATGAATCTCACTTTATAAAAGCCAAAAGTGAAGGAAAAGAGGGATTCCTACCTTTATTAAAACAACATGAATCTACATACATATTACTAGTATTTTAGTCATTATAAATATTTATTTTATGTAACTAAAATTTATAATAAATAAATATTTTTTAAAAATATAAATTATATTTTTTTAATTTATGATATAAAATTATTTTTAATTATTAATAAAATTTAAAAATAAAAATAATACATTAAAAATAAAGCATCAAGAAAAAGGTCTTTAAAATGTTAATAATAATAATAATAATAATAATAATAATATTATTATTATTATTAAATTATACTCATTTTTCTTTTTAAATAAAAAGTACATTTCTCTCCTTTAAAAGACAAATATAAGTTATACTTTAATTTTTTAATATAAATAAAATGTTAACAGTAGTAAATAAATTATGAAAGTGTCTTTTATTGATGGTTTGCCTTTTTCTACAACTTTTAGTGTCGCTAATAATTAAATATCTTATTATTATTTTTTCTATTTTAAACTATAAAATGAAATTTTAAATACTTTTATTATAATTGGATTTCAAAGTTTTATTTAATCTTTTAATTAATAATAGATGTTCAAAAATAGAACTATTATTCATGTTGAGAATCCATGCAAGGGATAAATTCTCTAAAATACTCATTTACGTTAAAATGGAGACAAATATAATACATATTTACCTTTTAAAGAAAAAGCAATAAGAATATATATTTTAAAAGGATACTAGCTAGCATTTGTCATTTAAAAATAAGAAGAAAAAAGGAAAGATATTGTAAGCATATTCTTTTGTTACTGTTAACCATAAATGTAACCAATAAGAGTGAAGGTGTGAAAGATAGGCAGAACTTATATAGAGTCACATGGATCAATCAGAAAAGAGGTGATAGATAGGACAAACCACATGGGATGGCAGCTTGCATCGCATTTGTGTTATATATGATTATTATACACCACTTTCGCTTATCTTTATATATTAATATTTTAATTAAGAATAGAGGATCTTCTTCTTCCTTTCCACCATTCACCTATTATGCTCATTATAGTCTAACTCCTTAAATATATCCTTCACAAAACAAAATTCGTTTATTGTATTCATAATGTCTTGGTGGAATTCATATGGTCATCCACTCGTTATTATTATAGCTTCACATTTTCAATATATATTCTCTTTTATGAAAACAACGCCAACATCTCTAAATTTGAATAGCTAAAAAGTGCATATAAAAACTGCATATGCGGATCCATCCTAATTTTGCTTTCCTCGATAAATTCAAATACAACCTTTCGACAGCAAGCAAAATCATAGGCCCTCAAATTGAGGACGTACTTAGTATCTCGTGCTTAGTATAGGTTTGCCATAATATTATTGATGTGCGGAATTTGCTCGTTCCGATACAAGAATCCAATTTGCATAACAACTTGCCATTTTGCTCATAAATTAATGCTATTCAATTTCTCTTGGATTAACTAATTGTTGTTCTATAGATAAATTGCATTATTAATTAGAGATATAAACTGTTTTATAAATTCCAAATGATATTTTCATGGGTTGCATGCATATTATGTAATATTTTACCTCGTATAGAATTATTTAGATAACGTAAACATCCTATTGATTGAAGAGGCAAGCATATATATCATGTATAAATTTATAGATCTCGCGTAGACATAGCTTCCATTCGTAGTTCTTAAAAAAAAAAAAAAAAAAAACTTGCATTCGTAGTGCCGGTAGATGCAAGACATTAAGAAGTATGATAACAAGATAGTAGTATTAATTAGGAAAAGCTGAAAGCCTCCAAAAATGGATACTAGTTAGATGTGAACTTAAATCCTTGCTCTAAAATCATAACAAACAAATTAAAAGCTCATTACTTATACAATTTGTAAAATTTAAGGTGGCGGGTCTAGGAATGTAAGCTAGGCCATTATTGAAATTATTTTCTTCAAAATTTAGGACTACGGTACAAGATTACACTCAATTGAGTATCCAATCTTCAGTTCAGAAGATAATTTTTTCAGAAATAAAAAATGAATTTGAGGAGCAACATCAGGACTTGAACTATCACTTTCTAGTTGTAGCTGGATCAATTGTTATGAATAGGCCACAGGTCATAATTGTGATGAGGACAGCAGTGAAATAACTCATCAGACTTGACTTGTTTTTAATTGGATCACTCTCCCATTTCCTAACCTCATTCAATGGCGTGTCCCAGAACATCTCAATCCATCCATAATTCATAACCAATTATTCTTTTTTTTTTCCCCTCCATTTAAGTTGAGATTAGTAGGCAAAATTAGTCCCAGCTGGTTTCCATATAAAAGACTTTTGTTATTTATGATCAAATATGTGTTACTTTAAATATCTGCATTATTCATTACCAATTAAAAAAATTAAAAAAAAATATATATGCCTGGTTACTGCTAATTTTTTTAATTATGTCCCCTCCGTGTTTTGTAGTCGAGGTTTCTAGACCAGACTATAGAACAACGGGTAGTTTATACGAAATAAATTAAAATTTAATATTATATTTTAAATTCATGTTTGTTGGCATTATTAAAGTCATTGCAAACTTAGGTAAAAGGATAAAAGTGATCTAAGTTTTTATTTTAGTGTGAATATTTTGATCTTAAGTTGGTCCGACCTATTAAAATTGATAATATTTATAACGTACTTTTAGTCTTATTTTCTTAAGCAATGTGAGATTTTGACATTAAAAATTTTTATAATTAAAATTATAAATGATACACAAATAACCAACATGTTGTTGGTACGACTAAAACTATATTTGGATTCCTTATGAAAGGTCTCGCGCTTAAAAAATATATAATTCGAAGGAAATACATTAACCAAGATACCAAATTTCTCAATAAAGATCAGTTATAAACAAAACAAATGAATACTTCACATTAATATGTTGACCTAAGAAACATACAATCAAAGAAGAAAAAAACCATATACTTTTTATGTCCTATATTATTTGACGTTTAATGTTTTGGGTTAAAAATTAAGAGATACAGTCAATATTTTAGATTTTATAAAAATTATTATTCAATTTCCTAATATACTTTTTATCTTTCATGTTAAATTATTAATTAGATTTTCTCTTATCTATATTTTCTCACTTCATAATAAATTATTAAGAATATAATAAAAATATATTTAATATTGTAAAATCACAATTAAATTAGGACATTTTTTTAATCTCAAATAAAATGAGATGGAATCTCTCAAATACTAGTTAATCAGATTTTCCTAGTGTCTCCGTTATTTCCAACTAGACATATGCATCCATCCTATCACGGTGTAGGCTTCCATAAAAAAACAACGTTTAATTTAATTCATTTTTATTTTCTTGAAAAACATTGCCCTGAGTTCGAGGAGCACCACGTTTATTATGCAAAATTAGGTGTCCATTTTCAATATTACTCCTATCGTGTTTTATAGAAGACTTTAAAACCGTTCCTTTCGCTCAATGCTTCAGATGGGAGAGTTGGGAGCCTCTAATTAAATTTGCTGCAATTATTGACCTTGCCATTTATAACCATCAAAGCGTAGATCAAATCATAAAAACTTCCCCACAAAAAATAAATATCATATAAAACTGTTTACGTCAAAATTTGGTGTAAAGAATTTTGTTATTTTCTATAATTTACTCGACTCAATATTGAATAGTTGGGTTAAGAAAAATATAATTAAATCTTGGTTTTATTACATATTATTTCAAGGGTATTAATTTAAAATTAAAAGAAAATATTTTTGCTTTGTTTAGAAAGAAATAAGAAAGAAAAAAAATAGAAACGAAGGAAGTAAAATAGAAAAAACAGGTACAAATATTAGATGTATTAATCAAATAAATATAAATTAAAAGGAAAGAGAAGTAGAAATAATTCTCACCACATGATTGAATGATCGAAAGAGAGTAAAAATAAATAAATAAATTATATATAAAATTCTACATTAATCAAAAAATAGATTTAACTGGAGATGTTATTTTATATTCCATTATTTTTTAACATAATTTTTATTTTTATGTTATAAAAATAAGATTAAATATATTTTTATTCTTCAAAATATTTTAATTTTAATTTTAATTTTAGTTCCTAAAATATTTTCTTCATTTTTAGTCTAACATATATGTTTAGTCCTTAATGAGAAATAAGAATCACATCACTATTAACAAATTAAATGACTGAGGGTAAATAAAAATTTTATAGAGATTAAAATTAAAATTTATTATTTTTTTATGGATAAGAACATATATAACCCTAAAAAATCATTATTTTTAAGAAATTAGAAAAAAAAAAAAAAAGAAACTAAGAGAACTTCTCTCCCGTCCCCTTTGACGCCAATTTTGGGTGGAGAATTGGAAGGTATACAAAAAAAATGTTATTTTTTACAAATTCGTATATTTACGAAACGGAAACAGCCTCTGTTTTTTGTCAAATATTTTATTTTTTTATTTTTATTTTTATTTTAAATTCAGCCAATAGCATTTAACTACATGTATTTGTATCGTGTTGGTGTAAATATTTTTCTACTATATAGCACCGTTGGAAAAAAAAACTTAAATTGCTTTTTTAAAATAAATATTGAAATTTTAGTATTTTTTAATTTTTTTATTACTTTTTCATTTTCTTTTCTTTATTTAAACTCAAATATAAATAAGGTTATTTTAAAAAAAATACTTATTAATTTTTTTAACTAGTACCTTTGTGACAATAAATATTACAAAATAATTAATATATAGATTACTCGTACTGAATAAATTAATAATTATTTGGTTCAGCTATTTGTCTAGCCTAATAAATTACTCGTACTGAATAAATTTTATTATTAAAGGAATCAGTCAGATTCGATTTTAATAACATGGGTGTGGAATGATACAGAAAAGCGAGATGATTTTATTATACAATTCATTTAAAAAAAATAAAATAAGAGATTGCTATTTACTTTTCCAAATATCATCCCTTTATTTTATATAAACAATATTTAATAGTTCTTGACATATAAATTAAAACTTATCTCTTTTATTCTTTCCTTTAAGCTCTTCAATTTAAACATGCTCTTAACTAAGGAAGCTTAAAAATATGGTGACATCAATTAATCAAATTAACTCATAAGTTTACAAATATTATGACATCAATTGAACGAGGAGGAAATTCTTTAAAAAACAGTGAAAAAAATTGGAAAATATTGAGTGAGATTCAAATGGAGAAAGCAAAAGATGAAGAAATTGAAAGAAGAAGCAAGAAAGATCATAGAGTAAGGATGACATAATCCTTCCACTCTTTCCTGTTCACTTGTTTTCTTTGCATTTAGTCTCAAAAATTCACATAGAAAAAAAAGGACTTTGTGCAGCATAATTATAATTGAATGCGATGCCGAACTTATAAATAAAGAAAAAAAAAAAAGGTTGATAACTATTTTCGTCAAGTGTAAAAAATGAAAAGGAAAAAAGAGATAGACAAGAAGGTAAGTGGATGGTTCTTCCCAAAAAGAGAAAAATACGAGAGATGTTGAAAAAGTAGGTTGGGAAAGCGTGATTTGGCAGGGTCACGTGTTTCATTATCTTGGACAGATGCGATTGGATGAGGAGAAATGTGCCGGTAGTTAACAAGAAAAGTCATCTTAGGTCTACCATCTCGTAGGCAAGCAGAGGCACAGAAGCTACTTTCCACCACGACGGTCATAACTAAGGGAAGAGCGATCACCACTGCATTAAATGCCAAGTCATCGCATTAATGGAGATGAGCCCCATGGAGGGCACCATGGCATTTATGAGATGTTGGGAAGAACCACCGCATTAATGGGGGATATCTCCCTCAAAGATCTTGAATGCAAAAACTAGCTTATAAAAGACCTTGAGTTTGAAAGAAAAAGGGTTGAGAGTTTGGTGAAATTTTTCTGGAGAATGAGAGTTAAAGGAGATAGTATTCTAAGGAAGGAAAAAACCTTGAGAAAGAGGAAGAAGATAGTGAAGATTACATACTCTCTGAGTGCAGCAAAGAAACATTTAAATACCATATGAAATTCTGAAAACTTTTAAGTGTTAATATCTCTTAGGTAGTATTTAGCCACGATTTAGAAACAGACATTACTCCAAAATAATCTGAATTCATACATCAACCTGTAAATTAGTTATAAATAGGTCATGCCTTAAGTAGCACTCAATATTTGAGACCGACTCAAAATTGATACCCCTTTGTTGATCCTAAAAGTTGACCCCCCTACCTTTGTTTATTTTAATCTCGTTGACACTTAGTCTGCACTTTCTCACAGTAGAGTCGATTTCGGCCTTCCCAATGTAGTCTTTTAAGTCTACAAAACTACGTAAACTTTGACTTCTCCATTGCATTAAGATATACATATGAGTAAGAAGTGACTATTGTCAATAAAACCCTAAAACACTACTTGCTTCTTCCTTGTAAATACCCAACATCCCCTGAAAGGTGAAAATTGTATAAGAGTCATTTCCTAATTCACGCACTTAGTTAGGATAACTATCTTAACATAGATGTAATAAGATACTAGCATAGTCCATGTATGTAACCAACTCCCGAACCTGAACTTTGATTCTTAGATTAACCTTATCCAACTATAGGTTTTCTAGCATTTTTGTTGAAAATGCCAATAGCAACTCTGATTTTCTAGTTTTTTTCTTTAAAAATGATGTGGGCTCCACACTTTTAGTATTCATCGACCTCGTTGCGATCTTGGTTGCGATAAAGAAGAAACAGAAACCAATAAAGAATCCCAAACCAAAACAAAATATAAGCTAAAGAAAAGAGGGATGGTAGGAGGAAGGGAACAAAGGTTGATCCATAGGTAAATATTTTTAACATTTACATCTTAATATGTAAAATAATAAATTCATTTAACATATTCTTTGACATAGGTAAATTTAGTTAAGATTTGAATAATTTTAATTTTAAAAAAATATTTTTCAATAATAACAATGGTTATAAATATTTTTTAATAATATTTTAAAAACTTATGTATTTGAAAGAAAATAAATAAATAAAATATATATATATATATATATATATTCTTTTGATATAATGTAATAATTAGTGCAGTATAGTTTATTCCTGCAATATTTTTATTTTAAAAATTAAGATTAATATAATCTTTTTAGTCCATCCTCGTTTAATGTTTTTAATTTTAAGAATCCAAATAAAAATTAGTAGTAATTTCATATTTAAAAAGTTATTCAATTTAACTTTTAATGATATAAACTAATCTAATATGTACGCGACGAGATAAGTGCGGAAGGAATTTTTAGTTAAATATGTCATTTTATTATTAACACTTTCACTAAAATATTATTTTTATATACCAATCCTAAATTTATTCAGTAAATTTAAACTCTATATTAATTTCAATAATCTCTTTTTAGGATGAGAAAAGGTAGAGTTCAAATAGATATAAATAGCTTTTAAATTTTTTTAAAACAAATAATAAGATTATATCAAATAATTTACGATAACACTTTTATTCACATCTTAAGATTATATAGTTTTACTAACAACAGATAATAAAAAATACATTATATAATAAAAAAATATATCACCAAATAATTTAAATTAAAAATATATAATTTATTAGAAAAGGTAAAAAAAAAAAAAAAAGTCCTAATTAATTAATTAGGGGCCTAAGGCTAAGGCCTCAATGGCCTTGTGGCTTCCATGACCTTAGTCACATTCGAGGAAGTGGAGGGTTTGTGTGGAGGTTGAGGATTGGGAGGGGCTAGGGTTTAATTTGGATGATTTGGTGAGGAGTAATCGTGGAGTCGAGGGAGTCTACGAGGTTCTGGTGCTCCTAATCGCCATAGATGCACCAATACGTGGACGGTTGAATTAAAAATGAAAATTTAAAACTAGAGAATGATTATTTAAATAAGCACTCTATATAAGCTTCATCTATTTTCGTTAGTACGCTATTTTATACTAAATAAACAAGTCTAACTTTAAAATATGTTAGATTGGTCATACCTTAAAAAATAACCAATAATAAATAAATAAAAGTCATAGCCAAACTTTGTGTAATTAGAAAACAAGAGAATGTGAGTGATAATGTTTGTAAGATGATAAGAGTAATTTTAAAATTCCACGTATTCTAAAGATATTAAACAATAAAATACACATGATTAAAGATTAAGTTAAACACAATTCGGAGTTTAACATGTTAATTTGTCGTGTTTTTAAAAAATATCTGAAGTATTAAATTTAAGGGTCCAAGAATACCATTTAAAAAAAAAAAACATAAAAAACCTAGTTGTGAAATTTTCATACTTCTTAGTTCTTACATACGTGCGACCATGACGGTCCTAAGAAAAATGCTCGGCCACGAGCGTGGCTGTTGTGTAGTTTTCCAGGTATGCGCTTGTTGGTAAGTGTTAGTGAAGCTATGATCGCTTCACCGCTTTTCTTTCTTGAAGTTTGTAAAAGATAGATTTACAACAATTATCAAAGCAAAAAGAAAATAAATAAAGAAGAAGCGGTGGAATGGGAATATGCCATTACCACCGAACAGAACAATTGCCATAACGTTATGTTGTTAGGTTCAAAACAGAACACCACAGTGCCCATTAATTTATGGCCTACAAACAGTACCAAGGCCATTTGCATCGGAACTGAGTGAACCTCTTGCCATCGTATCACTCTCACCTCAACATCCACTCACTGCGTCTATCTTCCTTTCCATTTGCCATTCTCTATTATCATACTCTCTCTACATAACACTAATTCCAACAAAAACTTAGTACCCAGTTCTCCACTTCTATACATTTAAATTATTATTCAAGTCGTTCAATGGCTTGAAATTACTTTAGATCATTATGTTATGGCTTTTTTACTTTTTAATTAGGGCGAATGAATGATTCAGATCATGCTCTGAGCCTCACTTAGTATGAGTATTTACTAATTAACAAGTCTAAAAACAACTCATTAGTAGGATATCATTATAAAAGAAATTTGAACCGAGGCCAATGAGCCATGCAATTATTATAAATGGAAAGCAAAGAACTTGTTAGTGTTTGGCACGTGATGGCTTTGATGCTTCCGCCGTCTGACCTGATCAGTAAGGTCTATCCGATGAACGGCTGTGATGTTTAGGAATGGGTGGAGAAACTGTCCATTCCCCTAAAATTTTCATAATACTAATATTAATAATACATTTTTGTTCCAACATATATTTTTTTATTAATTAAAATTTACTCAAAAAATTATGACTGAGACTTGTTTAGTACAGAAAGATATATATTTTTAGCACATATATTATATTATTAAGTAAAACATACTCATGAAATTTGTTAAATATTATGACACGCATCAATAAAGTTTAACAAAATTTAAGTGTTTATGAGAATGTTGCTCAATCCCTTATCATTGAATAATGAATGTCTTATCCCGCCACGTTAACAAGCTTGATTATTAAACTAAAATTGTTTGAAATTTCCCTCCCAGGCACCCGCCGGACAGTTTTTCCACGTTAACAGGGCATGAGGGTTTGGATTGTTCAAGCTTTTTTTTGTTTTAGATCTCTTGGTTGAGTAGAACGCGGAAAATTATTATATAATTTAGGATTATTATAGTTGTAATTAATATTTATATAACATGTAATTAATTATACATCGTATAATGATTAATTAGTAAAAAATGATACACTTGATGTTACAGGACTAGGCAATAATTTGCTGTGGTGCACAACTTGTTGTTCCAGCGTACCCGTCTCTTGTGCAAGTCTATGCCAATGGAGCAGTGTTAATGATTTTACTAGCGCAGGACGGAGAGTACGTGTGCAGGTTTAGTTTCATGATTTGTACAAAACTTTTATAGTTTTCACACTTAAAATAGGGAATGAAAAACCAAACAAGTAGCTAGCGTTTGGCGTTACGGGGATGGATAATAGACGTTGGATTGGAAGAATCAAGAATCGAATGGCTTAAAAGCGGTTGGGGCATAGGGAAAAGAAAAATCAGAGGGGTTCCAATTGAAATAGAGTCTTGGTTCAAAAGGCGCAAAAAACAAGGCACTTGGCACCTGACACGCAGGCAGAGAGCATTGCCCACGGTGGCTATGCTGCAGGTCCTTACAGTAAAAGGCCTCGACTACCTAAGTGTAAAGTGGGCGCGCAGTTTTCTGTGCTAACCTTATTAGTGTAACACGGTTTAAATCCGAATCATGCATTCTTTTATAGCATCAAAAAATGAAATTACCTGAATACTATGTTCTCATAAATTTAATTTTTTTTATATTACTTCTAAATGGTTCATTTGGAGTTCAATTATGTTTATTAGTATTAACATATAAGCTGCAAAATTCTAGTATTTTTTTTTATTGAAAATATATACTTTTCGGATTCAGTATATAAGAAAAAATGGACAAAAATTACATCAAATTTTTGAGCCTACAAATTGCTAAAGATTGATTACTTGATTTCACTTAATTCAAGAATAAGTATTGAAAAACTAACGCAGTTTTGATATCAAGTTTCATTAGTTAAAAGGTAAATTAATAACTTTTATTTAATAATTATATATTTGAAAAAAATCGATACTTTGTCAATTAAATTTTAGTTTATAATATGTTGTAATATAATTTTTAAAATATGAATAAATATCATTTATAATTTATAATTTATCTAAAATCATATTATAAAAAATAATTTATACACTAACGGCATAAAAAGATTTTATACCGTCAATAAATTGTAATATATAAAAAATTTATTGATTTTTATAATAATTGTTTAAAAATTATATTTTTTTATAATTTCTAAATGTTGATTGCGTAGATTTTTTTAATTCGTATTGAATAAAATATAGAGTGAAGTATTTGTCATTGTTAAAGTGTGCTTGATTTAAAACAAGTGTTTCAAACTTACTTTTTTTTATATATATATTTTATACTATTGTGTCTTAAAGGTCTAAATAAGTCAAACCTCACACATAAAACGTTTTTTGTGAAATAAAATTCTGTAACACTATAATTGATTCGAGATTATTAAATCTAATTTAAGTCCAGGTAACACATGTTTTATATTTTATCACATAATCTTTTCTATATATGTCTTTTACATTATTTATCCTTTTATATTTTTAAAAAGTCTCGAGTTATTTTACATACTGTGTAAAAAATTTCTTTAAATCTAATTTCTTTTATTTTTCTATAAATTTTTTTTTTTTAAATTGCATATACTTATATTTTTAAATAATTTCTTTTCAACTATTCTTTAATAATTTTAAGTTATTTATATTTGTTTACCTATTTAAATAATCAATTAATTATAAAAATTAACAAATTTATTATAATAGTAAGTTATAATTAAGCGTATGTATATGCATGTTTTATTTTCTCTTAACTGAATTATGTACAATTATTTATATTTTTAATTTCTTCCATATTTAAATTTTACGCAAATTAAAAGACTCTCGGTCAATATAGTTTTTTTTTTTTTGGTTTACTCAACCCATAGAATATTTATTAGTTTTTATTATTATAAGTAAGTAAGATTAACATGTTGTAATACACAAAATTGATGGACAACATAAAATACCCAGGAAGTCAATCGATGATCTAAAATTAATTTGAATTGCATAAACTTCTTTCAGGACACATAAGCCATCAACAGCCTTTATCCAATGCATAAACCATTTTAAGAACAATATTGCCATTAAGTTAACGAAATAATAATATGTGAATCTTAAACATTAAATATTTTTTTATTAAAAATGTATATCTGAATTTAAAAATTATTTACAAATCATTACTCTTATTTGACTACGTATATAATTTCAGGCATAAAATAATGAAAAAAATAATTTTAAATTGATAAAAAAAGGAGTCCGAATGTAAAATAAGGTGAAGGACACGTTAGTCATTTTGAATAAAGTGGAAGGACAAAAATATCCTCGAGCCCTGTTCGTTGGTGTTTAATTGTGTGGCGACCCCGTTTTATAGAGCAGAAAAGCGGGAGGGAGTGAGATAAAGGCATCTCATATGATGAGGAGAGGAAGAGAGTAGTAGTATAGTGTAATGTAGTGAAAATGGAGGTTTCACAATCAACAGAAAGGCAAAGAAACAGAGAGTGACAGAACAGAGCGAGGCAAACAGAAGAAAATGACGACGGGTATCGTACGCGACCAGAACCTGGAAAAACACATTCACAAGCAGATGGGGTGCATGGCAGGCTTCCTTCAGATCTTCGATCGCCACCAGATACTCACCGGAAAACGCATCTATTCCCACAAGCGCCTCCCTCCGGTAACGCTTCCCACTTCACACAACACCTCCCTCTTTCACTTCACGAGCTACCAACCTAACCTAACCGTGTTTCTCTTGTGTTTCGCAGGCCTCGCCGGAACCGGAGAAACCCAGCGCGTCTCCGTCGCGTTCGACGCCGTCCCCGGCGAGGGAGGCGGTGGTCCAATCCGAGGCGAAAGCAAGTGTCCCCACTCTCCCAGTTCTAGAATTGAAGGAAGGGACGAGGTCGTCGTGGAAGTTCTCCAGAGAGGCTCCGAGACTCTCACTGGACAGCAGAGCCATCGTGGATGCGAAAGGAGGCCTTCACCTTCAGCCACGGGAGATCGCTCCCGAAAACGACGGAGACAAACAGCGTCGTTCCACCAGCGTCATTGCCAAGCTCATGGGCCTCGAGCCCTTGCCGGATTCGGAGCCCGGGCCCGTCGCCAAGCTCCAAAGATCGGCCTCTGAGTCCAGGGTCTCCAGAGATCTGCCTCTGCCCCTGCCCCTGCCCTCGCAGTGTCGTTTCTTCGACCCCAACAACTTCCCAGGCGCTCAGGGGACCAATGTGGTCCACCAAAATAATAATAACAACAATATTAATAATAATAATAATAATAATAATAATAATGTCATCGGGGTCCGATTCGCCAATGGCAGACTCCCCGCAGATCCGCCCAGGTACAGGGCCAAGAAGAGTTTCTACGACTCCGCTGATTTCTTCCCCGACCCGAAGCACACCGTTTCGGTCTACGGGGAGATTGAGAGGAAGTTGCGGATGCGAGGGATTAACGAACCTTCTAAGGATCTCCACACTCTCAAACATATCCTAGAAGCCTTGCAGCTCAAGGGCCTTTTACATTCCAACAACCAATCTCCCATTGTGGTTATGAAACCGCTCCGATCCGTTAACCGGACTGGGAACGATTCTCCTCCCCCTCCGTCGAGTCTCCGGTCCAGCCCTCGCCGGAGCCCCAGACTTGGCAGCGAGACCCGAAGGAGTGACCGGCTGGAGAATGTAAGAGCTCAAGGCAGAGCATTAAACTCGAGCCCGAACCGGAGAAAGCTCTCGAACGCGGAAACGCAGAGGAAAGTGGGTGTTGAGTCGAGAAGGGGGTCTGTGTCTGTGTCTGTGTCTCCGGTTCATTCGCCCAAGGTGAGTCCCAGGAGGAATGCATATGCAACGGGTCAGCACGTGCCAAGTGGATCGCCCAGGATGAAAAGAAATAATGATCGTAAGGAGAAAGTGTTGGGTGGGGCAGAGGATGAATCGTCCACCGTTTCAGACAACAGCTTCAGCACCTCTTCATATCCCGATACAGAGGTAAGTAATAGTATAATGCGGGTCATTTAATTGGTGTAGTAAGTTTTTAATTAATTGGTGGAAATGGTGGTGATTGAAATTGTCCGCGTGGTGCAGAGGTACAGGTTGGAAGAGTACAAGGAAGGGAAAGATCTGCTGGATAGGTGCGATAAACTGCTGAACAGCATAGCAGAAATAACAGCAGCCAACGAGTTGCAACCGAGTCCAGTATCGGTGCTTGACTCGTCGTTTTACAAGGACGACTGGTGTTCACCATCCCCAATAACCAAACGTTGCATTGATTACAAAGGTCAGTGTGGGGACTCGGGGGGCACTTTTTTTTTTTACTTACCAGAAACTTGCTTAGCTTTGTGTTATAATTGGTTGCTTACAAATAATGGAATTGGATTTTGAGGTGACGTTTTATTTGAGCATAGCCAAAGTTGGACTTGGGGGTATGTCATGTATAATAACACACTAATCTAATCTAGGCCTTTTTATTTTTAAGCTCCTCTTTTGTTTTTCCTCTGCTTTCCAACTACAAGTACGAGCACAGTGGATGGTTTGTCCTCTCCCTCTCCGAAAATCCCAACCAATGTGGACCAATCATTTGATCCAGGGATGTTGACATGGCATCACTCAGTTGGCTCATTCACTTTCCTCAAAACTGCGGTGCGGTGAGGTGCGGTGCGGTGTGGTGCCTGTTTTTAATCGTACAATCACGTGGGACTGACTGACCTCAAGTTCTGAACACTCACCGTCCCGAAGAATCTTCCCAATTTTTAATTCTGTTTATTTCACATATTATGCACAGTTATTTAATAGTTTAGTTTTTTTAAAATAAATTAATCTCGTGTTTGTTAGTTAACGATAATGGTACTAATGAATGTGGGGAAATTACATTACAGATCAAGCGGCGGAGTCAGAAGATGATGTGTGGAGTGCGGCTTTGTGCAGCAGCGAGGAGGCAGCGTCGGAGGATTGCGATTTCGTTTACGTGTCGGAGATTCTGCGCGCTTGCAGTTATTTGCCGGAAGAGAGTGACATTTTCCTGTTACTTGAGAAGCAGCAGTGTTTGAAGGGGAAAGATACATCGAAGGCTTCGACGCTGCAGAGGCGGTTGATTTTCGACACTCTTCAGGAGATCTTGAACCGGAACCAGCAGTTGCCGCCGTGGAAGGCGGTGTCGTGCGGCGAGCAGAGGCAGCGGATCTGGTCAGAGTTTCGGAGGATCCGAGAGAGGGAAGAATCGGAGTCAGAGGACTTGTTTAAGGTGATATGCGGGGTGTTGAGGAAGGACATGGCGGAGGAGATGCGTGGGTGGGGCGAATGGCCGGTGGAGATGGGAGACGTCGTGTTAGACATTGAACGCCTCGTCTTTAAGGATCTCGTTGGCGAAACCATTCGGGAACTCGCTTCCTTTTCCCCTCAATGTAACAACCTACCCGCGCTTCGTAGGAAACTCCTCTTTTGAATTCCAATCACAAACATCAAACAAAACCAACAAAAAAAAAAAAAAAGCAGAAAAAAGAGTCGCACGCTTTGTTTAAATTTTCGCGCGCTTGCCTTTTTTTTTTTCCCTCTTTTTTCTTTTTTCTGTCTTGCTTTCTTATGATTTTACTTTTTCTTTCCTGTCAATGACGAAATCAGGAATTTTAAATCTGAAATCTAGGTAAATCTGACCTTGGCTTTCTTCAATATAGAGGTGAATGAAGTGTTGGATTATTTTTATTTATTTTTATTATTATTAAATATGGTTGGGGTGTCCTAGGTGTGGTTGATTAGAACTTGGAAGATAGAAATGTTGCGATGCAAAATGCAACAAATCGGTTGAGGATATCAAAACACAACGAACCAGGAGAGAAAAACAAACTTTTGTTTAATTGCTTCCGTTACCCACCAATGCCAATAGGCAAACTACCACGGAACACAAATGTCAAAACGTTAGCAATGATTGAATTTTAGAGCAAAATAAGACGTGTTAATATAAGCTTATTAATGTTTTAGAGGGTTCTAACCCTTAATTCTGTCATGCAAGAGGTCCTACAACTATAAGGCAGTGGAGCGGCTACGCCGCAATTTAAAACTAGGGCGTAGCACTTTTGGACCTTGAGGTGCCCAATTGGACCGAACAATTGGTTTTATATTTTTGGTACAACTTGAAAATTGCACGCAACTCATACAACAACCAAACTTTCTCCAGTTTTCACGTTTTGATTTATGAAGTCTTGTTGTATAAGATGGGTTAATATTTTAGAACAATTTGGAAGCTTCTATTTAATAACTTCTACATTTGAAGCATTGGCATATAATTACAATTATGTATTGAGACTATTTCAAATAAACAGATTATAGAAAAAGAAGAAAAATTTAAGCATAGTGAAAACATATAAATATCATATTGTATGGAATTCATCCTCTTCCATTCGTGCACAAAATTTGTCTTTCCCTTTACTAAACAGAGTAGCTCACGTGAAATCTACTAAAATTTCAACTTTTTTATTTAATGACTCAATTTTTAGAAATCTAAGTTGGATTATATCTAATATTAACAAAAAGAAAATTATGTTTTAGATAATGTTGACTTATTTGAACACGTGAAATCTTGTTAATTCATGGAATAATCTCGTTTATCTATGAGGAATGATTACGAATAAGATATTATATATAATATTTATTCGTGTATTTGTTTTAAAAAAAATATCTGTCACCTGCGTGAACCTTTCATAATTAGAGTCCCAATAAAAAAAAATTTGAAGTCTAAGACAAAATTTATAGTTTTTTTTTATTATATTATAGGTGTAAATTAGTTATTAATTTTGTGGATGATTGATCTTTTAAAAAAAAACTTATCGTATTATTTTTAATGGGGTATCTTTTCCTAATTTTTTTTTTCATTTATAACACTTGAACTTGAAATCTTGTTTAAAGAAGGTAAACTTGATTGTACTTGGACCAACATAATATTAGTGAAATTTATATTTAATATAATTGATCAAATTTCATTTTATTTTTTATCATTTACAAGATTATTGATCAAATTTTTATGACTAAGTATTTTTAACATTTTACTATTAATATATAAAAAGATAAAATAATTTTTTATTATTTTAGATAGTTAATATTAAATAAAAATAAATCTACGTTCGGAGCTAAAAACCATGTTGAGCAATAAAATTTATAAATATTTGTTATAATATTTAAAATCCAACCATGTATTTGAAAAGAAAATAATCTTTTAATATAATTAATATTTTTAGTGAAATATGAATTATTTTCAAATTTTAATTTATGTATAATATTGTGCAAAACTTTTTTACACATTTTTAATCAAATTTGATAATGTTTTCACATATGATGTTGGGATACGATGAATTCCTATTCAATATACTAAAAATAAATATTTTACGCTAATAATGTCTATAAATTAAATTATTCAATGCATATAAATTAAATTGTTTAATTTTTGTTTGTATTCTTCCCATATCTTTATTTAACATCCCTACTTATTTGTATTTACCTTATTTGCTGGGTGTATTTTTTTTCGGATGCTCATCGTTTGGATAGAATGAGATCCCCAGTCAGTATTGGACAAAAGATCTGTGGGTTTTTTTTTAAAATGTTTAAAATTTGTTATAAAAATAATTTATCCGCATATAATAGAGACAAGTCACCTAGTAACTCAATGATACGATAAGCTGCCAATCATTCAATGACTTACCCCGTCAGTTTTGAACGTTGTATCAGTACCCACTTTGCTTCTTTCCGACAAGCGGATAATGATAATTGCAAAATAGGTTGTTGCCTTGATGGACATTAGGCTTGTTTATAAATTATACAAGTAAAATAGAGAAACACCTATTAAGTTGGTTTTGTCCAGCTTCGGAACTGCTAAAAATGGTTTTTTGGTGCCAATATTTCCGATTGCGAAATGCCATGACAAACTCGGATATGGAGGTATCAAGAGTCTGAATGTATGAAACAATTAACTAGTAGTAGTTTGAATCCTTTGAATATACTACAGGAATTTTATTTGTGTTTATACAAATAAAGCATAAAAATATCTCTTAATTAATACTCTATTTCTTAAAAAAAAAATTAGTTTAATTATAACTTTCGACTATTAATATACCTGGTATTCAACGGAATAAAAAAAAAAAGGTGTCTGAGTCTCAACTCTCCTTGTCTTGGTTAACTAAGTGAGCCACGTGTCCAAATACTAGGGTCTTGGTTGTCCAATAAGTTGGTGTTTATCACAAGCGGCCTTTGAAATCATTGAGATTGCACATGGTTGGATATTTATATCAGTTTGTCATCATCGATGAAATTGTAACATCCGCAAACGAATAATTTATGTATGGATATTCACAATATCTTGCATGATGCACACTTGATTTATGCTTCTATTCTTTCTATGTTACTTTCCCCTATAGCTCTATTTTTAATTCCATTTCCATCCTAAAGACGTGATAATTAATCCAAATGTTCGGCCATTTAAGATAACATGACGAGAAAACAGTTGAATGGAGGAAGTACCAAGTGGCCCACAATTGCTTAATCGGTTCCTTAATTAGTTACAGGATAGTTCCATTAACTACTTGATGGCAACGCGTCATCCAACCTAACTAGTTGGTTCTCAAATGTAGCATGACAACAAACAAGGACATGATGCAGATCCAATAATTCATACTTTCATACTGCTATGCCATGATCCCCCCTCCCCCCCCCCTCAATCCTTTTTCATTTTCTTTCCTCAATTATAGGGCGATAGGAGGTACATCTTTGAATGTATACGATTCTGCAATATGTCATGTGCTTTGCAAGCCCTTGACCATGAAATTCCATAATATTATTTTGAACAAACTACTACTTTTGTCTCTAAAAAGTATAGCATTATCACATTAATCTTGAAATTAATTAAATAATAAATGAGTTCCTGAAATTTCTAGTTATTTCATCAAAGTCTTTAGATAAATTTCTCTATAATCATTTGTAAGAAGAAAAAATAAGAAGAAAAATAAAATAAACTCATCTATAAACTAAATTAGCTTATGTATAAATTGAAATAAGTTTTTGAATAAGATAATATAAGAGAATTTTTACATATTAACATATACATAAGTTAATTTTAATTTATCAAAAAACTTATTTTATTTTTTCTTTTTATTTTTTATTTATAAATACTTTTAAGAAAATTTATTAAATAGAATATTAATCATTTACAGTTATTTTAGTCCTTAAACATATATTAAAAGTATCACTTAAGTCATGTTTCCTTTTAAAGACTAATTTAATTTTACTTTTAGATACTAATATGACAACACTTATACAGTTTTAAAAACTAAAATAGTAATTTTTGAGTATTATTTTCCAGCAAAGGATGGGTGGGGCTGTGGGAAGTAGGGAGCTATATAAGCAGCATCTAGTACGAGAGTAGCAGAGTTTCCAGGCTTTATGAATCCTACGTGGGCCTGGTTGTGATATATAGTTTTTCTTTAATAAGGGGTCTTGGCCCATAAGATATTCCCCGGAACAAAATCCAAGGGTTAAGGTTGTGTGTCTGGTATTGAGTTTGATTAGTGAGTTTGATCTTATCCAAGTGTGGCAGTGAAGGTTGAAGGAAGAGGAAGAAGGGGGTGGGTTTGTTACCCGAAAAGGGCACAAAGCTAAGCACGTACGCTTGTGGGTGAGCGCGAAGTGGCAGACGCAGAGGCACATGCTCATGTTCCAGAACTCATTAAGTATTCGTTGGTTGTCATGGCTACTTTGCTACTGTTGTCTCCTCAGCCTTTGTCTCCTTCTTTCGCCTTGTCATAAATTAACTAACTAACTTCCCAATGTGAACTCCTTATTAATGCCCACCACTTTCGCCCTTTCCTTTGTTATTTCTAGTTTCTAACATTCATCTCTTCAAATGGAAAATGCCCTCACAAAAATATGGGACAATAATTCTGAAACAAGGACTGGGTCCTTCCACTGAGTAAGACACATTTCTTCTTAATTGTGTTCGCCAACATTTCTTCCATCTCTCATATATAAATTCAGCTTTGTAGAAATAACCAAGTAAATTCAACCGCTCATTTTATCATTTCATATTTTTTTAGTTTATAAAATCCCGTCTGGTGGGTTGCGGTGGATTTATTACTCTTCCTATTTAATTCAATTTTTTTAGACTTCTTTATTTCACTTCAAATTCAATTAGACTAGGATATGTAATATAAGGGATAAGATGAGATTATTTTAATTTGATATATATTTTTTTATATATAGTTAAATTGTAAATTTAATTTATAATTAAAATATTTTATTTTAAATTATGATTTATTTAAGGTTTATTTTTCATTTAACAAATCTCTTTTTTGACTTCTTTAGACGTGTAGATTATTTTTTTACCGTTGGGACTTCACATTGAAGTTCTTCCATCTTTCTTAAAGAATACAAGTATCGAAACACTTATACTATCTATATTTAATAATTAAAATATATTTTAAAATAAAAAAATAATACCAACGTAAATATAGAATTGTGTTATATAAAATATTATTTATTAAGTTAATTTTTTATTAATATATAATTATTTTTTGAAATAATATAAAACACCATACCAAGTCGAGATAAATTAAATTATAAATTAAATTTATCTTAAAAATATATCTAGTTTAAATTCCAAAACTTAGACATCTCAAAAACGTTAGAATAGTGGAACGAATTAAATTATGAATACCCCTCTCTCCCTCTCTCTCTCTTTATACGTGTGTGCCTAAAATAAAAATGTTTAACAAACGAGCTTATCTCATTAACTTAGAATATTTTTTAAAACAATATTTAAAATAGCATTTGAATTTATAGTCTATTATTATTACTTTTTCTATTTTTTTTTCACTTAATATGTTAATAAAAGTTTCATTTACCCATTTATTTCAGATTATACTATTTATTTTTAATTGTTAATAAAATATTTGCTTTTTAAACAAAAAAAGGATAAAACCTTCAAAATTAATTAAAAATATAAGTTATGACTACTTAAAATGTATTTTTTTATTATAAAATAAAAATATATTAAAAATATAAACATTTTTTTTTGCATTTATCAGGTAATTCAACAACTAATTTTACTAATTAATTCTTATTCGATAAGCAAATTTAACAATTTTTTACTATAAGATTAGTTTTGGACTTTCAATTAACTTATTACCTATTTTTGTAAAAAAAATGTAGTCATATATTATATTATTTTGAATTAAAAAATTTATAAGTAAAATTTTAATGATAAAAATTTAAAACCAAACATACAATTACAGTCTTTATGAAGTCACCCGTGTAAAATTATGATAAAGGTGCTTAGAAATTAAGGTTTATAGAAAAAGACCTAGCTTAACTCGATTTAAGTGGAATTGTGGTGTTAAATTTACATTCTTTAACTAATTTATTCTTATTCTTATTATTATTATCATCAATATTATTATCATTCTCCACGTATGTTGCATTTTTTTAATGTCAAAACTTTAGTATAATATTTTAAATGCTTTTTGTTTTATGCTCTAATTAAAATAAAATTTATCTTGATACTACACACAATACAAGTCGACATGAAATATAAACCTTGTATTAAATAAAATTTTAGTTTTATTTGGAGAATAATTTCTGCATCTAACTTCAATACTATTTAAATTATTGCTGTTAGGGAAGGAGAAATGGAAAGGTACATTCAATGGAAAGTAGGAAGCAACAAGTAAATATCTTGATCCTTGGAAAAAGCATTACTAAACAGGATTTTGAATCAAGTACCATGGACATTACTGGGCCGAATATCTTACTAAAAGGGCATGTGGGCCTTGATTGAACTAAACACATGTTGGGTTCAATTGAAACGGCATCGGCCCGTAGATAATTACCGGTTCCTGATCCTTCAGCTTTTGGTGTTTCCTGAGCTGAAGTGTGACTCTTCAGATTTTTTTCTTTTTTATTTTTTTTTATCTCTGATACTGTTTGTTCTAAGGAATATTTTTGTATTTTTAGAAATCACATTTTTATAAATATTATGTCTAAAAATGTTATATTTATTATCATGTTTAATTGACATTTAGTAATTTTATAAAAAATTATTTAACTAAAAATTTTTAAAAATAAAAATGAAAAAAATAAGTGAGTATAAATAATTATTATAGAAATTAACTTTTATTTCCATGAAAATATAAGATATTCACATTTCATCGTGAAAATAATAAGACAAATGTGAACATTTATATTCCTAACGACATCTAAAAATATTTTTTAGAAACTTATATCAAATGTGATTTTTTTAATATCTTCGTATAAACACAATATTTTTTTATTGCATCATACTATTTATTATATTTACACTTTTTTTTATGATGTTAAAAATAATTAGTGAACAAATTTCTATTCTAAACATCTTATTAATATTTATTATTATTTATTTATTTATTATATTATATCATATATACACATGAAAGTCAATTTGCTCTTTTCTAATTCTACCCAAAATTAATTTCCATTTTTTTTATTCCATCTTTGTCTCCCTAGCTAGTTTTTTCAGTGAAGGTTTCCGCTCATCATTTTTTAATAAAAAAATGGGTATCCATACAATTTTTTTTTTCTTTTCCATTTTCCTCCTCCTCTCTTTAATTTTCTCTCTCCCTCCCTTAAAAATTATGTTTTATTATTTTATTTTTTTTCAGTATTTTGATGCGCATTTCTCTGAGACTCGACAATTTGATGAGACGGGAGCTAGGAGCTAGGAAGGAATGCAAGACGGAAAAGTAACCCCTTTTGCTCTGTTTTTCTTTTAATTGTATTTCTATAATTTTTTACATATTTTTAAATAACAAAAGAAAAAGATAAAAAGAGAAGAAAAAATAACGTGTAAAATAAAATAATGTTATGATGAAAAAAAAATACTATATGAATAACATAGTTTCTAGCTTTCTCTTATTTTTAGCAAATTAATGATAAAAACATAGGAGACAAGTTGATTAGTTTTGGTGCAGTGATTGAACTAGTTAAGGGTTTATGAAAGTATAAGAGGGTCTTGTCTTGTGGCTTGGTGTGTGAGTTAGGAGTCCCACTTTGCGTATGGCATATGGGAGGGTCCGTCATAGTACGTAGTATATAAGAGATGCCAATTCCATCACTCTGATGCAAGACACTTATTAGACATTACATTAGTATTCAACAAGGTGCGCCTCACCGAGGCGTTTCTCGTATATTGTATTTTTCAGGAATCTTCCCACTACTCCATTGTTGTGCATGTTGTTTGGTAACCGATCAAAGATATTTTCATTAAATTCTCTTGTTTCATTTACATTATGTTTGTTTACTTTTGTTCAACATGAATGGAAAATTAACACGAAAAAGTGGGCTTTAGACAAATAGAAAGAAAACTAAATAAAGTGACAAAATTTTCTTCTCTCTTAGCTAATTTTATTTTTAAAAAAAAAATATTGTTTCCTTTCGTTAAATCAAATACGTCATGAGAAGGAAAAGATTATGGGATGTTTTAAATAATGAGGTTCCAGCGAAAAGAGTGTCCTTTAATTAGATACTATTATTTTAAAAATGAATAATATACTAAATTAACTTTTTGAAATTATAAATAGTGATATTTAAAAAAATAAATTTAGTCTCAAATTTTGATAATAGTCAATAGATATCTCCGTAATTAATTTCACCAATTAATTTGGTCCATAACACTGTAAATCAGTTAAGAAAAATGCTATTTAATATGGAAAAAATTTCATAATAAAAGTATGAGGAAGGAAAGTGATTGGTAAACATCTTTTTTACATGAACACATGTTACTTGTTTTTATTCTAAGTTTTTTTTTTTTTTTTTGCATATAATGACTAATGAATATAACTTAAAATCTTATACATGTTATCCAAAATGAATTCTATGTACTCACTTTAATTAATAACTTATAATAAGAATTCGTTCATATTAAATAGAATTATTGATTAGTTTATTTGTTTCAAAATTTGATGATAATTGCCAAGTTTCATTAATTTTTGAATTTAATAACTACCAATTCATCTCATACTTATTGTTAGGAATCAAATTGAGTGATGCTCAATAAAGTTAGGAACTAAATAATTAATGTGCATTAAAAATTAAAGGCAAATAATTGATAATTACCCATTTCAAAAATTTAAATTTCTTTTACGCGATTTAAAAATTACAATAATCAATAATTTATTTATTGAAACCATGATCCTATATAGTATAACAATATACGTTAGGGGCAAATAAGAAAAAGAAAAGGGAAGTGGAAAGAAGGTACACTAGGTAGGATATAAATATTCCGTTGTCCACTAGTGACTTTACTTGTACACACTTGAGAGCCAATTAATAACTTGGAAACTATTGAAATGACGGAAATCCACTTGCAGATGAGATGTTATTGGCTTAAAGTGCATTGGACCACTTAGCTGTACTGGTTTCTTCATGAGTCTCACCATACCAAAGGTGGGGCACTCTTGTTCCTTCCTTGCTCACCTCAAACCCTACAACAATTCTTTACTCAAAACACTTCTCACCCATAAATCAAAAGTGAAAACTAGTTTGCTTTTGCATCATCACACAAGTATAGGCCACCTGTGATGTCACTCCCTATTTAATCCCAGCTAGTCACATAACCAACAATATTTTCAGGTTCCAGTTTTAGCAATTTTTTAATTCTTCTTCCTTCATTCATTGGCTACTTTAATTTCCCCGATAATTCATACTGGAATTTGGCAAATGGATACTATTTCTCACTTTTCTACTAGAATTGCAGATTAACAAGTTAATTTGTCCATAAAAGAAACAAATTAAATTCATTTAATTACTAGTACGTGTTTTGTATAGAATGGATGATAACATGGTATATAACAAAAAAAAAAAATAGTATAGAAGGGATTTTCTCTGAAATTACTCTTTCCATACCTACGCTTGCTGCATTAACGAGGCAATTCGTTCATTGGCTTTTTTTTTGCCTTGCCTGCATGATTCATGAACAGACAATGTTATTTTCTGGAGTAAGTAATAATTACCTTTTACACTATTTCTTGAGTTTCATAAACAACTGTGTCACTTTGGTACACTCTAATCAAAACCATTTGGAGGGATTTCTTTCTCCACTTTTCAATTTTTGCTAGCTTTTCAAGTCTGAAGAGTTGGCGAGTAAATTAAATTAATTAATGTAAGAAATGTCAGAAAAAATAATATATTACATAGTTTAAAGCAGGGTTGGTTGAGTGCTGGATCATGAGTTGATTCTGGGGGATCCTGGCCAAATATGATCTCACAACTCATGTCATCAAAATCTGTAAATCAGAAGATACAAATCAAAACTATATAAAATGAGATTTAGTCAATCATGCATTCATGTACTTGAAGAAATTTTGCTTATTTACTGTGGTCCATTACGAGGTCAGCGAGTAATGAGCTTATGCCGAAATGACCGTTGATTCTGTTCTCATCATGTAATTTTCAATGCTTTTGGTGAATTGAACTCATTTCTTGTGGTGGGTTCGTGAGAACTATGATGTCATGTCTGGAGGGCTACACTATAAAGTTTTAAAAGTACGTCTATTATATTCTTAGTGACATCATGTCTAGGTGACAAATTCTAATGAAAAACATGCAATATATATAATATGAGTGTATGATTCATTTATCTGTATTGTGGAATTTTCGAGGCTCAGTTCGAACGGATCTACTTGAAATCTGGGTGGCATCCACAGCGACTTGTACATGGGCCCCTCCGTTCTGGACCATTGCCCTTTTCCACTTAGTTTTTGTTTTAGGCTCCAATGTGTCACATTTTGCCCACTTCAGAAACTTATTTTATTTTCAATTTTTAGCGGCTCTCCTTAAATCCGAGAAAGAAATTCATGGCTTAGAAAAAATACAATATAAAATTATATTCTTTTACAAAAACACTATAATAGACGAACCTTAAATTTAATTTTAGTTCTTTTAAAATAAATTGATTCTTATAATTAAATTTCTTTTTTTTTAATAATCTCTATCACTAATGATATCATGACATCTATTTAGTCATATTATATTAGTAATTATTTTGAAGTGGCATTAACAGAAATGACACATCATAAATGAGTCATTTTATACCTTTTTAAAAATAAATAAAATTTGTAAATGTCAAAAGTAACAAAATTTTCTTTAAAAGACTAAAACTAAATTTAGTCGCATTTATAGAAATTAAAATATATTACCCATGTTATATAAAAAATAATTTATGCATTAATTATAAAAAAATTTATATTATCTTCTAATCATATATTATAAATCGATAATTATTTTATAAAAAAATTATAAAACAAATAAATGTTTTTTAATTAAAAAAGTATAAATCCTAAACTCCAAATATTTTAAAATTATAAAAAAAATATTTTTTTTAATTAATTGACTGTGTAAAACTTTTATATTAATATTATAAACTCAATATAAATATAGTTAACAAGTGTTTTATGTACATTGATTACAAAATCAATGAACAAAATGTTTTTATTGCACGTCATGGTGAGATTGTGTGTTTAGTTTTTCGTTGAGATAGAATTTAAAATACCTCAGTTAGAAAGTAACTAGTTATTATTTCTCTTATTGAATGTTTAGGAATTCAGACTAACTAAAAACCAAACAGTTTTTATCAAAAATCACAATGAGGTGCCCGAGTAACACTTTTTTATTAAAATAATTACTTTAATCAATACTTTAAGAATATTTGTTAATATTTTCCAAGATTATATCTAACCTCTTGAAGTGGGTTCCATGATAATATTAAACAAAAGTTTGTGCAATGACAAAGACAACCTAATTTATTTAATGAGTAAATGTTCAAATTGCTTCTTGAAGGGTAAATGAGATATTAAGTTGGTCCTTTTAAAGATTTTAACACTAATTTAATCATTTATAGTGCAAAAACTGAAAAACATCTTCAATTTGACTAGTAAACTAATATTTATTTTGAATATTGATATTTTGTTTCAATTAACTGAAATAGATGAAATTAAATGGAATAAGAAATGGAGTAATACATAGCTCTATAGTTTGATTCGTTTAAAATAATATATCTAATACTCCCTCCCCTTTCCAATTTAGAGTATGAAATCAAATCAGTCTTTTTCTGATTATATCGTAAAATTATTCAAACAATAAAATAGCAACTTTATTTTATTACATTCTATTCTATTGGGTTTACCATTAGATATTTAAATATAACTTAGAGATCAACTTGATATTCGAAATTCAATGTATCTTTCGATGATTAATTTGGGTACTTGCTCTTAAAATGCAAATTAAATTCTTGTATGTAAAAGTAGATCTGTCTTTGACCATGGACATGTGCTCATAAAAATAGTTGTTGAGGATACTTACTAGGAACCATGTTGACTGACATACCCAGAGAATCCTTTATAAACGATTGAGATGGCAGTTTGCAAAGATTGATACACATTCCCACACAATTTGTCTCTTCTAAGAACCTGCATAAATGCATTCTTATATTATAAATTTAAATGTTTACTCTTAAATAAAAGCATTTTTTAAAAGTTTTGTTCTTTCTTCTTAAGTCATGCATGTGTCTTTTTTCATTAAATATATCATTTTTGTTTTTTATTTATATTATTTTATTCCTCTTAAAAACTATTACTCATAAAAATAGTTAATTCCAAATTAAATTTGACTTAAATTTTAAACTTTAGATCCTAATTAATATGCTATATCAAACTTTTTTAAAATATCTTTTTTGAAGAGAAGCTAGATTTAGTCAACTCCAATTTGAATTTGTTTTGTAACTTTTGAATTTTAACATACCATATCTCATATTTTATTTTGTTGTTTTTTATTCCTTTTAAATATAATTATTTAAACTTTTCAATCTTAATCTGAATTTAAATTTTAACAATTTTTATCAATTTTGAAATCAATATATCTTTAATTATTCTTCTATAATATTTATTATTAATAATAAAATATCTCCTATTACCTTAATTTTTTTAAGGTGTGAAAGTTTAGTATTATTTAATGAGCTTAATTTATATTCATTATCGGTGTAAAAAATATGCATCAATAATCAATTAAAAATCAAAGCAGGTATAATTTTTAAAATGATGATTAAAATCAACAAATTTACGATATACGATATATAATAATGTATGATTAGTTGACAATTTAAAAAAAAATTATACCACGAGTGCATTTATTATTTACTCTTATTTTAGAGTAATAATATTTTTTTAAATGACTTCAATTTTGAAAAAATGTACAAAATTGTTAGATTGGGTGGGTGAAATGATTAGAATGATGAGGGTGATAGTCTTAATTTTGGTACTGGCATGATAGTCATAATCTCAATAGAGAGTGGGATGTGGAGAGCATAATAATTGGAGCAAATTGTTGGAGGCCAGAGGGTGTCTTTAATCTTTAGGTTGGTGAATTTGACGACAGTTCTTTGTTAAAGATAAAAATGTTCAAATGGAAATAAAAGCTCAACTGACCTGCATTTTTTTATGTGGACTACATTTTTTTCTCTTCTCCCGTCGACCTCCGATTCTCTTACCTTCATTCACGAGGTGAAATAAATTTGGTTAATTAATCTTTTAGATTCATGAACCAAACATAGGTTATAAAGTAAAAGGATACTTAATTGCATATGCTCCACCATTATGTTATTTATGCATGCAAAAATTGGGAAATGATTGCTTTACTACACCGTATTTCATTATGTCTACGGTATTAATCAGTGGCAACACAATTTTTATTCAATCTATTCTGTTCCCCATAGGACCCCAAGGATGTTTGTCTTTCAAGCTTGATGAAATGTGCTCCAACTGTACCCTCCTCAAATACTTAATTAATATTAGAATAAATCTTCAAATTTATTTATCACCTCATTACTCTTCCAAAAAAAAAAATTAGTGATCAAATAAGTTAACGTTTGGAAACGCTTAATTTTGAGAAAATATTTTATCTTCTTTTAAAAAAATCAAGAAACTTGCACAAAGTTGAATAGTCTTTTAAAATAAATTGAATTACACACATTTAACAAAAGAAAAATCATATTAATTTTTAGATATTTGAAATGTCACCATATTAGTTTTATAAAAAAAAACTAAAATGGTGACATAAAATAATATTTTAAGAAGTAAGTCGATGGCAAATTAAATTATTAAAAGACTATTTTAATAATAATATGTTGATATTTTAAATATTTAAAAGATGAATTTAATTTAAAAAAATTAAATATAATGATTTATATGTTAAAAAACGAACGTTAGAATTTACTATAATAATAAATATCTATTTGAATTATATGTGTTTACTAGTCAACATCTCCACTACTTATGAATCATAAGAAGGAGCATGATGGGCGAAAGATAGTGTACTGATTTTTTTCTCTCTCTAAAATCATCGATGTTTGATAATTTCTAGCAGTGAAGGACCAATGAGTTGTAATTGTTAATTGAAAAATAATCATTATACATTCATTAAGCATATATATTTAGTGAGAGATAAGAAGATAAAAATGGAAAATAAAAAAATATGTGATATAATATAAAGAGAGAAATTCAAAAGTAAAGTAGAAGAGAGAGAGAGATAACTAGCCATTGGGGATCTTAATAAATTAAAACCTCATTGCCTAATGTGGGATTTGGGTAACTTGCATGAAATCTTACAAATCACATTGTCACAATTGTACACAAAACAAAAATAACATGTTAATTTTTATAAATGTATAAAATAAATATTTTTTATATAAAAGCATTTAATTGTATAAGTTAAAACTAATTTATATTCATATATTTATATTAAATAGAGAAAAATGAAAAGATATATATTCATATGATATTTATTAAAAATAAAATTATTTATAAATTCTATTATCTTTTATTTTTTTAACAAAAATAATTAAAATTTGAAAGATAAAAAGTTAAGAAACATATGCGTGAGATAAATGAAATATTAACATAAGAAAATCAAATGAAGTAATAAATTTAGAAATTTAAAAAATTCTTGTGACAATCTTAATATTTAAGAGCTCTTATACTATAGAGAAATATACTACAATTAAAAATAATAAACATATACTTGTTATATATTATGAGTTTAATTAAAATATACTGATAATATAAAAAAATTGTTATTATTCAACCATAAATTATCATATATTATAAGTTATTAATTTTTATAATAATTAATTTAAAAATCATATATTTTTTATTGATTAACAATATAAAAATTTATATTGATAATACATAAAAATAAAACTATTTTTTTTGCTAGTAGTTAAAGTTTATTTTAACTTTTAAAATGACATCAATTTAATCTTTTATTAAATGAGTTTTATTTATAATTTTTGAACTCTCGACAAATTTTAATTAATAATAAATAATATTATAGTTGCACAAGCTGAAAAACACAAATAAGTATGTGAAATGGTAACATAGGCCAAGTGAAAACAATTTTGGGAGCAAATTAACGTATCCACACTTCATTGGGTCCACTAAACTCAATCTCATACACGAGAGGCTTACACCACTTACTAGTACCTTGATATATAAATTCTTTGAAAATTTCAAAATTAAGTCACTTGTATCTTTTGAAACATGGGAGACTCTATTTGATAACCTCTTTCTTTTAGACTTTTTCAACTATTAATTAAGATTTATAAAAAAAAATACTAATTTTGGTAATATTTATTTTTATTTAATGTTTTTTATTTATGAGTAAATTTTATCAAATTTTGTAATTCTCAACAAATAAATTTTAATTAATAATAAAAAAGTAAAGATAATCTTGCTAGCATTCTTCAAAATATATATAAGAGGTGTAGAAGAGACTATACAATGTATGTGTTGCTTACCTCAGAGGGCCCAACTAACCAAGCAAAGAACAAAGTGGTGAAGGCAGCAAACCATTTCCTTGCCAATTTAGATGGTGGTAGCACTATCCTTATCTGCCCTTCGTCATGCATAACAACATATAGTCATTGCTCATAATTTTTATGCTCAACCATTCAAATAAGAATTAAGTAAAGGATCCAGATTAAAACTTTTTAAATAAATCATGAATTTAATTGGTTCCAAAGTATTACCCACCTTCTCTCAAGTACTCCTAATAAAATTATAAAAGTAATTCTCTAAATATTAAAAATTCATCTATTTAATCTTTAGACTAGTCTAAAATTAATTTAAAGAATTTTTTAATACTTAAAAAAATGCTTAACATTATTTCTAATATTTTAAAGATAAAATTAATGGTTTATTCACATTTTTACCTAAAAAGCAAGTCAATTTAGTAAAGAAAACATTGAAGAAGAAGGTAACTAAGTCTGGATTTATTTTCAATACCAGTATGAGATTAAACAGAAGTTTAAAAGTGGAGGTGAAATTGGAAGAAGGAAAAGTGAAGTACGTGTAGGGTGTTTGATTTTTCTCGACTTGTATAATGAAGCAAATGGGTGACAGACATGGGAGAAAGAAAAGACAAGATAAAATCTAATGAACTCACCAATAAAAGCATTGGCTTGGGGAATGCTCTGTGAAGTGCTTGAATGACAAGTTGATGCTGTTGAATTGGACTAAACCTCTGTGAAGCCACTGTAGCTGCCTCTACTAGGCTCTCATACCCGCTCTTACTGTTTCTGAGTCCTGCATATACACATAGGATTCAATACAAAACTCCTTCAAGGGGATGAATTAAATTAAAGGGAAAAAAATATATAAAGTAATTGAACCTGTTGCCTCTTGAACGCATTTTGATAAATAGTTTATGGCTATGTGATCAAACAAGCTATCTTTGTACAAATTAGTTTTTCTTGTTTCTCCTGAAACGTTACCAGCAGGCCTTGCCAGCACTCCAACCACACAAGGGTGTTTTGGTTTCCAATGAGCTAAAGTTAGTGTTGAACTCCTCAACTGTGCAACCAATTTTGCATCCATTTCTGATTTTTTAAGACTTTTTCTGTGGGAATTAATGAAGGATGAGAGGGCTTATATTATACACAAAGAAAAAAACAAATAGTGCATCAAAGCATCTTCACACAAAGCTTGTGCTCCTCATTCGGGAATAGTGGTGTGGAGTGTGTCAATGTTATATGCTTTATTTTGTTGGCTTCAACGGAAGCCACAACGTGGCCAATTACGATTCTCAATTTCTATTGCATTTAGTCTCTAAAAATATACACGTGACAACAAAAATCTTGTTGGCTTATACGTTCTCTCACGACGATGCAAATATATAATAAATTAATAATTCTATTGTTATCTATTCCTACATCGCCCTTTGGTTTTTTAAATGAAATAACTGTATATGTTACGTGAATATAATTCGTAAGTATGTTAAGTCTTTGTTAAAACTTATGTCTATGTCCAACCTTAAAATAGGATAATTTTTCCTTTTCTTCAATTTTTAAAGACAAAAAAATATATGCCCTAACACGTAATTTCACGTAGTGACAAACTTCATATATGTAGTTGCCAAGTCAATTTGCTTATTTTCAGTCCCTTCAAAGTCAGCTTACTTAATTAAATTTCGAAATATGAATTGTGAATATATAAATTCAATTTCATATAATTTACTCCATCTTATTTTTATATCGGATTCCATCTGTTTTTTTTTTTTCATTCTTTTATCTCCACTGCACTCCCCCGCCCCCATCTATAAGACCTCTTTTGAGGCTTCCCTTAACTAAACAAAAATAATTAATTACACGTTCAAATAAATTATGAAATTAAATTACACCATTCAAAGTTTCATGATATAATAAACTACATACATGATGAGTTTTTTGTGTATATCAAATGTGTTTCTCATCCAGCCATTCAAAGACTATTTCCTTCCATTAAGGTATAGAGATTATCAAAATAAGGTTTATTTCTCTCAACAAAATATTTTTCATAAATATAATTTAAACTATAAATATATAACTTTGATAGTTACACTTAAAATTTTCAATTATTTTCTGACTGTCTACTATATTAGAAATAAATAAAATAAAATATTTTTTCCTTTTTTATTATTTGCCCTCTAGATCACAACTTTCCTTAATGCATTAGTTACTCAGTTTGTCTTATTAAGGTAAGAAAATACAAATGTTAAATGTTACTTATATTGAATTTAATTAGAATATATGTGTTTGAAAAATTAAACTCGACCAATCAAATAAAAAAATTAGTGAAACGGTCAGGTGTTCGATTGAAATAATCATACAATTGGTTTGTAGAAAAGTTAACTAACTCAAAAACAAATAAAAAAATCAGGAAAATTGGTCAAAAATTAGCTAAAATTGGTTCACATCGGATCAATTAAAAATTTTTAATACAATAAAAATATTAAAAAAGCCTGAAAATATTTGTTTTTATGTTTTTATTCTAGAAGTAAACCTATTATTGTTAATTAATATTGTTTGTATTTGATGAAACTTAGATCCCAAATATTATTATATATTTAATTTGAATTTTTATATGCACTTTAAATGATAAAAATCTATAAAAAATGTATTTCTTTTAATTTTTAGTGTTATTAAGTCATGCTATTATTTTCTTTAATGTTATTTTATATATTATATAATTATTTTATTATTATCAATTCGATTATAGTTTAACTATAGTCGAACAAGATTAACCAATTCAATTAGCGATCCAGTTTTAAAAATATCGGAATACATGATATTATTGTGAAGTGTTCTAATTATATTTATCTAAATATGGATTGTTATATAATTTAAAATTAATTATTTTTATAATAATTACTTTAAAAATTATATTCAAATTTATTGATGGCATAAAATATTTACATTAAAGAATATCAAAATAAAACTATTTATATTTTTTTTATAAGTAGCAAGAGGTCTTTTAATAATATCATGTCAAATAGCTATTAAAAATTTTATAATTAGTGAGAGGTCTTTTTATAATATCATGCCAAATAGTTATTAAAAAAATATATTTCTCATCTTTGATGAACGTTGAATAGCGTCATTTAGTTTAGTGGAGGGTGGTCACTAGAAATACAGTTTGAAGGACAAGATTTAATTCTCAACATGTTAGCATATTTTTTTTTAGTTAATAGTCATTTTTTTAGCAAGTCAAGACTCACCTTTGAAGGACAATATTTAATTCTCAACATGTTGGCATATTATTTTAAGTCAATAGTCAATTTTTTAGTCAAGACTCACCTTTGAAGGACAAGATTTAATTCTCAACATGTTGGCAATTTTTTTATTTAATAATATTTTTTTAGTAAGTCAAGACTTACCTTGTTAGTTAAGTGGAAGGCTTTCCTAGTGGGATCTTTCAGTGACCTTAATCAGGTCCAAGCAAGGGGTGAGGAACAGTGAAAAAGAATTGGAATGAAATGTATTGGCAAGAATAATCCCACCAACCATTCTTATTGAATATCTCTTAATTCTTTTTAACTGAAGTACCAATAAAACACATCAATTTTAGTCCGCCTCAAAAAATTTCATTGTCTTCAAATTAATTCATGTAAGAAGTCTCTCCTCAAAATCTTTCACTAACTTCAAAATACAAATCTAAGATATCAAGCAGTTATAACTCATATTATTACTATGATCAAATAGATCAACTGATAGTAACTGTTTTAATTTAAGTAGAGATTTCAAGTTAAAGTCCATAAAAATATAATAATCTTATCTGTCTCTATCTAAGTCAATCGAATATCTATTTAGTGTCTAAGTCAATAGTCTTAAAAAAAACAAAAAAATATATATATTGTTTCTATACATGTCTAAATTTAATAAAAAAAAATAATTGATTTTGACTTGAAATATAATATAAACATTTGTAAATAAGTTTGTAATATCAAAACTTAAGATATTTTTAAAATTTTAATTCAAATTGAACTAGTTATTTTTTAAATTTTGAATAGAAAATTAAATGCAATCCAATAATTGTTTTTTAATTTAAATTTTTAATATATTTGGATTTGTATTTTACAGTCCATTTTTTATATTTAATTTGATATGCTAGGTTCTCAATTGGGATGCTTGAGTCACCTCACCTACCACACAATTAGTCTAGTGGTTTGAAGGGATATAGACATTATAATTAAATTTGAACATGCAGATATTATTTCACTATGACGAAAAAAAATTATTTTGATTAAATTTAATTTTGAATGTTCTCTGCTTTACAAAAATGGGGTCAAAGTCGGATTGAGATGTAAAGACCCACTCCAAAGTCTAAACCTGATTATTTAAAATAAAATCTAATTAAACGTAGTTTATTTAAACGTATATATATAATTTTTTTCAAAACAGTTGAAACAAAGTAAAATAAGTTTTCAAAACCGTTCAAACAGGTTCCTACAGTAGAGTGAAAATTTTGTCAGTCCTTAAACAGAATCTCAAACCTACCTCTTGTATTTAATTGAGACGGGAAGGAATAGAGTAAAACTTGCCCGGATCGGTTATCATCCCTAATCTTGTCTTTTAAGTTAGGAGATATAAGCATATGCTTCTCACACTGGTGGAAACAGATCTCTAGTTTTTAATTTTTGGGGATCATTATCTGTTCTTAAAAGGCTTGAAAATATTGAGCAAAGTATTAATAAATTTGATATTGTTAATTTTGAAGTGTGGGATAAAGAAGTATGCAGTTCTATAGACTGCAGAGTAGAGGATGCACTCATCAATCTCACTGTTTTAAAATAATAAACAGTTTATTAATATTTTACTCAACAGTACAATCTATTTTACTGTCTAAGATTTTCTCACTATTTCAAAAACTGGGGAACTATGGAAGTAGAAGAGCGTGAAAAGTGGGTCTAATTTTGTCTATTAAAAGCCAGAATAACACGTCCTTTTATAACTAGCATCGTATCCATTGCATTGTAGAATCGCACGAATTTGAAGTACAAACCCATCGTTTGTTAAACAGATTCTTCGCTCTTAAAACATTTTAAACAAGGTCGTCAATTTTCAATTGATAATATTTATTTCATTTACTTTTTATCTTCTCCTTCCCAGTAGTAACCAAACCATTGCAAATATTAAAATAAAGCAACCAGAAGTAAAGGGGTGAAACGGCCCCAACAAAGACAACAAATAACAGATCACAGATTTTATCTAAAAGCAAGGATTGTCAAGCAAGCAAAGCAAGCAATCAAACAGCGTTAAAGGTCTAAGACAGACAGAGCAATTAAAACAGTTAAAGAAAGCATTGTCTAGCAAACCATTTACACACTACGACCTCAGTTCTAAAACTATTAAAGAAATCATACTAGCCTACTGTGACCAATTCACAATAAACACAACTTAGATTGGGTAAAACGGCAATATGCAAGCAAGAGGGAAGACAAAGAGCTTAATCCTTGGCGGTTTTGTTGATCAAGGACTTGTGAATGTGAGGAATGACACCACCACCAGCAATGGTCCCTTTAATAAGGGTGTCAAGTTCCTCATCTCCCCTGATAGCCAGCTGCAAATGCCTCGGTGTTATCCTCTTCACCTTCAAATCCTTGCTTGCATTCCCAGCAAGTTCAAGAACCTCAGCTGTCAGATACTCAAGAATTGAAGCCAGGTATACTGCAGCAGTTGCCCCAACACGTCCATTGGCCTGGACCCTTTGTTTCAGCTGTCTATGGATACGGCCCACTGGAAACTATTTCCAAAAATTAAAAATAAACAGTTATACAAATATATAAATAATGGTCTTATAAAAAATTTAGCCAAAAACCATAATCAAAAATAACTTTTAAGGTATAAGTCATCAAATTTATAATATACTCAATTTTTGTGTAACTAAATGAAAGGTGTAAAATCTTTTTACACCATGGATCCATGGACTATCTACTCAAAAATAAAAATAAAAAATCGTACAAACTGCCAAGTCCTCGAATAATTGAAGAACATAAAGCCATACCCACTTAAACAAAAGACAAATAACTAGCAACTACAACAAAATCAATAGTCCGACAAACTAGAAAAGATTCCTGCTTTATAGTTAAACTGCATGTGGGTGAATCTTGGAATTTCCCATTTATCGCCCCCACCCTGTGTTCTTTAGCGCAATGGTAAAGAAATAAGGAAGTTTGAGAATGGAAAATAGAGAAAGTAAACGACTTTATAAGAAAAACAGAGGTGGGTTACCTGGATTCCGGCACGGGAAGAGCGAGAAATAGGTCTCTTCTTGTCCTTGTCTTTGTCCTTGTTCGCCGCGGTGGTTTTCGCTGCAAGAAGCCCCTTCCCTCCTTTTCCCGCCATCGCTTCCTACACTGTTCAACGTTAATATTTCAGAAAAAGGAAAACAAGGCAAAGGACGAAAACAAAACATGTATATATATGGAGCTATGTCAAAAGAAAAGGAAGAACTTAGGAACCATGCGCACAGTAAAAAAAAAAGATTTTTTGTTGCGAAACGATAAAAGATAGTTGGGGAATCTGTTTGTTGGTTGCAAAGAACAAACTTCAGAGACAAAAATAAAATATTGGTAGCAGAGAGATACCTTTGGCCTGTGCTCTTGAGAGAGAATGGGGGAAGGCGGAGAAATCACAAATCTGAGGATTAGATCCAACTGAATAGAATAGGATGCCTATTCATATGATGTCATTAAATGTGGTATGCGTTTTGTTTGAACTTTGAATTGCTACTTCTCAAACACAGAGGCGCGCAACTTTTGTGGGAAAACACATTTCAAAATTATTTCACACTTTTCACTTTTTCTTCCGTGGGCTTCACTGGCCCATTACTCGTTTATGTCAAATAGCCCAAAGACAACGGCCCAGTCTGGTCGTGAACAAGCAAGTATCACCTGGATCCTTTGTGTAAGAGATAAGTAAATTGCATTTTCCTCTACTTTATATTCTTTTCTTCCACAGACTACCATCTTTTTCATCTCAATCCATTTATGTAAATGCATGTTTTCTATTTGTATTTGTCATGTTAATCACAAATAAAGAAAGCATACCATCATTCAACGAGTAAGGCATTAAATTAACTCTAAATATATGAGTGTCAACTAATTTAATGCTCAAAATTTCAAAGAAAAAATATCATTTTAGTTTAAATGACGAACATAAAACTCTTTTAAGAATTAAATATTATTTTTAATTTCAATAACTTAATATTTATGAGTTTTATTAAAACAACTGTTAATGCTTTAGGCAATTTGCTTCCGGCAAATATTGGTTTTTTATATTAAAAAATATATTTTTAATCTCTATATCTTCTATCAAATAAGATCAAGATTCTTATGCTTTCATATCAATAAATTTAATCTTTAAATTTAAAAAAATATATGAATTTAATCTCTCATATATTTTTAAAAAATGGTGAATTCTTAAATAGAAAGAATTAAATCTATGTATTTTTTAAGTTAAAATATCAAATTCACTATAAGAACTTTGACTACTAAAAATACCTTTTTTTTATGCATTGTGTTATTTTACTTTATTTTTTTATATTTCATTTATTTTTCTGTTCACAATAATTTGGTTGAGTTTGTTGAACTTAAAAGAGTTAGTCTATTTAGTTCATAAGCTTGAGTTAGCTGCTGAATTAATTAGATTAAGTGGGTTCTGCAAAGAATTGGGCTGCTTGTTAACCGTTTTGGTCCAGATAAATAAAATTGACGGGCTTGTTGTTCATATCCAGATCCGGTGAAATATCTGGGCTGGTTCACCCTGTTGGTCTCAGTTGTGCACAAAATTTTTTATGTTTCTGTTTTAGGCACCTATTTGGGTTGTTAATTTGCGCTTAAAACACTAATTTGGTTTGAAGAAAAGAAAATGAGAGACAAGAGAGAAAATTAAAAATTGAAAGTGAAATAAAAAAAGTTTTGAAATTTTGTTTTTAAAAGTTTGTTTTTCTCTTTATTTTTCTTTTCACTTATTTTTTGAACCCATTTTGTGTATCTTGTGAATAATATTTTCAAATATACTTTACTTAATACATTTTTTATCTCATTTCATTAACCTTGTTTTTTTTAAGTATATTTACAAAGAAAATGATTTAGTTGAGAGATCACTTTTAAAAATTAGATTTTTTTAAATGGATTTACTTTTCCTAATTTAAGTAGGTCAACCCTAAAAAAGTTCACGAGGCCATGTGGTTAGAGCCGACAGGTGGCTTTAAATTAAAATTTAAAATAATTTCTTTTATGTAACCATATATAATCTATTTCTAAATAAATCACATACTTTTGAAGAGCATAAGAAAGCAATTACTTGTTTTATATTTTTTTGTATATTTTAAAAGATCTTGTTAACCGGTGCTATTATGACAGTGATTAAAGAATTACGAATAGAGAATTTATATTTATATTTATATTGTTGGGATTGTGTTGAAATTAACAAGAGAGTGCATTTATTACGCTTTCTAATAAAAACTTCTCAGTTTTGGTTTTTTAATGCGTGCCCTTAAGATATTAGTTAGTATTTTCTTATTTTAAAAATATATATTACATTAATTTTTAATATATGTGAATGAAGTTCAAATAAATCTTTATTAATATGAAATTTTATATATATAACTTATACTGAAAAAAAAAACTTCCAATCTAACGGTAAACTTTGAGATATTTATTTAAAAGGTATTGAGTGATACAGTAATTAGTGTAAAATTTATTAGTACAATTTGATATATATATATATTGCATGAGTTTAAAACATTAAATATAAACAATTATAGTATCTAAAAAATGTAAGGAAATAAATATATTACACATGATAATTAAAACTTTACATATAATATTAATATTTAAACCATAAAATTAATATCGTATGTTAGATTATATAAGTTAAATTCAATATACTAATTACTACAAATTAATTATACAAACAAAAATCTAACCATGCATTGCACGGATAAAATCACTAGTTAACATAAGTCACTAGTTAATTGATTGCATAAAAGAACATGGAGAAGGGTATTATTGAGTTCGTACAGGAAAAGGAAATAATCAAATACCAACTGTCGACAATTCGACAAAGTTCCGATGTTTGGAATGCGGTGTTATCGGGAGAATGATCAAAATCGGAGGTTACGTGGGTTTAGAATAAGGGTTGTATCTAAGGATTTTGTTGTCTGCCACAATGCACAACGAGCTACAACAGGTTTTAGAATACGCCATTTGCAAAATGCCCGAGGTATAACTATAGTCTCCAGCACCACAAACATTTCAAGATGGTTCAGTGTAACCTTACCAAACTCCTTTTTATTCTATGTATGAATTAGAAATGAAATAGAGAATAAGAAAAGAAATATAAAGTAAAAGAATATTTTATTTAGGTAGATAGAAATAAGAAAGAAAATAATAGATAAATTTTATTGTACTTGTTAGAACTTTAGATTTTTAGTCTTTTAATTACAATTTTCTGATTGTGGTAGTATGGTAAAAATTGGGATCTTCGTCTTAATTGCATCTAATATTTATTATACTGAACTTATGTACACTGAGCATGACATGACAGTTGTAAAAGCAGTGTTACCGGTTAAAAAAATATAAAATAGCTGAATTACAATAACTTTAAAAGGTGTTTTAAGTGTGTTGACTTAATTGTCGAGTTGATGACTCGTGGTAATTCATTGATTTTATGACAATGAAAAGTTTTTTAAAATATGTCTTTTCATTCGCTGGAAATTAATTACTCTCTTGGTCGTTTTTTATAAGATATAAATTAAAATATATTTTTTTATAATAATCAGTTTAAAATATTTTATGTATTAATTATTTATTTACATGTTTTAAATTATTAGTATTTTTTCAATAAATAATAAATGAAATACTATTTGGTTAACTTTATTTTGTATGAAGTTTTAAAATAATAAATATATTATGATGAAATTGATTAAAAAATTAAAAATAATAAAAATATTTATAAAAAAAAATAAGAGTGTGACTCATTGGTGTTAAGGATAATTTTGAAAAATAAAATACTCCTACTATCCTATTTATTTGTCATTTTAGTTAAAAAAAAATATGTCTCATTTTGATTATTGTTTTATAATATCAATAAAGCAAGAAAATATAAAATATAAAAGAAAATTTCTTGTGAAATAAGAAAATATGAAAGAATTATATGTATATCTTTAGGTGTATGTGTGTGAGAGTTTAATTAATATGATAGATAAAGGATGTATTAGAAAATTAAATAATTTTATTTTAATTACACCTTTTTGTCTCTAACTTCTAATTGAGTTAATTAGATATTTCAAATATTTTAATCGTATGATTTTAATCAATCACACTCTAATTGTGTGGATTTGATATCCAAAATACTATAATTATGTGAATTTAGTCTTTTCATCATTTTTTCATTAGATATTTAATATATTTGTACTAATTTTAATCGACTATAGTACATCATCTATTTAAACATCGTTATTCATATGATCTATCGTATCATATGTGAATGTCATAAAATATGTAATTAAATCTAGTAATTTTATTGAAATTTAAAATATTAATTATATATTTTAATCTATGTCAAAACCTTAAATGACCAACAAAATTAATATTAATAATTAAATTAACTAATTTCTTTGGTGAATTAGTTATTTGAATTTTGTAATATTTTGAAAGAAACATTTAATTTTTGGATTAAGATAAAGAGATACCTAATCGTAAATACAAGAAATTTTGAGTACTCTAATGACACAATTGAATGAGATCAAAATCGTTTCTAAAACTAAAATTTGAATTAAGACAATAAATAAATTATATAAATAATATGTTTATACAAATTAATAAATAATGTTTTAATCTATTATTTTTTCTTGACATAGAAATATTTATGATTTTCTTTGATAATTTATTTATATTATACAAAATTACATAATTTTTAAGAAATTAAAAAATAACAAATAATTATTTTTGTCTCATGTCATGTCATCTAGAGAGTAAATTATTTTATAGCAGGTCCAACGAAAATAACTTCTTTCATTCCTATTTATTTTTTTCTCACAAACTAACAGTAAAAATTGGTATGTTATCTCATTTTCACTCTTTCTATTTCCTTCCCTTATATTTCAATGTAAACAAATACATGTGTCGGGTGCAAATATTTCTTTACAAAATATCTGTATTATATATATTTAAATAGAAATACATGATTTATAAAGTAAAATTCTTCCTCTCTCATTTTTTTAATTAAACATTTGTAATATTCTATCTTTTATCTCATTTAGATATGCAACTTACAAATAATTACTGCAAATAGCAAAAAAAAAAAAAAACTATCGATCATCTTAAATTATTATTATTTTTATCTCTAATGCATACTTAATCTTCCCAATTACATATTTCTGTCGATCTAATAGATTTTATCGTTAAAATTTTCTTTTTAATTTTTTTTAATTTTTTTTAATTTAAATAGATTTTTATAATATCAAATAATTAAAAAATGATATACAATTTCTGTGTTAGAAAAAAAAACAATGCAGTAAAAAGATTGTATAGTATAAAAATGTTTTATTTAATGTATTTGTTCCACTCTCTTTTTTATTCATCCAAACAACAAAAAATAAAAGTTGTCTACTTCTTCTTTTTTATTTATGAAGACAAATTTTTTTTTCTATTTCTATATTTTATATTTTTTTCTGATTCTTTATCTCTATTTCACTTATAAAACAAAGAAGTATAAAATACAAAATTTTATAATATAAAAAGTAAAAGGAGAAGAGCGAGAAATATAAGATAAAATATATGATGTAAGAAAAAATAAATTATAAAAAGTATTATAAACATTTATCATATGTATATCATGTGAATCCTCTGAAGCTGTAATAACAAAATAAATTAGAAAAGTTATTAATGTATATAGTGTGAATCATGTGTAGCTATGCTGTTTTACAGCAAAAATATTCACCATTAATTTTACATCAAATAATTATAAAATCTGAGAACATAAAATAAATAAATAAACTATCAATATTTTCTCTTGTTATTTAAAAAATAAAACTTTTAAACAATAAAATTATATAAATATTTTAAAATATTAAATATCTATTAATTTATTTTTTACGTTAATAGAGTTGAGAGATTAATTTGAATAATTTTTAATACCATGATTTCTAATATTTTAAAAATTATTTATATATTTTTATTACTTTAAATATTATTTAAGATAAAAAATCATATTTAAAAAAACAAAATTTAGAATTTACTTTAAAATAAATGTCGTTGTAGTTGGTTATAAAAGGTAATTTCTGTAGAGATCCCGATATCGTGGAGGTGGGTCCACCTCTTGTATAAATCTGTTTATAATTCGGTTCATGACTGATAAACATATTTAATAATTTCTAACTACAAAAACTGACTATATTTTTTTAATATAAATATCAATATATTATACAGTTCTGAAATGAAAAAACAATACATTAAAAGTAATAATAATAATAATAATAATAATACAAAATGTATAAGATGGACAGTAAATAAATTATAAGTAACTAAAATTATCATGAACAACAAACTAAAGTTCTATTAAAAATATCTTTTTTATTAACTAAAATTATAAAATAAAAATTTATAAGACTAAAAGTATAAAAATGTTAAAAGGAGTAGAAATATATTTAAATTTATTTAAAACTTATTAAATAAAAAGTAAAAGTCACAAAATATTTTTTAATAAATTTAAAATAATAAAAAAAATGTTAAAAAGAGTATATTAAAATGTGTTAATATTTATCTGGCAAGAAAGATGGAGAAATAGTATAGGGAGGGGTGAGACCTTGTGGAAGAAGCAAAGGATGATGATGTCCCATCAGGCACGAGGGCGTAGGGAAGTATATTCATGGGCCTCACTTACTATGTTAGCAGGTACCAGCTGAGTTCCTTCCCGACATGATCTCCATCAGTGTGAGGTCCACAGTACAAACATTAACGTTATCATGGACCATCTTTTTCCTTTCTTTACTTTACCCCACTTTCATTTTCTTCAACACGAACCACCATTTATTACCTCCTTCCATCCCTACAAATGTCCTCCTCTACCGGATAAGGTCATAATAAAACCCCTTTTATTTCATACTAATTATTTATATATTTTTTTTTACATCACCTACCAAAAAAAAACTCGTTTCTTATATATTTCTATATGTTATTTTAACTACTTCATGAAAATTATAATTTTAATTAGTAATATTAAATTTGTTAATAATTATATACTTCATTTTACATTACCTTATCAGTTATTATATTTTTACTCAAAAAATTAGAAAAAGTAAGTAATGTAATAAACAATTTAAAAGGAAAAATCTTAAAAAATAAAGATAATATTATTATGCAATCGTTATCATTCATTTTGTCCTGATCTCAAAACAATTTTTGTCTATTTTCTATTCTATAATAATGACTGTCTAGAAACTTCCCCTTTCATTCTATCGTCGAAAAAGACACTTATCTTTGTTTCACCAAAAGAGAGGAACGACAGTTTGAAATATTTTCACTTTTTTTAATTAATTATCCATGCTTAACATAATGACTTGCGTGATTTTCATTTCGCAACAAACAATCCAACGGCTTGAAACTACAATGTTAATCGTGGGTCGTGGCATCATTTAGAAGGACATGTCAACGTCGTGTTCAAACAAGGGCCACATTCCCTGCTAAATGCTAAACTACACTGTTATCAGTTTTTTTTTTTTTCCTAACAAATTCCAACTGTACTTTTTCCAAAATAGCCCCTATATCAAATAGACAAATATCAAAGTGTCCCCTAATTAAAATTAACTTTGAAGTTTGGATATTTTTTATTATTATTATTTTGTATTGGTCTTAATAATACTAGAATTGTATTCTTTGAATAAGATTTTGGGTCGAAATTTTATAGATAAAAAATATAATTAAAAATATTTAAAGTAATTAATAAGTTTGATTAACGAGTCGAATCGATAAATACTATGTGTTTATAAAATGGTAAATAAAAAACTAAAAATATAAATACTAGGCCGATTCCATTCCCTTCCATTGTTACCCCCTCACTTTTTTCTTTCAAAATTCTCTCACTTCTAGTGGGCCAGTCACCGTCCTACCAAGATTCTCAAATTTGATAAATATTACAAACAATTCTTAATTTTAATTTATTATTTATATATAAAGCGAAGATGAAGTTATTTTCAAAAAATGGTTGAATTATTTCGTTGAATAATTTTTTAAATATAATAAATCTTAATGATTCAACCATAAAATATCTCGTGTATATGGTTATATATTATCTCAATGATTATAAATATTAAGTTTTAAATAAATCAGACTTTTTTTTTATATACCACCACATGTATATTTCTCAAGACGTAATACTACTCGAGTAGAGTATATGAATGGCAAAATTCATCATTCAATAATTTAATGCAACTTAATTGTCAGTATTTAAATTCAAATTTGTTTATTAAGTTGAAACAATTATATAATAATAAACAAATCAAACATTTATGTTTAGGTAATTTTATAATTAGTATTTACTTTTATTTTTAAAGATATTGTTAGATGTTATAAATTTTATGTTTTTATATTATTTGCTCTTATTTATATTGATAAATCTGGATAGTAAATATTCTTTTTTGTGTATCGAGAACCGTTAGATCAATGGATATGAAAGGAAAATTCTTGTAACACTTTTTTAGTTAAAACAAGTTATAATTTTATACAAACTCACGTCGCCAATGAGTTCACTTTCTTATCACTACGCTGCTTTAAAAAAAAATGGAAGAGTTATGCATCACTCAAGGTGAGTTATTTTCATAGGTTGTTTTGAATGGATTGCCAGATCAAATTAATTGACGTAAAGGGCGAGTCTTGTCTCAAGTGTAAAGCATATGTTGTGGGTTGTGTTTTTGCTTTGAGGTAAATATTCATAATCTTTTTTTTTTTTCTATCTTTCTTGGGAACAACCCAATTTTGGAGTATGGTTTAGTAAGGACAAGACTCGGCATGGTACTACTATTGTATACGTTCCAAAGTTTGATAAATTTAGGTTTTAGTACTTAAACCAAATATATTTTAATGATGAATTTAGTTATGCTTTAGGTGGTCTAAATTTCATTTAATGTCTTATATTATTTAAAATTATATATTTTTTTTAATAATAATTTTTTAATAGACAATAATGTATGTAACATGATATTATGCTTGTAATAATATATTTATTTTGAAATATATATTTATTTAAATTTTATATTTTTCTTATTTTACGATTTAATCACACAATATCAAAATTAATATATTACAATAATAAGTTAGGTAAACATGATTTTGTCCCTAATTTATGAAGTCTTTATTAAGTTGGGTTAAAAAAAATATCCTAACACACTTTTACGTAGGGACAAAGGTAATTTTGTTTTAACCTATCCTATATTCTCCCTTACAAATTATCCATGACTTAAATATTTTAGAGTTTTATTTGATGATATTTTTACTTATTTCAACCAATTAAGTTAACTTTTGAAAAAGGAAAATATTGCATCTTGTCCATTTTTTTTTATGTTGTGGTTTTGTCTATTTAGGTCATGTGTAATAAAATGTGTTTTAGAATATTTTTTTTCGACTTTAACATTGTTTTGAACTTAATAAAAATATATATTGTGGAGTTTATTTAAAGTTAAGACATGTAGGGTGCAATATTTTTTTTTTCTTCTTTTCTTATTATTGTATTGACATTGTAGATTGTATTTATTTATTCATTTAACATGACATTGTAAAATTTTCATGTGGGTTAAAATACCCATTGTACTTTGTTTGTTAGTAAACTTTTGTTAACAAGAAACAACTCTTACTCAATGATAATTTAGTTTTTTCTTATAATATATATGAATAAATTTTTTGTTAATTTATTACTACATTTTTTTAGATAACCTTATTTGAGTTTGACAAGACTATCACAAATGATAAAAATTTTTATTTGAACCCTTAACATAACTATATATTGTAAATTTAAACTCAAAAGTGTTAAATAAGTTAAAATAATCTTATTTCAATTTATCCACACGCTAAATGCCGATATAAGCCATTTTAACTATGTATAATGATATAATATATAAGCAAAATATTAATTAACCTAATCATTATTTAATGAAAACATCCATAAAAATGTATTTATTTAATTTATATCTTATTTCTAATAATTATATGATTCTCGGGATATCGATCACACGATCTTCTAAGTAAAGAGAGAAAAGAGTATTTCTCTCCCAAACAAATTCCCATAAAATTAGAGTGTTCCATCAATTAAGTAAATATAATTTGGTAATAGAAATTTGTTTAAAATAAAATAAACTAACATTATTAATTAACCTAAATAAATATTTTGTTCTTATATTTAAGTTCCAAATAAGTATTCCAACAAAATGGTTTTGCATTCAATAACTATTTACTACTCACGACTCCTATGAATGCAAAGCAACCAAGATTGTTATAATTTGTTTAATACACTTTGATCAGTGAGTTCTTCCAAATTTGTTCACACACATAAATTTAATTTTTATGTAATTAAAAACAATAATATATTAAAAACAAAAAAATAATAATATTTTTTTTACTTTTTTTGCGGTTCAACCTGCATTCTATTTTTTTGTTGGGCGAGTTAATCCACCTCGATAAGTCGAGTTTTATTTTCAAATTCATTTTTCATCAGCAAATCAAATAACCCCATCCTACTACTCCCAATATAAGGACAGGTTGGATCATGATATCAAATAAAACAAAGCGGAATATTCTAGCCCAATATTAATTACAATGAAATACTACTATTAACCAATATCACAAGTGACGAATTAATGTTGCGATAGACACAATACTCAAAGCTATTATATTGATTATTTATTTTTAAGATAAAATTAGAATAAAAACAATATTTTATTAGAACATGAAAACGTCCGTTAATGTGATTTTTGAATGCTGAAATTTGAATAATTTTGAAATGTTTTCTCTAAAAAATATTAAGAAAAAATGTAAAAAAAATTATGAGAATAAATGACCTCGGACCCTGTGAATTTGCCCGTGTCCACAGAGTACATATATGATTGCTGAAACCATAAACGCACCCACGAAACCGAAAAGGGTTTTGGATTTGCCCCCATGGCCATGCTACTGTCGTGAGCCTGCTTCCGAAAGCATCCGCATCACGAGGCTTTCGCAATGGACGAGGACATTTTCGGTAATTGGCGTAACGTGGCTCCGTGGGCAAAGATCACGAAGCAAAATCTGGTTCAAACCTCGACACGAAACGCACTTCGCCAATGACACTCCTGGCATTTCGCCACGTAGGATCAACACGTGGCGGTTTCGTCCCAAGTCATCGCATTTTTGTCTTCGTTGCCTTTAAATAGTCTACGCTTCCTGATCTGCTCTTTATCCTCTCGTCTCGCCGTCTGCTGCACGAAACCTCGAAACCCATAACCTCACGCAACCAAACACGCCCCTTGCTTCAACTTACCTTGCCGCCGGCGACACACTCGTCGGAAAATTCAACCGACACGCCGCGAAATATGGAGGCTCCGGCGGCCACTGGTGATATTGGGATCCAATTGACGTTGTCGTGCCGCTGCTTGTTTGGGAACTCTAACCGTATCTGGTAGTACAAAATACAAACGCTAAGCAAAAGCGACTTTACTTAGCATAGTTTTCAAGTTATTCCATGCTTCATGTCGTTACCCCGAGGCAGATTATGACTATATAATAATAGGATTAGGAGTAAAAAAACAAGAGAGAAAATCGAAGAGACTTGCTCTGATTTCAGCGTCTACAGTTTTGGCAGATTTTTATTTTTATTTTTTACTTTTTCCTTTTTCTGACTTTCTTCCTCCTCAAATTTTAAAAACGAAGGCGGAGAATCGAGAAAGGTGATTGTGCAGAGCTTCAGAAGTTTAATTACTTTTTTACACAGTTCTGTCTTCTGAGTTCTGAGTTCTGACTCGGATTAAAAATTAAGCTCAAGAATCGGTAATGGAAAAGACGAAGAAGTAAGAGCGCCATATTCCGTTCTGAGCCATCGTCGTCAGTTCGTCACCGTGATGCCTTTTCCGATGAAAATTCAGCCAATCGATTCTCAGGTATTTTCCGACGGGACTCGGCTTGAGCTGTCCAAGCCGGTCGTCAAGTCGCGGCTGAAGCGGCTCCTCGAGCGCCAGTTCTCCGGCGTGCTGCGAAATTCGGCCCCGGAAAAGATCGCCGGCGTGGAAGAACCGCATAACGGCTCCAGTGATTTCGAGCCGAGCTCAGCGTGTTTGGCGAAAATGGTGCAGAGTTTCATCGAGGAGAGTCACGAGAAGCACTCCGTTTCACACCGCAACCGCTGTAACTGCTTCAACAGGAACTATGACGGCAGCTCCGACGACGAGTCGCACTCGCTCGGCGGTTCCGGCGACTCCAATTACTCCTCCGGCGAGGCGTGCGAAGCTCTCAAGGTAAACTGTGGTTCGAGCGGGTTGTGTATGTAATTGAAATCGTTCAAAAGAGAGAATGATTCTGAAAAACGTTTTTCCGTTTTGGACAGGGTTTGGTAGTGTGTGCGAGCGTGTGGGAGAGGAATTTGGTCGCGGACACTGCAAAGATCGTTGAGAAGAATAAGATCTGCAAGCGCAAAGATAATTTCTGCAGAAAGATTGTGACGGACGGTTTGTTATCCCTCGGATACGATGCTTCAATTTGCAAATCTCGCTGGGAAAAATCCCCCTCTTATCCCGCCGGTACTTCCTTTCTCTAATTCTCTTTCCTCTCGGAGCGATGAATTTGAATTAGAATTTAATTGTGTGAAAATTGAAATCAGCGTAAAAAAAAAAAATTGTTGTATTTAGGTTTTAATTATTATATATGATTCTGTGCAGGGGAATATGAATACATAGATGTGATAATAGGAAAAGAGCGAGTTCTAATTGACATTGACTTCAGGTCAGAATTCGAGATTGCTCGATCTACAAAGGCATACAAGACAATTCTCCAGAACCTTCCCTACATATTCGTTGGCACGTGTGATCGATTGCAGAGCATCGTGGCCGTTGTTTCGGAGGCAGCGAAGCAGAGTCTGAAGAAGAAAGGCATGCATGTTCCGCCGTGGAGGAGAGCCGAATATGTGAAAGCGAAGTGGCTCTCTCCTTACATGCGAACTACTTCTGCGCACGGGATCGAAGAAGAGGAGAAGAAGGAAAAACAACAGCTTTTAAAGGAAAATTTATTCGCCGCTGAGACGGAGAGTTCCGGCGAAGATAACAAGGCGGTGATCGAATGGAAGCCACCGGAGCTGAAGCCCAAGGGTTCGCTGTCTGGTGTTAAGGTCGTGACTGGTTTGGCAGTGGTCTTTCATGATGATCATAACCCATAAAATTTTGACTCTTTTTCGGCTTTTTTCTTCTTTAATTTGGTTAAGTGAGGATTAAAATCTATATGACTATATAACTGTAACTTTTCTGTGACCTCCATCCCTTCTGTTTTTTCTTACACACCGGGATGGATTTTACTAATATCAATCAAATAAAGCTGAAATATAACAGTGGTATCAATGAATCATTGTTCTATGTTTCGTTCTAATTATCTATTAATTATTTAATTTCTGAAGTTGTTTGATTCTATCGTGTTTGCTTGAATTCTGGTTCATCATCTTTCCTTCGGGAAGAAGAAATTTGTTGGTGCAGTTTTGGGAAGAAAGGAAAAAAAAAAAAAAGAAAAGAAATGTATGGTCTCATCACTTACGTTTCCTAAATCCATAGTTTACGCAATGCACTCTTGGATCATTTAACCATTTCAGCTTATCTTAGTTGGGTTTTTCTTTGTTCTCTCATGTGTTGCCGTTTGCAGCCTTGTTTAGATACAAAAAAAACTATATAACCGCGAAAATTATTAACCTCCGTCAATTTTGTGGTTACATGCATCATCCTTCAACATAATTAACATACATGCATGAAGTCATTTTAACATTAACAAATGTTGCACACAATCACTTTTTCATGATCTTCAAAGAAGAGAAATTTACACGTTACAACCGTCTCACCTCTTTAAAATTTCGTCATTATCAAGCTTGACGTTCTTATAAATCAAATTAAAAGGAATATGGATGGAAAACAATCAAACAGTTATATTTTAAATTTTATTTCTTTTTAATTATATTATTTGTGCAATAATTTTATATAATAATATTCTATATAATACAGTATCATTTTTTAAAGTTTAAATATAATTTTAATTCCTATTTTTATTTTTATAAAATTTAAAATTATTATTTTGTCATTATAAAATAAATAAATTTTGAAAAGACGAAAATAAAAAGTTTTATAAGAAATATAAACGAAATTTAGTTTTAGATTTTGGAAAAAAAAATACCTTATAAAAATTATAAAAAAAATATTTATTTTACAGAATTAAAAACAATAATTTTAAATTTTATAAAAGTAAAAAAATTATCACTAATTATTTTTTATTTTTTAATTTTTTTATATACAAACTGGAATGTAATCATACTTCTGTTTGTTGCTTTTTGCATAGTAAATTATGTTACTCTCACGAAACTACTGTTCCTACCGTTTACTTTACCTTATGAACTTTATTTTGTCGTATACGCGCCTCGTACCAAATCGAGTGTCTTCAGAACCGAATGTACTCAGCTTTTCATTTTTTATTTAATTACTATTATTTATTACGTTTTTAATTTGACTACAGTTCTGTACAATAGCAGACAATTCTGTCCCTTTGTATTTTAGCCATGTCATAATTAATCTACTACTTATAGTAATTGATTTCAGATCGAGCAGATAAACTTATCTTTTTGGTAAAAAGAATAAAAATCTCTTATATTTTTTTTTTAAGCAATAGGTAGGTGTGCTAACTCTCTGACACACAATATAATATGCTATAATATTGACATCTCACTCTCGTTATTATCATATCAATATCATCAATTTTTATATAAAAAAAAAGTAGTTTTTTTTATAATGAAAAATGATATTTGTCTATAACAGCGTACACTTGTACTCCTATTGGAGGAAATAGTGAAATAATATAACGGGTTCTATGATTAAAAAAGTAAAAATAAAAATCATTTTAAAATGTATAAATATCATTCTTAGGTAATTTTTCAAATGAGTCATAAGTACAATTATAGAGTTTGTTGGTGGTGACCGTCCCTCTATTATTTTAAGAATCATTAATTACTTTCGGAAAGTAACATCTCACCTACTCTATTTAACCCATTTTGCTATATTTTTTCTCATTGTGTGTTGCAAATATTAGTTAGGTATATAAATAATAATTTGATTATACGATCTCTGTAGATATAATTAAATATATTTCTAAATTCATAAATATAAGTAAATAGTAATTATTATCTTAAATTATTATTTCAATAATATAAATTTTATCTAATTTGTATTAGACCAAATTTATTGATCTTAATTTTATTAACTCTTCTCTCACAATTTTCGTGTAAATCTTATGATATACATTATAACATGCATAATTGTAAGATTAATTCCTTAATTCAGGAATGATGATTAACTAAATTAAGTCTTTGTTGAGTTAGGTGGCCTATAAATGTGACTATCTCGAGACAATTGAAGTTGACTATTTTTTTTGTCAAAAAAAAATTAACTATTTTTATTTTTTTTACGGGTTTTTATAAAATCATATTCATTAATCTCCATCTAAGTGCCCAGACAATCATCACTTGGAAACAAATCATTTCAACCAAACAAACTCCTTTAAAAGATAATACATGTACTGAAAAAATAACTTGCAATGCATGCAAGTCATTCGGCATGGTTAATTAATATGAACAAATATATTATTTCATATAAATGATGTTTTTCGTTTAAAAAATCTTAATGATCAAATCATAAGAAGGTAGGTTGATGATTCTAAATTTCTAATCACACAATAGTCATTTTCTTATCAATAATGACTTGGAATTTTCAACTTCTCTGAGCACAATTAATATGGTAAGTTTATTCGTGTTGATAGTAACTATTTGAATGTCATAATTATTTGTTAGTGCTATTATAGAAAAAAAAAAAAAAAGCTAATACCTGTTTGTTAACGCTAATATTGCAGTTGCAAGATTCAAGGTATAAAACATTTTGCTTTTATATATAATAATCTCCTAATAACTAAGTTTGTTTATTTGCCTAGAGATTTGAGAAGCCGGAGGCTATGAGGTTGAAAGACGAGCCAAGAGGAATAACGTGCAATTCAATCAATTGACACCAAAGATTTTGATAAAATAACATCTATAATTATTTTAAAATAAAAGTTTGTCAGTTTAATTATTAAATCGTGAGACATTATCTTAATTTATATATATATATATATATATATATATATATATATATATATATATTAATTTGTGTAACTTTAAGATATACATTTATTTTATATAACTATAATATATAATAAATAAATCTTTCTAAATATATAAATTATATTATAATTTATAAAAAATAAAAAATTAAATATATAAATTATATTTTAAATTTATGATAATAATTTAGGTTGTGATAAAAAGTATCTTTAATCATTGGTATTTTTATATTAAATTTTAATTTAAAAATAAAGATAAAAATAGTATATTAAAAATAAGAGATTTAAATAAAAATTCTTGAATTTTTTTTTTTTCTTAAATGACAACTTTTATGACGTTTTATATATATATATATATATATATATATATATATATATATATATATATAATAAGGAAAATTGTCAAATTATTATAAAAATGACATAAAGAGGATTATTTTTTATCATCATCATTCATTTTACTATAATATAACATATAAGATGTATCATTTTTATAATAATTAATTTTGTAAGAAAATGAATGATGAATATAGAGAGTAATTATACTATTTAAATAATTTTATTATTCTTTATGTATGTGTGTATATGTGTATATATGCACTCAGAAACATTAATTAATTCGTTTATTTTTTTTAGTTGTATGCATTAGCATTGTATACCACAAAATTTTGAACTAAAAAACCTAATTATTTTTTAATTCTCTATTTTAAGTATAATATAGTAATTTAATATTTATTTTTAAAATCTTATTTTTTTCTCTCCTCCCTCATATCTCAATTATGAATCATTAATGCATTTTTATTTTTTCTCTCCACTCTTATCTAGTATATCTATCTCTTTCTTCTGTTCTCACATTACCACCATATACATGTACATTTGGTGCAACATTAATTCTACTGATTTGCATATAGAAAAAATTATAGAAAAATAGTAAAAAAATATATGAAAATGGATAATGAATCATTTATCCTTTTTAAATTATTTTGTTAATATGATGAGAGAAAATAAATTTACAATAAGAAGTTGAAAGAATTATTCAAACAAGTTAAAGAATATAAAAGGGAGAGAGATGCTTAACATAAGGGAGAAAAAAAAGAAGAAAATATTTTAGTTATTATTATCCATATTTGAGATACATATTTGAGATACAAGATATGAAAGATGAGAAAGAAAATAAAAATTAATAAAAAATAAGAGAGAGAATGCAATCAGTACGAGGGAAATGTAAGATAAATTAAAAAATTAATAAAAAAGATAAAAAATGGAAAATAATAGAAGCGACAAAAAAGAATGCAAGTTGAAAGAAGATGGAAAAATTAAGGAATTAAAAAGAAATATAATTTTTTATTTTCCCTATAGACATAGACAGAAGAGAAAAAAATGAAGTTATTCAAATAATATCTTTTAAGAAAGTTATTTCTATTTTTTTGTTTTATTGCAATTTAATAATTATAATAAGTGATGCTAGATAGTAAGAAAATTAAATATGATATATATATAGAGAGGGTCATGGAAAAATATTTAATTTATTTTAATAACATTACATATTTCATGAACAGAAATAAGTATAAAATACAGCATAAAATCGTGATTGAATTAAACAAAGCCAGATTGTATGCATGTACTTTGTTAATGATCATGTGTCACAATGCAAAATGCTTTTTCTCAAAGCTGTCAGGTTCTTTCTCTACCATCTAAAAGAGATACCATTTGAACTTGCTGCGTCGAAGGCCTCGAGAGTTCCTTCGCCTTTTCTAAAGTCCCAAATAATAAGGTGCTTGCTGCACAAGTCAATCATTTTTTCAAACTTCTAGCTTTAGTATGATTATCTTTTTCACTTTAGCTATACTGTAATGTGTAAATGCGTTCATCCCCACTCCACAAATACAATAAAGTACGAAATGTGTCCACCATCTAGTATCCACATTGTAAACATAGCTAAAACTCAAATTCTTTTTTTAACAGGGTGAACAAGTAAAGAATCAGTTACTTTAGTGTGACAGACTTAGGGAAGAATGTTAACAGGATATATAATATTATATGAAGTGTTAATTGTTGAACATGTCAGCGCGGTAATATAATTAATAGTACTTTATATAAAGATAAATTAATATATTTTTAATTATAAAATATATAATTTTTAAAATATATTAATTATTAACTTTTTTTAATATTTCTATTTTTATATTTTTAATTTGCTGTGATAACTATTTAAAAGACATTTACTCGTTCTGCATTCAAGAGGATATAATTTGATTTAAGTTAAATTTGAGTATTTTTATTTATAATTATTTTAGCATTTCAAAACTTATTTTATTTATAGGTGATTATTTTTTGAAGAAAATTATTATTTAAATTATTTAATTTTATAGATATTTTAGAATAACTTAAAATTATGTTAGTATTTATTATCATTATTATTTTATAAATATGAATTTACTTGACTGAAGACTAATCTGTACCAAAATTTGGCTATCTATTTTTAATAAATTTTTTTAATTATATTTTTATATCCAAAAAAATTTAATTTAATATTTTGTTTAAGATATTCGTTGTAGACATTGATAATTTTATATTAGTTTTAATTAAATTAATTATTTATTTGTTATAGAAAAGGTAGGAGGTAGTATTATTTTATCCGAGAAGAAATTTAATAGTGACTGCTTACTTGTGTGTTAACTTGGCATTAATTATATGTGAAGCTGTGCATGCTTAATTATACCCGTTGAATGGGGACCAGTGGACCACAGAAGACAAACAGAGACCTAACCTAATCTAAAGCAGGGTGAGATCAGCACTTGGCTACTTGTTTCAATCCACAAGTTAATTTTTTTAGGAGAAAAGAAAAAGAGCAGCAAATGCAAGAAAAACATAAAAAAGGAAAAAAGAAAAGGGGAAGGATTCTTTCCCGTGAGTTGAGATGGAGTTTCAAAGCTCTATGAGTACGCGTAAACAATATTGCAACATAAGTGTGTGTCGGTGCAAAAGACACACGAGAGTATCGTTTCATGCTTGATGATGATGATGATTGATGAATGCTTGCACACCACACACCATGTTTTCTGACTCCTCCACTCCTCTTCTGTTGAACCTTGGTCACATTTTTATTTTTCTCGCCAAGAACAATTTTGTCACATCCTCAAAAAGAAGAGGGAAAAAATATAACAGGTTTTGTGATTAAAAAAATCAGGATAAATTAATTTTAAATGTGAATAAATCCTATCATATTATCAGCAAAGAAAACAAATTGATAGAAATATACTCTACTTTTTAGGGTAAGATGTGTGGGAAATAAAGATATGTAAATATCATTTTACTTTTTAGTTGAGCAAAAAATTTATTTGGGAGTACTTGGGTGACCACTCCCACCCTGTGTTGGACAACCATAAAGACACTTGTAAGTCTGTTTGGATTGAATATTTATAAACATCGTTGTTGATTAACAAATATTATTCCTGTTTTTACCATTGGATGTGGTCAGAAGTGTCTGCCAATTTGCGTACTTGGGTGCAGAACTATAATACTGATACTGAGGGTGAAATACGAATTTTAATAGGACTGTACTCATATTTTTTAAACATAATTTAACAGGTACTTTTGAAATTTCAACTAATTTCGAGGACCACCATCTCCTTCAATGCCATTATGACGAGGTAGTTCCGCCCTAAATTTGCATTTAAACATGACAGAAGAAATTATATATAGTTTTTATTCATAATATATTTAAAAATAAGAGTATATATGTGATATATAATATATTCTATCAACTATTAATGATTCATTTCTTAAAAGTAATAAAAGTTAAAAATACATAAAACAATTTTATCATTACATTTTAATGTATAAATAAATAGATGCCACAGCCCGGTTTGATGTACTTACACACTATACAAGACGTGGAGTATTGTTTAAGTGTTGGCCCAAAAAAAAGGGATAAGATGTTTCTTTGGAGCCCATTAAAAGATTTAATCACAATGACAAACCCCAAAATGAAATGTGGTATGTGTTTCTTTGGAGCCCATTATAATTATTTATTAAAAGATTAATGGGTGATATTTTAATAATTTAGAAAACTAATTTTATAATTTACTATATATATATTTATTATATTTCAATTAGTAATTATATTTATATTTTATTTTTTACATAGGACTTAAATTTTTATTTGTATTTATATAGTCTTAGTCAAACTCAACAACATCAGAGACCCATCATGAAATGTCATGTTTGTATTTATCTCTTTATACATATGACATGTATTTTGGAGGAGACCATTCTATTCAAGTTGATATGATTATTACGAGTGAAAAGTATTCCCTCCAATAAAAGAGATATTTAAAATAAAATATAACATCTCTTTATATTTAGCTTTCTCCCATAAAAATGTTCAATTTTTTTGTTACCTACGATCACAGCTTTGCAAGAAATGTTTTTACCTCAATTGAACTTCATATAATTATAAGATAAAAATTTCCAATATATATATCAAATCTAAAAATAGTCATGCACTTTTAAATGAATCATTCACTCAGATGTATTGAAAGAGGTTCGAAACTTAATATTTATATAATTTTTATTAATAGGTGGTTTAGTGCGATGAAAAATCCATTTTATTTATTATAACACCTATAATTTTCTGTTACTAATTTTTAGAAAAAATTCACAAAATTCGCTTTAGTCTGACTGATTGTATTTAGTGGAATTTTCTTTTACAAGGTCGTCATTTTAATCCACAAAATTTGAACTTTTACTTAAATGTTCCAAATCTAATTACTACTAGGACCAAGTTGGTACTAAAATACAATTTGAGGAAAAAAAATTTAAATACCTCTTACCAAATAAGGTTTATGGAGAAAGAAAAATGTTTTACAAAACTTATAAGCCTAATTTTTAAGTTTATTTTTTATGTCCAAAAAAATAATCCTGTATCTAACAATACGTCATAGTATTTTGGTAAGTTATAATATTGATTATACCAATAATCATATTATGCGTTGTACTAATTAAATGTTATATTGTGATATATTATTTTAAATGAGAATAAAACTTCTCAAAGAAACAATGCATCAATTTTTTTATATAAAAGTAAATATATATATTATAATGTTTTATATTTATAACTATATAAATTGTCGTTTTTTTTAATAATTTGAACACGGATTAAATTACTGAAAATGAATTCATTTGAGTAGCATGGTTTTACATTTCTCTAAGATATTTTTTTCAAAGCTTTGCTTGAAGAGATAAAAAAAAAACCCAGCATATTTAGCAAGTTATTTCGGTTAGTTTATGACTTACAGTATTTGATTAATTTATAAGTTTGTTCAATCATAATATAGGTATTTGATAAACAATTTATCCCACTAACTTATAGGTTACATTTTGAAAAATAACTATTAAGTTAGTTGAAAATTAAAAGTTTAATATTTAGCTTAAATTTCTATTTGAAAGCTCAAAGTTATTAAACTAGTATGACATATATAAGAAATGTTTAATAAAAGTAATTATTGAACAGGTCAAGAAATATAAAATAACATAAAAATATATATTTATAAGATTTTTTATACATTTTTCTATTTTATAGACACAAGTTTATTTTAGGTAATTATAATTATATTTGAACATTTTGTTTTACATAACTTTTATAATTAAAAAAAATAGTGTGATATTAAAATATTTTTATTAGAACAAAGACTGTAATATTAAATGAGGCAATAAATAAGAAAATTTTTATTAAAGTATTGGGGATAGAAATTAAAAAAATAATAACAAGTTATTAGTTCTAATACTATTTAAAGTGATATATAAAAAAATGTGATATGTTGGTGAGATAAGCTTATTTATCAAACACTTTCACTTTGGTTACACAAACTTATAAATTAACAAACTAATTGAACTGACTTACATATACTCATTATCAAATTATCATGAATAATGTTAACAAATTTTCGTAAAACTTTATTCCTCAAATGAGATCGTAGAACATCGAATCATTAAATGTAACAAATAGATGCATAATTTAAATTTGGACTGTAAGAAAAAAATCATAAAATAAATTTAACAAATATACAAATAATACTGAGTTTTATTGTGATTAATTTTATGTTTTATCTTTTTATAACGTGGCATTATTGTTCAGTTGATAAGTAGCATATAAGGATTTCGATTCACATCCATTTCCATGGATGATCAATCTATATATTTAACTATAAAACATTTTAAAGATCAGATATTTTTAAGTAATTAAAATGTGTAAATTACTTGTTAAATTATCATAATCCATTTTTGTATAATTTTGTGTTTTTGGTAATAATGTAATTTTATTTTATACCTGTGAGACATTATTGATTTATGGTAATGTTTTATTAATTTTAATCTTGAAAGACTTCTTTAAAAAAAAATTATTAGAATTGTTAACATTATGCTATAAATAGTACGTGTAATTGGAATAAAATATTTGTTTATGTAATTGAATAGGTTAAATGTTGTATTAAAACTTTGAATTATTAAAATATTAAAAACTGAAAAGAACATATTAGAGAAACATAACTGGTTCATGCTTGTTTATGAATAATCTTAGAACAGCATTTTCAAAATATTAATATCTTTGGTAAGATATAACAAGATGGTAAAATATTTCTTCTCTCATGATCCTTTTTTTTTTGCTTATAATTGAAAAATTATTAAATTATTTTCTAAATAACTTTTATTTTCTCATGTTATTCTGAACTTTTGAATTTTTTAAATATACAGAAACTACAAATATTTTAAAATCACTTGTAACCCAATATATAGAATAATAGAAACATACACAGGATAATTAACGTTTATTCCTTCGAGTCTGAAATATAAGAAAAATAATAATAATTTGTGTTGATTAAGAAAATCAGTGAACATAATTTTTTTATAAACTACTTTTTATTAAAACTTGATATTAGTAATAAAACATATCATTAAAAATAAATTTTCTATTAAATACAAAAATGTTTTAGAGATAATTTTATTAAATAAGATAAAATTAATTAATTAATTAATATATATATATTTAAAATTGATATAGATTTTTTTATTTGAGATCCACATAATTAGTCTTTTGGAGGTTTTGATTTATTTCTAAGCTTGTAACACTAAATAATGAGAGATGTATATTTTATTTTTGAATAATAAGATAGGAAAAAGGTAATTAATTCAGACAGAGAGGTTACGCTTCACGTATTGTAAGACTCACCTTTCAAAAAGGGACGAAGGAGAAGTTTTTTGTTTTAAATCTTTATCCCTATTACTACTACTCATTCCTAATTAATGATTTTATTCTTGTGATGAAATAATTAATAATGCCCATTTCTATTTCTAAATTTTAGTTGTTTAAGGTATTTGTACACAAATTAAAAAAATATAACCAATTAAAATTTTTAATTTATATAAACGTAGACTAAAATACCAATTATTATTTTACAAATTTCCATACTATTTTAAACTACTCCGTGTATAACTTATTTCAATATATAATTATTCTTTTTTTTCTTTAAATTTATGAAAAATATTATCATCGGACAATATACATGTCCCGCGATTATAATTGTACCTCTGGTGTAGGTAATTAAGTGCTTAGACACACACACACAAAAAAAGTAACGTGTTCATTTCTAATGTAAGAAGTAGTATTAACACTCCAATATAAATAATTTATGATAAATTAATTAATTTTTCTTCTTAATTACTCCACTATACGTAAGGGTATAATTAAAAAATATACAATTTCATCTTGGATTTTTAACATAACCAAGATTTGAAACAAAGATAAAATGCTAAAACGAACATAATTTAGGAATGAAAAGAGTAATTTTTAAACTAGAATCATAGTTTTTTCTTGCTTTACACTTGGATTGGTCATTTTTTTTAATGAAGGAATCTAATAAGAAAACTAAATACAATAGAGAGATATTATTTAGTTAGTGGTATTTTACAGGAATGTCAAAGATGTTATTTATTCGCCTTTGCTAGCTGCCTTGCTCAATTATTCATGCATAACTCATCACCATTATCGACGGGCTTCACATTGTTGTTACTATGAGTTTCTAATATATATAAGTTGAGTTTGACTAAAAATATGCTATCAGACTTTCTCATAGAAGGTTGCTCTTCTCATCATTCGATGTCTCCTATAGTCTCCTTTTCATGAAATTGATATAGTCACAACCTCACTTTTGTGACTTGATGGCATATATAGAGGGAAGCGAATTTCGTTGAAGATGCTTTAGTTAATCATGCTAAGATCATGAACGTGGATATTACACTATTACCATATTTGAATTTTCTCCTATTTCTTTTATCTTTGTCTTTGTTGACGGATGCGTCTAATAATTGTCTTTGTCATTTGCTGATTGTTTGATTCTTTATTCTTATAATTAATAATTTTCTAAATAATGTGACTAAAAAAAATATCTTAAGTTTTAATATATATAATGTAAAAATAAGAATGTCAAATAATTTTTAATTGAGTTTAAAGTCTGAAAATTTGTCATATGTCAAACCAATTCTTTTATGAATTACAAAATTATTGGTTGACTTATTCAACTAGACCAAATTGATTTGTTTTATTGTTTTTTTTTTCTACTTTTATACAAAATTTATAAGAAAATTTTAAAAAATATTATAGATCAAATAGGCCTAATTGCATAGAGAATAATATTTCTATAAAAAATTTAAACATATAATTTAGTCTTTATATATGTCATTAATTTTCAATTTAATTTTTAATTTTCTTCCACATTTTCAATTTGATTTCTATATGTAATGATTAAATTAAGAATGTATTACATGTAAAGAGACTAGATTAAAGATGTAAAAGAGAGTTAATGATCCATGTATAATGATAGAGACCAAATTAAATAAATTTTTATGTACATAGACTAAATTAAAATTAAAAAAAAAATAAAATTATATGTTTAACTTAAAAGAAATTAACAAAAATATATGGAGTGGTGCAAAATGCAAACAAAGGGTGTGAATTGTATGTTTTTGGGCCGATCGTTCTTGGTCCTTTTTCTTCTCTGTGCCGGGCCTTTCTTTTTCAAGGACTCGTTCTACCGCTGACAAAAGAAACGTATCTCAATCTCGAGGTCTTCCTTCAGATCCCAATTTTCTTACACATTCTTCTCTTCGTCATGAATAATACCATTGCTTCGACCCTGCAACTGCGACTACAATCCCCTTTCTTTCGATTTCGCCGATAGACACTGTTACGTCTCTCTCCGCATTATGGATTCTCCATTTCTGCTTTTGTTTCTGAGTCTCCTCTTCCTCTCTCTCTCTCATACTCTCTCCCTCTCCATTGACGATTTCCACCAAGCGTGAGTCATTTACTATTTATTTCATTTCTTTCGTTTTCTTCCTCTGTTCAACTTGCATTGAAGTTTCTCTCGCATTTCCGAGATCTTGTAACTGATAACCGTTGGAGCCTCCCAAACTTTGCTTTTGTTAGCATTTTAGATCCTCGCTATACTTTCATTGTTTTCCTCATTCATCACGCGACGTGAATTTCACTCGGTGGTATCAATTGTAACACGGTTTCACACACACGCAAAGAGGTGATGGGATGAATTTTTGTCAGTAACATGGGAGATATGTTGATTGTACTGTTATAGGCTCGTTGAATAATTCAAAATACGAATAGAGGAAAAAGAGGCACACTGTAGACTTTCCAAATGAGAACTTTACCTCTGAAGTTGTGTTGGTATGTATAGATTTAGTGCGGTGTTGTCTTTGCATTAGAGTGACGCCAACGGTAACATTTTTACTCTGTATATATTTCTATGAAGTTTGAAGGTCGTACCCAATATTCTGGGGCTGGGACTCGTTTGTTGTTATTGTTAGTGATTTGTACGAATTGTAAGCAGCTTTTCTTTGTTGCTTCTATTATAAGCATGGTTTTAGTGACCTCCTCTAGGGTGTTGAATTGCCGAGTTTCTTTGGTTTTCTGTCAAGTGTTTTTTATTTTTTGATTTTAAGTTGGGGTGAGCTTCCCTTATTCTTGCCCAATTTCTGTATGTACAGCTTTCCCATTGTGGAACCTGATCCTGGTCACACAAAACTTCGTCTTTCAAGAGAAGGTTTGGAGGCAATTGAGAGAATAACCAACCCCATTGCAGCAGTGGCAGTATGTTGGACTGAAACTTTAAAGCATGCTTTATTTGTGATTTTGGATTCTACCTGATGTTTAATATGGGATGGTCTGATTGATTCATGATGGAGGGATTGGCTAATATTTTGTTGATTAACATTATCAATGTGTGTTGTCACAGAGTGCTGATTGCTATGTGAACGAATGTTTGCTCTCATTTGTTTGTTCTAACACTTGCTAAGCAGTAGCAAGCCAGCAGTTGATTCAACTTGAAACATGAATGTAAAGTTAAAGGCATCTGACCTCATGCACAGTTGCACTTGATACAAAGTGTGGCCATATAAACATGTTTGAATGAATTGGTCTTTTATGAATTATTACAATGCAAGTGTTGTCCAACTCGCTCAACTTCCAAATTTCATAAATTAAGAGAATCATTTTCTATCCCAAAAGATGAGACAAAAAACTTAAGTTTTAGGGATTAAAATTAATGGAAGGTTAAAATATCTAAACAATTTGACGATCCAATCTCTCTGCACCTCCACATAACGTGAATCTTAATATTTGTTCTCTCAAGTGGTTTTAGTTTTACACTTCCTCTTTGAATCAGGATCATCAGGTCATGTTATGAGAGAAAAGGACACAAAAACAATTATATTAAGACCCACCGTCATTTATGTGGGGGTCCATTAATTTTGCTTGTGTTTTTCTCTCTCATGACATAACCCTCCCATCTTATTAAGTAACATGAGAGAATCCTGATCATTTCTCTTCTCAAGTGTATCTAAATAGTTTACATGTTAGATAAGTGTAAATCTATTAGTTCAGGACTGAAGCCTTATTTTGTGAAGATATATTCGTCTTCTTTTGTTTCATTTCTCCCCTTCTTATTGCCTTCTTTTGTCCTTTCCTGAATTGTTTCCTTGTGCTGTGGTTTTACAAATAACAACCTGTGTGAGTTTGTAATTGATGATTTTTTAATATTTTGGTAACTCCTCTGTCGTATTAATTTGATTAGTGATTCATATTGAAGTAAACTAGTGTAGTATTGAAGAAATGTTGTTAGTTCACTGTTTACCTGTTTATGGGCTTAACTTTTTATCATTTTATGGTTGTTTTTATCAGGTGATTGGGCCGTATCGTTCTGGAAAATCTTTTTTGCTTAATCAACTTCTCTCTCTTTCTTGTTATGAAGGTGTATCTTTTATAGCTACTAGATTTTACTCTTATTACCCAAATTTTAGGATTTTTTTGGTGTAAATGTTGGTTTTAGGTTTAACATGATATGTTTTTTTGTTAGGGTTTGGTGTTGGGCACATGCGTGACACCAAGACAAAAGGTAGATAGAGTTTGCCATTTTTCTCATGGATATGCTTACTTGGATTTGGATATAATATTTTACAATCTTTTTTTTAATCTTTTGGTTCACATCTTCAGGAATATGGGTTTGGGGAACACCTATAGATTTGGATATCAATGGAGTTAGAACTTCTGTCTTTTACCTTGATACAGAAGGATTTGAAAGTGTTGGGAAGTCCAATGTATATGATGATCGGTAATTGCTTTTTGATCATGCTTTCTGTGTTCTGTTGTTGAATCATCTATGATTTTTTAGTTGGCTTTTTCTTGTGTTTGCAGGATATTTGCTCTGGCAACTGTCTTGAGTTCTGTGCTTATATATAATTTGCCTGAGACGGTTAGTTATTGTTGTCATCTCCCAATTTCTTGTTCATTGCTGTTGTTTATCTTGTTGTTATGTTAAATGGACAAAAGAATTAGTATTAGAGATGATTTTAAAGCAAGAATACTGAGTATGGATTGGAGAAAGGATTTGGGAATCCATGAAGTTAAAGCATGTTCAGTCATTAAATAATTTGTGAAAAAATAGAATAGTGGACAAAAATTACCTCTATCAATAATTTGATGACTGCTTCTAATATTATAAATAGTCCTATGATGTGCAACATTGGTTATTGTTAGGGATGTACACCCTTTAGACTTGAGTAGATTTGCTAGGATTTCTAGACACCTGAGACAAACTAATGTTAGAAACTTGGCCCAAATATCAGCAGTTAGTTTGAATATACTCTAAGTTGACCACCGTATTGATAGTTAGTCTATTAGTTAAACAGTGGATAATGTACATTAAGAATAAGAGGGAAACAATAGAGGGTAGATTTCAAACTTAGAATGGAGAGAACCAAGTCTCTCAAATACCTGAGAGAGAGAAAGTATCATTCTTGGCTTCTGATTATGTGTGACTTCAAACCAGGAGAAGAGTTAAAATCTATTTGTTCACCCTATTTCTGGTTCACTTTTATCGACAACTTGCCTTGGTCTGATGTGGACAGAAGAAATATACCTTATACTTGCAATCTAAATATGTAACAAATGTTGGATTACCTTTTGGCTTTGAACCATTGAGCACAGATCAGTTTTTTTATCAAGAAAATTTTCTTATATCAAGTTTCAATTTACTTGGTAGAGATGAATAATCTTGAGCTCCCAACCTGCATATTTCATTTAATTGGATTTTAGGCCAGACTGAAATGTCATCTTTGTCAATTCAGATACGTGAAGCTGACATCTCTCGACTCTCTTTTGCGGTTGAGCTTGCTGAAGAATTTTATGGGAGGTTTGCATCTTGATGAACTTTTTATTTGCTAATAATAATATTATCTTGAATTATCAATGTTGTTCTCGCTATCCTTTTAATATTGCTTTGTAAAACCTCTTCTTTTGGGTGATAAATTATAGTTACTAACTTGTTTGTTTGATTTGCAAATTTTGCACATCCTAAATTTACCACTGTGGTGTGTTGAACAGAGTGAAGGTAAGCCAAGGGCTTTAGTGTTGTTACCATTGATTTAATCTTCCTTCCTTTCTTTATATTATTTATTTTTATTTTTTATGCAAACTTTGTCATTGATAATTTGACTTTTGTTTGAATTTCGGATATTTTATAGGGTCAAGATGTTGCATTTGAACCTGCTAAGCTCTTATGGCTCATCCAACGTGACTTTTTGCGTAAGTTAACTTGAGACATATATTAGAAACTTAGAATTGTGGAAAAAACTTGCTTGAGAGTCATCCCTTCAGCCTTTCAATTATACAGATACACTGCACATGAGAGATCCCCCAAAATATGGGAAGAATCATACATGATCAGGAAAACATTCTAGCCTAATTACCTATTTTATGTACAAATAATAAAAGGAAATATTTACAGCAATCAACAAATAATCTAACATCAGCTCAGCCTATATCAATCAAATCCGCAATGAAATCTCAGCCTCAATCTCACATAATCTAGATAGAAACTCAACACGCCCCCTTAAGTTGGTGCATATAAGTTATACATCCAGCTTGCTACATGTACGACATTCTCAGCTATGAAGATATTTGATGAAGATTTTAGCAAGTTGATAATTGGAACCAACAAAAGATGTAGTGATTTCTTTAGAAACAATCTTCTCATGAACAAAATTGCAATTATTCTCAATGTTTTGTTTGCTTGTGAAAAATAGGATCAGAAGCAATGTGCTAGACTGCTTGATTATCACAGATGAGACTCATATGGCCTACTTGACAAAACTGTAATTCTTGTTGGAGATGTTTCATTAGCCATATGAGTTCAATTGTGGTGATGTCAATGACCCAATGTTTTGTGTTAGAACTAGATCTTGCAACAACATTTTGCTTTTTACATTTTTCATGAGATGAGATTACCTCAAACAACAACACAAGTAGCGAGAGGTAAAATGCCTGACAGTTGGACATTGTGCTCAATCCTCATCCCAATGACAATATCAGCATGACCCTTGTTTGTATAAACCAGATCTTTTCCAAGGGATCCTTTAAGATATCTTAATATTTTGAGTACAACAGCACAATGGCTGTCACGTGAGGATTTAAGAAACTGATTAACCACACAAATGAAATTTGTGAAATGTCTGGCCTCATCATGCTTAGGTTATTCTAGTATTCAAGTTATTCAAGAAACATCAAGATTATCTCAGTAATGAATTATAGGCATTACATCTCTTGCTGCTATGCTTGTCCATTATTAGAGATATAATAAAACCACTCATGAGTCTTCACTTAACAGATTAAGCTTTAGGAGGGTTGGTCCTTGACATGATATTAGAGCCTCTCTGATTAAGTGGTCTAAAGTTTGATCCTTGCATTCCATTCTTCTAATAATAGTTAAATTTCAACATATGGTAAAATAGCCTTGTGCATTGACAGTGCTTCAAGCTCAAAGTGCTCTTGCATGAGCAGACCAGTTAGTTGACCTTGACATCTATCATGTGCACTTTATTGGATGCTGATATTTTCCTGAATTGTCTACAGAAGGGAAATCAGTGCAAGAAATGGTGGATGAAGCTCTTAGACAAGTCCCCAATACTGATGGTTTGTATAATTTCTTGCAGCTTTGCATAAAATTTACTTTTTCCACAGCATGGTTTTCCCTTTGTTTTAAAGCCAATGATCTGATGAAAGGCTTTGTTTACTATTTAATTGCAGGGGACAAAAATATTAACATGGTATTTTATCTTAAATTCAATTTCCAATTATCAGTAATACTAAAACCATGATCTGAATATTTTTTATAATACTAAAAGTCAACTTCATCAGGTCAATCAGATCCGGGATTCATTGGCTATTATGGGTGACAATAGCACTGCCTTTAGCCTACCACAAGTATGTCCGGTTCCTTGGTTCAAGTTTTCTTTTAATTCCTTATCCTTTCAACCCTAATTTGGATTTCTTTATCTGGATTTCTGTTATATGGAGCTTTGAGTGTAAATAAAATGATATGAAGATGGAACTCATCTTAGTTATCTATTGATTTCCAAAGAATAGTGAGTGTTTTTTAACTGTCATTGTGGCATGTTGTCAGTCATATATGTGACAAAGAAAAATAACAATGTTTCTAAGTTATCTGACATTAACATGTTGCCTGGGTGGTTTTCTTCATGCCATCACAATCTCGTGTCTTCTGCTGGAGGACACACACTATTGACTTCTCATTCCACTGTCAAAATTTGGGATTTGAAATTAAACCTAGAAATGCTATTAGTGCCGAAACTTGGCTTGCATTGAATGCTATAATCCAGCACAAATCAAATTATCCGCTCTTCATATTTATAAACATGCTAGTATTTTGGGAAACACCAATGGCAGGTTAAGCTGATAAGGCATATGAGACTATGGGTTATTTATTTGTATGCTTATTTAACAACACTCTTTATTAACATTGTGTGTCATTGGGAAAGACCTTTGGGCTTTTTGGTCATGAAGAGTGATATTGTAGTATTGAAAGTAATTTATTTCAGACACATGAATTCAGGTGTTATTTCAATTAATAATTATCTATAGTTTTCCTTGCATCTTTAATCCACCTGCCTAGCATAGTGTTTGCCATGTATGTATACATATTTCTTGATGGGAAGTTTTGCAATATTAAATGTGCTTGTAATTTTTGTTAAAACCATTGCATTATTTGATTTAACTGATTGTTGAAATTTGACCTTAACAGCCACATCTCCAGCGGACAAAGCTTTGTGATATGAAGGATGGGGAGCTTGATCAATTATATGTCAAGAGAAGGGAGCAATTGAAAGAGCTTGTTGCTAGCAAAATCTCCCCAAAGATTGTACAGGGAAAGACTCTAAATGGGAAGGAGTTTGTCTCCTTCCTGGAGCAGGTACTTAATTTTGGGTTTCCTATTAGAGGAGAAAATAATAGAATTAATCATAGTTGGCTATGGAGTAAAGTATCAAACAGTTTTCCACAGAGTGATACATGTTTCTTTAAATACTAATCTATGGAGAACCTTAACGGAAGGCTCTGCTATCTGCATATTCTCCGATCTCATAATTATTGTACAATAGAATCAGCTGATCAATTAAGTAGGACAAAATATGGCTGAATCTCATATAGTGCTTTATTTCTCTTCATGTCCTTTATCTAATTGCTGGTTTTCTTTGAAAAAAAGATTTGAACATCTTGTGAAGCAGTTCTACTTTTGAATTTAAAAGTTTTTGTGGGGACAATGTAATGGCAAATAATTTAAACAATTGGAAACCAAATTTTCTAATTTATGTCTTCTGCAATTATTTTCGTAGGTGAGAGTAGAATTTATTTGTTTCTCTAGTAATGCTTTTAACCTCATAATTTTACCTTTTTCACTTTCTCCTATAAGAATTTTCTTTTGTGAATATTTCACGTCAGTTCTAATATGGTCAGATTTAGGTTAATTGATTAAAATAAGATAATGCTTTTGATATGACTTCATTCTGTGCATCTCCATTATACCACTTTGTTTTGGCCCTTTAAAATTTAGATACTTGAAGCCTTGAACAAAGGAGAGATTCCATCAACAGGCTCTCTTGTGGAGGTTTTCAACAAGAATATTCTTGAGAAATGTCTGAAGTTATACAGTGAAAAGATGGAGACATTGGTTCTACCTCTTCCTGAGGAATCTCTGCAAGAGGCCCATGATAGATCTAGAGATGAAGTCATGGAAGTCTTTGATCAGCAGCATTTTGGTCGTCACCATGCTAAGAAATCAATTTTGCAGCTGGATGAAGAAATACAAAAGGTATTGTTTGAATTATTATAGTAAACTGAAAGCTCAAAGTATCATTGGTTGTGAATTCAGTTTGCAACTAAATTATATTAGCAAAAGTTAGTTCAGTTATCAAATATATTTTGTTTAGTTTTAAACTAAGGTTCTTTGCAAAATCAAATAAATTAAGTTAATAAATAAATTCTCTTTCCTGGTATTTGATATGTTTGGAAGATCTTGTATTTGATTTCTCATCTTGTTGATGGAGTTTTCAACCAATTATATAGAGCAGTATGTCTGTCTAGAAAATAACAAAGACCTTGTGGCTCATTGAATCTTACCATGGGGTGCACAGTGGGAGAGTCAGAACAGTGAGAAGTTTTAAAGGATCATGTTCCTCTTACTCTTAAGCTTCTCAACATCAATGTCTGATGATATCATCAGGATTATATTTGTTGATTTGGTGATCTTTGGACCTTTGCTCTGCTATGCTATGGTCCTGGAATTTGAATCTGATGATTTGAATTTAAAACTTACCGGGGAAAATTATGCAGGCGTATAAGAATGTTGTTTTGCAAAACGAGTTTCTATCTTCAAAGCTCTGTGAGGCGCTGTACACCAGATGTGAGGACAAAATGGATCAGCTTCAAGTTCTCAAACTTCCATCCTTGGCAAAATTTAATGCAGGTTTTCTACAATGCAATACTAGTTTTGAGCGTGAATGTGTTGGACCTTCAAAAACAAATTATGAGCAACGCATGATGAAGGTCTGGTACAATTAACAGTGTTTTGTCTTTTTCAAATCTATTACTTGTCAGGCTTATTCTTTGCTATTATCACCCTTTGTATTTACTTGAACATTGGAGTTCACGGGGCCTCATCTCAGTACATAGAAATAATTGATTTCATATTTCACGTATTTGTATGTATTTTCTCTATTTTTAGTGGAGGTGTGATAGTATTCCTTACATATTCCAAGTTAACCTTTTTTGCCATATAGTAGGCTTATTTACCATTAAAAATGGAATTGTTTCAATTTTCTATGAAGTAAATTAATTATGCTAATTCATAATTTTCCTGTATTGAAACTGGTTCAAATTCTTAATGTGCCTTAGTGTAACTATTGGATATGCAGATGTTGGGGAAGTCTCGGTCTCTGTTTATAAAGGAGTACAACCATAGGCTCTTCAATTGGCTGGTGGCCTTCTCCCTGGTTATGGTAGTGATTGGCCGCTTTTTTATAAAATTCATTTTGATTGAAATTGGAGCATGGGCACTCTTTATATTTCTGGAGACATACACAAGAATGTTTTGGTCGGCAGAGTCACTTTACTATAACCCAATTTGGCATTTTATAGTTGCAACATGGGAAACTCTTGTTTACAGCCCAATCCTGGATCTTGACAGGTAATTTGAACTTTTTCCTTTGGCACTTCGAAATGAGTTTATATTAGAACCTTTCCATCGGTTGCTTTTAAAACCATTTTAGATATGATTGGTTGGAATTATTACAGTTGGTGATAAAACTTCTGCATTTTGATTAACGTATCTCATATAATGACTTGTTGAAAGCATCAATCGCCAAGTAAAACCAAGGGGTGATTAAAAACATGCGAATGCTTTGGTTTTCCCTTTTTCTTTTGTCTAAATTCCACATTTATTCCATTTTTAATTCATGTTTATTCTTATTAAAATTTTGAATTTAATCCGTTCCATGGTTGTTTTTAACCATGCTCACTATCGTATTTAGTTATGAATAATTATGAAATTCCATGAACTACTGCTAGTTTCATATTGTTATATAATACTTTTGGTGATAAAAACAGATGGGCTATTCCCCTTGGTATAATACTGTCATTGTTTATTCTTTATTGGCGGTGTTACGGGAGAAGGAAATTTGGATCGCAGTGGCTATTACCTTTATACAGAAGCAATAAGAATGGTGCTAATCGATCAAGAACAGACTAAATCTATGATGATGATTGCAGTTGCGGGCATGTTTCAAGAGTTTGGCATGTTGCTCAGCAATTCATCCTATATGGCGAGCTTTTTATTTTATTTTTTTACACGGAGCTCGCCGGCCCCTTTATCTTGGAAAGGTTCCTCTGCAGAGTGTAAAAAGGTGAACAGAGAGTGATTGACCTCTTCGGTAGCTTCTACAACTTCAGCGCCTCAAACATGTTCTTTGTTGCCACAATGGCACTATATTTGATTTTACTTGTGTATTAGTTCGCAATTACTTATATAGGATTTTAGAGTAAATTAAATATTATATACTTTGCTGTGCCTCAATCATGTATGGACGTGTAAACTGGTAGATTTAAAGAAGAAAGGAAAAAAATGTTGATTCTTTGTACTCGTTTTTAGTTGGTGAGTTAGGTTTACAAGTGGAAATAGAATGGATGGCCTATGTGCTATCCTTGATATCGTAACTTATTTTGGGGGATTGTTCACGTTGCGGGATGGGGATAATATTTGCACTCCTTTTTAAATATCTCCAGGCCTGTTTTTTTTTTTTTTTTTTTTTAAATTTTATGATTATTTTTTGGTGTTAGTAATGTAATATTGTAATTCCTGTAAAACTAATACCGATTTGAGTACTACAAGAATTATAAGAGTCGATCACATTAGGCATTAATAGTTACGCCAGCTAGTGACGGCCACTTGGGGATGTTGATAGTTAAAATTGTATTGTTATCCTTTTATTGACCGTGGATCTAGAAATTATAAAATTAGTGATAAAATTAGAGCAGTTTATCTATTTGACATGAAAGTTGGCATTCCAAAGAAAAAGAAGATTTGATCTCTGTAGAAGTGTTTGGGCGATTTTTATTCACTATTTTATATTTGCTGAATTTTAATCTTTCATATTTTGAAAATGTAAAATTTTAGTTTATTTGTTAGTTTGATATTTAATATTAAAAAAATATAAAATTGGAATAATTATCCTAAACATTGTCAAAATGATTGTCCAGTATATCATCTTGAAGATACCATCCTAAACATTATCACCATGTCGTCATTATTATCTAGTACAGTGGGGGTGACATAAAAGATTTCAACTGCAAGTGGTGTAAAATAAGTTGTCAAAGAAATTGACAATTCAAAATGATTATTGGATCCTTCTCACAATGGTGCTTGTGCAGCTGCAAACATATCAAAAAAAATTTGAGTTTCAGGATTAGAATTTTCTTCTATGTTTTCTATATGTTCACTAATTGAGCGTTTAACATGATCCATGATCAACTGCTTGTAAGGATTGAAATCTTCCCTTTGTTCACCACTTGTATAATATGAACCTTCGATCACCATTAGATGAAATTGTGGCAACTGCTCACCATGATTTGTCCACCAATAATAATTCGGATAAACCCTTCCTCGTAAAGATCATATCCCACTTCATCGACAAACTTGAAAACTAAACATTTGCATTTATTGCAAGAACATTTTAGTTTTTCATCTTGTAACTCAAATTTTTCTTGAGTAATAGTAAATTGTAGAAACTCATGTACTCCTTCAATAAACTCGTTCGTCCAATGTTTATTAGCATCTAACCTACGATACATCCACATTCGATTCTCTAAAATATCCATTTTTTTATACTAGGTACACTAAAGTGTATAAACAAACAACTTTTAATAATATCTATCACATTCTTATAATACAAATAAATTTCAAAGAACTCTATTCCATCATAAAGTATTGTTTTCAAATCATATTGAACATAAGTAATATTCTAACAATTCTACTCCATGATAAAGTATTTTCAAATCATATTAAACACAAGTAATATTCTAACAATGCTACTCCATGATAAACTATTGTTTTCAAATCATATTAAACACAAGTAATATTCTAACAATACTACTCAATGATAAACTATTGTTTTCAAATCATATTAAACACAAGTAATATTCTAACAATACTACCCAATGATAAACTATTGTTTTCAAATCATATTAAACACAAGTAATATTCTAACAACTCTACTCCAAGTCTTAAACAATAAAATAAATAGATCATAAACAATAAAATATTATTGAACTTACGTTAACTCCAATTAAATTATATAGTGAGGGGATTTGGCTAAGCAGATCAAAGGACAGTTGATCCTGCAATGTGCTATTGGTTGGCTGGATGCATATTTAAATATACAAATCAGGATAAAATAATAATAATTTGAGAGATAATATTTTTTACAGTAATTATTGATTTAGTTTTTAAACTGTTAAGAGAGGAAATCAATTGAGTTTTAAAGGTAAAAAATTAATCGAGTTTTAAAGATAAAAAATTAATTGAAAGCATATGAAGAAGGTATGCTAGATGATGGTTGAATGAAGTGAAGCTGGAGTATGATATGAACTAATTAAGTGTGTAATTGAATGAGAGTTTGCAAAATTAGTTTTGAAGTATTGTAATTTTATGAAATAAACATGAGTTTAAAGTAAAATGATTTTTATTTGAATAATATATATTAAAAGATTAATTTTCATATAGAATATTTTTTGAAAACTTTTATAATTCAAATTTATTTTGGATCAAAATTGGATGAAAATCTATAGAGATATATACATCTATAAATGAACCCATCACAACAGACACCCATTAGAACATTATACATTTAAGTGTGTACATTTAAATCAGAACATTATACATTTGAGTGTGTGCATTTAAATCATAAAATTATAAATAGATGGATAAGTTTAGATTTTGGCAAAAAAAAGTTCAAACAAAGAAAAAGGAAACAAAGGCAAACTAGTAGAAAGTGGATCAATTTTTAAGTTGTATATAAATAAATGAAGTTTCTTTTACTTTCTTTTCTGATGGGTGTCTATAAAAATAGATCATTTACTTTCTTTTTTTGTCCAAAGAAGTTAAAAAAGCAATGAGACTCATATGCCAAACTTCCTTCGTTTGTCTTCTTCCACCAAGTAAATAAAGGATTAAAATATTTTGAATTTTCCTTCTCTCTTCGTTTATGCTCTGTTGGGTCCCTTGCAAAAACAAACGAAGCTTTAAGTGAAATTAATATTGACCATCATTCATATTACTTTTCTTCAACCCATCAATTTCTCAATTAGGAATGTGCAACAGAAAAAGTAAGAGTTTTACAAAAAAATCAGTGGTTCGTGCCGTTTTGGTTGCGTCGTTGTTGCGTAGTGGTAGTTTGCTGGGTGGTGAGCGACATAGTGGACGGAGCTAGCGCACAGATCTGGTCCAGTTGGGGTACACGTGCCCAAATCTGCTTCTGTCAGTGGTGGATCGCCAGAGTTGGGCGGCTGTGGTCGCCTAGTTGCTGAAGTAGGTAGGGTTGCCGGAGTAGGTGGACTTGTGGCTGGAAAACATGGAGGGAGAGCTCAGATGCTTCACAATTAGTAAAGTTAAAAAATTTTACATGTCATTTACTATAATCCGTGGAAGGAACGTAATTCACAATTGGTAAATTTCATTTACTATAATTCGTGGAAGGAACTTTTAACTTTTAACTTTCATTTTTAAACCTTATTGTATAAAAATGATAATATATATTAATTACATCATATTGTTAGTTTAGAGACATTATATTTATACTAATACTAATTTTAGTTAGACAACGAAAATTTAAACAAGATAATTTGAATGCCTAATATTATTTTCCATTATTAGGTGATATTTTTTTTAATAAATCAAACTTATTATTCAATTAACCTTTAATCCTGTCATTTTCACATTCCTTTCATTTTTTTTCTCCCCATCTTCCCTTTCCAAATCACAAACATATGCATTAAGCTCGTGAAAGAAATAAATATTTCAAAATTTACTTATTTTTGAAAAATGTTTGCAATAAAATAATTGTTACAAGTTATTACAAAACATCATGAGATTTTATTGTTATTAAGAGTTGATTTTGTGTTTTGTTATATTGGTGATGTTTTTAGCACATGCACAGGTACACAACTTCTTTTCATTGTTATTGATTTGTTTTATGATTTTATTTCTCTTATGAGGTTGTGTAATATACTTGATATGTTGAATGATGACGCTCCTTATACCAATATTTATCTTTCCTACCCCTGAATCTAATAAATTTCATTTGCTTATATAAAAAGACATTATAAGATTTTCTTTTTATAATTACACCACTTGATTTTGAGATCATAAAATAGGGTTATGGTTGTTATGTAAGTTTTTTGTAATTCTTTTTAATGCAATATTATTTGTATGTGCAATTTAAGATTGATTATATATTTTTACTAATGTATGAAATTGATTTTCTTTATTATTCAAGTTTGCACTTCTTCAAGTAGAGTTGAAAATTACATTCCTCTAAGTGATTTTGGAGAAATTGAAGTCAATGCACCATAGGAGAACAAAATTAAAGAGAAACCCAAATCTAAATGCAAACTTGTACGTACTTGAATGTTTTTTTTTATGAAAATTGAGCATTACATTTTAATTTTATTATTTTAATATTATACATTTTCATTTTCAAATTTAATTTACTATATTGTAATCACTTGCAAGGAATCTTATATTGTGTGTTTCATTTTCGTAAAAGAAAAAAGAAGTTAATGAAAATAGTAAGTATATGCAAGAGGAGACCACTCCAACTTATCAACATCGACAATACATAGGACTTTATATTTGCATTGAAGGTAATGGAACTAGAGTTTTGGAAACTAATAGTTCCTATGATCCTAAAACGAAATTGTTCAAAGTATGAGTTTTTAATTCATGCAACTAGTCAAATGTATTCATGCTATATGCATTGATTAATGTGTGAACTTCTTTGTATTTATTTATTGTCCATATATCAATACCTAAAGATCATTTACAACATTCTTGTTATATTTTAGTTAAGATAAATATAGATCATTTACAACTTCAGTTAGTTAATTATAAAAACTTTTTAAAATGTTAAGATTATTACATTTCTATATTTTAATTTTTTTTTGTACGTACATTGTTATATTTAATTAATTAAGTTGTTTACTAACAATTATTTGGGTATAGATTGGGTATGATGATGATGACACAGAAAATATAGAGCACGATAAGGTTCTGAAAAGTATTGCAACTGCTAAAGACATATATGAGACTTGACAAACACTATTACCAAGGTATAACAATAGATAATCTACCTTAACATTTTCTAGCAAATAGATAAAGTTCTCAATAGAAATTGGATATAAATCCATCTATTAGAGTACTGTAATTAGTTTTGACTTATTCTTTCTTCATTCATGAGTGTGCGTTTAATTTATGATGAACTGTATATAATTGTAGTAATAGTTTAGATAAGACTATTGATGAAGAAAAGCAAAATGCTACATCAAGCAAAGAAGAATAAACTCCAACAAGGAAGAAAGAAAAAGTACTTCCAAGTAAGAAGGAAGGTTCTTGTGTTGCCTCCAACCCAGGCTTTGAATAACTAGCAACAAATATTATTAATGACACTATATAAAGGACCATGATTTGCTTTTTGGTTTGACTACGTAATCTTATAATTTCTACAATAGTATTTGTCTAAATACACAAACAAACACCTCTATGATACTTATTATTTATTTTTATCTCTTTTTTCTTATCATATATTATATTATCTATCATATTTATAATTTTCTATTTTCTATTTTCTATTTTTTTTTTTTTTCTCTTAGTGTCTACTAATATGTGTGTCCACGCATCATTTTCCTAACTTTTAAGCTCAAAATTTATTACTTAGCATGACAAAATATAGTTGCGGCCAAAATATTTTCTTTAATAATGATTTTTCTCACATTAATTTGGGTTTGAACTATTAGAGTTAGTGCGCAAAAATGAATAGTTAGCTAGGCAAAAACCTCTAGTTCCATTTGATGACATTCTTTGGAGCCAATTCCATTTGATTATATTCTTTGGAGCCCATTAGGTTAGGATAGGATATATGAACAATAAACAATAGAATAAAAATAGAATACGATAAGAACTTGATAAACTTTAGTCATATCCAACATTTGGTGCATATTAGATAATGATAGAATATGATGTAAAGTATGTCTAAATGATAAAATTATTGTTTCGTTCAAATTACATAATTTTCTAAAAAAATAATTTTAATTTAATTGTTTAATTTTTCAAACTATAAAAATTAAAATTAAAATTTGCTAATATATTCCTTTTGTAAAAAAAGAAGTGGATGTATGTTAGCAAACCACACAAAACTAACACATATCTATTTTTTTAGAAGAAATTAAAACTATTAGATTAAAAAATAAAATATGAGATGAATAATATCTCTTTTAAAATTATTTGTGGAGTAACTTTATCTCTCTCCCTATATGTGAAAATAGCCAATAATAACTTTTTGATATGAATTTGCCTAAGGAGGACAAAGTAGGAGACATGAATGTGCAAAGCCCCATAAAAGGAGGATGAAGAGCTGCCAAGAAGCTTGTGTACGGCTCATTGAGAGACTTCAAAGAGGGAGGATGAAGAGGCTCCAAGAGGAATTATAGAAACTCCTAGTTTTAAAGGAGGAGAAGGAGCTAAATAAGACTCTACATTTTTATATATATATATATATATTGTAGGCCAAGTGGAGAGACATGTAGATCAAAAGTAGTTCTTTGTATATGATTTCTTGGGCTTGTATTGGTTCATTTATATAAAGTTGTGAACCTTTGTTTTTCATTTAGGAATTAACCTTAAACTTGGGAAGCTAGTTGTTAGGATTTTAGTGATGATTTTTTTTCCACCACTAGAGCAATTGTTGTTGTTGCTAACTCTGTCGCTATCGAGTTTTTGACCTAATTCCTTCATTGGGAGAACACTTAAGTGAAAAGAAAGCTTATAAGGGAAGCTTGGAAGGTTATCCAAGCTTCTTAGGTAATCCTTGGAGAGGAAAGCTTTCTAAGCACACATTACTTAACCTTGAAGCTTCCCAAGCACACCTTACTTATCTTTGAAGCTTTCCAAGCACATCTTACTTAGCTTTTCAAGGCTTCCATAAACACACCTTACTTAGCTTTAAGCTTCTTAAGCACACCTTACTTAACTTGAAACTTCAAAGCACACCTTACTTATCTTTGGGCCTTATTTAGCCTAGGGTTGGAACTAGTGCTAAGTTTGATTAAGGTGGCCATATATAAACCTTAAACTCATGTATTAAAGAACATTTTGGTATTTAATAAATTTGAACTTTAAATTTGTGAGATTAGTTCTCTCTTTGTTCTTAGTAAAGAACGTTAATTCTTATAAAGAATCATTGGAGTCTTGTGGTGAACTCTCACATTCCTTATCAAGAATTGCATTTTTGTGGTGGAATCATCTTCTATCCTTTTTTCGCTTGTGCTTTTGTTTTATACATGCTTTTTACCTAATTTTTTAAGAGTCGCATTTGGACTCTTTTTTATAATGACATTACTTTTGAGTCAATATTAAAAATAATTGACCACTGACAATTAAAATCTAATTTCAAATACTTATTGTAAAATCACTAATATTATTATTATTTTCTCTACTATCACTTTACTGTTATCATCATCGATAATTATAAACCACTCTCAATGTTTTAGATGATTTTGAGTTAACAGTTGAATAGGTCCGGTCCTGTTATAGCAGGTGGGCTGACAGCCCAAGCATCAACTGTTAGCCCAATTTCATTTAAAAAATTTAAACAGCGTTATAAATTTTGCTTCCAAATGAACAAATGAGATTCAGAAAAAAAAGAATCAGTGTTCTAATCAAACGGGCTGATCTTGCTCATCCTCATTTAAATGGGCCAGCCCATAAAACTGGTTACGTCTGTGAATTATTATTATAGACTGAAACAAAGGTCGAGGGCCGTTTGGCGCTCAGATTTGCTATTCCACTGTGCAAACGAATCCATCACCCAAGGCGGTTTCCTCTTTGCCCTTTCTTACCGATGGCTCATTCATACCTCTCCTGTCGGAAGCATTGAAACCGTAATAATGTCATGCTAACTCTTTCCTATTCACTTTACGTTTTCAGGTTAGATAGCAATTTGACTTGAATTTCGATTTTGCGCTTTGATTAACTCTTAGGGACTAGGGATTTCCACTGGTCTGCGACTGGACTAACAATTCTCAGGCATGAGAACTATATATTTGATTTTCTGCAAAGTGTTAGTGTGACTTTAAATTGTCTTGTTCTTGCCAAGCTGTGTAATGTGATTTGAGAATAATCATAGTTTATACTTGCACTGTTTTCAATTCCTGTCGTCTTGATAAGCATCTGTTTTGTTTATTTGTTTTCCCCACCTTTCCTTGTATTTGATTGATTCAGTATCTTTCATTGCAGCTGAACACATCTCGTGGTCTAGAAGTAGGTGTATATTACATGATAATTTTAGCTGTTATGGAACTTTTGTGAAATGCCAAGAGCTGAAACCAGAGGCTCATAAGCAATTAAGCATTGTTCTGTTGATTTATTTGTTGCACTAACTGAAAAGGGGCATATAAATATAGAGTTTTTTGTCTTTAAAATTAATTGTGTCTTTGAGAAAAACAATTCTTTACCTTTTTGACATTAAACTAAAGTATAAGGTGCGAGCACACGCACTGTATATTGCTGTAAAAGTTAAATATAATGAGCATCCACGACTACAAAAAAAGTGTTATACTTGAATATCTTATTGTCTTTTGAGGAGAAATTATAGTAACTATTCTATATTTTCCACTCTTTCCAATCTCCATGTTTCTGTAAAACCAGTTAAGTATGAGGGCAATGTATTCAAGTTCAAGCTGATGTGCAAATCACTTTGCAGATTAACTAGCAAAAGTGCACACCTAAATGAGACAAGAGAACCTTCAAACTCTGTGGAGTCTAATCTTGTTCTAAGTATTATTTTGATAATTTAGTTTGGCTTATTCTACCTCGACCAGAACTGAGCCCTACTTCTTTAATTTTTCTGACTTCTGACTCCTCCAGCAGAGGTCTCTTACAAGAAAGTAAGCAATGCTGGGCTTTTCATATGGAGAAATATTTCTGTTGCTTGGAGCTACTGCTGCTCTGATAGGTTGGGTCATGTTCTTCTTACATCTGTTTATCATATGAAAAATTATATACACTTATACTGTACAAATGTAAGTTGTTTATTTGGCAAATGGATGTGTAATAGGTCCAAAGGATTTACCAATCATATCCAGAACAGCAGGAAGGCTAGCTGGTCGAGCTATTGGATATGTACAATTGGCTCGTGGTCAGTTTGAAACTGTTATGCAGCAATCCCAAGCTCGCCAGGTATTCCCTTTCTCCAACCAGCATTATAACTCATAGGGATTAGTCTCATTAGGCTTTTATAGACTGTTTGGTTTTTTGTTGGCATGAATTCCCATGCATTTAAATGAAAAGGCAATAATTAGTTGCTTCCCAGCAAATATACATTATGAACTTTTTCAACAGAAAACCAAACACAGAGTCATAATATTCATTGCAATTGTCTTATGTTTAAATGGAAAAGAAGATGACATGACAAATTTTCATTCTAGAATCTTAACTTGTGGTTCAGTTTGAATTTCTTAGACACTAATGTCGAATAAGAACATAAAAGTTAGGAAAATATTTATACTCAATATAGGAATGCTTGTCCATGCTAGTACTTGGTAATGACATTCCATTATCATAAACTACATTTTATTGTATTGACCCATATTGTCTTTTAGGTTCATAAGGAACTGCAAGACACAATGGCTCAGCTAGATGCTATTCGTCATGAAATTCGAAGTATATCAATCATAAATCCTGGCCCTTTGACCCGGAGGCTTGTGGATAATCCTGATCAGACATCTATCTTAAATGGTATTATTTACATGAATTGTTTTGGAGTATAGTTTAGTATTCTAAAACTTTACCAATACAGTTTCTGAGCTTTTGTTTAATCCTGTTATCTTCTGTTGATACTTGATAATATAGACAATAGGAAACCAGAAGATTCTGGAGAGAATAACTTAATACCCACTGTTATCAAGGTTTATGGATCAAACCCACAACTTGAGACATCTATCTCAAATGGTATTATTTACATGATTTGTTTGGAGTATAGTTTAGTCTTCTAGCTTTTTACAGATATAGTTATTGAGATTTTGTTTAATCCTGTTATCTTCTGTTGAAAATATAGACAATAGGAAACCAGGAGATTCTGGAGAGAGTAACTCGATACCCACTGTTATCAAGGTTTGTGAACCAAACCTACAACTTAAGACAATTATATAGTTCTATAGGAACTGAGTGTGCTTCCATGTCTATAAATATATCCAGGATTCAACTTCAATTTCATCCAATTCATGCAATATGCAAAGTCAAGCAACTATTTATGCCAGATTGGCAGAGTCCCCTGCCATAAAGAATGAGTTGTCAGCAAGTAGTGCTGAAGTGGAGAAGATAGAAGACAAACTACAGCTTACTGTCTTACCAATTTCTGCTGAAAACGCTGGACTATTACCAAATCGTGGGGGTATGAAATTTTGTTTTATTGGCTTTCCTTATCATGATTGTCTAATCTATGTTTTGTATAATTATAGAACTTATTTACTTGGTATTTTTATGTTTGCAGTTTGTGCACTATATATTGTGGTCATGTGATGTTTATGGTTTCCTCTATGTATGCCACATACATGCAGATGTATAGGCACTAAAATATGTAGCTTCTTGTTACTTCCATTACACACACACAGATGTGATTTAGTTAATCTGTATACTTTTTCATTCGGACCATTTCTGCGGCCCATTTGGTATGGACTAGGATACTATAAAAATCGTTATTTATTTCAATGTGAAAACCGTAAATTCCTTCTTTTCCTTTTCTTCTTTATGAATGCATGCTAGCTTTTTGTCTTGTCTGTCCATGATTGAGTGACTGATGGGATTCTGTTTGTTTTACAACGATATCTGATTTGAAACAAGCTTTGATTGTAGTAACAGCTGATGTGAAAGGATCTGACATAGTTCTAGAAGCAATTTTGGAGGCAGAGGTAGCTCATAAAGCAAAGGAATTCTTTTCACAGCCCCAAAATCAAATATGATTGATATGGTAATCCTACGTAGTACCTTTATTTTCTAGATGTTAAAGTTTGTAGCATTTGTATATACAAAATAATACGCTGTATTTTATATTGAAGGTATTGATTCTTGATTTTTCTTTTATAGTTAGTTGTTCAGGCTAGAAAATCTGTCGGAGTCTTTAGGTTTAACAGATTATTCTTTTTTTCTGATTTGAACTGTTTCCTCTCCCTCAATCCCCCAACCTAGTCTCTTTAACGAATAACGAGGTTATGACAAATTATTTGTATAAAGTTTTCTGTTATCTTCTATTTGCTGTATGCTTGATGGTTGAGCATGCAATGAGCTTCTATAAAAGTTGTGTTCAGATGACCTGTATTCTGGCTTTAGGCAGGGTTTTACCTGATTTTTTTAGAGTTTAAAAATTATGTTAAAGTTTAAAAAAGAATTTTAAAATTATTTGATAATTTAATTTTTTAAAACTTAAAAATTACTTTTTAAGTTAAAATTTTTGGGTAGCGAGTTCTTAGATTTTGGAATTTTGATATAAAGAAAAAGAAAGAGAAGCAGAAATCAGAAGTTCTTAAAAGTTTTTTCGGCAATATAGATAATAGATATTAACATAATTTTTTGCAAAGATTTTCCTTGTAATATAAATATTCATTAATATGATTTGGATATCAATGAGTTTTCGTGATAAAGCAAATATTTATTTTTATAATTTAAATAATAATATACTTTCATTTAAAGTTTTCTACCCCTAAGTGACATCAAAATTTATCCATTTGATTTAGATAAAAATATGATTTATTGTAAAACTTATATCTATGTATCAAATGTATATTTTTCTTTACATTTTGAATATTAATCTGTTTGCCTATAAGTACCTAACAGTTGTACTTTAATTAATTTAAAATTATTTACGTAAAAAAAATTAATGGCATAAACATAGATATTAAAATTGTTTCATGAAAATGTTCTTTTGAAAACATATATTATATATTAATATTTGACATTGCAATCCCTCTTTAAAGGAAAACTTATACTCATCAATCATAATATGCATTTTTTTCACCAAAAAAAATTCATAGTATGCATTTTTTTAATATTTGACCGTGTTTTCTTTTTTAAATTTCATACAAGGAGATTTCAAGCAAATTTAATCTCATGTGACTTGTGATCTTAGTTTTTATATGTTTGTCATGTTTTAAAAAAATTAAAAGGAAAAAGCTTTAAGTTTGTCATGTTTTATAATATATATATATGTCAAGTAATATTTTAAGTTTTTCCATGAACATATTAAATATTTTATAACGTGTCCTAATCATTGATATTACAATCAAGTCTTCTAATAAATATCTCTAATAAAAAATTACTGATAGATATCATTAAAAAAAAGCAACTAATAACTATAGGTATAAAAACAAACTAATTTATATTTGTTAATTTTAAATGGTTAGGTTTAAAAAATATTATTAATTTTTAACGAAAAATACTATTAATAATTCTTTTTTAAATTTTTGAAAAGAAATTTTATATATAAGCTGATACTTATGAAGAATTTTTTATATATAAAATCTGAAATCTTTATATTGTAATTATAGATTTGTGCGTGGGTACGAAGCATTGGTGCGCTACGGAAAGTGTACGAAGCATTAGTGCACTACGGAAAGACGCTACATCGTCTCGTGCCGATACATAGCCCAGGATTGTCTTTAGTGACGGTTTATACGTTTGCTGGCAATTTAAAACACCCAAATATAATCGATTTTTAAAAAAATAATAATCAATTTTCATACCTCACGGATTATTTGTTAAAAGAATAATTAAAATAGAATTTTTAATTAAATATTCTTATTTTTATTTACTCTTTTTCTTATTTTCATTTCTAATTCTCGAACACCTAGAGATACCAATTTACCGAAAAAAAAAAAAAGTAAGCAAAGTTTGCTAGAAAAGACAAGAAGATGGGTGGGAGCCGTAAATTGTCAAAAAACGCAGTCCCTTTTATTAAAACATGAAGCGTGTATTTTTTATTTTTTCTTTTCCCTTAAACCGGATAAAGCCAAACCCCTTCCTCTTGGCACTGGCAAGTGAGGAGTGAGTTGAAAAAAAAAGCAGAGGCAAACCCCAAACTCGGAAAATTCTCTTCTCTTCATGTAGACACATCAACATCATCATTCTTCTCTTCTATTTCTCCGCGTAAACCATTAGGGGTCCCTAACTCGTTTCCCCAACTCGGCCGAGTCATGGCGAATCACCCTTCCGAAGCTCCCACAGACGACTTCCTCGAGCAAATCCTGGGCCTCCCGGCCTTCGCTTCCGCCGACTCCGCCTTGGCCGCCACCGATGCCTCTCCGATGATGCTTCAGCTCAACACCGGCGACGCCGCCGCCCACCTCGCCGCCGGAGTCGCCTTCCACGCGCCTCCGTACCAGTTGGGACTCAGCTTGGAGCAAGGGAAGGGAGGGTTCCTTACGCCCGAGGATGCTTCTGGAAGCGGCAAGCGCTTCCGCGACGACCTTGCTGATACCAGGCCTAAGAATGTAATCTAATCTTTTCATTTCTTATTTTCTCCTCCTTTTATAGTCAATTTTCCTAAATTATGATTTTATGAATTAATATATTGTTTTTGTTCCCTTTGTCGCTCTTTTGGGGGTATGATCATCTGTTGAAACTAAATTCAGCTATTTGTTGCTATTTACTGAATTCGATGTTCGTGTTTTGTTCCATGTGGGGGAAGGGAACTAAAAATGGAATTTGATTTTGTTTGGTGAAGAATGGTTGTTGTCAAATGAGAATTTGTTGGTGGGATGGGAGAAAATGAAAAGTTATATTGGGGTTGGTTGCTTAGCCTTAGCCAATATTATACAAAAAGTTTGAAAATATTTTAGAATTTAATGGAAATAACGCACAAGCAGTGGAATGGTACTGGCTTTGCTAATAATTCAAACTCAGAAGTCACTTTCTTCGACTGCCTGACACCTTTTGTTGATGCTATACCGGAAATTAGGCTACTTAGGCCTTGGCCTTGGTACTTAGGGTTATTTTTTCTTAATTCTTTTAAATTCTTAATTTCAACTAATCTATGAATATATGCTAACTTTTTACAAATTTAGTTATTTTTTTAATATTTTTTCTGCTTTTGGGAGTGCCGGGGGGAGGTTGTTGATCAAGTACCTTTTCTTTTCTCTAGCTGATATATAACCATTTTGCAGGTTTTTCATGGGCAACCCATGCCTAGTACTGTTCCTACTGCTCCACATCCACCAGCAGTGCGACCAAGAGTGCGGGCTAGAAGAGGACAGGCTACAGATCCACACAGTATAGCTGAAAGGGTGGGCACTGGATTTTTCCAAGCATACACATTTTCTTCTTGTTATGATGCTTAATATTCAAAATGATGACAAAATCAAGTTATTTTTATTGATTGGCAATTTTTTTATACCGCATGTTGCCATTCAATGACAGTTGCGCAGAGAAAGAATAGCGGAAAGAATCCGGGCTTTGCAAGAACTGGTTCCAAGTGTCAACAAGGTATTTGACTTCTTGGACATGCCATTTTATTACCATATGTAGTTTGACACTTATCTATAGAACTTGTGAAATTTTGTCCTCGGATAAGTATGGAATTTTGTTTCATTTTAACCTGACTCTATAATGACACACTTCATTAATTTAATGATAAACATATTTATATCATATGAACAAAATTTGATAATTATTGTCGATTACTACCAGAAAAAAAGAGTGCTGAAAATGGAGATTTTCAAGGGGTATTTGACTGATTCAGTGATTTGTCTTGTTAGAATTTGATATTTTCATTGTGTACTTGGTTAGAGGTTAGAACTTGGAACATATCCATCTATGGTTCTACACTCTAACAAAATGTGGTATTTTTTCATGTAAAAATATCTTGAAATACAATGCTTAAATTCATTAAAATGTGAATACTTTTGGTTTATCTAGGAACTTTGTTTTTCCCCCTTTCAAATGTAATTCCTAATGATATAATGAATTATATTGAATCTGAAATTACCACTGGACAGTGCATTATTCAGTGGTGTATGAATGCAATGGCTTATTTGCTCTGCGATTTTGTTCTTTCTTCTTTTAGGAAGAATACCTAGAATATAGATTAAAAGATGGTTGATTTTTCACTGATGCTTAATTTTTTTATTTTGTTTCTCCCTGTCAATGTATGTTTAGCAAGTCATAGATATGAAACATAGGGCTCTAGATAAAAAGGTGATCCAGTTCTTGAGTTGAGGCTTCTGCAGTACCACCATTGTGGGGTCTGATGTATGGTACTACTATGATGCGTGTATGGGGCTCTCTATATAAATTTTTTTTAATATCTACCTTAAAAAATGATTTATTGCTAACTTATTGTGAGTTTAGAAAGTGGCATCTACATATGGACCTATAATGCCAAATCACTTTTTGGATTGAGTTTGTGCTCTTAAAGATTGCCATGTTTCACATGTTTTTTGTTTAACAGGGCATATTTGTTTGTTTATTACATTATAACTAATCAAGGAAAACTCGTCTATCAAAGGGGTTAGAAAAGAGGAAAGCATATGCATATGTTCTGTTTAGGTGTGCTTCAAATTTAGAGAGTTCTTAAGTATTTAACAAGTCTACTGTATTTCATGTTCTAGAGATTTTAATACTGACTTGTGTCTGCTGTATTTCTCTTGACCCTCTGTGGTATCATTTTTTCCATTGTTTCTGATGTTATTGTGTATTTGTTCAGACAGATAGAGCAGCCATGCTGGATGAAATTGTGGATTATGTCAAGTTCTTAAGGCTTCAAGTGAAGGTTAATGCTCTTGTTATCTGCATGGATTTCACTTTTCATTTCATTTGATGTTTATCCTTATTAGGCCTCAATTTATATGGTTTATTTTGTTAAACTTGTTAAACTTTTCCTTTTGACCACCTGCCCCTTCAACCCAAGCTTATGAACCCTAAGTGCAACTTTGGATGAGTACCCATTAATTAGCTCCTGGATTTTATTCCTGAAGAGAGTAAATATCTAAATACAATCAAATGATGGAATGAATATTCACACTATTTTGTGCTATGGCTACTTTAACTATCCAATAATATCCAAGGGTTTTCAGCTGTGGACTGAATTGTTTTCCACCCATGGGGAAGGTCTGATTTTCAATCTTTGTGAATAGTAAAACCAATTTCTACAAACACTATTCAATTTCATTGATTTTCTTGACGTATGTGGGGGTACATATTACCGTTTGAATATGAAAGTGACAGCAAGGCACTTAATAGGATCCAAACTTGTCAACAATATGAAACTAGCGTGCAAGAAACTTTGAATGACTGTTGATTCATTTGCCTTTCAGGTTTTGAGCATGAGCAGATTGGGTGGAGCTGGTGCTGTGGCACCACTGGTAACTGACATCCCATTATCATCAGTTGAGGTAATTATTCTAACTAATGCGTAATTGGCACAAATTTGTTTCTCTCCAATTTATCAAATTTAGTATCTATCAGGAAGAAGGTGGTGAGGGAAGAAACCAACCAGCTTGGGAGAAGTGGTCAAATGATGGCACAGAAAGACAGGTAGCTAAGCTCATGGAAGAAAATGTTGGGGCTGCCATGCAGTTTCTTCAAACAAAAGCACTCTGCATCATGCCCATCTCACTGGCATCAGCAATATACCAGTCACAACCATCTGATACCTCTAGTATAGTTAAGCCTGAAACTAATCCTCCTTCATAGACAGCCTCTGGCACAGATGCACCATCCAGTCAGTGGTCCCATCAAGGGCTCACCTACTACTGCTAGGACCCACGCATTTTTTGTCTGTTGCAAACCCTCTTAATCTTATTCGTTGGTCCGTATCAAGTTGCATTCAACGTAGGATGCCATACTCTTTTCCTTTTTGCCGTTCTTTCGACTTTTGTCTAGACAGGGTTTGATGTCAATGCCCTTAAAAATACAAGCAAACCCCTTCTTGATAAATTTCATGTAAAGGGAAAGAAATTGTCGAAGTTCACTTGATATGCTCTTCCTTTTTGTATCAATTGGTGGGGGTTAGTGGAACGTGATGGAAGCGCTTTTATAGTGGGTCTTAGTTTTTGTAGTGGGCAGTGGGACCTTTTAAAAGGTCAGGGTGGTGTGTATATTTTATTAGTGATGTAACTTATAGAATTTGAAATGCAGAGGTGAAATGGATAATGGTTGCTTTAAGAATGCTGGGTGTTGCAAGTCCAGCAGAAAATGATAGTGATTTTGTTTCTTTGGGGGTGCGCGTGAATTATTTATTTAAAAGTAATTGGACTTCTTTTTCTAATGGAGGGAGAGAGAAATGGAATGGAAAGTAGGCTGATATCTTAATCCAATTCGTATCAATCAGTAAGCTACTTTGTTCAAATCTCTTGTGAAACTGTTGCTCTATATTCATGCGCGTATGAGTATGAATAGAAAAGTGCTAGACTAAATGTGTGCGTGTTAAATTTCGTCAATGAATGTGACGTGCTTAATGACTATTGGGTGTGAAGTGATGCTTATCAAATTTTTCCGTCCACCAACCAATCTTGAGTTTTTTTTTTTTTTGAAAACTGGTCTTTTGCTTTGCTTGTGTACCTTTGCTCACTTTTGGTACAATTGAAATGGTAACAATTTAAAATTATGAAAATCATTCATTGTACACCATTTTTGGGTGTAAAATATGAAAGAAAGAAAGAGATACAAAAACAAAGAAAAGAAGACATGATAAATGATGCGATGAAAAAGAAAATTAAAGAAATGAAACTAGATAATAGGACCGGATAAATGTATGAATATCATTATTATGAAATTTATAGCTTTTAGACCTTTCATAATGGAGCATTGCATACAAAAATAATTATTCCTGCAAAACTAATGTCTAGGACTATTTAGAAGAAAGAAAGTGTAAAAGTTAATCAAAATTATTTAAATTTTAATTAGTGTGAATGATAAATAATTTCACATAATACTTGAAATTATTCTTATAAAATCTTATTTCTTCATCTCTTTATTCAATATTTCTATGTTCCATCAATTCCTTGCTTTCCTAAACAATACCTGCACAAATGGCAGTTGCCAAACCAAACAATAAGTTATATTATTTATAAAAAATATTTTTATAATATTTTTTCTCTGTCATTTCTTGTTTTTTTTTTTTACAAAATATTATACAACTAGCATTTTTGTACCTAGATTAGTTACTGGACTAGGTGTCCTCACCAACACTATTTAGTGTATATTAGGGATACTGTGTATTATATGGATTTTTTTTATAATGGGATAACGAAAACCAATTTCCCACAAAAAAAAGACAATTTTTTTTTATCATTTGATTGTAATTATACGGATGTTTTACAATATTGTGTAGTTGGTGCATATCACGGTAGATACTCAGTGATTATTGTTAACCACTCAAAGACGCAAGATCATTTTATGTGATAATCACTAGGGATTCCGTTGGAAGATTTTATTTATCACTTATTTGAAACTTATTTCATGGTATATGTATTTGTGAAAATATGTGAGAGTTTATAAAAATAAATTATGACTTGTCTATAAAATATTTTTAATTTATTTCAGTAAAATTTTCAAAATAGTTTATGAAAACAATTTATAACTTAAATAAAAATAATTTAATTTAATTTTTATCTTTAATGCTATAAATAATTGAGATATATATGTATATAAATACTTATATGAAAGCACTTAATTAATTAAGTCTTAATTAAAATAAACTCTTTACTATTCTTATAAATTAAGAGTGTATTTGTGCATAGATTTTCCACTTTCTGAAAAGCCTAATCCTGCCAAGTAAAAGTTATTAAATTGGTGTTCAATACCATTTCAAACAATAAAACGAACACGTTATAACTCGATAAAAGTCACATAGTTAATATCAAATATCATATTGTTTGTTAACTACTAAAAGTTAAGTAGTAATCATTCAAGTGATAACCACCTAATGGTCCTACAAAACCTACTTAATGACTTAGTTATTGATTAATTATGAATGAGTAATATTCATTTACAACAATATATTAGATTATTAACCATTCAATAGTGAGTATTATTAATTTTTCTTAAAATGTTTTTTTTAAACTACACTAAACATAGGAATATAAGATCTCCAAATTAAGATTCATAAAAATCATGTGTGTGATCAAACCCCTGGCCTTAACATGGAAAAGGGAAGGAAATAATCATTGTTAATGAGCTTTCGGTTGGCATATATTAGTCACGAGTTTCAATAATATATAATTTGCATATATTATATAGATACAAGAAAATAAAAAAAATAAAAACTTAGAATCTGCAATTCATAAAATAAAATAAAATAATCACCTACTAAACACCCCATAAGCCACATTAGCAGAATTAATCTTCTTAACTTCTTCGTTATCTTTTTAATTCCTTTTACTTTTATTGTATTATTGTCGCTAAGTATTCATTCCACACTTTTAACTCCATTTCTCATTCAAACTTTAACTTTACATTTTAAATGTCCTTTCAACTTTACATTTAACTCCATTTTTCGATTTAAATGTTTTTTAATATTTTATTGAAAATAATTAATTATAGAGAATATTTTAGTATGTTAAGTATATTTGTTTTAATAGCCCTTAAATTGTGAACATTTTTTAGTTAAATGAAATATATCAAAGGTTATTATATTAAGGTAGTTTATTAAACTTTTTATTGTATGTTGCATTTTTAATGTAGCTTGTATATTTCACAGCTTGTTTAAAAATTCTCAAGTTTTTTTTAGTGATGACACTCTTAAGAATGCAAAATATAATTGTGCGTATGATAAAGTATACGCAATGTTATTAGTTGTTTTATGAGCTTGTTTAAACTTTTATATTGTTTTTTTCAATCGAATCAACAATGTAATTGTTAATCTAATCAATGTCATTTATAAATGAGAGAATTTTAATTGACTTTTCTATTAGATATTATCTTGCATCTATTATTAAAAAAGAATATGTGCCATGAACGATTTGTTGAGCAAATAACCTATTAACCTTAAGTAGAATTTTGAGGTTCTTGTTCATGTTGGAATACTTATTCCTTCTTAATTGTGAGTATTTTATATCATCAACTTGTAGATATCATTTGTTAAATTCATGTGCCAAAGATTCACTTCACTAAAAAATATAATGTTGATAACCTTCATATGTGATAAATATTTACTTATTGCTTCAAATTTATAGTAAAAAATGTCCTTTTTTTTTTTTTTTCATTCGAAGCCAACAATGTCTATTAATTGAGTATATTTTTTTAATATATTTTAAAATTTTAATATATATTTGAATTAAATTAATTCATAATAGTTAATTTAAAATAACAGTTAAATATAGAAATTAAAAAATAAACTACTATATATTTAAATTTGTTGCTTTTTTAAAAAAAAAATCATAAGCTGTATTTATTCTAAACATGAATGAAAAATAATAATTTTTTAGTATATGATTTTAGGTATTAAATTTTTAATAATTAATTTATTTTAATTATATTTTTTTATAAAAAATGTATTAATACGAAAAAATATACACATTTAATAAATTTGATGTATATATTATAATTATTCAATATAACATTTACATTCAATGAATGGCTTTTGACAATATTTAAAAATATTATCTATTAATTTTGATAATATTTTAGTAAATATAGTATTTAAACTATGTCACAAAATGTCATTAAAAATATTTTATATTTATTAAATAATATTAAAATTTAAAAAAATATTAATAATATTTTTATCATTAAATATTACTAAAAATAATATATACATCAGTGTTAATATAAGAATTTGGATTATCTACCCTCGGCAAAAATACGTAGTTACGCAGTCAATTAATTTAGACTATCGACAAAAATACGCAGTTATAAAGATCAATGTTATAGTATCCAGTACGATCAGCATGATAGCACACAATATCTATTGAATTTGAACTCCAAATTAACTTCGTGTTTTTTCCACAGCAGGAAATCCAAATTTGTGTTAATAATATTATTTAAGATGGTTATATATGACATTTATGAAATACAACATTTGATATTAATGTGTAACTTATTTTACTTATTAATTATAATAAATGAGTAAAATGATATGATTTGATTCTTAATTATTTTATTTTAAGGTTTTCGTGTTTGATATATGATTTATTGAAAAAAAAAAAAAGAAAATGCACGGAAGAAGAAGGTGAGAGTTGAAAGGAGGCAGGTTTCTCCGATCTCCAACAATGATAACATTGAATTTTAATTTTTCATCTCTAATAATAATGAGGATGAATTTAGAGAAGTAAAGTTAGGATAAAGAAGATATATTCTATTGTACTTCTTTGTCCCTCTGCCATCCTTATTTGGGACTAAGTCTATTCCTTATACATTAATCAAATTGATGAAATGTTGTTTATTAGACAAAGACATCAGCAAATTCATCACTTGTGAGTTGTGATGGACAATAAATTATATAAATAACTTGGAGGGATTAAAATGAAGCGTATTATCTATAAAGTATATAAAGGACTAAAGCAATGTTTTGCTCAAAGGAAAAATAAGAATCAAAAGTTGACGATCGTGCATGGTACCGGAAAAAGGACAAAGCAGCGATGTTTCGTGGGAATGGCCTATTTATGTCTGCTAAGGTCAATACTTCCTCTCTGATTCTCACCTTACCAGACAACTCTAGTCCCAAAAATAGTACTAATGGGACATATGGTGCTACTAGTCATGCCAAATCACTAATCAATGTTTCTGATCGATCTCATATTTAAACATAACCTCACACCTCCACCATTACATGTGTAACATGTGTCAAGTCAAGTCACTTCCCAAGTTTTTGTTTCTCCTCGTATTTTATATATGTTTTAGGTCAAATTACCTCAATTGGTACGTTCATGTTGTTTTTAAAAAATTACATTATTTGTTTCATGGTTTAAAAAATTATTTTTGAAATAATAAATTTGAAAATGTGACATTCATATGTTAATTACAAGCTTTTAAAAAAATAAATTCATAGTATAAGTAATTTATTGAAACTTAATATTCTCATAATTTACTTAATTTTTATTTTCAGGGTGAGATTAATATATTAGTTTCACATGAAAATATTGAAAGTTATTCTGTAACGTGATAGTAATTTTCTTCCTACTTGTTACCCCTTAAAAAAAACCTTTCTATTTCTTAAAATGTCATTTAACCTTGGGTTTAAGAGTCTACTTTTGTGTTTTATTTGGTCTCTAGCAGTTGTTTGAAGTTCTAATTTCAAAATAGTAAAATCATAAAATTTATAGAAAAAGATCAAATACTAAAAATTCAAATAAAACTATTCAACAAAAAAGAATAATGAAGATGGTTTAACTATCTAAAACTTAAAAAATACAAATCCTAATAAAGAAATAGAGCAAACTAGAGTAGCTGGATAAACATTCCCAACATGAGTAGAAAGTTGAAATGTGCACAAGAATTACCTTAAAAGACAAATCTGAGATATAGTTGGCGGAAATGAGAGAAAAGACAATAAAAAAGTGAGTATTAAATATTTTGTTATGACAAGAGTGAAAATGAATACGTGTGGTGGAGTTAAATGGGCCGAAGCCCAATCCCTTAAAAGTGATTACAAATTGAGAATTCCCTTATCTATCTGGGTGGTGGAGCAGAGGGAGAAATGGCATTAGAGAAGGCACTAACATCATCCAGCATCTTCAGGAACGTGCTCACCTTCCCCAAAACCCCCATTTCAAAACCCCAATTCGAAATCGGTTCTTCTTCCTCATGGAGAACAACACAGCGTCACGGAAACTTGAAGTGCTCCATGACAACACAATACCCTAAGCCCGCAGAGATTCCCTGGAAGAAGGAGCTCTGCAACTCCGTGAACCTCATCGGCGTCGTTGCTGCCCCCGTCGAAATCAAACATTTCCCCTCCGGCAAGGTCGTGGCGTGGACCCGCCTCTCCGTCAAGAAAAACGCCACGCAAACGTCCTGGATAAGCCTCACTTTCTGGGATGACCTCGCGCACGTGGCTTCCCACCATCTCCAGAAAGGACACCAAATTCACGTTTCCGGTCGCCTCGTAACCGACACCGTCGAAACCGAGGAAGGCAAAAGCCAGACCTACTACAAGGTTTCTGTAACCGTCAATTGGTTATTTCAAAATAAATAAATAAATAAATGTTCTTTGTTGTCACTTGGTTTTGTTATTCGTGTGTGGCCAGGTTGTCGCGCAACAGCTGAATTTCATTGATAGGAGTTTCTCTTCTTCTTCTCCGGTGGATCAAGAGTCTGATTTCGCCATGCCTGCCACTGGTAAGTGATGTCTTCTGTTGAATGTTGTGTCAACTTGGTAGGGTTTTGTGTTTTGCTGAATGTTTTAGCTCTTGTTTCAGGTAGGAAAGTGAGCTTTGCTGCAAATAGTACTGGTTCTGTGGTGGAATTGTGGCAAGCGTTCTTTGCTAACCCAGGGGAGTGGTGGGACAATAGGAACACAAAGGTGAATTGTTGGTTATTTCTGTCAATTTAGAAAATCTGCATATTTAGCTCTAGTGCTATTTTTTTGTGTTGTGGTATTAAACTATTGTTTCAAAGGTTTTAAAAAAACTGTCCGCAACTACCACTGTGGCCACCACATTAAGGTTTTGGTTTGATTTAAGTATTACGTGCCTATTGATTATTGCTAATTAATTTGCTGTTTTGTACATGGAGTTACTTCTCTCTAAGATCAATGTGACATCGATGATACCTTTTCAACTTGCATTTCAATGATTTCCCCCCAATAAGTTTTTTATGCGCCTTGGCAAGGTCTTATAGTGGTACTTATAAATGACTCATCATTGGAGGATAATTGACCCTTTAGTGAGAATTGAGATGCCTTCTATCCCAACATTTTAATTTTTATGCAGTCAATATAAAAACATTTATACTGTATTACTGTTAACTAGATGAAAATCGTGATATGCATGACTTTTTAGGTGGTTATTGCTACAGTGATAGAAACTGGTTCAGATATAAATGAATTTTACTAACACTCCTAGATTTTCGAGTTGTCTAACTCTCTCCCAGTTTCTTTACAGTGAAATGATTTCCCTCTCAACCCCTCTTCCTATTTATATACATCATCATCCATTTGATTCACTAAATGAGTAACCACTAACTGACCCCTTACTAACTAACCAAGGCCCTCAACTAACAGACCTATTATAAAGTTAACAAATTTTATCATATATGATAATTTGTTATTAGATGGCAGAATAAAAACTTTAGGGTTTAAGGTTTATATACTGTCAGTACATACATTATTTACTCTTATCCTAATAATAATAATAAACCTAACTATGTTATTATACATTCCGGGTTAACATGATTACGACACAATTTAACTGTACCTGCTGGTCTGGTCAGTATTTAAGTAATAGTTCAGTCAACGATTTATTTTTATGGATCTTGATCAGTATTTAAGTAATAATTCAACTATTCAAATAAAATAATGTGGTGATTACTTCATATTCACTCAACAATAATGTGGTGATTACTTTCCTTGAATTAACAGAGAACTATCCTCGGCCATTTTGTATAGCCTTGTGAATTTCTCATTCCTTCTATCTTCAACTATTTTTGGAAATTTGCAGAGGAACCCAAGAGCTCCTGATTTCAAACACAAAGATACAGGGGAAGCTCTGTGGATAGAAGGCAGATACAATCCACCATGGGTCAAGTCTCACCTGGAAATATTGGACTCGAGAATGGGGTCTCTTGCTGGTCAAAACTCTAGGATGCCTGTAGATATGGTGACTGCAGACGAAATCTTGTCTTTCTAAAAGCTTATGCCAAACCTTCCCCGCGTAATATTTATTCAATTTCAATTGTGAAACTTCTTTGTACAGTTTGCATTTTGCCCACAAATTTTAGTTCTATACATGGCGGTACTGATAATGGTTAGTTTGCCCCTGAGCTCTATTTAGTTAGTGATCAATTGATTGTCTCATTCAGCATTCTCTATTCCTGTTGCGCATCTATATACTGGAATTGACAAGACACAAAAAACTATTCAGCCTTTTAATGAGCCATACCAAGGTCAACATTTTAAACAAGTGTTAGTCTTGTTCTTCTAAGTCTCGATAATAACTGGATTGTTTAGATAAGTTAACAATATTCAACAAATGATGCAACATTCAACTGTGGATATAATTAAGGCATCAGCAATGGAAGAGTGTGATCAATTTTCAATACACAGACTTCAAATCATGATTTGAATAAAAGCCGTAAAAGACGAGTTTTTATCCAAATCATATTTTTGGTTCATCTCGAAATTTGAATGTTTGCTATATAGGAACAATTTTTCTAAGCTAAAATCTGGTTTGATTTAAGCCCGGCAACAGTTGCGTTCGACCTTTTAACTTGAATTGCATAAACTAATAATAAAAAAATTATTTAGATTTAGTACTCTTTATTATTATAATAATAACATAGTCTAATTATAAAGTTAGTGATATATATTCAACAAATATAAAATTATTTAGTTTGAAATTGTGTATAACGTAATTATATAACTTTTTTTTATATCACACACATTGAGTTCATGAATCAAACAAGTTAACTCATTTATTTAATGTTAAATTTTTTAGTCTAATTTCAATTTATTTGAGTTATGAACTAAATTTAAAGAGCTATTTAACGAATTGATTCTCAAACTAGTTGAGTTAGTTTACTTCATTGTCGACTCTATTCCTGAACACCTAACTAAAAATTGGTAGAAGTTTGTAGGCCTTTTCCTCAACTTTGGATTAGTCGTGCTTCTCTTGCATCCTTTTCAAGGTTTTAAACTCAACAAAGGTACTAAGTCATTTGAACTATCTATTAGCAGATATTTGATCTTGGGGTTGTCATACGTTGTGAACGACTAGCTTTCTGTAACTGCTGTTATGGTTCCTTTCCTAGTTATTGTTCCTTTTCTAGTTATTTTCCCACTGTACTTGTGCATTGTGATTATATTTTAGTCTTTCTTCCTTACATTCTTCTTGCAACTTGCTTCTTCCTTTTAGAGGTGACAAAATAACGGTTCCGTTCTCAGCTTGGTCTGCTAGCCCATTTGTTTTCTTAAATTTAAGAAATAAAAAATACTATACCAAAATAGGCTTAATAATATTGAGGCCTACAAATTCACAATCCAACCTAGTTTATCAAGTTTGTCGGGCTTTTACTCTATTTTGCGAGCCCAGTAACAAAATTGCTGGCTCATCTTTCTTTTATTATCTGCTTTTAATTTCTTCATTTTTCATCCTAATGTTCATTTTTCGTTGTGATTCGATTGGTATTTAAATCGGTTCATAGCCTTCACGTGCAGAAACCACGGAGACAGGTCCACTGGTCAAATTCAACGCGTCCGGACCCTCTCCATTTCAAAGGGAAATGGAGATTTTCTGTTTAGTGAAGGAGAGGAAGATTCACATAATTTCTCTCTCTTTCTTTCTTTCTCTATGCAGTTCAGCAATATCGGATAAAGGGAGGTTGAAATTGTGCCGTTGCTGGTGGCTTGGAGTTTGAGGAGCTTCATTCGGATTATTGGAAATTTGGCCTTCAATATGTTCTTCTCTCTTGCCATAATAATGACTATTCAACCTGTCACACTAGTTATCTCGTGCAACAATACCATTCAATTTGACACTCTTGTGATGCTTTGGTTTATAACTTGTAGTAAGCTAGCTAGATATTTGCAATCACCTTATCAGGAAAAATTTGTAAAAATTGCATAATGTGATATCATATTAATCACTTAACTATGCAACAATCTGTATATGTGTTCATTAGGTGTATAAACTTGTACAAGTATAAAAACAGAAGCACAAACTCTTCAAAGTAGACTTGGAGACACAATATGTGTACGGCCTAATATGTCACACCAGTGTTTTCATAGATAAAGATTTGGAGACGCAATTGCTTTGTCATGTTATTGCAGTAGAGTACATATTCCAATACCTATGAGGATATATATATTTTTTTAATAAGAATTAAGGATATCATTTTATTTTGGCTTCCATATGGTTCGTTTGATAGTTTCAAAGTTGAACACATTTTGCTCGTAAAACTCAAACTGCACGAAAATATTTGCTGTTGAACTCAAATTAAAACACAAAATACTACAATTATAATAGTGCATAAAAGCATAATACACAAAACTAACCCAATATTCAAATACACTATTAAGGTTATTTTAATTTTTAATACTGCATACCAAGGGCCATCAGAATATGGTGAACACAATAGAAACAATGAACATGTAGGGACGAGGGAGTTTGTATTTGGTCAACAAGATTTCAGAGGCATAACCTACAATTACCCGTCCAAACTCCCAAGTAGTTCCTTTCATTTTCTCATTAGTTACACTGTTAGCCAAGATTCAAGAAACATGGAAACACAAGACAAGTTTTTTTATTAACTCCCCAGCTTTGACTTCCAAATTAATTTCAATTCAAATTCAACAAACCATCAATTGTGTTTATTTCTTTTTCAACCACGAGATGTGCAAGTTTTAGCATGGAATGATGAGTTCGACATTTCTCTCCTTCTAGACTAGCCACAAGATAGCTTCACCATTAAATATCAAGAAAAATGTACAGAAAAGTGATAGGTTAGTAAGTGAAGTGGGTTGTTGAAGCAAATTTAATCTCGACCGTTGAATTTTTTAGCCACGTGCATGGTGGAAATTGACAGAAATGGAAATGGGGAGGATCTGGACGAAAATTCAACTATTTTAAAAAAATATATTCCTACTAAATTATGTGTCGTGTCAATGATTTTATAAAATGAGTATTTATATATATATATATATATATATAGATATATTTTGCTTATAAAATTTTAAAAATATTATTGAATTATGAGTAAGACTTATGACTTATTGAAATTTCTACCATTTAGGATTTAATAAATTAAAATCGTATAAAATTAATTATGAATTACAAATCAATTTTTGAACCATGTGAATCTCAGCATGTATTTATTCGAATAGATTGGATTTGAATCTTTTAAGTAAATGATGTGTAATTCAATCTTAAAATTCATCTATATGATAATATTATTTAAAAGATATCTCAAGAGACAAGTCTCATTTTCTGAGCGAAAGAATACTTTGAAAAATTAAAAAGAAAAAGAATTGAGTGAAAACAATAATTTTATATTTATTTTTATCATCATTAATACCTTCTGTTGAGAATTCTCTTTTATCATTAATGTTGTTCCCATTAATTATTTCAAAACACACCAAAATGCGTTTTTATGGAATGAAAATGTTACAACAAGAACATCATATTAGTTAATACCTAAAGAGAGAAAAAAAATATAAATAATATAATATGATAAAAAGAAACAGTTGGTGCCAATGTGACCAGAACGGTTTGGTACAGAATAGCATTTCTATTGTTATTATTATTTGTTGAGAAGTCTTTCTACTTATTAGAGAATTGAAAGCAGAAGAAATGAAGAGGTGTATTGAAGATTTGACTAATTGCTACTGCATTTGTTTGCTGATATATAACAGTTAGGCACGTAGCCAAACTCTCAAATTGTGTACAGTGCAGACGTACACCAACTTGATGCATAAATAAGATTCTTGAAGGAAGATGGTTGATCAAATTAAATCAAGCGTCTACGTCATGGAACTGGCGAAAATGGCAGAATCCAATGGCACCACTAAAGCAATTAAAGCAAGTTTATCGGATAAGGATTCCTGTATCTTCTTTACTTTTTGATATTTATGAGTTTATGACGTAACCATGCCTGCCAACTCCGAACGAGAGATCTTATGCTCCTCTTAATATTGCACTGCCACAGGTAGTATGGACACTGTCCCACCACAATTCACTCAGTTTTGAACTCCATCATCTCTTTAGCAATAATTATATTTGATGTCACACTACACACCCAAACTCCGTATATGATCATGTCTATAAAGAAAACCTGCTTTCTTTGTTGGCCCAACTTTATCATATTTACCACTTCACGTGCAATATGTATCACATAACACTGTAAATTCAGTCGTTATCGAATAAAATATTAAACAATTCCATCACTATCAGTTTTTTAAGTGTCCTTAAAATGTTTTAAACAATACTAATTGCTATAGCTATTGACCATGTTTTCTTTTTATCAACTCACATATTATGGTAAATAAATAAGGTTACGAGGGTTAGCCAAACCTATATTCATCATTCATAATAACTCCTACAAAGTTCTTAAACAAAGCATAGGGTGCAATGACCATTTGTAGAAAGAAAAAGAAAAGTCGTTCTCTTTAATAGTTAGCAACTATCAAGATTTAAACTTTATTAAGTTAAACACATTCTTAGCATATGTGTTTGTCACCTTTGAAGTTGATACTATTTCTATGATACCAAATCTTTTGTAATTTATTTCCATACCCCATGTAAAAAATGACTCCAACTATTGCGGGCAAAGATAAAGTTTGAGTTATTAAAGTAAATTACACTTTACGATCTCAAAATTGATCGCAACAATAATTGGGCAAACTATTGTCAATGTAATAGGATCAGAGATAAATTACACTTTAAGATCTCATTCTTTCATATTTTTTTCTTTCTTCTTTCAATTTGCTCATTATATAAGTCTTTTTTTCATAACTATATATCTCCTGAAGTTTGAGTTAAAGTTAGAAAATGTTAAAATTTTGTCAACTTTACTTAATTTAGCTATAATTTTAAGTTTAATAATCACAATTTTAACTGTAACTATAATGTTTTTCATTCTAGCTAAAAGTTTGTTAAAATTGTGTCAACTTTACTTAATTAGCTATAATTTTAAGTTTAATAATCACAATTTTAAATGTAACTATAATATTTTTCATTTTAGCTAAAAATTTGGAAAATTTAGAAGTAAAATGTTACCCTAATGCAAAATCATATGGAAATAGAGTATAATTTGGTTGTAAATGTAAATTTTAATATTATTCTTATTTTTTAATTCATTAATTTATTTTTAATATTATATTTTTTTAAAAGAATTTATTTAGAAATTTATAATTTAATTTTAATATATTATTTTTATATTTAAATTTATTAATTTTGACCAATTATGATATAATTTAATTTTAATATATTATATTTTAATTTATTTTTTCCTTTAAAGATAATTATCGCTTGAGATATATTTTAAAATATAAATTATATTACAGTACATCATAATTAATAAATTGAAATATAAAAATAAAATAAAAAATAATATATTAAAATTAAATTATATTTTCTTAAAAATACAATATTAAAAATAAATTAGTGAATTAAAAAATATGAATAATATTAAAATAAATAAAATTATTGTACATTAAAAAATAAAATGATCTTATTTATATAAAATAATAAATATATTAATTAATTAATTGAATACCTATAAATAATTTAATTATTTTAATTTAAAATATTATTTATTATTTTAATTATTTTAATTAATATATTTTATTACTCATGCCAGCATTAACTAACTAGAGTTATATCTCAAGAGTAATATATTAAAGAAGTATATTTTTCTAAAGTATATTTTTCTAAAACTAGATAAAAATATATTTGTAGGATGTAGAACGTATTTAAGAAAAAAAAAGGTAAAATGCAAAATCATATAGAAATAAAGTATAATTTATCCTAATATCATGTGTGATATACGTACTATATAGATTATTATACCTAATTAAATTTTTTTTTCCGGTACCTATTATACCACCTTATTTATTCTGAAAGGCAATGGATTAATTGAGTTTTAGTTAGGCACTAAACAAGATTGATACGCGAATATTAGTTAATTTAGGTAGTTTTCCAATCAATTGATTATAATCTAGACTGTGTTGGAAGAAAAGTTAAAAAAATATTTTTACGAATTTTAATGTACAATTTTAAATTCTAATGCATAAATAATAAAAAAAATTCTTTGAAAAAAAAAATATGATTCACGCAACTGAAATTTATACATGCACTATCGAATGACGTTTTAACTGGATTAGATAGCATATCAAATGAAATTTTTTTACTAGCCAGACCCAGCCTGGAGGGCTTTTAAGACCTCGCGTATCTTCTAGAAAAGATTTGATCTTCCAAAGCATTAATATCTCTTTCAATAGTGGTTAAAATAATAAAATTATATAAACAATTTTACATATCAATATATATATATATATATATTTATTTTCTAAGTCAATATATCTTTATTAATGTTTAAGAATTAATTTAAATAATTTTTAATATTTGAAAAATTATTTAGTATGATCAATTTTAAAATTTAAGAGATTATTTATATAATTTTTTTACTTTAATGATTATTTAGATGATAAAATAATATTTTAAGAATGAAATTAATAGTTTATTATATTGTATTCGATTCATGTTGGATGAGATGATTGAGATATACTTGTACATCAAAAAGAACTATTGTAACACACTCACTTTAGTGGAGACATTCTCGTAACTTGATCAAATATTATTTTCTTCTCACGTTGAAAATTTTCTCAACATTACAAATTCTTGATGTCGACATTTACTCTCTTTATCTTTAAATTTTTCAATATTCTTATAAAATCACACAGGAGGGAAATTGATACGATATTTCCCAATTCATACTAAGTACTAAGTACTAACAGACAATTCTATTGGTACAAGATATTGATAGACATTATTAAAACATCATAATATTAATATGACGTATATATTGTATGCTATTAATACAAATGCACAGATTTATTACTAATAATATTAATTAAAACTTCTGTTAAACAAAGTATATACTTTCACTATAAGATTTTCTTCTGTTAGTACATGACATTTATTTTTGCAGTGTATTAAAACATTTCACTTTATCTTATAAACATAAATTCGTGCAAACAGTGAACTAGCTCTCTGAAGTTGCGTGCACATATATCCATGATTCCGTGAACGAAAGAGTATATGAATCCAACTATAAGATGAAAGGGATGTAGATATTTGGAAAGGTTACCCTACACCGACAGGATCCCCTGCCAATACTAATATATTTGAGATTAAGTTTGGTGATATTGCAAGAAGAATTTATTCATCTCATCTGATGGTTCCAGAAATATGCTAATACTTTTGTATTGACATAATAATTTTAAGTGTTTTACGCATTAAACCTATGTATGGATCTATAGAAAGTTGTTTAATATAGAACACTAACTTTATTATTCATCCTCGAAATTCTTCTAAATATGGATCAACTTTCTCTTAATTGAATTTAAAGAAATTCCAAATCTTACGCGTACAAAGCATGAATTACAATTAATTTTTTCTAAATTAAATAAAGTGCGCAAAGTGAAAAACAAGGGATGTATTTGTACTTGCCTATATTTTAAATGAAATAAGTTTACAACGTATTTTAATTTAAATTAAGAGTGATTACAGTAGTACTTTTTCACTTCATATACGTTCTTTGACTTTACAAGAATTAAATTCAGAATTATCATTCTTATGAGAGTTTCGGCACTTGTTGAAAGGGGGTGCATTATGCCCTACTTGATCTACAGTTTAAATGGATAATCAAAGGTATTTCGGAAATGGAATAATAATTAGCATCAAAATTACGAAACAAGCATAAAATAATTTGCCGTAATCAACACTTAAAATCAAGTAGAAAGGTAAATTAATGAAATCAAATAAAGAGCAAAAGAAGGAGAAGAAACAAAAAATGAAAGTTAACAAGTACCCTTCTTGATCCGCTTTTGTATATATAATTTGTATGTAAACAGACACAAGACAAAATGATATAATATATATATTTATCCTCTATACAATTTGCTTTTATTTATTGATCTCTTCTCATTTCAATACTGTTTTCCATTCTGGTTTTGGCTTTGAGAATTTGGAATAGTGTACTTGATTAAGCAGGTCTAAAAGTCACCTAGCTGTTGAAATAAACAAATAAAGGAAAAATAAAATTGTGTATGTGCATCTGTCTTTAAAAATGACCATTCACAGAGGTCAAGTGCTTAATTGCTTGCGTAATCCAAACAGAAGAAATTCTCTTGGATGACGTCACTGTAAATTGCTTTACTCCATGTTTTGGATATCATTATGCATGGTTCTCCTTTGTTTTTTGGCTCAAAAACAACCCAACCCCTTTGCTTCTGATCCTTTCATAATTCTCAGCCTCTTGCAGGATGACACGAACATGCTGCAATAATTAACATAACATAAGCAAATTAAAACACAACCTTATGAGATGGATTGGATATAAACAAACAACAAATTATAGGAGAAGAAACTTACTGCCATGGAACGTCTCCAACCAGCATCCAGTCACCATCCTTGTCTTCATAAGTAGGAGCATATTCAGATCCATTGTAGCCTTCCCTTTCTGAATATTCACCTGGATCACAAGTAATTCTCATTAAAATTTTACTCACCTTTTCTATATATACACATGTCAAATCTTGACAAGCAAAAAAGAAAAAAAAAATAATTTAATTTGTTTTAAAATTGTTCTTGGTTCTTACCAAATGTGCACTTGAACATATTTCCCAAGGCCTTGAGGAGTTCTGGGTAGCTCTTGTAAACCTTGAGATCTATCTTCCTCAAGTAAGGTGCACCCGCCATGCTAACTTTCACGTACATCCCAACCCCTTCACCTTCTTCTCCCTTCTTTTGTTGTAGACTATTCTTCCTATAAGACCGAATTGGTGGCCATCCCACTACTTGTGCCCTGCATGCCAAAAATATTTTCATTATTCACTCATCCAAAAACAATATATATTCATATCCAATTCATGCATATTTCCTTCTGAGAAATAAAAAACAAAACAAAACAAAAGCATATTATATTAATATGTATGTATATCACACTTACTTTGCAGGTGGAACAACGTTGTCTAGGTCATCACTAGTGGCATCATGAGAACCATTAGAATTCATGTTGCCCTTGCTTATGCACTCTAATTCCTCACTTGCTTCTGGTGAAGATCTCTTGTTGCTTCTAACAATAGAACGTTTCTCAGGCTCATCACTGCCGGGCAACCCCAACCTCAACTCCGTGGCCTCGAGATTCAGCTCTTTTTCGTAGTTTCCCAATGAGTTCTCCATGTTAATTAATTTGTTGATCACTTGAACAATTCAACAAATCCTAATTAATCCAAAGTGTGTTGAATCTGGTTAATTTGGTGGGAGAGAGATGTGAATGTGAGAATTGAGAAATGGGATGGAAGTTGTGGTGTAAGGCTAGTGGGTAGCTCATTAATTTTATAGCAACATTAGTGTGGGACAATATCTAGGTGACTTATTCTCATGGTGCATGAATTTTACACACAATAATGAAATGCGAACCAACCTTGGGGTGTGACACGGACCAATGGGATATTGACAGGGCGAGGGCATGGGACCCACGGCACACGGTTGAAAGACCGCGTGACGTGGGGTTATAAAGGACAGATATGATTGGCGGTGACATGAGGGACAGGAAAGAACATGTTGTAAGGGTGAGAGGGGGACAAGAGAGGAACAGGCACGGCCGGTGGTACTCAACAGCGGGGACCACAATGGGATATGAAGAGCGAATCGTGGAGCGTTGGATCACGGGGCGTTGGACATGTGATAATGATGGGGTCCCACGTGGATGTCCTTCATTGGATGGTCATAACCATGTGAGTGGATATTATTATCGAGGAGAAAACCCCGTTGGAATTGTCATGGGATTCAAATCCCGTGGGCAGTGGGACTGTGGGACTGTGGGACTGACTCACCCACCTCTTTCCTTCTTCTTCTTCTTAACTTGTAAGTAACCATATAATCATCCCTACTCATTCCCATTTCCACCTTAATCAACATTAACTAAACATGTGCTTCATGTTTTCAATTACTTTATTTTTACAACAAAAGATCTTGGATTTCGAAGACGTACACCTTAATGTTTAGGATTTTTTTAGATTCGGAATTCAACCCAAGAATATCTTTACAATTCTAAGTCTAATGCAGTCAAGTACTAGTTAACTTTTTTAACCACATGTGCTCAACTAAACTACTAGTTTAGTTACTTATGCTATACGTTATGGGAAATGTATTATTTAAGATTTAATACAGTAAAACAAGCACCTTGTGTGTATTTTTCCCTCTTATTTTTTAACTTTTAATTTTAATTGTTTATATATAATTAATTATTTATATATGAGTGTATAACTTAAATTTATAATTTTTATATTTTAAAAATAAGAAGTATTCTTATATATTTTTTTATTTTGTACACGCAATAGGATGTTCATAATTCAGTTTAATCGATTTTTAAGAAAAAAAATCTAATATATACATAAAAATAAATTATAATATGATTTATATCAGTTTGAATATAATAATTTTCAAGGGAGTATCTAAAAACTTATTTTTTTACACTGAACTAATCTTTTTCTTCCTAAATCTTTTTTTTATGTAAAATATTATTTCCAAATGATAGAAACGGAGACTTTAGTTAAATATATTAACAATATTTGGTAGTTTAAATATAATATTACATATATATAGTTTAATCCATTCAATTAAAAGTGATTTTAAATTTTAATTCATATCCTAGTTTTTGAATATACCACTAATATTATCGTTAAAAGTGTAAATTAACTTTGTCACTCAAGTAGAATCATTAGTCATAGTCATGAAAGATACTTTTTTCTAGCAAAAATATATATACAACTAATATTAAATAAACTAAACATAATAATAATAGTAAAAAAATAAAATAATAATAATAATAATAATAATAATAATAATAATAATAATAATAATAATAATAATAATTATTATTATTATTATTATTATTATTAATAATTAATTAATTAATTAGTTAATTTAAAGTATCATGTCTAAATTATAAATATTAGTCAAAATGTTCTTAAAATTTCTTAAACAAATAATAAATTTGATATAATCCTAATAAGATATAATTGTAATAGTGCGTTTAAGGAGAAAATAAATTGATAAAATAATTTCATAAATTTCTACTTTACCAAAATGTGCTGTATGGTAATTTTATACATAAAAACATTATATACAATAATTTAATAAAATTATGTACTAATAATGTAAATAAATTATATTTTTATTTAATTATAAATTATCATATATATTAATTTTTATAATAACAACTTTAAAATTTATATAAAAAATAATTCTAATTAATTAATTATGTAAAGTATTACACTAATTGTGCCGTACGTGCATGTAAAATCAATTATATATGTATGCATAACTAATTTGATTTGGATTGTAATGATTTTCAAAATTTAATCTAATTTAATAAAAAAAACTGGATTGTTTTTTTTTTTTGGATTGTTTGATTTTTGTTGTATTTAGTTCAATTTTGAAAATTTACTTAGTTGAATTGATTTATAGACAACCTTCAACGTATCTTAAAACATTTTGCAAAATCGAAAAGAAAAGAAAAATTATTCCCCTTTAATTCTAAAAATTTATATTTCTCTATATCGTGATGGAATTGACACAATATTTGCAAATAGATATATTTAAATATATGAATTTATAAAAAATAACACGATTTATTTTTGCTTTGTATAACACAAGAATAGAAGTGATAAATTAGATTTCAAATCCTATTGCAAGAGACACTTGATGGAATGATGGATCATGTCATTGCCCCCCTATGGAAAATAAAAAATAACAACATATACATCAAAGACCAAAATGGTGTGATTGGCACCTTTGAGTCTCCACAGATTCAACCATGCTCATTTGTATCTCCTACCCGTCATTGTCATAATCCAACTCACGAAAACCAACGACCGCCGATGACCCTACACTGCAAATCACCCACTCACCAAGAAAACCGCTACCCATGCCAACTTCACTACACTCTTGCTTTAAATTACACCCCAAATGTAAAGCCTTTTTTTTTACTCTTTCTAATCATAATTGTCAACACATCAATCATGTAATTTTTTATAATATCAAATATTACTGTAAATTCGTAACGCAATTTAAAACCATGACTCTGGACTCCTTCCAAGCCAGCACCATTATTGCCGACAACCAATGTTATTCATGGTGTTCCTCGTGTTTGTTCGAGATTAGACCTTGTTTTTTCTTTTTTTCTTTTTCCTCAATTTAGAATTTTCTTATGTCTGCAAAAGTGGTTCAGAAAGTAAAATTTATTGAATGGGTAATATCTTAACACCAATTTAACAGAAAATAAAAGTGGTTCATATTATATATTATGTGAAATTGAAGTATCAATTTGGAGCAAAATGATTGTTCAGGATGTTTATATATAAAATGAGTAAAGTTTAAGGTGTTTAAAATAATTTAATTTGGTCTCATTAAATGTTTCAAGTTTGAATTTTTAGCTATTTAGAATATGTCACAATTATTTTTAGTTAAATTTTAGTTTTTTTAATTAACTAAGAAGTTTGTTTAATTAGTCATATTATTAGTATTAATTTGATATACAAATTTATGTTAACAGTTTTTAGTATTTTGTGAGATCAAGTAACGTTTTAATTTTTAACTTTTTATATGTTATTTTCCTTTTATTTTTAAAATATTTGTTAAATTAATTTAGTTTATCTTTCTTTTACCTAAGGTAGGATTTTGTTATTCTTTTTAGTTTTTCTCCTTTTTATTTTAAACTTATTTGAGAACAGTTTAAGATATAATATAAAATTAACGGTAGAATGCACAATATAAAAAATATAATTATAATAATTGATCTTTAAATAAAAAATTATAAAAGTTTAAAATGAGTTAAAAAAACTAATATTATAACTACCCAAAATATAATTTTATTCATAAAATAAAAAATTATATAAAATATCATATAAATATATTTATTTTATCATTTTACATTTAATAATTACTTAAACAGGTAATTTTACTAAATGCATAATTTAATAAACAAGATTAATAACTACAGCTAATTATAACAACTCCAGGTATGGGTTAGCTTTTCAGTTTTTAATTATTTTTTCAATTTTTAACTAACTTATCAACTAATTTTATAAAATATAGCCTTAATATAATATCTAAATACCAATGATTATTAAAAAAATGTAAAAATAATTAAGTGAATTCAAACACACTTATCTTGTTAAGTTTGTCCTTTCTCAAACTCAAACTCACAAAGTAGTTGGCAAATCTTATTTATTACTTTATATATTTGAATCAAGTTTGGTTATGAATGGGCCGGTTTGAAGATAAATAATTACTTGCTTTTATGTTGAGGTCTAGAATATAAAAAAAAATACTTATTAATTTATTTTGCACAAAATATTCTTTAGATTAAGATAAACTAATAAACAAATTTATTTATACATGTTCTCCCACTATTTTCATTTCACGTCTCTCTCTAACTTTGTTAATTGATCATAAGATAAGTGGATACATACAAGTATAATAGGTTTAAAGTCAAATTATATAGAATATTTGGGGTTAGCATTAATTATGTGAAAGACAATCTTTGAAAATACATTAACTCCGTAATGAATGGCTTTCCTTTTACTTGACTAGCTAGAGAAAAGATTATCGGAGCATGCAAAAGATAATCCAATATATTTTTCTGCTTAAACTAAACATTTTTGTCGAACACACGAAATACTTGTTAGTATATATAGTTGGCAGGTTTAATATATAGAGGAACTATAATAATGGACATTACACATTGATCACATTGATCTAATATCTTATTAAGGTATATATGTGTGTCGACTTCCAACTTGCAATTTATCTAGTCTTTTTTGGGTAAAATTATTTAGTCCTTTCTCTACTAATACAGAATTTTATCACTTTTATTCAAAATTTCAACTACGTATTTACTGAAAAAAAAAACACTTTTGAAAGTAATCATGGTAACGATATAAAACAGGTCTTTAAGAATAGACCATCAATCACCAAAATACAAGACACCGCAGAAACTCAAATAAGCTAGCCAGTGAGCAGGTATATAGATATAATGTTTGGACCACATAACAAAACCACAACCACACAACTCTAAAAGAACAACTCATAAACAAAGAAAGATGTTAGGTATTCACTAAAAGAGAAAGAATGGCCAACAGAGCATACGTAGTGTCACGTTAACTTAAGCACCATATCTGATAATAAAACCAAGAGTTCTTTTCTAGATCCAACTCAACTTCTTTCCTCTTGAAATTCAACCCCAGACACAAAAGAGCCATCAGTTTTTCTTACACAGACATTTAAGTTGAATCAGAAAAATGAATATTTTGTTGGTTTCGTTGTTTGCCCTATACCCCTCTTAATTAGTTATCTGTCACTTAAATTATAGTGTGAGTGAGTGTGATGGATTTGAATTCTTAGAGCATTTTCAAGGGAAAAGAAATAAATTTGAGTTATTAACTTTCTTTTTATGAATTCTCTTTTTGTTATATAAAATTTAAGAATATTTACTAATTTTTATTTCAACTATAGAAGTTAACTTATTTAAGTTCTTAACTTATTTTTAATGAGTCATATTTTATATCTCTACTCACACAATAACTCTTATTTTAATTTTAAAAAATATATTTTAATAGTTAAACAATTTTGATGGTAATTGGTTATATAAATAATTTTTATAAAAACTCATTTGCTTCAATCATATTTTCAAGTTGTTTAACTAACTAAAGCAATTTCATAGGAGTTTCTCTTATCAGTTTGTGTGTGGAACAAGTAATTGTTGTAGAGGGGTCGAAAATGCTTAGGAAACTGACCAGCTTCCTCGATCGCAAGAATCTAAAACTTTTGTTCTTGTGGGATTGATGTTTAAATCAAGATTAGAACATTAATTGTTCTGTTTTGAGTGCTAGCTAGCTCTCCATTTTTAATTAAAAAGATTAGAAAATATCTGCAGCACAACAGTCTGTATATATGGTTGAGAACTTTATGCATAAGGTATATATATATATGTATATATATCGAGAATCCGAATAGAAGAAGATTACTATTACGTAAACGTGTAAATATATAAGTATGTAATATTTGAAACCATAGTTGGCAGCTAGCTACTAGGTAGCTAGCTAGCATCTCGACATTTTCTTATCAAAGCGCAAACACACGTGTGGGGTGCATAATGTGGATGGTGATATATTGTGGACTTTGAGCCACACGTGGAAGATAGAATCGGAACCTTTTAGATATCAAAGTAGGTAGGGAATGAAGGCCCAAAATTAATTATGTAGGTTAAAAGAATTAGTCCCCACTCCCACGCCCTAATTGCTTCCTTGTTTGCCTTTATGCCCTAGTACTCCATGTGAGTGATTGTTTTGGCCATGCATTGGGGCCATGAAATGCCATTGCTATCAATGCGCCTTCCTTTAAGATGTCATGATTCGTGAACAGTTTCCAGCACAGATACAGTAAAGCAAACCAAGACTAATACAACCTCATCTTTGACTACTGGAGCTTCACTGTTACGTACAGCTAATAACTTTCGTTGCTTTGCCATCAACTTATTCATTATACAAGTGACAAATATCTATTAATTTTTTCGATAAAATAAGTTTAATTACATGTTTTTTATCAACAAAATTTGAACATAAAATTTTACTTAAAAAATCTAAATTCAATATAATTGAAATTAACGCAAGTTTAGTGTACTCAACTTATTTTGATTTTACAGGACTATTTATAACCTCCTCCCAAGACAAAATAAAATAAAATAAAATAAAATTCATAAGCCTATAGTTTACGTTAATACCCCTAAAACAAAAAGTAATCCAACATGCATGTTGCGATTTAAGTACTGCGTAATAGATAACTTTTAGTTATGCCGTTGAGAGGTCTCTTCGATATGCTGGAAAATGTATTAATTATTAACAGGTATAATCTCATAATTCAATAATATTAGTCTCACTCTTACATTAAAAAGGTTTGCAAATGCCTAAACAAGGACAAAACTCCCAGAAGAGTAAGCAGAAGGACAAAGCATAGAAAGAAGAGAAATGGGATGAACCTGATATAGCAATGGATTCGCTATTTTATTTATAAGGAATAAATAATTATTTAGTCATTTTTAACCTTTTCAAATAAATGAGATTTTAATTATATACAATTATGTAACTATATAAATTAAATTCACTTTATTATATTCTTTTAATAAATTAAATTAATATAAAAATAACATTCAATTTGATTAAAATTTGAAGACAATAGTATTGGATTTTTTTTAATTGGACAATTATAATCAACTTTTTTTTCTAAAACTCAGATTAATTAGATATCAAAATATTAGAGTATATATTAATCTTATTAATATTAATATTTAATGAAATTATTATTCTTGTTATTATACAATAATAATAATATTATTGTAACATGTTGTTGGGAAAGGTTTTGTGTCAACTTACTATGATAGGTAAGTGAATCTATACCATTTTAACATAGAGAGAAATCCCTATTTCTTTTCTACTCTCTCTGGTGTAGCTATCCCGTTGAGAATTAAAAAAAAAAAAACAATATAAAATAGAAATAGTTTATTTTTCGTAGATCAACGTTGAATAGATTAAATTTCATATGTATATATAGGTTAATTTTATTTGTGTTGTACACGTTACAATTTAGGTATCATATTGATAGACAAGAGATTCACTGCAATATATATAAGGATTTCTTTATAGACTAATTTTAGCAAATAGTATATATAATTATAATAATAATATTTTAAAATATAATTTTTTAGAGTTTAAAATAAAATAGGGTTTAATTTAAATTTAAAGATAATAACATGCATATATAATAACTATAATTAATATAACATAATATGAATTTAAAAATTATTATATTATTATTTGAATAAAATATAATTTAATTGAAATTTGATGATAATAACACTGATAGTAACAATATTTTAAATTTGAAAAACTTTGTAAAATCTTAAAAACTCAATCACTTTCTCGTGATTGAAAATCACTATGTGACAGAAAGAAAGAGAAAATATGTATAAAATTGAACAGAAAGAAATAGTGTCTCATTTTTTAGAGTGGTATTCAAATTTGTAGTATAAGAATAGATACGTGGAGAAATTATGTTAGCTTAAATTCCCCGAGTTAAGAGATACATATAATGAACTCAGTAATATAAATAAAGTTCGTATAATAATGAGGAAGTTTGCAACGTAAAGAGAGCCCCATGTGTTTTAACTCATAAATGCTATGACTTTACTCTATTAAAGTTAAAGTAAACTAGTTTTGGAAATTGAGACTTTAATTTCTGAAGTCAATTAATGATTAATATTTGTTTTGTGTGTTATTTTACTTTAAACATGAGTTTATGTTTGCTTTTTTGGATAAACCAATTAACTTTAGTTGGTCCGTAATTCAAATTATTCTGTGGAAAAGATATTGTTGGTTTATCATTACACTATTGCAAAGCTCAACGAATTTGTCGCATAATATTTTTCTCCTTTCCTCTGTTTTTTATTACATCACTTTTTTATATTTTTAACGGTGGGTTTCAATTATATATTTTTTCTTTTCTCTCCAAACTAGTGATGTCTAACTCGATCCCAAAACTAAGGAAAAACTAGTGTCACACAAGAGTGGTGAATCTCATGAAATAAAGTAAAACTCATCGTCTTATGTACCCCCGAAAGAAAAAAATCATCGTCTTCTGGGAGAGGGAAAAAGTACAATACCTTACAACATAGGTTAAGGGATTGTCTTTGCGACTTTGCTCAATGTTGCCTTTGACTGATCCCACCCTAGCACGTGTTTTACGGGGGTCGAACTCGGACTTTGCGTCATACCTACAAGTGTAAGTCGTGGAAAAACATGTGTGTATACTCTTATTTCTTAGGTCGATAGGTTGAACAAATAAAAAAAGTTAACACACTTATCATTTTATATATTAAATAATCATCACATAAATCTTTGTTACATTTGACAGTTAATTGGCACAATTAATTTCTACAGACAAGGAAAAAAATCTTAGCACTTAGCAAGCATTAATTTATACTAGGCCCAAACCCAATTGGTTGGCACGGGGTTGAGTAATTGAATTCATGAGTTCATGTGTTGTTCCCTCAATACCTTGGTCTGCGGAGCATTGCCTTGGTTAATGGGCGACAGAGGACATGTGTTATTCAAGACTAGGGGATGCCACGTGCTTCTCCTCTCTTTTATTAGAACTGCCAAAATAAGACGTTCACTCTGATTCCAAGGGTTAAACACTAAAAATTAGCTCATCTGGTCCTGTCTAAAATTTATATGCATACTTTTTTTATGTTCTGGTTTGGTTGGGTCGAGTTACTTTAGTTATCTTTTTTATTTAAAGATATATGTAAAATTTTAACACAAATATTACCTTAAATAAATAATTATTTTTAAACTATTTTTTTACCAGTCTGTCTGTCTTGTTGGATTAGGACAGTTCTGTTCTACTTAGATTATGATTTTTTAATTCAACCTGACTTAACTTCTCGATATGTATATTATTTTTCCACCTTTACTTTTTATTATGTCTCGAATATTTTTTCTATTCCACTTGATTAACACAGAGATGTCTAGAGGTAGAAATAATGTATTCTGTACATAAAAGAATAACATTGGGTGCTTTGGGTAAAGAATGTAATGAAAGATTTATTAAATAAATATTTGTTAGATAAATAATTATATACAAATTATTTTTATAATAAAATAATAAAGTTAAATTATTTTTATATAAATTGTAGGTTATTTTTATGGGTGATCTAATTTATTGAAATATGTTAAAAATATCATAAATTATTTTCGTAAACTATCTCAAACACTTATATAAAAATTTATATTGTGGATTAAATAAATAAAAATTATGAGTAAATTCTTTGTTGTTCCATGAAAAACAACAATAAAATGATAGAATATTTTTAATAATTCTTGTATTTCGATTAAGCGTGGCTTTTAAATTTCTAAAAAATGGATTAAAATTATAATTCATTAGATGATACTCAAACTTGCTAATATTATATCATTTAGTAATGGGATTTAAACACTTAAAAATGGTTTGTATGGTAAAAATGTAGGCCTTAACCACTAAGTCATGATGGGAGATACTTAGAATTAATATATATTCATGGTTAGGTCCTTCTATTATATAATGATTATAGTCGTTTACTTTATGACTTACCCCAATGATAATTGAAATTAAGAGAGTGATCACGTAGAGGAAGGTTTGACCTTTTTCTCAACATCTTTAGATGATTTACTACCCAACAATATTGATAATCATGACTTCAACAAGTAAAAATATTGTGTCCTTATTTCATATAATATTATAATTTCTTTGTAAGATTGGATCTATATGTTGATGAGTTTACATTGTACATCTAAAAGTCTTCTTCTCTATACTCATGTTGGTCAATAATAGTTACCCCTTATCTTCAATTTGTGCATGTGAAGACTTTGAGGTGCAACCCTTACCTAATAATAAAATGAGAAAGCTAAAGGTAAAATACACTTTTGACAACATAACATGCCAAGTTAGTGTGTAGACGAACTACATATTTGAAAATGTCAAATAAATATGCTTCTAACTTTCCAAGGTGTGTCACTAATATAGGTATGATGCACGAGATGAACAATCACGACAGCTATGTATTCATACAATGTTTACTCCTAATTGTCTTTTGTTCATTAGTAGAATATGTATAGAAACCACTAATTGAGTTGAGTCAATTCTTCAAAAATATATGTTATAATACACTAAGAATGGATAATACACTAAGAATGGATGACTTAGTTAGATTGGAGTAAAAGATTCTCATTATCATATGCAAGTTGGACAAGACTTATCCACCAAGTTTATTGGACTCAGTGGAGCATTTACCAATTCACTTGCTCAATAAAACAATCCTTGTGGTCCAGATACTAGTGGATATGTATCCATTTGAAGTTAGATAAGTTGTCTTTCTTAACTCTTGACATAATATTTTAACTAAACCTCACATTTGTATAGTCATTTTACATGTAGATTCATAGGAAACTCAAAGTACGCAGTGAATAATAAGACTAGAGGGAAAGGTTCCATATGTGTGTTCTACTTACATCGCGTGAGACAGCCTTTTTCTCACCATTTCAAGAACTTTAGCTTGTTAATCACACGTTTTAAGAATGATCCTCAAATGGAACATGAGAATTTTTAAGAATCACTATTAATTTTAAGCAAATTCGAACATCTTAGTGGAAGACTTTAAGCCCACTGACTACTAGATAATGAATGAAAATATGTTCATATATATATGTTCTTATCAATTGCAATGATGTTAAATCATATTTTGAGTAAGTAACATCTCTTATTGTGTCAAGTATGTTCTTTTCATTATGTCTAGCATTCATTGACTTAAATACCAATGAAGAATGGGTAAAGTGGATAGATGGAAGAATCTCATGAAAATTGTCTCTTTGTTGTGATAGTAGCAAATTGTGATTAAGGCTTTGCCTAGAGGAAGAGATGCAAGAAGTAGAATAAGGAAGAAGTTGTTGTAGTTACACACCATGTTTGTCATTTTTGGATGATATCAAAATTATGTCTGTGGTTTAAATTATTCCCTGATCACCATATAAAGCAAACCACTATTATCATTTACCATGACTTAGTGACCTAACCCCCGAACCATCTTGATAAAGATTAGATTCGTTTTATTCAGGTTGACTTAAAAAAAATCCCTAAACCAACTCAACCGTGTAATTGGTTTGGATATCTAAAATTCTAAATCCTATTCAACCTGGCCCTATTACACTTTTACTCATGACCTGTAAAACTTTTATGAGTGTCCAATTTTAGATAGGAAAATTTATTATAAAAAATAATTTTAATCCACCAAAATCAAATGAGTAATATTATTTTTTAATAAATTTTCATTATAATTTCTGAATAGATAATATATATGATGAATAAAAACTTTTTTATATTATCATTAGTTACAAATCATTATATATGATAAATTTGTTAATTTTTATAATAAATATTTTAAAATCATACTAAATGATGGATAGATAAAAACTTTTACATTACCTAGTTATTAAATTCTAAATTTTTGGAGTTTAATTACTTTACCTATAATCTTGGACAGGGATAGACCTACGTACTCCTTTGGGGCTTGCCCCCTGATTTTGTTTTTTTAGTGTATATTTAAATATTTTAGGTAATTATTATTTTAGAGGTTTAATTATATAAATAATATTATTTAAGTGTTATTTATAGAATTAATTTTATTTTTATTTTTTAAATAAAATATTTAAGTATCGTTTATCTTCTTTTTATAATAGTTTTTATTTTTTAATATGTTATTATTATTTTAAAAGTTACAAATAATTATAATTTATAATCAAATAATTTTATTAACATTTTCTTTATATTGATTTGAGAATTAAATATTAGTTATTTTCATTTATGATTTAACTTACAAACACTGTATAAATGATAGACAATTTAAATTTTAGACATATTAAGAAATATTTTATCTTTATATCATTATTATTCTTTTTATATTTATTTTACTTTTTGTCTCATTTTTTTTTCTTTCTATAACTATTTTTGAGATTCCAATGTGCTTTTTATCTCAAGTATAGATATTGAGTTTCATTAAAGTTCTATCATAATTTACTTTGTGAGTTATAATATTTTTCATGACAAGATATTTTCTTCTTCTATTCTCCAACTACTTGAAAACAAATTATTCTTTAATAATTATTAACTGCTGTAACAAAAAATAATTTAGTAAATGATATATTTTATTCTATTTAGTATATTTTTGAAACATAATTAATAGGATTTTTATAAAAAAATATGATTAATGTAAATATCAATTGGACGAATTTTAATTTTTATAACTAGCCCATAGTAATTAAATTCTGATTCCGTCCCTAATTGTCGTGTAAGAATTTTTAAACTATCAAGTAATTATCATCTTTGTAATGACTCTTAAGGTTATGACAATAACGAATTAGATGAAAATATAAAAGAATTTTTACATTGTCAATATATTTTTATTAAATTCATATTTTAAGATTAAAAAATAAAAATATAATAAAATAAATAAAAAATATTACAAAGGTTATAGAAATTTAAATGAAAATAACATTATTAAAAAATTGAGTTTAATTGTGATGTATTATTAATGTAAACTTTTTTTCATTATCAACTAATCAAAATCATTTTTAAAATCACTTTTGATATTACAAAGAGTTATCATACATAACAATTTGAAATAAGATGATAATATAAAAAATTATATTATTAGTACATTCAAATTAAATAAAAAATCTTACCCTCATTGTTTCATGTAGTTTTCTCTCAAATAAATATAAATATACATTTATTAATTCTTCTACCTCATTTTTTCTAATTTTTTTTATTACTTCTCACTTTATTTATCCTCATTTTACCCCTTTTGCTCCCCAATATGAAGTGTCCAGTTTATCATTATCCTTGTTTCTTATTCCTATAATCTCATTCCCGAGCAAAGGTGCAGGTGAGAAATTCCCGTAAACCTGAAAGTTATGTATTTTTCTAATTATATATAAAAATATATATTTCATTAATACTTTTTTTTTATTACATCATATGAGTATATAACCTATTATACCTAAATTTATAATTATTTTCTCTATTTCCATCTCCAAGTGTTATATATCATTTGGTGTCTAACGATTATTTTCCTTTCTCCCCTCAAGGATCAAAGATACCTAACTTTTTTCAGTATTTTGACTAATACTACTATAAATGGTGGAGAAAATCTTGGAACGACGGGACGAGCTGCCCCCTCTTGCGCTCTGCCATTGAGGGTATCAGAGCAATTTCCACTCTCTTAAACACTCCTCTGAAAAACTATAATGTTTTAAATCTTCTTTCTGTCGTTTATACCAAAAACAAAAAAGTCGTGTATGTCGTAATAAGCTCAAACTACTAGAAATCCAACTTGTATTTGTTTTCGTTTACTTGTGCAGGCTTGCAATTTGCACGATTAATATTAAATCATTGCACTGAATTTCTAGCATATGTTTTCTATCTTAACTTTATTTTCCATGCAAATTCTTCTTTTTATATATATATATATTTTTTGAACAGTATCGATCTCAAATTAAATAACATGTATAGCTAAGAGAGGTGCGAGAAGTGATTCTGGTTGGGAGGTTCTGCAACCTCCTCCTGAGCTTAGTACGTACAACTCTCTTTGCATAGAGTTGATTTCAATATTAGGCTTAGTCTTGTATTGTTCTTTTTGGTTTTCTTATGAATAACAAAAACAAAGAGAGAGAGACAAAACATGTGGAACAAAGCTCCACTTATACGAAAATGAAAAAGTTCTTTTCTTACCCTTGATTTATAAAAAGAAACATGCATGTCGCGCAAGTCAGCAACGAGACAATGGTAAGGTTAAGCTAAGGACGACTAAGCCTTTGTTCATGAAAGAGAATATGTAACATGCTAGATCTATAGTCTCTGTAGCCAAATATGTGAGTTATATGCATGTGAAATAATGAGCCTAGCTAGCTGGTATACAACAGAACTCAATTAATTTCTCGTAGCAGTGCCTATATTCTGTGTTGTGTTTAGCAAATTAAAGTCGACCCTGGATAGCTAGTACCAGAACCAGTGGCATGTGCAGTGCTGACACAAATAATATATGAAACATTGACAAAAACCACACCATGGAATTCTAAGTACCATGGTTATATTTAGATTTGGTTGAAGGTGTAATGAAGAGAGGGGAACCTTTATAGCTGTGTGTACACTTTTGGTAATCATGGAACCGAATTTGAACTTTGTCAGGGAGCTAGCTCAACGAAAGCACAATATCGGATATCATTCAGAATGAGTAAAGGAACCGAACTTTTTACGCTTGGAAAAGCAAGTTAGTTCTACATAAGCAAATGATGTTATGTTAGCCTAGGAAGGTCACGAGGTCTCTCTTTAGCACCACCAATAATATGTTATGTAACTTTTAATCACTTTCTGTGATCTTTTGGTTTTTCTGCTCCACGCTAGCTAACCCTTCTTAGATCATGACACCCTATCTAAGAGTCTGACCTTTATTTTTTTTTTGTGTTTAATGTTTAAACCACCGCCCTGTGAATAAACTAGTAATATCTATGATCAATAATAATCATTGAGCAATTATTTTCAACCACAACAAAAGGCATAATATATAAATCATTCTTGGTTATATGATCTCTTTCTGTGTCTTTACACCTCCCTCTCCAATCAGGCATATGCTCATCGTCATTGAGGGAATTAATATTTCAAGGATTCTATACTAATAAGCGAGGGAGAGAAATGCGCGGAAATTAAGGTTTTACATAAAAGCGTCATTTAACTTTCCCCCATTTGTCCGAATCATTGTTCTTGTTATTTTTTCTAGTTTCTTTTTTCACCCATCACATGTATTTTCAACGGTAGATAATTAAGTTAAAGTTAAATAATATGATAAAATTATTTTATAATATTTAATATAATTGTATAATCAAAATGTTTGAATTGAAAACTATTAATTAAACTGAAATAAATCTATACTAAGTTAGGTGATTCATCGTTGACGGTTGAGTGTTGGGCTTTAGTGATATTAAATAGTAATGTAAAACTTATATTGATATATATAAAATAAAATAAAAAAATAAAAAAAAAGATTTAGAAGAAAGGGTGTTGAGTGGGGAGGTGAGTGGGGTGCCCTGCAGCGGCGCACATGGGATAGGGTTTGACCCTTAAGGGTACATACGGCCAACAAACTCACATGGGCTCTTTTGTGGGCCCTGACGCTTCATCCACCTCAAGCCAATGAATCTTACCACATGGCTCTGTTACCCTTGGGTCCCACTTACCTCCACCCTTCCCTCTCTCAATACCACATTAGGGGGTATGCGGGAAAAGGGTAAGAGGGAAATAAGCTGCTTCACCATATTGGGGTTACCTATCTTCAATGCTTAATCGTTATTCTCTTCCCCTCATGTTATTTCATATTTCACGGATCACCTACCATTTTCCTTCCATATGTCAAATTCGTATTCAACCTCTTTCTTTTACTCAAATACTCCAGGACCACCCAACCTATATATATATATTGCATCATAAAGGTCATCCTCAAACCCGTATAAAAATTTTACAACATATTATTAAAGAGGCCAAAACTACTTAAATGAAATGCTCTTGCCATATATTGACTAAAAAATATAAGTGAAAAACTATCGTTTTCTATGAATTGATTTTGAAGATGGAATTGAAAATTTTAATATAGTATTTAAGTCCATCATAAATCTGTAATCAAAGTATCTATTATTATATTATCATGTACCAAACCTAATAGTATTAGGTGCAAGAAAGTGTACTTAAAAAAACTTAAATTTTACATTGATTTAAAATAATGTCTAAATAATATATAGAAGTGAGATAGTGACTCAATAATGTATATAAGTAGATATATGAATTAATTTTTGGATTTGAGTTAATCTAAACTCAAATTTTAAAAATATAAAATCTTTTAAACTGTAAATATATAAAAAAAATTAAACTCTTTATCATATTTGTAGATTACAGGGATCTATATTTTGGCAGAATATGTTCATATTATAAAATATAGTTGTGATGTGCCTAAAACAAGAAAAAATATTACCTACTCTAAAATTATTGTACTTAATTAAAACATCAAATGTGGCACAAAAGTCAAATCATGGATTAACTTAAGAACTTGAATTGAGAGTATATATCTCCTAAAACACAAATGTTCATTACCGTTTTGGTATAGCCAAGTAATTGCGATATGGAAATAAAGGATTTGGGGAGCGACAGTTCATAATTTGTTTATATATAAAAATTTAGAGAGTATATGGTGCTCGAATATATAAGGCGAAAAATGATTCCAAACTTAAAAGAGGATTTATAGAAGAACTTATATTTACTATATTTTAAAGAGACTAATATAAGTTCAAACCTGCAACATGTTATATACGAAATATTGTTTTTCTACGAATGAAAGGAATAAATGAGAGAGATTTCTTTACATACGAATGAAAGGAATAAAAATTAATTAACGTTAAATCTTATTATAAATAATTAAAATTAAAACATAAAATTGTGTAATCTTGTTTTAGAAATATCAAGTAATTTTTAATAACTTTTATTCTTGATCTTTCATAATTATATATGATTAAAATTTATTTCTTTTACTCTGGTTCACACACGCGTAAAAAAGATAGTTCCAAATAAGAAGTTATAATCTTCAAAATTTAAAAGTTTTTGTTTTTCTTTACTTTACTTGATGTTAATGGACTGGATTACTAAATCATTTTCGTTGAGAAGATGTCCCTGAATTTGCATTAATGAGGATCACAGTCACCCCACAAATCAAAGCCATAGCCAAACAAGATTTTGGTGTTTCTAACACGGGGTGTAACTAATTAGCTAGGCTAGGAAAATCTTAGACACAATCTTGAGTTTTTCTTTTATTTTTCTCACTGTCCAGTTTGGTTTGCCCCAATGTTGAAAGGGAAGCGTGGGCATGTGGGCAAGGTCAACATGTATGTGCTCGTGCAATTCTAAAGCAACACCACACATATAATCAATACAGCACAAATCCAGTACATACGCACGCTGTAACAACAAACAGTTAAATGTGCTTCTTATATATCTGTTTTTGCTCCCACAATTTCTCTTCGTCAACCATCTTCACCACTTAAATCCCAATATATATACAACTTTTTAACCTGTCCAAAACAAGCATAAACGTACATACGTAATTCTAAAATATTTGTATTGTCTGTAAATTAATTACATGAGTAACGTATTAAGACAGGAATAATCCATGCCTACTTTGATATAACGTGAATTATAATTAATTAATTACGAAGGTAACTAACAAATGACACACATAATTAATCGTGTTGAAAAGCTGTAATCACAAAGTGCACTTAAAATGATATGCAGGCTACACGCCAACAGAAAGCATGATTTTCATTTTGTGTTAGACGATTTGCTTCTGTGCCACAGAACATGAATCTAAACTCCATGGTTCTTAATAGGCGACGTGTCCTACTTCAGAAATAACTAACGCATTAAGTTTGACAATTACTCCTACCCATTAATATAGATTCATAGTTAAAGGCATGTCAGAAATACATACCTATTTATATATAACAAATCGCTAGAACAAAATTCTCGTCATCAGATATCAACAGTGGTCATTTTCAGTAATTTATATTGATTTAATATGTATTCTGTGTCTATATGGCTACTCTCATTGACAATTAAAGCCATATTATAACGAAATTCTGCATCTTGTTCAAGAAATGTTTAATTATGTATAGCTACTAGCTAGAGAGAAGAACGAATTAATTACACAGAAAACTGGTGCATAAATAGTTAGCAATTATCTATTTCTGAATTAGTTTCATATACATCGAAGGTCATTTTTTCAAATCATCGGCATATATAGGAACCTACGTGAGAAGTGAAGTCCTTGGGTTTAGAATCTTGTGACTGGTCCCAGAATTATCACGGATCCCAGACCGACAATTAACTATTGCTAAATCCAAAGATGAATAACGCAGTTCCCACCCTGCAACGATGATCTTTGCTCGACGAAGAATACCATAATGCAATGTACATTTAATCCTAAAAACTTGTCAGCACAAGGAAAGATACATAAAGTACCTTCCATTTCCGCTTTCCTCAAAGAAGAAAAAACATTTACGGTTGATAATTCACATGTCTCTATTCGTGATTGTGTGCATGCAGTAAAAGATAGCAAAAAAATAAAAGCTATACATGGTAGATAGTAAATACTACATCTGCGTTGAGAGTAGAAACATACATATAGTTATATATATACATATATACATGATAGCTAGCTTTGAAGATAATAGTAAGTAGTAAATTTACCATTTTGGTGAAATGTGGAAACCCTAGGGAGTATATAATAATAATAATAATAAAAGAAAAATAAATTAAAAAAAGGAGATAAGCAAGAAGCAGTGGGCATCCACTTCCACTTCTTCCACTCAACAATCATAGGAAGATAACATGACCTTGTCGTTGCCTATCCCAACAAGGGCGTAAAGGTCTCGGTCGCACATTCCTCCACGTGGCAAGATCCCATTGCTTCATGAAGTCGTTAAAATGACAAAGCACCCCATCGATCCTTGTATTAATGCCCACCTCGCCCAAACGCAAGGGCTCCCCCCCCTCCCCCCAACAACTGTTAACGTAATAACGTGCCTGCCCCTATACCTCACCCCACTATTATTATTGTACAACACAACCAAAGTCGCTGAATGCTTAGAGAGAGAAAGAGTGATAAAGTGAAAGAAAAAGAAGGAGAGTGAAACTTGATGGAAGTTGGCCTGAAGAAGGAGAAGATGGTATTTGAGGAAACTGAGCTGAGGCTGGGATTGGGACTTCCTGGAAATGGAGGCACAGCAACTGAAGCAGAAGGAGTGAGGAAGAGAGGTTTCTCTGAAACTCAGACTGAAACAACCACCGTTGATTTGATGCTTAACCTCTCTCCCAAGGAAGCTGCTGCTGCTGATGGGGCAGATCCACGTGATAAGCCAAACACTTCACCTAAGGAGAAGACCCTTTTGCTTCCCGATCCAGCCAAGCCTCCTGCTAAGTAAGTACTTCAAAATAAGAAAAACTTTTTAATATTTTCCCAAATTTAAAGTTTTTCGTACTATTATTTACAAACACCTGTCTTCAAACTCATTCAACTATATTAACTCAAAAAACAACTGTAACAAAATTTTTAGATTTCTTAGTGTATCATAGCAATTCTCTTTAAATGATTGAATACTACTATGCTAGCTAGCATGCATGTGTAAAAGCGAGTGAGGGGGGAATTGTTCTAGTTAATTTTCTGTTTGTAACTTTCATGATCTTCAATAAGCATATAAACATAAGGATAATAGTGATTATATTTATGATATGGTTAATTTGGAGTCCCCGGATGAGAGAAGTTAGAAATAGAAGCCAAAAGGATAGATCATGAGAAATTAATAAAGAAGAAATTAATCTCACTGACTGAAAATAGACTCGTAAGAGAGAGAGAGAGAAAGAACAAGAATATTGAAACTCCAGATGTCTTCAGCTCTCGCACACCGTTTATTGCAAGAAATTACATGACTTCAAATAGTTTGGGTAGCTAGTTATATACGGGTGACAATAGCAATAACCTTATATATATATTAATTCTATAAGTTTTGATAATATAAATCACACACACATATATACATACATATATATATATATGTATATCTTCTTTTCCAGACTGTTTAGCATATATGAAAACAATTAAGCAAATCCATATACATAGATGCTTATCTATTTGCATATGTAAAGAAACAAATAGAGAAGTGGATTAGCATAAACAGAAACACAATTCGCTACACGATTAATTTATTTAATTTTAGTTTCGTTGTATAATTCCATCCCCAAGCCTGTGATTATCCGAATATTAATGAATTAAAATAAAATGAATATTTTAGGGCGCAAGTGGTGGGATGGCCACCCGTGAGGTCTTTCCGGAAGAACATGTTTGCAGCCCAAAAGAGCAACGGAGAGGAAAGCGAGAAGAACAGCCCTAATGCAAGCTTTGTCAAAGTTAGCATGGATGGAGCACCTTATCTACGCAAAGTGGACTTGAAGATGTACAAGAGTTACCCAGAGCTCTCTGATGCCTTAGGCAAAATGTTTAGCTCCTTCACCATTGGTAATTAATTAATTAATTAAGCACAAATTAATTTTATGTATATATATATATATATGTATATATGTGTGTGTTTTTTGTTTAAGTACTGGCTGAGATAATTAACATTTAATATAATTAACCACCAAAAGATATGGATCTTAAATTTAATTTCGTAGAAAGTGAAATAATATATCATGTGTGAATATAAAATTGAATAGTAGTGCGGCTTATTCGATGATATTAATTATTGGTGTGTTGTTTATATATGGAAGGAAATTGTGAATCCCAAGGCTTTAAGGATTTCATGAATGAGAGCAAGTTGATGGATCTTTTGAACAGCTCCGACTATGTCCCGACCTATGAAGACAGGGATGGCGACTGGATGCTTGTCGGTGATGTCCCATGGGAGTAAGTTTTTCTCCACTTGATGACCCGAAATTATTTTGGTTGCAATAATTTGACCTCGTAATAGTTTCAATCAAAAAGAGCAGGGAACACAAAAGCAGAAAAAAGAAGACAGGAACTTGATATGCACATCGCATTGTTATGTCAAACAAGTCCTTATCCAATAAACTTTGCGTAAAAAATTATACATGTTCTAAGGAATTAATTTGCTATCATCTGATCTTTTAGCATGTCCATGTGCATCACAATATATAGCCAATTGGTATATCCTTTTATTATGCTGTACCAATTAGCGTTGTTGTTTTGGTTAATTATTGGCGCATCAAGAAACGTCATAAAATATACAATATATGCATTTTGAGAAGTCAGTTTTCCAAAGGATAATTAACACGCATATAAAGCATTGATAAACATGAAAAAAACTTCGAAACAGCCTCCTATATGTTTTAGAGTACGTAGCACCTAATTATTATAAAATTAATAAGATGAATATTTTTCTTAATTTATGTGTCAAACTGCAGGATGTTTGTTGAATCATGCAAGCGTTTACGTATCATGAAAGGAAAGGAAGCTATTGGACTGGGTTAGTATCTTATAATAAGTTTAAATTTTACTTCAAAAAAGAAACCCTACTTATTAGTCATATATGATTCCATGTACCATTAATTGTTGAACATGGATGTTGGTAACCGATTTTATTCAAAGAATTAAAAACACATGCATGCATTCTGAAAAGAAACTTGTTTATTGTGCCTCAGCACCAAGAGCCGTGGAGAAATGCAAGAACAGGAGCTAGACTAGTAGTTACCAGTCCATAACCTGTTCCATCGTTAGTGGTGCCCAGTTGACTTAGTAACTGAAGCAAGGTTAAGCTGCAGCAGACACAGATGGACAGAGCAGGGTGTTAAAAATATAGTTAATCTGTCTATCATTATGGTTTGTCATATAATATTTCAAACAAAGCTGTGAGATGTCTAAGTATACTTAAATTATGAACAGAAACGATCCATAATGACTCTAAATTGTGTTGCAAGACTTTCTTATTTCTTTACTTGTTGTGTGCTTGCATAATAATAAGTTTAATAATTTGCTTGTCTGTTGTAGCTATATATTTTTCGTTTACTACTTTTCAACTTGTCCTTTTTTTTCTCCCCCGTTTTCATTGATTCCTTGTATTAATCAAATTTTTTATTTGTATAATATTAAAAATGTATTGCATGGACGTTAGTTTTTGTTTTAGGTCTGCAGCCAGTAGCTAGTACTTGAAATGTTCCCTAAACGTGATGGATTGGGGGACAGGATCATGTGCATGCTCAAAGAGCATTTATGCATGCTCATTGATACAAGTTTACTTTATTATTCTTTAATATATAGAGTGAATCCACGAGAGAACAAAGAATAATAATTTTGCTAAAAATTAATTAAAATTAAAATTTAATTATAAATATTTCTTATAATATTATTGCATTACTTTATCATTGTCATAGATGGAAATGACAACAGTAAAATTAAAAATCAGAGTTCTATAAACTTTTTTTTTTCTTTTTATCCTATCACCTATTAAAGTTTCACAATTTTTTTCCTTTTTCGTACCTCTTTTCTTTATGTGTAAATTACTGTAAGAAATTTTTATATAATTAATAATACTCATTTTTATAATAAATTCAATCTTCTTAATTAATTTAATGATTTTGGATAGTAGTGTAGAGAGAAATTATATTTGTACAAAAAAGTTAAACAAACAGTTATACAACAAAAAGAAGAGATAGAAAAAGAGAAAAAAAATATATATACAGAATAAGATGGTTAATATACATGATGGAATGGGGTGTAGAGAAAAAAAATTATTAAAATATTATATGAATGATATATGTAAAATGTCTTGCATTCACAACTAGTCAAAATTAAACCAAAAATCATTTATAAAAAGATCAATATTATGCGGTAGTTAAGACTTTTATATGAAAACTGTTATGAATGTCTAACAAATAATTAAAATGAGAAAAAAAATATAGAATTGAAAAATAATTGTGTAGAAAAATCTATTTTTTAATTTCAAGAGGTTGATGCAGTGAAATAATTAAGATAAGGTCTAATTAATGAATAAAAAATTCATAGATCAAAGTATTTACTCATTTTCTTCGATCTAGTGAAATAAATGGAATTTTTTATTTATAAATTGTCTTTAAACTTAAAGGTTTTTCCAAATTTTTAAATTAGGACATTATTTTCTTTCCTTAAAATTCTTCCTATCAGATAAATTTTATGTTATTTTCTCTCTGAGTCAATTCGCGAAAACTCATTCATATTATTTATTATTTTTCCAAGTATAAATGGTCTTTCATTTTGGTTCCTTTTAATTATGAAGGTAAATTATGTGATGGTTATTGTTTGGGGTTTATACAAATACTGATTATGATACATGTTACGTTATGATCATTCATTTTTCTTCATCATATAAAAACTCAGTTAAATATTAAGCTAAACACTTAATTACAAATATTTATTATACCGTACTTCTTTAGATCTCAAATATACCAAAAAAAAATTCACACTAATTAAAAAAATTAATTAGAATTATTTAACTATATCAATCTCGGTTAAAAAATAAACACTTTTTTTTAAATTACTCTTAACTAAAAGTTGATATATATAAAAAATAAAGAATTGTCAAAAATAAAACGTTAATTAAATAAAGAGTATTTTTAAAATAGTACTACTAATTAAAGTAAAATTAGTTGAGATTTATTTTTATTAAAAACCAATGTAAATGAAAATTTTTATTTATATTAATTTGAAATAAAAGAAAGTACTTGTATATAAATTACTTTACAATAAAATAAAAAAACGGTAAATTATTGTTATATAAATTATAAGTTATTTTCATAAACTATCTCTCAGAACTTATTGACATAAACTAAAAACAACATACGAACATATCATAAATTATTTTTATAAACTTTTAAACACACTAAAATACTCATGTGTTAAGATAAGTGTAAACTAATAGTATAAGTCCTTCCAATCATATTCTTAATTTAACCAACGTCAACTAGAAAAAGCAATCGGTTTAAAAATATTATAGATTTTATATCTATATATTAATACTTAAGAAATTGGTTTCTAAAAGATATTATACATTCTCCATTAGGTGTTTAATAAAGAATTGTTGATAGCAATTTTAATTTAGATAAATGTTATATATCAACACTATTTTTAGTATTCTTTTTCTTTTCAATACTGTTTTTAATTAAAATTTATTAAAAAATTATAAATTTGGGTTGACTTCATATTTATCTGATGAATCTCTTGATTTAGAAATCAAATCCATCAAAAATTTATAATTCTCAATAAATTATATTTAATAATAAAGAAAGTATTAGAAAAGAAGGTTGATATTGTAGTCCTCTTTTGACTTAATATTCTTAGCCAAATGATTTTATGATAAGGTAGGCATAAGTCAAATTGAATCTCATAAGAAAATGCTGAGATCGAAATCGATCGATATTAATCATTTGAGTTAGTTCAGGTTTTCTAATTAATTTATTTATTATTTGTCAATCCAAGTGAATCAACCTAATCATATTTGAATTAATTGTAGTTATATCATCAGGTTTATCAATAAAATAAGGAAAATATATAAAAATAAATACAGGAAAAAATAAAAAATCATAAAAAATCAATAAATAGTTTTAAAATTCTGAATTATATAATTATAAAATTGTTATAAAATTATAAAAGTACACAACATAAAATATTTTAAAAAATTTAAATAAATCCAACCTATAAACTAATATTATCGAGTTTATATTTTAAATTAAATTGATGATTCAAACCATTTTTTTTAATTTAGTTTATAAATCAATTGATTCATTAGATATAGACTTATGTCCACCTTTACTTTATGATAGAAGCTCAGAAGCAAAAAAATAATTGTTAACTACACGTACATAAATAACCCTTCACATTTGTTTACCTTAAATGAATCCATCGTATATAATAAGTATTGAGATACGTGATGTAATTTAACATTCTTCGTACTTTTAGGGGTAGGGAGGGGATCTTCTGACCTTAAAACAGTAGTGTTACTAATGAGTCAATGTCACAGAATTAATGACTCTTTAATATGATAGTGAGTCACTGTCACCGAATTAATTACTCTTTATTACGACAATGTATATTCTTCTGACAATTACTTTGCGAGAAAATATGCTTATACTAATAACCTTAAATTATTGCTTTCAATTTCTATATGATTACCAAAAGCAAATTATTTTGGATTATTTTTGAAAATTATTTGCAATGTCTGTTTGTGCAATGAATACCTTTGTGTAAGTCTGAACAACAATTGTTGCTTCACCATTTGCGGAAGCTTCCTCATCTCCACTTTAACTTGTCAAGCTATTAAAGGAAGGAAACTTTATGAATTTCACTACACTTTTTTTCCTTTTCTCTTTATTACGTGGTGACTGAAAATAGCCCACAGGTGTTTGAATTTAAAATTATTTTTTTAAAAAAACTTTTATTATTTATAATAATCCTAATTAATTCGAATAGAACTAAGCATCGTTAAATATGCATGTTGTCTGAGCCAACAAATTAAAATAACGCAAAAAAAACTATTATCATATGGTTTGAGAAGCTAGTCAGTAAAGTACTATACTTCATTATCACCAAAAAAAATAGTACTCCAACTTTTTCATGGGAGCAAGAGACACGAGTGCCTGTTTCTTTCACACGGATAATTATTTCTTATCAAATGTTCTACTATAAAATCTACAATTAAAGCTAATCTAGATATCGTTTAAATTTTCTTTTAGTCTATAAAATCTACAATTAAAGCTAATTTAGATATAGTTTAAATTTGTTTTTTTTTTCTTCTACATATTTCTCCTAGTCTATTAAACTAAAAACTAACCCCTTTTTTTTTTTTTGATGTGCGGTTGTTATTAACCTTATAAAACTTTTATACATCCCAAAAATCGAACACAAATTAATTTAAAATTACCATATCTATTTTATATAATTTATGATTTTTAAAAAAAACTTTTATATATTTACTCATTTAAGTTGATATCAAATATAAATAAATTTTAATTAATGTTAACTTATTTAATAATATCATTCTTTAAAATATTCTTTATCTAATTAATTTTTTTAATTTTTGAAGACGGGAAAATGTTTTATAGCATAGGCTAAGTCAGTGCTTGGAACATGAAAGTGGAGTTAGCTAAGTTGACCTTCGTCTTGGCTAATTTGCTACAACAACCTCACATTGTCATTCATCATCAAATACAAATGCACAACTACCAGCCAGGGACCTAGGAGAAAATTCACGGCATGTGAATAAAAAAAAGGAGAAAGTTTAAAAACAAAAAGATAAAAATGAATAAAAATAAATAATAAATAACTAAATATCTCAAAATTGACTATCAAACCTTATAATCTATTTAAAATCCTGACTAAAAATATCAAACATTTTTTTGAGATTATTCAAATACACCAACCAAATATAAAAGTCTAGAAATGAAATATCTCAAATAAAAATTTCAAATACATAGAATACTGATATCTAAAATATATAATTGTTATAATCTTGGATCATTTACGCTTAAGCTGAAAAATAGTACACGGTCCTGGCTATTAACCTAGGAACCAAACTCCTTTAATTCGTAAATTATGTGGTCCCAACTAAAAGGACATGTACCTAATTGGACTTTAAATTAAGAGGCTCGTAACCTCCACAAGGCTTTTTTTTACTCATATAACCCGCTCTAAACGGTAACCTGCTTTATCCATAAATAACAAAGATAAGTGGCAACAAAACATTATCAATTATAATTATAAATTGGTTTTTAAAGACTATAATTGTTGAAACAATCAAATTCAAAACAAACATATCCAGATTTATTCTCTTTAAGAAAATGAAAGGACGATCCTTTTATTATATAGAGCCATGGTCTCTTAGACATCCTCCTGATACTCTCTTTGGGCTTCAGTTAACACAAACAGATTCATTTACCTTCCTCACGTGTCCACTTTCAAACAATACTTAAGAAAACGTATCTACTTAATTTCTTTAGAAATTAGCTGACTTCAATCCAAGTCACTTGATCATTATATTCCTCTTGGCATACAAACAAACTATTTTTTAGATTTTGGAACACTGAAGGGTTTTATAGAAAGGAAAAAATAAAAAGAAAAAATGAAACAAATTTTTCTATAAGGTAAAATTAACTTATATATAAATTAATTTGTAGAAATTATTTCTTTTTGGAGAAAATAATATGAAATATCTTTTACAAATTAATTTATATATATATATATATATTAATTTTAACTTTCGAAATTTTTTAAATTTTTTTTATGAAAAAATTTATCCAAATAAATTCTAAATATAATTTCTCATTTATCATCCTAACTTTTCTTATCCCAAATATAATTTCTAAAGCTTCCTCTCTGTGCAAAACTTCTTTCTCAAATAGAATAAGATGGACAACATAAACCAAAGTGGAAGAAGTCAGAATCAAGAAAATACTATTTTGAGATTCAGCAATCAACTTCAACTAGGGATCTCTAGAAAGGTTACAAATATTCCAGTCAAAACAATTACATAAGGCTAAGCCAAGCATAGCTGGGCAGTTTTAGGAGGGGCCTAATGACGTGTACACCAAACATGCATAGGGTGAATAAAGCATCACAAGACAAAAAAGCAATAAAAAGGATAGAATATCAGTGATATTTCTCCAGAGAAATGTATTCTCATATATGTTTATAATTTACTACCAAGACCAGTGAAGATTAGAACAAATCATTGAATTTATAGAAAAAATTGAGCATCTGGATTCAGAGTGAGTCAAAGTCTCTACTAGTTACTCAGGACACAGAAGTCTTGCTAAAAACTACAATTACAGATTTTCAGCATGACACAAGAAATGGCTGATGATCAGCTGCAAATTTTCCTCAACAAACGTAATACTGTCTTCCATAAGAATTTAACATACACCTTTCCCAAGGCCTACAGAAAGCTATAAGAGAAAAAATGTGCCTCATGCATACATACTACTTTTCATCAAACAGAGATGATATATATCCATTCATATTCTGCAAGCAAATGGTCATGTTTAAGCATAACAACTTCGTGCCTAAATAAAGGAAGAAGACAAAAGAATCAAATACTAACAGCTGGGAAAATCAATTAACCTGATTTAGAAACAGATTGGACAGAAGAAGCAAAGAATTAAGAGTCCGAGAGTCTAAGAAAGAGCTCAATTAACCTGATTTACAATCTTTCAATCAAAAAATGTGTAAATAAGTATTTTGTTATTTATGTTATTAGGGCTGGATTCAGGACTAGGAATGTCAACTATGAAAATTAAAATTTATTCAATAAATATATAAGCATTAAAAATTCATATAAAAATTAATAATTATTTTTTTCAAAATATCATATAATAGAGAATATATTAAAATTTCCAATTTAAGATGCGACCAAGAACCGTCGTAAATTTATAATAAAAATTGATATATATGTTCACCGTATTTTATTTTTATGAAAAATCATATTAATTATATTACAAAAATCTATTAAATTAAAATAAATTATGGTATTTACTAAATTATTTTTAACAATAATTGTAGTTATCAATAATTAAAGAATATTTGCTTTCAAATAGTTGAAAAATAGAAGAAAAAAATTGTTGTGTTGTGAAAAGGGTTACAACTCTTAAAGCAAATTGGTAGAACTACATGCAACTTAATATCTAATTTGTTTTATTAAAGTTTACAAAAGACAAGATATATCTCATAAATAATGACAAAAATAACAAAGACAAGAAAAAAAATAAAAAATATATATAAAGAATGATAGAAAGATAAAAAAAAAATTTAATATATATCAAATTTAAGTTATCAATCCCTTTTATAGTGATAGTAAATTTGACCATAAAGGATAATAACTAATTTTTAATTCTCAAATCAATACAAAGGAAATGTTAATAAAATTATTTGATTATAAACTAATTATTTATAACTTTAAAATAATAATAAGAAGAAGAATAACATATTATAAAAAGAAAAGCTATTAAAAATAAATAAATGATATTTGAATATTTTATTTAAAAAGGTAAAAAAAAAATATAATTAATTCTATAATAAAAACTACAAAAAATAAAATATATTGTTAAAAATAAAAAAAGTAAATAACACCTAAATGATAATATTTATATAACTAAATCCTTAAATAAAAATAATTAGGGATCCTTTTCCTACATGTTATGAAATACATTTTATTTTTACATTTATATTATTAAATATATTATTAAAGATTTCACATCAACTAGATGATGAGCTCAATAAAACATACAAGTGAGTCACAGTTATTACATTTTAAATTGATTTTGTAAAGTTGAGTTTGACTTAAACCTACGTTTTTAAAATAGTATCAAAACTTATCGTAACGAATTTTGTTAAGTTTATTGATTTGTCTGCTATTAGGTTATTACCAAATTACCATGTCAAATTATACAAACTTTACATTCGAATTATTCAACCATGTCAAATTATACAAACTTCACCTTCGAATTATTCAGCCATCAGCATAAAAAGAATGTGTTGGATATCCACGTGAACTAGTGATAAAAATGATCTTAATAAAGTATATAAATAAAAATATAATATTACATTTCCAACATCGTATAGTTATGATTGTACATCTTCACTGTTTGAGGAAGAATTCTCGATGGGATCCTAAAAAATAATTTTTTATGTAACACATTTATATTTAACATACCTAATTCTTCTCACTATTTTATTTAAATGGTAAAGATAGAAGTCTCACTATCATTCATTTTGTACATAGAAAAGTTACTTGAATTATTTCCACTGTTATTTTGATCCATTTTTATCTTTAAAAGGAAATATCTTCCCTAAAGAAAAGTCCAATTTTGCAGGGAGTATACCAAGCAACAATTTATATTAAAAGAAATTTTATGTGTTATATATGCAACATGTTAAATTATTTTATAATAAAATAATATCTAAACTTATTTCATATATGAATGTAAAAGTATCTAATATAAATTTTAAATAAATGTTGTAAAACAGAATAACAAATAAAAATATGAAAGGGACAAGCATACACTTTCAATTTAGCTTATAAATTTATGTACATTTTTATATTATTCATACCTCGTCAACTTCTTTCTTAACGTCTACAACTAACTTTTTTATCAATTGAGAAGCTTCACGATCCCAAACAACAAGTTCAACCACATCAATGTCATCCTTAACCTTAAATTGGTTTCAATAGTGTAGAATTATAATAAGCAAATTTATAATTATTTGTGTTAATATTATATTATAAATTAAAATGTAGAAAAAAAAACTAAAAAATTTTATGATATATAATAATAGTAGAGTTTTTTTACCTGAGATCATCTCCATTGATGGTTTTTATTTGTGTTCTTAGACTAAGAATCAATTCTTAAATTTTTTTGTCATTGAAGTACTAATACAATTTTTCCACATGTAAAAATCATTCTTTTATGAAATATGTTCTTATATTATTATAGTAAATTTTTTTACATTAATCAAGTGATCGGTAAAGTGATCGGTAGAGGAGAAGAAAAGGTAGAAAGGAAAAGTGGGGAAGAGAGAGGAAGCATGTGAGAGAGAAAAATGAAATAAATAAAAAATTATTAAGTGGTGCTAAACCACTATCTGTCTATGGTCTTAATTAATCTCAAATATAACATATATTCAAATTTTTTAATTTAAAAAAAAAAGTTAATCACATTTAATAATATGTAAAAATTGATTGACACAATAAAATAAGTAATGATATAGGATCACCTAATAATTTATCTTGGAAGAAAAAAAAATGAAATAAAAACTAAAAATGGATTCTAACATTAAAAATTGTCCTTATGTATTGTAAAAGAAAACAAATCAATCTGAAAAAGTTATCATATGTCAATATATCTACAACTAATAGCAATAAATGTAATATAAAAGAATAAACACAACTCATCCCTAATGGAATAATAATATCTGTAATCAATGTCGATATTTTCTGCATAACAACAAATTTAACCCTAATTTTTTATTCTAAGACGCCTTAATAATTTATCTATCTAGCTTTGAATGCCAAAATGTTTTTGCAAGTGTTTCTCATGTCGCGAAACAAAGATAACTTCGTACCCAGAAAGGAAAAAAAAAAAAAGAAGCAAGCATATCACTATCACCTGGTGTAAGCTACAGAGATTTTTGTAAAATCACCTTGAAACAGTGAAATTGTTCCTTTATAACAATAATGTTTGCATTTAGCTATGTGAAGGTCAAATACTATTTTTTTTGTACATATCAAACAACTTGGATATCATCACTCGTAATTTGTTAATAATTTTTTAATTGTTCCAAGAACAGTCCAATTTCTAACCTATACTCATAATTTGTTAATAATTTTTTAATTGTTCCGAGAACAATCCAATTTCCAACCTATAAAACAACAAAAATATTAGAAATTGTGTAAAAAAAAAGTAAGAAATTATAGAAAATTTTAAGAAATTAAATTAAAACTATACCTAATTTTTCTTTTTAAATTTGTAATTTTTTATTTTAAATGTTCATTCTTCTTCAACTCATATTCTAGATCTTGATGATAATTGGGTAGATTTCGTGCTTAGACTAACCTCAAAAGGACTTAGTCACAAAACAAGATAATAAGATTTTTAAAAACGTATACCAAGAATAACAAAGAAGAAAAAATTTAAAATGAAATAAAAGAAGAAAGAAGGTCATTCCATTCGAGTGCTAGATGAGAAGTTCAGCTTAAATGGCTTCTTAGTCAATCGGATTAGACAGTATGAAATGAGACAAATTTAGAATTTATAATGAAATCAGTAAACAAAAATCACGGGTAAACAAAAAAATAATCAAGGATTTGATTATGAGAGATACAAGGAATCATAAATAAAGAGAATTTACCTCAATCTCATGTGAAGAAATTTCTGACAAAATAAATTTTGGTATATATATCTGCTGAAAATTTTTAATATGTATTTATGAGAAAATAAAAAAATTAAATTAATTTCTCAAAAAACTAAAATTAACTTATTTATAAATTAATTTATAGAAATTCTTTAATATTAGTTTATCTGGATACTAATTTTTAATTTATATATAAATTAAATTATGGATAAGCTAACTTTAACTTATGAAAAAATTAATTTTATTTTTTTCTTTTAGAAATATTTATAATATCCAAACATATTTTTATATTAATTGTTTATAATTATTCATTTGTATTTGGTGTTGATAGAAGATATTTAAGTACTTATTAATAAAATTATGGAAAGTAAATTTTTTTATTTAAATAACTAATTAAAAATGAATTAATATTTATTTGATTTAATTTAACGTGAATACATGTTATAATAAAAGAAAGATACGTGACAGGACGTGGACTTCACGAAAATTGAGAATAAAGTCTGTTATATATATATATTCCAAGAGTTTATTTTTATTATTATTTTTTATTATTTAATTAAAGACTTTCACAAGTCTTACAAGAAAATAAATGATGAGATTGAAAAATAAGTTTTTAAATAAAAAGTACATTTTCAATTTTTAGATTTATTTTAGATTATAATTGAAGTTGACACAACTCAATTCACTATATTTTCAAATTTATGTTGAAAATGAAAACTAATAATAAATTATAATTTAATAATATTTTAGTAATATAATTTGTTTCAAATATACAATGAAATATCCTTTGTTTTTATTTTTTATTTTTAAAATTTAATATCTTTTGACATTTTCATCAATAACTAAAAATTTTCCTAGATTTTTAATAAATCTTATTTGGTCTAAATTTTTTTTTTTGTTTCCTTTTTATTTTTAGTAAGATTATATGTTTACTTTTTTCACTTTTTTGCCACAAATCTCAATAACTTTCTCCAAAGTTTTGGATCGTATGTACTAATAGTTTTTCTTGTCTCATTTATAATGTTACAATACTTTATTGGACCATATAAAGCTTCAAAGTACTACCTTTTGTTTCTTTTCTTTTATTGAATACTTTTGTTCGGCTATCAAGATTTTTTATTTCTCAGTCTAGAACATTTTAATTTAATATTTTTGAACATTTAATCTTAAAGGACATTAACAATAATATATGATTCTCAATTACTTTTCCAATAATTTCTTCTTTAATGTCAAAATGTTTATCATCCTCGTACTGTTATTATTTTATTCATAAGTTTGTAATTGTTGAATTTTTTATTTATAACTCTTAATTCGAACATCAAAAGTTATAATACTTAACCCAATACTTTTTATTTAAAAAACACTTTTAAGTGTCAATTTACTTAATGTTACATTTTGACGCTAAAGTTACAACTCGAGCTTATTTAATCATGTTTTCTACCTAGAAATACCTAATATTAACTAGAAATATCTAATATTAACAAACACAATGCATTAAAATCAATTCATATGAGGAGCATGGCAATGTCTTTTGCATATAACTTTTAGTGGAAGAGGAGTCTGTGAAAGAGAAGATTGAAAATGAGGGATAGACTTGAGATGGGTTTGGTTCTCCCCGTCCCATCTCCACAAAAAGGAAGACATGTTTATAAAAAACAATGATTAAAAATGAACTCAACCAACCTCAATCTTATCAAGTTTTATCGGAGTTTGAAAAAACATGATTCGGGTAAATTAATAAGAAATTAATTTTACATTTTTTTTTAATTTATTAAATAAACAATATATTAAGTTAATAATTTTATTTTAATTCAAACAATATATAAAAATAATAAATAATAAATAACTTAATTTTTAAATAATTTTTGTCATGCCTAATAAGGATCTCCATAACATTGCAAGGACCGAAACGACCTCATCAATACCCTACTATCAATAGCCCGATGAAGACTTGGCTTAAGACACATTTGTTATACGAGAATTTTTTTCAAGTCCAAATCATGATTTTTTGAAATTATGAATCTCAAAAATCATGATTTCTAGGAATGTCTAAAATCCATTTACTTAGGTCATAAATATTATTAGGAGTATTTGTATATATTTATTGAGAACTCACTTTTTCACGTAAAAATGTTTGTGAACAATGAACAAAAACCTTTCTTGGACAATGTCTTTCGTACATTATTTTAAAGATTTTATATCAAGTACAAGTATTGAAACAAAATGATATTCCTGTAAGATGTGTCAAAAATCTTCTCAATATGAAAATCAAGTATCATGCCATGTTAACACTAATACCAATAAAATATTGATTCAGATAATAAAATTTGCAAAACAAAGGCTCAATGTAAGAAGGGGAAAAAAAGATGATTAGACCAACTTCATTTTCTTTTTTAAGATTAAGATACTAATAGTATTTAAATTTTGTATTAGATTTTAGCTCTATATTGAGATCCAAGAAATAAAAATTAGATAATATGTTCCAACTAAATAGTATGTTCCATCTAAAGATCTATTCACATGTGGATTATTTATGCAGAAAATTTTCTCGAATAGAGAATTTACTTTTCAAGTTTGCCAAAAAAAATTGTGGGAATGGATTTGTTTTCCCAACAAATATGACTGATTTATGAAGAGAGCAACCCGTTTAGTAACACTTGTAGTGTATTGCCCCATACAACACCTAATATGAATGACTTGGAGAACGTCATAAAATTATTCAATTTTATTAAAAAAATGAGACAATCATCCAAATATCATACAACAATATGTTAAACATAAACGCCTGTCTGATAAAAAGACAGTTATCGGGCACCAATTGGAGGGCCTAACTTGAAAAGCTATGATCTGTTTCTAACCTACTAGGGATGGCATAATGCATTTGAAATTTAAATAACTTACGACATCGCACATGTATACATTAAACAAAATGTTAAAGGGAATACAATTATCAGTCCAAAAGCACATTACAAAGCTGTCTCTCGATCCTCCTCCGTTTTTTTTCTGGTTCAGGAGTCTGCAAATAAACAAATTAATTGAAAATGAAATCATTGCTTGTAACAATGCAGAACATAGAACCATTTAAATCAAAATTTTCTTTTCTATAGGGGTTGAAACAAACACCAATCCACTTAAGAAACATATGATCTTTTTGTATTATTGATGCACAAGCTTATTGTATATGCCTAACACGGAAATGGCTTCCTTATGCTTCTAACTTTTCCACACAATCCAAGAAAAGAGTAGTAAAACATGCTATATTACCTCTTCGCTGAGTAAATGAGGAACCCGAACCCTTTTGGAGCCATCAGGTAGACGTTTAGAAGGTGAATGATTTTCGATAGCAGCGGAAGCTGCACGAACCTGCACATATAAATCAAGTGTATCCTATATCAGAACCGGAGAGGCATGGAATCAAACCAATTAGGTCAGAGTAAATATGCTTATTCACTAACTGCAATTTTTTAACGCTTCAGATCCAAAATCAATTCATGAAGCACACATCTCAGAGAGCACATTAATTTATTATGGAAGAAATTATCTGAAGAATTGCTTTGTTACCTGACGTTGGATGGCCCCTACTACCATATCCTGACAACCTGATGCATGCACATTTTCCAAATTGGGGCACTGGAGCAACAGTCTTTCTGAACCAATTAATTAATGAAAATAATCAATCCTACTGTCTTAAAGGAAATCTTGATGCACTGAATTAAATTTTCACATGATTACTAAACAGGAGCATGAAATGACTAACCTGAATGCAAATTTGTACAAGAATTTAGATTCAGATCATTGAGTCGTGGGCAGTTTAAGTATAGGGCCTGCATATTAATTGAAAAGAAGATACAAAGATTAAAAGCCTTGGAAAGAAAATGGGCATAAAGGTCTTTAGTCCAATGAAACTCACATCTAAGCCAGTGCAACCCCATAAACTGAGTTTCTTTAAGCGGCTATGTTTGATTATAAGCTTTTGGCTTACAGGGTGTACATTAGGGCCGGATGTTTTCTGTAATTTGTTATCGTCAGCAGTTGGATTTTGCAAATTAGGATCACATATGGTCATACCACAGTCCATAATTTCAAGGAGCGGCAACTGAAATGTAGCAAATTGAATACCACCTGAATCACATAAAGCAAATTAGTAAGCAGAAACTTAAACTAGCATGAAAGATTTTTGAAGTAATTGAATATGTAATAGGAGATTACTTGAAGTCACGTTAGGACAAAGAGCAAGGAGAAGTCTTGACAACGTATCAGGGAACACATTGCAAATCATACCAATGCCACTGTCACTAATGCCAGATCTGTGATAAAATTCTATCCATTATGATTTCTAAAGAGATCAACAAGGAAGTTAAAAAAAAAAAAATCCATACTTGAAATATAAATTATTGTTTTAAATTTTCCATTATATTTGTAGAATATTGTTCCACAGATTTTTGTGTTGGTCACCAAGGATACTACAATTTCAAGACTCCTATAGAATATTTTATTGCAATTAGAATGAGTAAAGATACATACCCGCTGAGATCAAGCAATTCAAGATTTGGATAGCTTGAGGCAATTGCAGCAACAGATGCATCACTGATTTCAGACCCAAGAACAAGCGAAAGCATTCGCAGCCCCCTTAATTGTATTTAAACAAAACTTCAGTAAGCTCATCAAATCAGGCGGAATTTAAAGCAATTATTAACTCTAAAAAATAGAAGAGAATGTAAATAGAAATGACGTTTTTGTTGATTGTATAAAAATATCCCCATGGAATTTCAGATATACATATTAAAGTCAGGAATAGAAATACGATTTGATTGTTGCCTAATTATCCGTGTGTGCGCATCCTGTGCATGTGAGGGTGTATACATACTAATATTGTTGTAGACATGTTATTTGTTTCATTTCCTTTCTTAAGCAACTTTTTTATCGTGCAGTAAAAATTGGACATGATCCTATTCGATCTTTTATAATGTTTGGTGCATTAACCAGATAGTATGAACAATGAACTCATACAAAGTTCAAAGCATATTAGATTGCAAACTTTAATTTCAAGGGAAGAAATTTCAACATAAAGGAATAATGTCAATGACGACTGAAGAGTAGAGATCAAAATACCAAAAACAATTGACAAACCTCAACCGAGCAGCTGTAAGAGCAAGCACAGAGGAGTGTGAAAGCCATATTGAAGCTATATGTATGTTTTGCAATCTCAGGCAACTTCTTCCCAAACCTTCAATCATAGTCGTGAGATCAGTACTATCATTTTCTTGGCAAGAAAACTCCAAGGATATTTCTCTCAACTGGGGACAATTAAATACCTACCATTTCAAGATATTTGTTAGCAACTAGAGTTCACACAGAGTTATTCATCACGTCATATAATAACATAGAAGAAAGAAAAAACAATAATCACCATCTTAGAGAGAGAGTGCAAATCTGATAGCCAGAGTGTAGAAAGACTAGTTGAACAGAGGACAAAACCCCCCAGGTTAGAACAACCTTCGATTTTGAGACTTTTGAGGCTTCTTTTATCAGCAACAAATCTTCGTAATTCATCCCTGCGTTTTCATAATTGAACATCAAATAAAGCTAATCAGAAAAAAAAAAAAAGCAACATTCTTTGGTATTTAGTATCATGAATCTTAACAAAACTGCCAATGTTATTCATGTATTTATCAATTTTATCAAAACGAAGAACAAAAACTACGAAATTTAAGGCTGTGATGGGACAAAACAAAAGACCTCCGTCAATAAAAGCAGATCTATCACATGGCAATATGCCATTAAGATTTCATCAAAGTACAAAATAAAATAACCCTCACAATCACCCCTAGAACAATAACCACAATTCTGAAACGGTAAGAGGAATCATTAAAATGCGTAGTAAAGTCCTTCATAACAAAAAAAAAACTTGTTTTCTACAAAAACAAAAAAAAAATGTTACAAAATTAACAAAACAAGAGCATGTAAATTAAGAAATACCCATTGATCCTAATGGTTGCAGTATCAAATGTCAAGATCTCCATACACTCTAGATTAGGGCACGAGAAGGCAATGCAAGCCAGCATCGTCGAATCAAAATCACTGCAACACCAAACGGGTTAGATTCATAAAAGAAAAAATCACTGCATATTAATAAATAGGCAAAACGATCCCTATCCAATTTTCAAAATCCAATTCTTTTATTTATTTATTTTTGTTCCCGGGTTATCATCCTTCGTCTGAATCGGATACTAATCTCTCAGTATACATATTATTTAAAAGAGTGAATTATCCCAACAGATGTTCTTTTATATACACAGATTTGGGGATTAAATCCCTAGCCAATCCTATCATTTTGTTTGTATCAATTTTTTAAAGCACCAAAACAATTTCTGAATAATTCGTATTATAACAACTTGTTCTCTTTCAATCAAAACAACAACGCTGATCTAGGTTCTACCTTTCCATACTGAGCGAGAGTTTTACAATCCCGGGACATTTCTGCAACATAGATGCGACAAACCCGACCGGAACGTTGGCCGGAACCCTAAGTTTCAATTCCTCCGCCGCTCTCCACAACCTCTTTGCCGTGTCCCTCCATCCCTTGCACACCTTCGCGGCGGACAACAGTCCCGCCGGCGGGAGCCTCCTCATCACTTCCCACAGGAGGCTCGCTGGCAATCCGCACGAATCAACATCCAGATCCAGATCTGGTTCGGTCTCAACAAACAAATCTTCATCCATCTTGTTGTCCTGTTCGGACAGATCAAGCCCCGCGACACGATCATCGAGATCGTCGAACGACAACGCGCGACGAAGGTTCGACGGAGGTTGTCGGAGACCAGATGTGGCCGAGGAAGGGGCGGAGATAACCGAAAAAGATGAATCAGGAGGGACGGGAGTGGCCGTGGAGGAGGACGGAGTTTTGACGGTGCAGTTGTGACCTTTCTTGGGAAGGCCACAGCGGCCGCAGTTGTAACTACCCCGCTTCTTGCCGCGCTTGCCATCGGGGGCGTCTCCGCCGTGGGCGGCTGGGGGCGCGGAGGGAATGGGAGGGTGCTGCATAGTGTGGTAGAAAGGGAGAGAATGAGTGAGGGCGAGAGGGAAATATAAGAGGGCGCGGGAGACTTGGCGCGCTTTTTTTGGTGCTTTTTAACGTGCTTGTTTTAATTTTTAAAAAGAAATCAGCTTTATATAAATATGCTCTCGGCACATGTCTAGGTTGTGACTCACAACAAGTAAAACCAATTGAGATTTTGTAATCAATAATAACGGAATCTTCCTTAATTGTCCCATATTTACTATTCTCAAACTTGCTAAATTTTTATTACCCAAATTAAAAGATTTCTTTTAGGATTATTTGATTTAATCTAGTAATTAAATGAACTTTTGTTGATAATTTGAAACTTCAAGTTTCCTGGGTTTTTTTTTTTTTTAAAGAAGTCTTATGATGAAGAGATATAATAATTATCAGTTGCTCGGATGTATGCAAATATTAACCAATATAATTTAAAATATATAATTATATTAGAGATTAATTTTTATAGTTTATTATAAACAATTATTTAAGGATAGTATATATATTTATTATTAAAATCAATTATAAAAATTATCAACAGTTTATTTTAGTGAAGTTATGGTTAAAAATAAAATGTATCAGAAGCTGTTTATATACTTATCTTCCTACTTGGTCATTAGAATTCTCAACTTTGTTAATAATACCACTCTTAAAAATATTAATTATGTGTAACAAAATACATGTGATATTATATTTGAAAATTTATATATTTTGTTAATTATTTAATTATGTCAATATGATAATATTTGATCTAATCAGCAATATCATTTATAAAGGAGAAAGTATTCATTGTTCTTCTCCTTATGTATTTTTTGTTTTTATCTCAGATTTATTAGTTATTGAAAATGTATTTGTGTGCTATAAAAATTTGTTTAAATAAATTTTTTTCAAGTGAATGGACAGTAATGTGGTACACTTGTTTGCATTAAAATCTGCAGAAACCATTTAAATTTATGTAACATATAATTTATTTCACTTGAAGATGTTGTATCAATTCTTTTTTTGTGACAATATTTCTTTGTACTATTTTATTTAAATACATATATATCGAATTTTGTTTTATCTTTTTTACCTAAATCTGACAATTCTTTGAATAATCGGCTTTAAAGTCAAATTTCCAACAATAGATAAGGCTTGACCTAAGTTTATTTTAACTTGAATTTCATAAAATAATTATTTTTATTTTAAAATTTCTAAAAAATGGACAAAATTGTTTTTTTTTCATACAAGTGAGTTTAATAGATGTGAAATAGATTCTTCACTTTAATTTACATTTTTTGTCAGTATTATGGGTTTGTTTAATAGGTTTTGGGTTATCTTTTTAAGTTTTTCACCTATAGTCTCTAATAAAAAAATTTATTAGTCATATTTTTTTAATTTTTGTTATGTTATTATTTTTATTATTTACTATTTGATTTTTTCAATTGTTCTTGTGCGCACAATTTGTTGGTACGAATAAAAAAATGAAATTTAAGTAGTGAATAATAATGTGATTGTATTTTTATGAAGTTCAAAAATCATTAAAATTACTTATCTAATAAAAAAATGATAATTTTTTACTTTCATAAAAAAATACTATAAAATTGTTCACTAATTATATATTATATTAACATATTTTTACATAGCAACAAAGTGCAACAATTATGCACACAAGTAAAAATAAAAAAATCAAACGGTAACCAAACAAAATTTTTAGGACTATGACTAATATAAAATTTAATTATGAACTAAAAAATAAAAATATCAAAATATTTAAAGAATAAAAACATAATAAATCTTTAGTTTTTGTATTCCCATTATAAAAGTATATATTCTTTCTACTATAACAAAAAATAAAAATAAAAAATATATTATAATAATTTGTGAGAAAAATTCAAAGTAATAAATATATTGTATCTTTTCACAAAAGTACGTAATGATGTATGAAAATTTGTATCTTTTATAAAAGTATATGTTCTATCATGAAAAAATTGTGTCTATTCGTGAAAAGATTTAAGTATATGAGATTTATTTTTTCATAAAAATATGTGTTATTTAAAAAAATATTATATCTCATGATCAAAAGACATAATATGTATTTTTTTAAAGAATTATAAACTTTTACCAAAAAATATAAGAGATCAGTACCAATTCATTTCATGCACAAAATGAACAAAGTAAAACACCATGAGAAAATTGATAATTTGCGTTCCAATAACTTTCTTTTTTCCTATTGCGTATAGATAGAATTAAAAAAATTATTATTCTATAAATTATCATTCACTGTAAACTTGGTCATAGATGTGAAAATCATTTCAAAATGTTTTATTAATGACGTCCTAGAAAAAAATATCCACACACCTTATTAATTTTTTTTAGAATCAAACCTAAAACTTAGTATTTCAAACATTTAAAAATTTTATTTTATTCTCATTTCTTCTTTATTGCAATTTCATCACCATTAGTTTTTTGTTTTTTTTTTATGTTTCATCTTTGTTGTAGTTTCATTACCACCAAAATGTTTTCTGCAATCTCTAGGTTCACTTGCATCCTAACTAAAATAACCACAAACTTTAAAGGTAATTTTCATTTTGTTGGCAAGAGAATCTGTATTTTCAGGAATAAAATCATAACTAGCTACAGAGGGGTCCACGAATATTTCAATAAATATATCAATTTTCACACAAAACATCAATAATTATATATTCTAAAATATAATTAGATAAATGTGTCATCTAGGTAACAATAATTATTTATAATTAAATTTATACTAAAATTTTAATAATTATTTTTTAGTATTATGTTATTTACCATAATAACAAACACGATTTAACACATTAAAAATGATATTATATAAAGAAAAATAAACAAGCTATTTTAACTAAATTTCATTTTATTTTCCATGGTTTACACGTGCATCAACATGTTTAGACATGTGCACTCAAAATAAGTAGCATGTTAAAGTTTACAGTTAATTTTTAGATGATAAATACTGAAAGATAATAAACGAAAAATTGTTGTAGAGAAAGAAAATATTAGTTGGTATATCTTAAACCATCAGAGAAAATAAGAAATAAAAATTGTCAAATAAATTAAGTTCGGTGGTGGTCAATCTTGATTTTCGTTAGTTTAATTGCTTAGATTTTAGTCGATACATTTAAAAAAATTGACCATTATAATTATTATGATTTTAATTATTTAATTTTAATTAATACATTTAAGAAATTAGTAATTTTAATTATTTAATTAACTTATTATATTTTTTTTTTATAAATATTACAAGGTAACAAATTTTTTTTATTATATTTATAAATTTAACAAATTTATAAATATCTGACTTGACATTAATTCTTTTTTACAAATTAAATTATTCAATATAAATTAATGATAGGACTAAAGTTTCACATTTAAAAAAATATAAATTAAATTAAATAATTAAAACTAAAAATATTAAAATTACTCATTTTTTATATATTTTAACTAAAAATCAAACAATTAAAATTATAAGATTCAAAATTTCATATACTCTAAACTAGGATAAAAAATACTAATTCTTTTACTTTTTAAGTTCTTATACTTAAATATATTTTTGTTTCTTATATGTAATTGTTTTATTTATATGAAATAAGTATATTATTTAAATAGTTTACCTAAAAATAATTTAATTATTTTAATTTAAAATATTTTTTATTATTTTAATTAATATTATTTATTTAGTTAGTCATATTAGTATTAAATTAATTAGAGTTAATAATAAAAGTTAAAAAAATATTAAAAATATAAAAATTATAAAAATAAAATAAAATTACAAAAACTATAATATGTGTGGGAATTTAAAATATTTTTTTTTTGTTTTTTAATTAAAGTAACAGGGAAAAGAATAATTATTTATTTAACTTGTTTGTACACCAGCGGTAAGAAATGAAAAATGATTTAGGAGAAAATAAAATTGGAAGGTCACTATGAGGTGATGATTGATCATTAATAGTATTGGCATGTTTAATTTAGCAGATAATAACATGTAAGATTGAAATGATTATATGTTTACATTTTTGAAAAAGAAACATCATTGATTATGTTCTTTTAAATAATAACAGTATTTTTCTCTGTTGTTATTTTTTCTTTTATTTAACTATTATTTTTTAAATTAAATCCATAGGAAAAAAAATTAACTCCACTTGTTTGTACACTAGTGGTAGAAAAAAAAAATTGTTTGAGAAGAGAATAAGATTGTGGAAGATCAAATTAGGTGATGATTTTGATTGACCATTATTATAGTCATGGTATGTGTGGTTGAGCAGTTATTTCTCATTAAATGATTTACAGACTTAAATCATAAGTAAAAACAAAATGATAAAATACACATCAATCTAATTCTCTGTATGTTATCAATTATCACTACTAAATGGAGTGAGTATCTGTATATGATTTCTTAAATATGTGATTAGAGAATTAAATTTTAATTAATACATATAGTATTTTTTTTCTGAAAATGAACCATTGACTCACTATCACATTAGACTTTTGAACAAACATTAATAACTCCAAATAACAGATCAAAATTATCAATTAGAAATATATATATATATATATATATATATATATACAAAAAGACTACTAAACCGACCCACGATAAGATTGAAGACTCGCATAGTCGTCGGGGTCTTTGTCATTTGTTATGCAAATAATTCACATGCAGACTAGACTTTTATGCAGCAGTTTTTTTCTTTCATTTTTTTTTACGAAATACAAATTTACATATAACAATTAAATTTGATGTTGTTTTTCTTATTAATTATATTAAATATATATAGTAATTTTACAAATTTAGTGTCATCAATTAATTAAATTATTTAATTTGATTTAATTGATAGTTTGATTTATTTAATTTTCTACTCTAATTATTTATAAAAAAATATTAACAAATTAATTATTTATATTTTTCTAATAGTGGATAATATATAAATATATGATAATAATAAAAAATATAAAAATTAAATAATTTTAACTTAAATTGATTGGTTAAATAATTTTGAATTAATTTATTGTTTAATTTTTTTGCAACTATTATTTATTTTATGTAAATAAATAATTATTTTATTTTTACAAAATTTTCAGTAATAAATAGTAAGAATATATATATTTTTAACTTATTTTTGTTCAATTTATATAAATAAATAGTTTTTATAATTTATAAAATATATGAATGTTTCAAAATAATACTTATTGAAAGATAGAAATTAGTTTGTTTTTCAAAATTTTGAAATAAAATAATAAGAAGAAGATTATGTCCCTGTTTGTTTGTATTAACGAAAATAAATATTTAAAATAAAAATATAATATTTTTTAAACTTAAATATGGTTAAGTCCTGCAAAATATAATTCTTTTTTATTTTCATCCTTGTAATTTTTTTTGTCATTTTATTTCCATGATATTTTTCTAGTGTTATTTTTTTTTTATTACTAACTGTTGCATTCTAGTCCCCAAGGCTTCTCCCCTATGTTGAAAATTATGCTTATCTTATACGTTGAAATTTTCACTTTCTTTCTTTAGTAGGTTCAATTATATGATATTCAATTCAATTTTATTTTATTTTTATTAAAGTTTTGTTAGTTTCTGTTATCTTTTTTACTAGAAAAACATCCCTTACATAATCATTTCATTAAAGTTGTAAATATTATACCATCTCTTACTATGTAATATATATTTTAATTTTTTTATTTATAAAATTTAATTTAAATATTTTTATTCATTTGCACATACTTTGTTACATACATGTATAATAATTTATCTCTTAATTAATTAATTTAATTATTATTTTAAAAGTTACTACAAATTATGCTAATTTTATTTATATATCTAATTTTTTATTTTTAATTATTTATTATTTTCATAGAATATTTTTTTAAATAATAAAATTTAAAATAATTAGTATATAAGTAAAATAAATTTAAACACAAATATTAAAATAGTTTTTAATTGATTTTATTAATATTATATTTTAAAAACATTTAAATAAATTGATATTTTCTTATATAGTATTAAATATTATGTTTATTAAATTTAATATATAGTTAATTTCAATCATATTATTAAATATTATATTTATTGAATATAATATATTTATTGAATTTAATAAATGTAGTTTTGATATATGTATATTGAACATACAATATTTCCAATGGATTTATTTATTTTAAAAATATATTATTACAAAATTTAATACTTACAATATATATATATATATATTAAAATATAACTAAATTTTTATCATTTTATTATTTTTATAAAATTAGTTTATAAAATATATTGTTAGACAGAAATTTTCAAATATATATACACACTTATAATTTATCTCATAATTTTATTTTTAATTATATTTTAACAAAAATTAATTAAATATTTTATATAAAATTAATTAATGTATTTATATAAATAAAATAATTATATAAAATTTAATTTTATAAATATTTTTAATATATTATAAGTAATGTTTATTATTATTTTTAGACTTAAATATGTTTTTAGTTCATATAAAATGAGTAAGTTTTTATTTTTTTCATGTAGTTTTTTTTTTTTATTTTTCATTTATATTAAATTTGAAATAATTAATCTTGATTCATGTAAAATGAGTGGATTTTTTTGTTACAATCACTATAACTTTTTTTATCCTTTTAAAATTTGAAATAACTATTTTTTACCCTAGCATTCATTTTAAGGTATATAAATATTATTCAATTTAGAAATCTAGAAAAAAAATTAGAGTATAGTATTACAAACACTAATGAGTATCACCTAAATGATCATTTAATATTCTATAAATATATAAGTAGTTAATCAACATCACATAACAATAAGAATTAAAATAAATGATTTCAAACATATAGAAATTAGAAAAAAAAATCAACCACCAAAATCAAATTTCAATTAAATTTTAAATTAAATTATAATATTTTAAAAAATATAGTATTAAAAGTAAATTAATGAATTAAAAATAATAAAATCGTTGTTTCATTATTATATTTTATTACTTTGTTAAAAATATCAATGTTGATAATATATTAAAAAATAAGTTATCAAAATAAATTAGATGTAATTACTTAATTTGTATAGATTAATAAATATATTAATTAATTGAATTACATATTCAAAAATAATTTAATTATCTTAATTTAAAATATTTTTTTACTTTAATTATCTTAATTAATATTATTTTATTTATTAGTCATGTCAATATTAAATTAACTTAATTAATTTAGTGATAATGGTTAAGAAAAATATTAATATCTAAAAATGACAAAAATATGTTGTAAAGAATAAAACTACGACATATTTAATGATAACTTACTAATAATATAAAATAATTAATTCAATAAAAAATTATATCTAGTATAATTTTAAAACAATTATTTTAAAAATTAACAATTTTATCCAACACTGTAAATTTAGGCGAGTATTTATTTTCTCTCTTTAAGGTAATATATACTTTAAGATAGTTGTATTTGTATATATTTTGAATTCAGAGTATTTCCTAACTCAGTGGACATTAATATCTCAATATTAATGTCCTAAGCTAATATTTCCTAAGCTAGTATTTCCTAAGCTAGTATTTGTTGACTGACTTGTACCTCTTCTTGTGTACACACCCCACCCCCCTTTCATATTTAAGTAACATGTTATATCTCCCAACCATCTATGAGTTTATATATATTATATATATGCAGCAATTGTTGCGTTCATTTGTGTGGTATGACTGGAGTTAGCCAGCTATCCCCCTTTCCCCAACAACATTAACATGTCCGCTTCAATCTGGAACATGTTCATTCCATTTTCCGAACCTAGCTTCCGATTAAGCCACCCCAAATTCCCGACAGCACCATCACCTCTCACGCGGAACCAAAAGTCAATAAAACTGGTCACATGCGACAGCTCCTCAACCGCGAACCTGACAGAAGAAGCAACAACAAGGCATCACAGCAACAAGTTAGAGGAACACCTCGCGAGCCTTCCGGAAGCGTGGCGCGAAATCCACGGGGAGAAGGACTGGGCCGGGCTTCTGGAGCCCATGGACCCTCTTCTGCGGGCAGAGGTGATCCGCTACGGCGAGATGGCCCAGGCCTGCTACGACGCCTTCGACTTCGACCCCTTTTCCAAGTACTGCGGCAGCTGCAGGTTCACGCCCGGCACCTTCCTCTCCTCCCTCGAGATGTCCCACCATGGCTACACCCTCACGCGCTACCTCTACGCCACCGCCAACATCAACCTCCCCAACTTCTTCAAGCACTCGCGCTGGTCCAAGATGTGGAGCAAGCACGCCAACTGGGCTGGCTACGTAGCCGTGTCGGACGACGACGCTACCCGCCGCCTAGGGCGCCGAGACATCGCCATCGCGTGGCGCGGCACTGTCACGCGCCTGGAGTGGGTGGCGGACCTCATGGATTTCCTCAAGCCAATATCCTCAAACGGTATCCCCTGCCCGGATCCCATGGTCAAGGTGGAATCTGGGTTCTTGGAGCTTTACACGGACAAAGAAGAGAGTTGCGGTTACTGCAAGTACTCCGCGAGGGAACAGATCTTAACCGAGGTGAAGAGATTGTTGGAGATGTATCACGACGAGGAAGTGAGCATTACGATAACGGGGCACAGTTTGGGGAGCGCTTTGGCCATTTTGAGCGCTTACGATATTGCGGAAACGGGTTTGAACGTTACGAGGGATGATAGGGGTGTGGCGGTTTCGGTGATGTCGTTTTCGGGTCCAAGGGTTGGTAACTTGAGGTTTAGGGAGAGGTTGGAGAAGGTGGGAGTGAAGGTGTTGAGGGTGGTGAACGTGCATGACTTGGTGCCCAGGGCTCCTGGGGTTGTGTTCAACGAGCACTCTCCGGCGCCGGTGATGAAGGTGGCGGAGGGGTTGCCGTGGAGTTACTACCATGTTGGGGTGGAGCTGGCTCTGGACCACAAGAACTCGCCCTTCCTCAACCCCAATGCCGATGCTGTCTGTGCTCATAACTTGGAGGCTCTTCTGCATTTGCTTGACGGGTCAGTTTCAACTACTTTCTGTCTTATCAATCTCTGCTATACTTTCTTCGTTATTTTCCTCAACTAATTCATTTTAAATTCAATACTATCGTATTCGTATCCTTCATTTCATTTTTTTGCTACTTATACCATGCAACTCAAATCAATCTTTTTCGATATTACTTGAAACTTTAATTACCTTTTAATTTCATTAAATAATCTAAGTCGTTCGAGATCAAAGTTGTATTTTTTTACGGTTTGAATTTGAATATAAGAGTATAAGACCTTGAGTAAATTACTCAACTGAGGCCCACCCTATTGTAATATCTATATCCTGCAACTCAATCTCATTCAAAAAATAATTTTGATTAGTTGAAATTTTAGGGTCTAATGAATATATGGTCCTTTTAATTTCATTAAATAATCTACGTCATTAGAGATGAAAGTCGTGTTCAGTTTGTCCGATGATTTAATGGATTGATTATTAATTTCTGGGCATGGCCGGTGTTCGGAAAATTGTTTTTCCAAATTTAAATAAAATATATTCGAGTAGTTTATCTAAATGATTGGTGTGAAGTTCAATTCCTATTTTCTATATATATATATATAGTGATTGGGGGATCATCAGATAATGTAAATCATGTATATATGTAATCCAAGAAATCCGTATATGGATTAGAACGTACCGTCGTCGATAAATCTGTAAGTCATGATTCAATTTTGAATATATGAGTTTATGTGTTGAATTTTTTTGTCATGTTAAATTATGAGTTTTTGACATTAACGATGCGTGATTAATTGATTATAAATAATTTGTAAATTACAATACACTTGTTTTTGTATTTTATTCCGCTGATGTGAAAGAGACACTTTAGATAATAAAATATAATAATAATCATTTACTAAAAATTTATTATTGAGATTGTAATTAATTTTAGAATTTATTATATGTATTTAATTTTATCATATTGAATATTAATTTTTTTTATATTTTATCCTCTAAAATACATCTCTTCACTTTAGAGTACAAAAATTTATTCTTTTTATAAGATGTTTATAATTTAATGTGATTGTTATTATGTATAGGATTTTATTGATTTATTGTTTATAGTTATGTAAATATCATCTTTTTACTCAATTAATTATTAGATTCTACGTTATATCAATTATTTTGTCAATTATCAAATTAAAAAGTTAAAAGGATTAAAAAATCACAATACTATATTGCTTTAAATTTGATGTTATATCCAAATCGTATATATTATTTTATATTTGATTTGAATGAATTTTTGTAAAAAAACAAAATCTGCATTTGCAAATATTCCGATTCAAAAGTTGTGTTGTCGGGTCCACATGCAAGAAGTTGTCATTGGGAAGGCCAGGTAGTCAGTCCCCGAGTGAGTATAGTTGGCAATCGGAACAACCCAACTCAATAAATAGCTCGTAAAAGCTGATAAAAGAATAACCCACATTTTTCTTAAGAAACATAAATAATAAACTATTTGTTGTAACTTCTGTCGCTATTAGGCGAGATAGGGATAGATTGTAGTATGCATTGATTATTTTTAAGCTTGCAACTCATCATGATACGAACAACCTAATACTATAATGCTAGTTACACGTATAAAAAGAGAGTCATTTTGTGGATTGAAAGGGACAGATAGTGTTATTATAAGGATTCAATATTTTATTTTATTAATTAGTCACTCCCATCTCCAACCTTTTTTGAGCTCGTCATGGACATATCTAATAGATATACAGTATGTTAGATGAGAATGGGACAATTAATGCATCATAAATTATTAACTGGTGGCATAGGATTTCATTATTCAAGTACTTTACTTGGCAGTTCCACTTCTTCATATATTTTCTTTACCTTGTTCATACAACTAAAGATGGCAGGTCAACAATTTCCCCCCTTTACCCTGAGCTGCGTTGGTGCTACATGTACTAGTAATTCTTTGAAGGTCAATATATATAATTTATTACCATGGGTATTTAGATTACTAATAGTAGTTATTTGGTCAAACCTAAGAAACCAGGTGGGTATTTTTCTACGGCTATCAAGTTAGTCAAATAATCATGAAAACAAAATGACGGTATTTTTTTTTCCTATGGCAAGTTTTGTGCTAATAATAATGACATTAGAAAGTGGTAGGCTTAATAAGACAAAGTTTAGTTAATTTCTGCTGACGATGGATATTGTCCACCGATGAGTTTTAATATGTTAGCTTGCTATATAGTAATTATTAATGAGTGGAGTTTTGAATTGGTAATTAAATAAAACAAGTGATAGTAGGGTAATGATATATATTTTGGTTGGGTATATATATGCGCATGCAGATACCATGGGAAGGGTGAAAGATTCATGTTAGCGAGTGGTAGGGATCCTGCATTGGTAAACAAGGGATGTGATTTTCTGAAAGACCATCACATGATTCCACCAAACTGGAGGCAAGATGAGAACAAGGGCATGATCAGGAGCAATGATGGACGGTGGATGCAGCCTGAGCGACCAAAGCTTGACGATCACCCTCATGATATGCATCACTATCTCACACAACTTGGTCTTGCCTCATTTGATATATGAACGGAGGAGGAGACAAATGTATACAACTTAATGGTAAGGGCAAGCTAGTGGGACCTGCACAATTTATCAAAGTGAAACTGTCTCACTGACTGGATCCACAACAATTAATTAATGTGCATAAAGGTATAATAGTATGGAAGTTATTATGGTAGCTAGCTGATAAATACAACCGTGTTAAAATGTTTTAATATAGTTGGCTTTTAGGTACTTTGTGTTTCCAACTATATTCCATTGCCATTACATATTTCGATCTATCTGAGACTGTGACTTCCTGAGGGTTTATATCGAATGAGGTAGCATGTTTGAAGTATTGTTCTGCGTGCTTCAAGTTAAAATCTTCAACTTAGAATGTGCAAATTGAGATTCATTCACGAATAACATATCTCCTAAAACTTTGATTGGGTGGTGTTTCAACATGAAGTTTTATGATGTTAAAAAGTTGATATTGTGTGATATTAACTATCAACTACCTGTACTTCAATTTGTTACGAATATTTATATCTAATATGCATTAATTTGATATGATGTTTTTAAATACTTTTAATATGTACCGCTAAAGTATCCAAATCTTTTATAAAAAAATTATATAAATCTAATACAACTATATAAAATATATAACTACGTACATTATAAACCATTAATTAAAAATAAAAATTATTTTTTTATAAATAATTTAAAATAAACTTCAACACCATAATTACACGAAATATAATCTCAAAAGACAAATTTAACAAAAACACATTATTATTTGGATTAAGAATGGAAATATATAAAATTTACTTTATTTTAAAAAATCAATAGTCTTCCTTGACTTAAAACAAACTTCAACACCATAATTATGCAAAATATAAACTCAAAAGATAAATTTAATAACAAACCACACTATTATTTGGATATAAAACGAAAATATCTAAAATTTAAAGACAAAAATACTAAATTTACTTTATTTTAAAAATAAATAGTCTCACTTGACTTAAAATAAACTTCAACACCATAATTACATGAAATATAAACTCAAAAGATAAATTTAATAAAAAAATACTATTATTTAGATTAAGAATGAAAATATATAAAATTTAAAGACAAAAATACAAAATTTACCTTATTTTAAAAAATCAATAGTCTTCCTTAACTTAAAACAAACTTCAACACCATAATTATACGAAATATAAACTCAAGATAAATTTAATAACAAACCACACTATTATTTGGATACAAAAAAAATCTAGAATTTAAAGACAAAAATATTAAATTGACTTTATTTTAAAAATAAATACACTTAGTTGACTTAAAATAAACTTCAAGATTGTAATTACACGAAATATAAACTCGGAATAAATTTAATTAAAAAACACAATATTATTTGGATTAAGAATGAAAATATCTAAAATTTAAATACAAAAATACTAAATTTACTTTATTTTAAAAATAATTAGTCTCACTTGACTTAAAATAAACTTTAACACCATAATTAAAGGAAATATATACTCAAACGACTCATTTAATTAAAAAACACTATTATTTGGATAAACAAAAAAAATCTAAAATTTAAATACAAAATACTAAATTTACTTTATTTTAAAAATAATTAATCTCATTTGACTTAAAATAAACTTCAACACCATAATTAAAAGAAATTAAACTCAAACGACCCATTTAATTAAAAAAATACTATTATTTGGATAACTAAAGAAAATATCTAAAATTTAAAGATAAAATTACTAAATTGACTTAATTTTAAAAATAATTACACTCGCTTCATTTAAAAGAAACTTTAACATCATAATTAAAGAAAATATAAACTCAACAAACTTACTTAATTAAAAAAAACGCTATTATTTGGATAAACAAAAAGAAAATATCTAAAATTTAAAGAGAAAATTACTAACTTAATTTTATTTTAAAAATAATTACACACACTTCATGTAAAATAAACTTCAATACCCTAATTACAGGAAATATAGAGTCAAATGACTCATTTAATTAAAAAAACACATTAAACATACAATTATTTGGATAAACAAAGAAAATAACTAAAATTTAAAGAGAAAATTACTAATTTTACTTTATTTTAAAAATAGTTACACTCACTTCATGTAAATTAAACTTCAACACTCTAAATATAGGAAATATAAAGTCAAACGACTCATTTAATTACAAATAAAACAATTATTTACATAAATAACCAAATTATCTATAATTAAAATACACAAATACTAAATTTATTTTAATTTTAAAAAATACACTCACTTCATTTAAAATAATTTTCAATACCATCATTACAAGAAATATATACTCAAAATACTCTTTTAATTAAAAATGCTCACTATTATTTACAGAAATAATCAAAATATCTATAATTAATATACAAAAATAATAAATTAATTTTATTTTAAAAATAAATAGACTCACTTCATTTAAAATAAACTTCACCATCATAATTCTTACTATCATAGTATTTTTTTAAAAATTATTCTGATGGAACATTAATAATATTTTAAATATGTCATAATAATAAAAATTCCTTAAAATAATTTATGACGTCCATTTATATAAATTATATCTATTAATTAAATGATTTCAAATAAAAAATAAATAGATTGTTATTTATCAAGTATAAGTTAAATTTTTAATATTAAAAAAAACAATGTTATTTTTATATAAATAATGTAAAGTATTTAAATAAAAGATTTTTTTTTAAATTTGGTCGCTAATTCTGTCACTAACAGTTTTTAAAAAAATATATTTCACATGTTAATATCAATTTTTTATTTTTTGTAACATCCTAAAATTTATTTAATTATTTTTAGAAATTAATTACATTATTATTATTATTATCAATTTTATTTTAATAGAGGAGTTAATGATTTTATAAAGTGATGAGGCTTTATCTAAATTATTTTCATTTATTAATTTAATTAATTGAATTAACGGGGGAGGCTGACGGGCGGGTCGGGATTGACCTGACCCAGCTAGAATATTAGACAGGGGTAATCAGTTTACCCTAATTGGTGTTTTATGCGTCAGACAGCCAAACCTAGAGGAGAGAGAACGCCGACCTGCAAGGAAGATGAGCTAGGGTGTTCAGACCGTCCTAGAGCCGCATCAGATCATCACTATTCTTTGCATCTAAGGTACGGGGGAGATGAGTTTGATCTGCGGGAGTGTACGGGTAGTGAGGGCAATCCCTAAATCCCTCTAGGATCTAAATCCTCAAATTTGTTTGGTTATTATGTTCTAAAAATATTTAATCGATAGAAAAAATTTGTCAATATGCTATGTGGTCTGATTAATGTCTTGTCCTAATGTGATTTTGTTGGGAAACTATATGATTAATTGCCCTAATTACTTGATTCTTGTGTTGTTTGTGATTGTTCATGATTTGATGCTCTTGTGTGCAATGATGAAACTAGGTGAAATTCAATGGTGTTTTATGTGTGTTTTTGTGCTTTATGATGACTGATTTATAATAATGATGGTTAAATTAATATGGTTGGGTATGATTGTGGACTGTGCGAATGATGTATAAATAAATCATGAGAATAAGAGTGTGGATGAGAATGCATTGAGCATGGACATGAGAGGCATGAGATGCATGAGAAGCCAGACGTAACTATAATACCCTGTCCATATGTGGTGTTTAACAAGGGGACTAATGATGGGGGATAGGTGATGTTTAACCATGCTACACGCTGGCTATAGATGGTGTTTAACGGTTGTGTAGAATGTCTTCGCACGGGCCATAGGTGGAATTTAACTGTGCGACACACCGGCCCATACGGGGTGTTTAACGGTGTGGCCATCATTAGTGATAACTAAGGGAATTGAGGAGGTTCGCCCATTGTGTGGAGTTTCGACTCAAGACTCTTAGGTGTGGTGATGAGCATATGCATTGTGTGAGCACGTGCATTTTGTACACATGAATGAACTGTGATTGATTTTGACTGAATGAAATGTGATTGATATATGAACATCTGTTAACTGTTAGTAATTGAGTACGGTAATGGGTGGGATTTGGGGCATTATTTGCCTTTATATATGATTGAATGCGATTTATCACCGTACTTTCTCTTGTTATTTTCTTTTAGGTAAGGTTGAGGGCACTCATGGTGCCAAGTTTTGAAAAGGCGAGGTCTTGCTCTGATTAGTATGACATCGGGGTTGTAGAAGTTAGAATAGTTACTCTATGCCTTGATGTTTGAATGAATTATTTTAAAGATGATGATGACTTTAGTTTTCTCAATTATAATGTTTAGATTTAAAACCTCCTTGAAAACTTCGTGCCTACCTTTTAATTATGATGTGAACCTTTTATCCTTAATACGAATTGTGCTTTTTGGTTTTAACTATTATCCTGTCTTCAATTTTATTTATTTTATTAATTTAATTTAAGTATTCGGGATAGAAGGGTGTCACATTTTTGGATTCTGTCACTAACATATCCTTTTTATTTAAATTTCTAACTTTCTATTTCGGTCTCTAAAATAGTCATTAGTTGTGTTTTAATATTAAAAAAATACAGTCGTTTATTCGGTTGCTATTTTCATTTTTATTCTGTCGCTAATTCAATAGTTAACAATTTTTTATTTTTATTTAATTTTTGACATTAAATTGTGGTCCCTAAATTGGTCACTAATTGGGTATTATTTAAAAAAATAGATTTAAGTTGATATTTCTATTTTTTTAATTTCTGTTGCTAATTAGGTTGCTAGAAATTACTTTTTAGTTAAATTTATGACAGTGTACTTTTGGTCGCAAATTGGGTATTTATTTTTTTATAAAAAAATTGATCCTAATTGCTAATTCGATTATTATTTTCACATTTTTCGTTTTTTAGTTCCATCCTAATTATGTTGCTAACAATTACTTTTAATTAAATTTTTTACATTATATATTCAATCGCTATTTGGGTATCTATTTAAAAAAAATTGATTTCAGTTGTTATTATCAAATTATTTTTTTTTCGTCTCTAATTCGGTCGCTAAATCTGTCGCTAAATCCGTCTCTAAACCAAACGATCGCTATTTCATTTTTATTTTTAGTCACCGTTGCTAATCGGTTGCTAATATTTCCTTTATTTTTAATAAGTTAAATTGGTCGCTATTTAGTATAGGTACCAATTTAGCGATTACACTTTTCAGTCGCTATTTTTCTTCAGTGAAAAAAATAGTAAACTTTTGTTAGCCACATCTAGTGACAAATTATTAACTCATATAACCCTAATAATTCTGTTTTGATCGCTAATTCAATTGTTATGAGTAATGGATTGATTTGGTCGCTAAATGTCATTACTAAAAATGACTTTTCTTGTAATATAATATATTTTTTTGTTTTTATTAATGTACAAATCCAAGAAATATCCTTTTAATTCAAAATTTCAAAAATATAATTATATTTTTGTTATATTTTATAAATTCTAATATATATCTAAATACATCATATACATACATATCATATCTTATATATTTTTAAAATAATTATATATATAATAATATTAGATCGTATGAATAGTATCTAATAAAGTCATCGTATCTGTGTATGATCGAGTATTGTGTTTAAAATAGTTATATTGCCATATTAGATACGTATTGTATCCATAAATTTATCGTATTTGTACATTATAAAGGGTATTAACTATGATTCACAAAATATAACTGAAATTTTAAACATTAGGCTACATGCTCCCAATTCAGTTACTTGAATATTTTATAATATAAATATAAATATAAATACATAACACTATTTTAACTAATTCACTTTCATTAAAAAAATATTTAATTTAATTAATAATATTAAATTGGTTAGCAATTTATTTTATTTTTTAATTTTAAAAATTATTGAGATTCATCAGTCCAATCTTCTCACTTAATTATTATTTTTAATTAATTAATGTCTTAATCATCTTTTAATTTTTTTTTAATTCTCCTAAGAAAGAAAATGAATTTATAATATTTTTTTAAAGTAATTAAAAATATTTTAGTAAAAAATAATTAATAAAAAAGACAATTTAAAAAGGTCTTATAAAAGTTTAAATTAAAAAATCTTATATATAAAGACCGATATATATTGATTAAAGAAGGGTATAAGCTTTTCTAAGTATCTAGATCTACAAATATATATACAAGGTGTTATAATATACGTATTTCTCGCTTATGCTAATTAAAAAAAAACATTTATTACTCAAAGATTAGGTATTTGGTTTAATTATTTCTAATTAGTTTGTTTAAAGGTGATCATTTATCGCATAAAATGTTGTACTGTTGTTTAATAACAAATTATTGTTCATATAATTTTAAAATAATTATTATAAAAATTAATAAATTTATCATACATAATAATTTATGATTAGTTAGACGATGTAGTCATAAATTATTATGTAATCATAAATCCTAAAATTATTTTACACGTTGCATAGTTTATTTTCTTTTGATTTAAACTTATTGGTTTAACTGATATATTTTTGTAAAATTGTGGTTGTATCTTTTAAGTTATAATACAAGTTGCCTCGTCATAAATATTTGATTTCACCATATTTATAATGTCTATTTTTTCTAGAGAGTTACGGTTTTTGGAATATATATATATATATATATTGTGAACCAAATGCATCGTGAAACAACTGGTACTGGAGAATACACAATCTGATCATAAAGGATATAAGACTGTACAAGAGGACTCTTAGTAATTATTATAAGGAATTCTTTGGTTACATAGCATCCCGGTTTAATTGAGTTTATATCTGATAAGGAATTGATAAACTACATTGCATATACTTAATCAATTATGGGGTCTTAATACTATCTTCATTTCTTTTTATATATTATTTTTTATTTGTATTTTTTTATTTTAAAAGTCCCAAATATTGATTTTTTTAATTACACTCTTATCTTTACACTTATCAAAAGAAAAACAATGATGCAAATAATGTTAAAGTAATAAATAATTAAGAAAGATAAATCACATATTAAGAAAATTTAAATTAATAATTTTGATACAAATAAGAATTCAACTATATATCTTAATTTATATTTTATAACATTAAACAAAAGATAAAAAACAAATGTATTAAATTATAATTAATTAAAAGTAGACTAAACTCATAACCCTAAAAGTTAACTAAAATGAAAATATTGTTTAATTATAAGGAATTCTTTGACCATATACCAAGCTTTATGGGAGATCTTAACACACTTAGCCTAGAATTAGACGTTTAGAACATGAAATTTACAAATTTATACACTTACAAACATCAACATTAAATGAACTCTTGTATCGCATTATAAATTAACTGTTCACAAGCTTAATAAATTATTGGGAGAGAATTTGAAAAAAACATTTTTGAGCTTATTAAAATGGTTATATATTTCTATAAATTATTTTTAATTTATTTCATTATGTTTCATAAATAAGTTTTATAATTAAACTTATGAATAAATCCTTATTTGATGATAGTCTATTCAATAAGCTCCTGTTGGCAATGGAAATAAATTCTCGCACTTCATAAACACAAGTTTTATTGTAAATTCATGACTGAGTTAATTTGACCACACGTCTCAATTATGTTTAATGTTTCATAGTCAATGTTTCAAATCAATTCTACTCAAATTTAAAACAAATAAGCCTTAAATATACTCAATTAAATTATTTAACCAAATGCACCGCATAATTTTTTTTATTAGAAGTTGAACAAGTTAAAATATTTAAATGCATTTTCCCCCAACTTCTGTGCAATGAACAAAAAGAAGAAGCTACTTCCCCCCAAATCTCCGTACCTTTTCTTTCGTGCAAAACAACATTGCTTAACTTCTATATATATCTTAGTACTTATTTATCAACAAATGGTTAGTCTTACAAAAAGAATCACAGTCTGAAGCGGTGGTTGGGAAGATTATTGAAACACAAGGCTGGATGAACTTTTAATAGGCTAAATTCTGAATTCGCCTATGAAGATTTATGTTAGAAAAATAAAAGGTAATTATAATTTATGTATAAGGTAATTAAGAGTATAGTTACTGATTGATATTATTAGGCAGTTATCTTATTAGACAATTATAAGTGTTTTAGAAGGATATGTAAGACTGATAGTTAGGGGGATAGAGGGGTGTATGAATTTACATGTTTGTTTGAGAGAGAAGAATTATCTATTAGAGCCTAAGCTTGTGTTTGTGAAAATTGTATATTAATTCTAGTTCTGTCATTGTTATCAATAAAATTATTTTATTTATGTGTGCAATTTCTCGAGTCTAACAAATTGGTCTGACCTGTCGGATGTCTTTGACGAGGATGGACTCAAGAGTGGAAGGATTAGAGAAGCATGTGGAGGAGATGAATGCTCAGATGTAGAGATCCAATTCTCACAATGAGGAACAAAGACTGTCTCCTAATCGTGAAAGAGGTCATACAATTCCATTGTTACCGGATATTGACGCTATAAATGTGAGACCATATAGATATGCTTATTGCCAAAAAAATAAAATTGAGAGATTAGTATATGAGATGCTACAAGTAGGGATCATCCAACCTAACACTTGTCCTTATTCTAATCATGTCTTGTTGGTTAAGAAGAAGGATAAGAGTTGAAGATTTTATGTGGATTATCGTGCTCTTAACAAGGCCATTGTACCTGATAAATATCAAATACCTATAATTGAAAAGTTGCTAGATGAGTTGCATGGAGTCTGATATTTCTCTAAAATCGATTTGAGGTCAGGATACCATTAAATTAGGATGAGAGAAGAATACATTCTCAAGACAACATTTAAAATTCATCGTGAACACTATGAGTTTCTAGTCTTGTCTTATGGCTTGACTAATGCCTCTATAACTTTCCAAGCCATCATGAATGCCATCTTCAAGCCATATTTGAGAAAATTTGTGTTAGTTTTCTTTTATGGCATTCTTATCTATAGTCAATGTTGGCAAGATCATTTATTACATGTAAAGATGGTATTGGATATTCTAAGAAAACAACTTCTATTTGCTAACAAAGAAAATTGCAGTTTTGGAAAAATAGCAATGAGATACTTGGGCCATATTATTTTTTTTTGAAGGGATTGCAATGGATCAAGAGAAGATCAAGGGTGTTATGCAATGGCCTGATCCTAAATCAATATGTTAGATGTTTTTTGGGATTGATTGAATATTAACCCTTGTGTTATCTATTCAACATTGGAGACCATATTTTTTGGGGAGACGATTTTTAGTACATAGCGATAAAAAAAGTTTAAAACACTTGTTGGAACAAAGAATGACTACTTAAAATCAATAAGATTGGATAGCAAAACTATTGGGGTACTACTTTGATATTATTTATAAGCCTGGGAAGGAAAATAGAGTTGTTGATGCTTTATCTAGGATGGTGGAGGATGGGGAACTCTTAGCTTTAACAAGACCTATATGGTTAGATGCAGAAAAAATAAAACAATAAGTCCAAATTGATATGTCTTTGAGTAGAATTGTTGCTACCTTGCAAAAGGATCTCAAAGTTTATCCTAGCTATACATTAGAACAAGGTCAATTGTTCTACAAGAGTAGGTTGGTTATACCCTCTACATCTTCTTGAATTTCCTTTGTTGTTAAAGGAATTTCATGCTACAACTGTTAGTGGACATTCTACTGCATACATGACTTATAAAAAGCTTATAGGTAATTTATATTGGCCAGGGATGATGACAACAGTAACTAAGTATGTGGCTACTTGCACCATTTGCCAGCAACACAAATACTAAGCAATATTTCCTACTAGATTACTATAACCTTTACCCATTCCCAAGGCCATTTGGGAAGATATTAGCAAAACTTTCATCACGAGCCTACCTAGATTAAAGGGATTTGATGTTATATTAGTCATATTTGACCGCTTGTCAAAATATGCCTATTTTCTATTGCTGAAACACCTTTTTCTGCACAAATGTGGCTGATTTGTTTGTTAAAGAGGTGGTGAAATTACATGGGTGCCCAGATCAACAGTGAGTGACAAAGATCCCAAGTTCATTAGTAGATTTTGGCAAGTGTTTTTTAAGCTACAAGGTACGACTCTTTGTACGAGTACCACTTATCACCTTGAAACAAATAGACAAACAGAGGTATTGAATAGGGGATTGGAGACTTATTTATGTTGTTTTTCTTGTGAGCAACCTAAGAAATGTGCTTATTGGTTACATTGGGCAGAATATTGGTATAATACGACATACCAATGTTCTACAAGATGCACTCCTTTCACATTGTTGCGCTACTTACCTGGTGAGACTCTGGTGGAAGCTATTAAACAACTTACATACCATTTACAATGTGTCCATAATCACATGACACAATCAGCCAATAAGCATAGGAGGGATGTGTTGTTTAAGGAAGGTAATTGGATATATTTGAAATTGAGACCACATCATCAATAGTTAGTGGCTAGGAGGGTTTTTCCTAAGCTATTTGCTCGATACTATGGGCCTTTTCAGATATTGAAAAGAGTGGATGCAGTAGCCTATAAGTTACAATTGCCTAAAGGTTCCAAAATTCACCTTGTGTTTCATGTTTTATTGCTTAAAAAGGATGTGGGTGAGCACCCTCTTGATTCCACTTTACTTGCTAATATAGTGCTAGATGGACCAACCACAAAACTTGAGGAAGTTCTCAAATCTAGAAGCATTACTCGACATGGCGAGCAAGTTCCACAAGTTCCTATTAAGTGGTATCTCAACCCATAGCTGAGGCAACTTGGGAGGATATTGATACTATCCAGGGACAATTTCCAGATTTTACCTTGAGGACAAAGTTGTTTCTATACCGAGAGGCATTGATAGGCCACATTCTGAATTGGCCTATGAAGGTCTATATCAAAAAAATAAAAGACAGTTATAATTTATGTATGAGGCAGTTAGGAGTGCAGTTATAATTTGACATTATTAAGAAGTTATCATATTAGATAATTGAGTGTTTTATGGGATATCTAAAGCTGCAATTCGAGAGTGTAAAAATTTACATATTTGTTTGAGGGAGAAGAACTCTCTGTTAGGGTTTAGGCTTGTATTTGTGAGAATTGCACTTTAATTCTGGTTCTGTCCAAAATTATTATCAATAAAACTATCTTATTTATGTGTACAATTTCTTGAGTCTAACAACTTCCTTTTTAGGAAATAAAATAGGAGCAAAGATCAAGTGTAAACTCTTTAAAACATTGTGATCAAAATACAAAATTCTTCCATAAAAATATTTTTCAAAAGAAATAAATTGAATTAGAGATTGATAAAATAATAATAAGATGGTGTACTCCGTAAAAATTATTAGGTTATCTAAAATTATTATGTTCTCAATTAATTTTTATATGATATGTTTTAAAATACTAATTATTTTTCTTGTAAAATGAATTTTTTTAATATGTATTGGTGAGATTAACCGAGATTATAAATATTTAATGATCCATATCTACTTAATAATTTCTCAAATAAAGAAGATATTGGCCAGGTAATTACAAATTATTTTACGATTTGTTTCGGTCATCTAACCTTTGAGATATGGAGAGCATGGCCACATAGGACAAAATTACAGAAAATCTACAGGGACTCTAGGGCATGGTTTTCACAAGGCAGAAAATATGAGGCATTTTGTCAAATGCACCCAACAAAGGCTCTAGGGAGATGGTACGGCTGCACTTTTCTATCAAAAGTTTTTGTACATTATGGGAAATGATGTTACAAGGCTTACTCTACGACTTCTAAATGAAAAAGGGACCCAACTGAAATAATCAAAACACTCGTTGAATACATCCCAAACATAAAAAGGTCTTCCCTCTAATAGCGTGTTTAGTTTTACTATTCAAATATAATTTTTTGCGTTTCAAATGTGAAATATTAATAGTTATATTTTCATATTACAAACATAATTCATTTGTTCTCAACGACTTTTCAAACAAGTGATTTCAAACCTATTAGTATTTTGTAATGTGGTTTTAAGCTAATTACAAAACCATTGCAGATAGACTGAAAAAGATTCTTCGTAACTGTTTTTGTACATGAGAGACTCGTTACTGATAATGGTTTGGTAGCATTTGAGTGCCTTGTATAAAGAAAAGACAGAAAAGGATATATGGCTTAAAGTTTTACATGCTTAAATTTCAATCTTTTTTTCATTCATGCTGGTGAGTCAATTGTCTTGAATTTGAGTTTTCTATGTAGTTGTGTATACTAATTGGAGAAAGAATCTTGAATTTGAGTTTTCTAAGTAATTGTGTATACTAATTGGGAAAAGAATTATATAATTTATAATAATAATACCCAACTTAAAGAAAAAATTATGTCATTTATAATAATCATACCCAACACTAATAGAATTCTCTCTCAATCATCCCATGTAAAATACCTATGATAAGATGCTAAAAGTTATTGGTGATATCTAAAATCATATAATACTATACATGAATTTTACTTTAAATAATGCAAGTACGATTTTATTTTATAATATATTTGACTTGAGCTTAATTATACCCTTTATTTCTTCTATTATCATTATTTCGTAAATTTAATCCTTCTGTTTTGTTTTTGCAAATTTGATTCCATGCAATTTTTATCGAACAAATTTTGTCACTGGTGACTTAACATTCAATATTCAACAAAAAAAAATTGTCAGGGAAATAAATATTTAATAAATTTGTAAAAATTAATAAAGACAATTTACAAACTAACTATAATAACGATATAATTAAGTCTTAGACTTATTTATAGTTCTAAGTAATATTTTATGTATAATTGTTTTTCGACATTGATAGTTAAATAAGTATAATTACTTGTGAGTATTTAGTTTATTAACTCAAGATAGAATTGAAAGTAAAACTAATTAAATAAGGTCTTCTAGTTCTGGCTAGTGGGAAGAATTTAGAATTTCCTAGCATATCCACTGACACTCACATGATACTCTGGTAGGTGGGAAGAGTGCAATTTTCAAACATATTCCTGACGGCTGACACTCTGACGTGGTAAACTGTAGATAATGGTTACAGATATATATTTTAAAATGAAATTATTTATAAAATTAAACAAGTAAAAACATCCTTAATTTTAGTGGATTAAAAATACATATATATTTTAAATTAAATCGAAAATGTACAACATTACCCACAATCACTTTAGGGAATTTGCTTCAACAAAAATGAAATGTATAATAATACTCTAAAAGAAAAATAGGATAGGAGGCCAAGTGGACAAGTGAGGTTGGCGTAAAGACGAAGATTGCATGAACAAAAAATAAATTATTGCTGTCCTCGTTGTTATTGCGAATATAGAGATGAGTAATGTGATATTAGAGAAGAAAAACATTATTCATGCAGACCATTGTTGTTTGTCTCAACTGTTCCCACGCAATATCCTATTATTTTTGTACATGAAAGGAAGGATTGGCAAGGAGAAAATGAGTTAAATTACAAAATGGCAAATAATGGCACCCAAAATTCCACTCGCCTTTTCCAGGCTCCCCCAACTGTAATAATTACTTTGCAAGACTAGAGGATGGTTACTGACGACCTCAATGGGATAGTCCTCAAAACTTAGTTGCTCAAGATCGTTCTGAATTTTTTCCCAACAATTTGACATCCAAGCTAATTTCAGTTACAGCCTACCTGTCAGTTACTGAAATTACATCATTTCGTAATTTTATTTGTCCACATGTGACGTGACACTATTCATATCAGAACACAAGCCCTAATAATGTTAGGGCAGAACGCAGACATGTTGCAGGGGTAAATACAATACTACCTCCATTTCTCTTTACCTATTAACTTACAGAAGAAAATTATTTCTTTATCTATCCATTTAGATGCTGAAGATAATTTTTTTTTACCATTTTTTCAATTATGCCCTTGTCTCTATACCTAATTCTTAAATATTTTACATACTTTTATAAATGAGATTAAAAATAATTTTGCTATAAAAAGATGATATTAATTACATTTCTTAATCTGTTATCTTTCTAAGTGAACAGGTAAAAAGAAACGAAAAAATAACAAAGGGTAATGTAGAGGGGGAGGGGAGGGAAGTAAAAGTTTCAAGAATGAACACATGAAACACTCAACAGCTATGATTGGCCATGCAAATGGCGACGGGTGTGGTTCTAGATCAGTAATGAACAAACCTCTTAATACAAATTTGGTATTCTATACAGGACTAGAATTATATTTTCTTTTATCCTTTTTTGTGCAGACTGCAGAGTATCAGATGTATTTATCTATATAAATGAATGGTACCACTGCACAAGATATTAATATCTACTGATATATTACAATATTGAAGTCCTTAGTCACCAAAAAAAATCAAATGCAGTATGTGCCTAAGTAAAAAATTGTATTATTTTAAGAAATAAAATTCCATCCGTACCTCAAGGCACTGGCTGATTTCTTCAAATATAACAATTGAAGCGGAGTAATATTGTTAAACCCCGGCTGCAGTTTTTGCCTCAGAATCCGACTTTCCCTGGTATATATATTGAACAGAAAAACCATTACTCATACACAAGTTAATTATACAAATTTACAAAACTAGCAGGGCGAAATAAGAATAACACATCATCAATAATGAAAATTACAGACTTTCAGCCCAACTGAATTTAAGTATCACATTGCTAGACCTAGGTGGTAAAAAACAACAGGCAGGCTGTTTTATTTTGTTAATTTTCAATGAATTTAGTGCCCTTCAACAGTTCAAAGTAAGGACAGTTGATGTATTGATTACCGCTTAAATCATCAAAGTTCTCATTTTGTTGACCAAAATGCAGGATTTTCTGCACAAGATATCAATGGAAGACAAGCTGAGAATCATTCACTTACCTCAGAGGATTGACTCTTTCGAATCTTCCTAGTGGGAGTCCTCATGGTAACAAATTCCTCAGCTGCACTTGGGTGAACGCCTACAGTGGCATCGAAGTCAGCCTTGGTCAAGCCAGCTTTAATAGCTACCGCAAACCCCTGGGTATCAAGCAAATTATATCAAGTGAATTTAAAACTCATGTATCATTATCAAAGCAATACAAAGCAGCTGTAGCAACTCTAAAAACCTGCACAATTTCAGCAGCATCTTCTCCACACATGTGCAAACCTAGAACCTCATTTGTTTTTGCAGAGACAACTAATTTCATAAAAACCCGATCTGGAAGCCCAGAGAGAGTAGCCTTCAGCGGCCTAAAATTTGCAGTGAAGATGTCAATATCTCCATATTGTTGTACAGCCTGGCAAATCACCAAAATGTTAGTAAAACATTAATCTGCACAATTCATTAAAATATTCAGAAGACTGTTTAAATGCATTAGAAACACTACATAATTTTCTCACCAGTTCCTCAGTGAGACCAACTTGTCCAATTGGTGGTTGAGAAAATACAGCGGAAGGGACAGCTCTAGATAATGAGGAATATAACAGAATCAGTTAGGAGGCTATGAATTACTAAACCACAGCAGAGTATAACCTACCATCCAATATTATGGGCACGTTCAGGAATGAGTGATTGTTAACATTAGGGAAACAAAAAGCTAAAGAAAAAATATATGCACTAATAAATGATTCAAGAGATGATGTACTAGCAAGACAATCTTTGACACCTTCATTGTTTTCAACACTTCCTCTATTATTGGTTGGCTATTGGGTGAAATCCTATGTGGGTCCCACTAATAGAGAGTAGGCTCAAGATATTTAATGAAATCCACAAGGAATTTCACCCAATAATGAAGTTTTGAAAAGTGTGTTGCACTGTTGCTAACATTCCTCAGATTAAAATACACAATTTGCTTTCTTAGCAATCAACTACAATGCCACTGGTCAGTATTAAAGAGTATGTTGCTAGCATTTCTCATGATAAAATAGACACCCCACAAGGTAAGATTAGCCACATACACGAAGGCACAAGGACTCAAACATAAAAAAATTGCTCGTATAGGAATTAAAACAAAAAGTTGGCTCATGTATAGGAACCAAATGATTAATTAAACCAATTATTTTATATTACAAAATTGCAGCTAAACTTTTATTCACATGATGCATAATGTATATAATACCTATAATCAGGTTTTGTTGGGTTATCCTGAAACAGCGTTTTTGTTAATGCCACTCCCTCCATCAAAGCAACTGGGGTGAGATTTATCCTGTTTGTAACATCTCCAACTGCCCAAATTGAAGGAACTGATGTTTGAGAGTATTCATCAACCTGGGTAGAAGAAGAGTATTAGGAATTATAAGTGAGAGCAAGATCATATGAATACATATTACATAGAACCAATGATAAGCTTAAAATACCTCTATCGCTCCATCTTTAGCCATTTTCACACCAACAGACTCCAGCCCTAAGTTCTGCAGTAAAGTTGTAGTTCATATATATATTCAATATGTTTTTATCTTTCTGTTCCATGTATAAAAACAGAAGACGGTTGCAAAGGCAAAATTGAACTAAAAACATTAAGAACATGCAACCCATAAGAAAACTGAGCCAACTAAGAAGTATGCAAAAACACCAGTGTTCAGAAATTCCCAACCATCGGTAAATACAGAAATTAGCATTTGCCATCAGCACAGAATTATTCAAGGAAAATTAAGCATGGAACAGACAGAATTTGTAATGTTTGAAGAGAGACATTTTAAGTGAAAGTGTACTTAGGTAAAGTGTTGGCACTTAATTTTCTAAGCTAAAATTTTCATTATCAGCACTGATTTAGATTTTAAAATGGGTACGTACAGAAAAAGTAAAAAAAATAATTGAAAATAATACCTGAGTATTAGGTCTGCGTCCTGTAGCAAACATAATATGTGAGAAACCATCCTCTGTACCTTTGTTGGTCTTTAAAGAGAATGAGCCATCGGCTAACTTTGTTATAGCTTGGGGAGACTCCTCAGTATGGAATTCAATACCTCTTAGAGACATCTGTTCTGCAACAAAATCTCTAATCTGCAGACATTGTTCAAAATTTGAATGTGAAGAAAAGAAAGTCTATTAAGCTTTAACAATTCAATAGTTGTATCATCCATGGTTGCATACCTCTTCATCAAATCCCCGCAAAACCTTCTTTTGCCGAATGAAAACATGAACCTCGCTTTTCAAACCATTAAAGATACCTGCAAACTCCAAGGCAATGTAACCGCCACCAACAATAGCTATTTTCTCAGGTTTTGATGGTAAATCAAGGGCAGCATCTGAATCTATTGCATATTCCTTTCCAGGAATATCAGGAATGAAGGGGCGACCTCCAACGGAAACTAAAATGTGTTTGGCTGAATATATCTTCCCATTAACATCAACTGTGTGAGGATCTATAATCTGCGGGTTCCAAAAGCAGTATTACCACAAAATATAAATAAAAAGTTTGAGTTGGAAAAATAGTAAGTAATTGTAGGAGAAAAAAATAACAAGAAGAAAAAATAAAATAAACAAGTTAAAATTAATTTATGTATAAGTGAAAATCAGTTTTTAAAATAATTAATATGAACTTATGCATAAGCTGATTATAACTTTTAAAGAATTTTATTTTATTTTTCCTTTCTATTTTCTTTTCCTATAATTGCATGTGAAGGAGAAGTTTACCCAACCAGAATCATTTGATTAATATCTAGAAAGCTATTTACTACTTGGAAATGGATCTAAAGCATTCTCCTACCTTCCCGTGGCCTTCAATCAGCTTGACACCAGCACTGTTCAGAATATTCTTATAGATGCCAGTAAGACGCTGCAACTCAGCATTTTTATTAGCTATCAAACTACTCCAATCATGCTTAGGCTCACTGTCATATTTCCATCCAAAACCATTACTTTCTTCAAATTCATGAGAAAATTTTGATGCATAAACCAGCAACTTCTTCGGCACACATCCTCGTATCACACAGCTGCAAGGAAAAAGACAAAAGGAAAAGATAAAGAGATGTTTTAGAAAAGGATAAAAACTAAACAGCATAATCAATGAATGAACACAGCGAGAAGGCCTTAAAACAGGGAAAATTAACAATTGGAAAGCTAAGTTGTGAACATTTATTCATATAAAAACGACCATTGGTTGAGCTCAAGGCTCACTCGTTGTTATGCTAGCATAAACACACTGATCACGTACTGTAGCTCGTTGAAAAACCTTGGTTAGTTAGGCTTAACCCTACGAATTAATCTTCAGAAACACAAAACACCGCTTTCCAGGCCTCCGCAAGGCAAACCCTAGTTTAATAAAGCGAAATTGAAAAACAGAGAAAACCGGAAACTCACGTCCCGCCAACACCTCCGGTGGTTTCAGAGGAGATGGTGGAGAAAGGAAGCTCGCAGATGGCAACGGAAGCGCCGCTATTGGCGGCGAGGCGGGAGGCTCGGACGCCGCCGCTGCCGGCGCCGATGGTGAAAAGGTCAAAGTCGTAATTGGCGGGGGCGGCGTCGGCGCCGTTCTGGGATTGGGCGCGGACGGCGAAGGCGTGGCGGCGGCGCGCGGAAAGAGAGAGTAGGGTTTTGGGGAGCGGGAGAAAGGAGGGGCGAGGAAGAGGAAGAGGAAGCGTTTTTGCGAAGAAGAGAGTGTTGAGAGATATTGATGGCGAAAATGAGAGCGTCGTAGTCGCCATTGCTCTGCTTTGCTTTGCTTACTTTCTCCCTCACTTTGCTTTGCTTAATTACTCTTCCAATATCTTTTTACTTTTCACTTTATATACAAAACCCTAACTATGTGGTTTTAGTATTTATCAATCATTTAATTTATCAAAAAATTAACGCACCCAGTAAGATCAATGATTTACGAATTATTTACAATATTATATAAGAATTGATTCTTAATCTTTCTCTTGTTTAATATTTTTAAAACTAATTAGCATCTCTAATATTTCAACAATGTTAACTCTTTGCAGGGATAAGAATAATTCCATCTAAGTTTATGGAGTTGATTACTCTATTATGAACAAAATTATTTTAATCAAGAAGAGTGTCGGAATCAAACAGGTGTGATAGTTAAAATTATCTACGTTTTCGCCAACTCCAAAATTCATAAGTTCAGGTACTTATCATTCTCTTAACATAGCTTCCAACTCGTGGAAATACGACTTCTAATATTTTTTTAATTTTAATTTCCGTATAATTCTAATATAGACCCGATGTTACAAGTCGTGAAATTGACACATAGCGGATAAAATTTGTATCATTCCATACAATATAGAAAATTATTATCACTCAATCAAAAACTTACTTGGTTATAATATAAAATATAATTTATATATATTATTTTAGAAATATTAAATGTATTTAATTTTTTCTATTTAATAAGTAAGAGAATGTTATAAGAACGTATAGATATATTTTACATATATTAAAATTTTACGCTTCTAAAAAATATATTGTTTATATAAATTATAAATTAAATTAAATTCTATATATTTTCTTTTTAAAATTATATTATATAATTTTATAAATTGTTTTTTATTATAATAAATATAAATTTAATAAATATAAATAATTTATACATTAATATAATAAATAATGATTTTAATTTATATACTATCCTCTTATCCTTTTTATAAAATTAAAATTTTACGTCATTTTTATAAGAATTAATTTATAATATCTAATGTATTAATTACTTTTTACAAATTTTATCTTTAATTATGAATATTTTTTAAACTTAATATATAATAAGCGAAAAATTATATTAATGTTTTAGCTTTTAACTTTTTCTTATATAAAGAATATTTTAAGAATTTTACTTTAACTCTTTATATATATATAAATTAAAATAATAAATTTATTATTAACGAGTAAAATTAAAAGAATTAAAATTAATAAAAATATTTATAAAAAATAAAAAATATATCTTTAAGAATGATAAATTTAATGAAATTAACTAAACTTTTTAATCCTAATAAATTAGTTAATTAAGTCTTATAAAAATGACTAAAATTTGAAATGAGTAAATAATAAATTTAACTTATTTATTTATTAAATTATACTAATATATTAGTAATATAGATTTTTAACATAATTTTATTTATTTTATATATTTATATTATTTAATTTAAGTGCTTTTATTTTAATTTAAAATTAATATAATTATTATAATATTTAAATTAAATAATAAATATTTAATTTCTAAATTAAAATAATAAAAATTAAATTTAGGCATTAATCATACAATAATTATATATTATATATTTTTATTTTATAAATCAAATAGTTCTTCTAGTTAAGTGGCTATAATTTTTTTTTATCAAAATCAAAAATTTCGAGTGAAAATAAACACTGTAAACTATTAAATTCCGACTATATTAAATTCAAAGAATTCTAACAACTATTGTTTAAGATTCATTGTCAGTTAAATATTTATAACGAGATTGATGTTAAAAAGGATATTATCACTAAAAATAAGAACTACAACTAAAAAATAGAGAATAAAAATTAGAAATAAATAGTTGAAGTCAAGAGAGAAAAGGAAAAAGAAAAAAAATTATAAATACAAATTTTTCAATAAATACATTGAAAAGAAACAAAGGTTGCTTCAGATAAATGACTCAATAAATTTAAAAATTATAGAGCATAAATGAATTTTTAAAATTGAAATAAACGAGGAATCAGTATTCCAATGAATAGAAAGGGTACAATAATGACATTTAAATCAAGAATAACGTAAATGAATTCGACAATAATAATATAATTGGAAGACACATTACAATTTACTACACCAAAATCAAATCAAAATGACTGATTAATTGTCTATAAAAAGTATATTCTTATTTTTTTCAGCCGAACTTTGTGAACTAAATCAATGTAATTATATAGTGTGTTTTTTTTTTATATTTTTTGGTTGAAAAGATTGTAAAAATGAAAATATTTTAGGTGAGAAACTGAATTATTCTAACGTTACGACGTGACATGGGCTTGATGACAAAACTTTCTTTTACTTTATTGATAATAAATATATAAATATATTTATTGAAAAGATAGATAATAAATATATTTATCGTGAAAAAATCTATAGAAATGGAAGTTAATCTGTTAAGCAGTTAAGCAATATATTACCTCAAGTGATTTAATTCATTGATCCAAGTTAATATCATAATCAAATGAATATCATTAAATATTCCAAAATTAATATAATTATATATTTGTTAAAACGATGACTTAAATATATTTTTAGGTTTGATAAAATAAATTTTTTTTTAATTTTTATAAATTTTTTAATTAATTTTCATCCTTCAAAATTTGAATAATTGTTTTTAATCCTTACTATTACGTAATATTTATTAGTTAATATATATATAAAACAGAATGTCAAGTAACAATCACATGTTACACACATTCGTATATGAAATATTATGTTAATGTATGATATATTTAAAAAAAATAAATCCTTAAAATAAATATTATTTATCTATCTTAAAATGAAAATTATGAACTAAAAATAATTATTTTAAATTTTAAAAGAATAAAAATAAAATAAAAATATTTTACAGATAACGAAAGCAAAATTTACTTATTTAACATGGAACAAAATTAGTAGTTACAAATTTTAGAAGAATAAAAATCGATAAAATTTTTTTTATAGAAACTAAAATTAAAACTTACTTATTTTATAGAGACTAAAAACATCTTCAACTCTATTATTCAAAAAACTTGTAAAAGGTAAAAATATTTTATGCAAGCAAATTAGAATATTGCTCAAAGGTTACCACCACATGAGTCATAACATGACTGATGACTCTGGGCAGAAAAACTTTATTTTATAATATATAATAATATATTTAAATTTTTTTTCCTTAACTAGTACTTAAAAATACTAGTTAGCATTTACTTGAAAAGAATGATATAATGAAATACCTACCAAAAAAATATATAATGAAATAATGTTTGGATAAGTTAGAATCTTGCAGGTTGAGAATAGCATCAAAAGAGGTATAAGAGAATATAAAAAAGGTAAATAAATATATGGTTTAGGTGCTTGTTAATATTTATTTATTTTATTGCTTAAAGTATAGTCTGCTTGTAATTATAATTGGCAGGTTTTTTTATATATAAACAAACTTGATGTATTTATAGTGTTTGTGAAATTTATGAATTTTTCCAATATTTATCGAAATTTTTTATGTCAGCCAAAATATTTAAATGCAATGTTTATTAAAATCGGAATTTAGACTCATAATTGATTTGGTTTAGTTATAGCTAATAATTCAATACCAACATTATCAAACTAATCTAAAAATGAATTATGCTGAGTTGTGAGTCAAGTGAGAACAAAAAACTATCGGAATAAATCAGTAGGTGCATGCTTATAGCTTCGAAAGCATTGAAAAATAGGTAATAGGCTATTGTACCTTGAAAGGGATCTAGAATCTTTTGTCTGGATTATAACCTTTAAAGAAAAAATTGAATTAAACTAGTACACCCATTTTCAAGTATACATGAGTCAAAATTCAACACATAACTACCATGTTTGGAATTTGCTTTAGCAACATACATATGACCATATTTTTACGTTCAAAGGAAAGAAGACGGGAAGTCTACCTTATGTAGCGTAGCATTAAAGTAGATGTGCGTCAAGATGATGAAGGATTTGGTTCCAAACACACTAAACATGTGAGTCAATACATGTTGTACTGTTCAATGAAATGTTATTGACGCCATCTGCTTCATCTTCGTATCACTGGCCTCTTTTATTTTTTTTTTCAAAAATATCTTTGATAGAAACTATTTTTCGTTCTGTATGACTACGCAACAAATACTAATTTTCGTATGCAGATCAAATACACGATGGAAAACTATTTTTTTTTGTATTATAAGTTAATGTAACACCCTAAATAATATAGCTACAATAATATCAATAATGACACATAATACTTAAATGATATCTATCTTGCGTTAAAATTAGATGTGTTTTTTAAATTACATGGTTAATTAAAAAGAAATATAAACAACACTCTTTTTTTTACATTTTTTATATTATTGATTAAAATTTATTAGAAATTACATTTTTTTATAAAATTCGCCAATAGATCAAAAAAGAAGCTTGCTAAATGATGGTGGATCCCACCAAAATTTTTAATTTTTAATAAATTTTAACTAATAATAGAGAGTATCCAAAAGATGTTTCACTAATATTTCTCTAATAATAAAATACATAATGGTCTTGAATAGAACTATTACATATTTCCTAAAGTTGGTCATATCTAAGAATAATAAAATTATACTTGGAAGGGAAAAGGAAATATTAAAAAAACTACCACAAAACATAACCTGGAGAGGTCATACCAAGCTTTTACATTGCCACAATAATGTCAATTTTTTTATCAAACACGTGAGTGAATCACATAGCAAAAATAGGAAAAGAAAAAAGAAAAATAAAAACAACACAACTATATAGAATAGATGAATAAATATTTACTTAAGGTATTATTCAATATCAGAACATACAATTAGACCTAATGTAGCATAATCACCACAAGATCAATCAATTTATACAAATATCAAATTACATATGATAATTAAATACAATTGGATGAAGGTGTGAATGTTGTCTCTCGTTCCTCTATAGTTACAAACTTACAAACTTCAAAGATGGGAGAGAAAAATGAGTTATGATTTAGGTTTGGTTAGTACATGAAGTGTTTGACGTTGAGAAGGAAAAAAAACATCATAATTCTCGTAGACTATTTTTAGTGTGATATTTCTTATCAATCATATTTTTTTCTATCTACAAAACTCAAATCCAATATTTAGTTTAAAAAATTTGAGTTTAATGTCACTAAGAACAACATAATATTAATGTTTAATCTTAGTTTCATAACAATGCTCGAAAGACATAATTTTAATAGATAAAAAGTTAGGATTATAACATTAAAAATTTCATAATTAATAATTAATTGTGATATTTAGAAGATAAAAATTTTGAATTAAGTCAATTAACCATTAATTAATATTTTTGGTTATGAATGAAATACACATGATAAATATTTATTTTATATAATTAAATTTTATAATAAATAAATATTTTAAATATATAAAATATATTATTATTAAAATTCTTAACAAATAAATATATTTTTGAATATATAAATTATATTTTAGATTTATAATAAACAATTTATCTTGTGATACAAAATTATTTTTATCTATTGATAGTTTAAATATATATATAATTTAATTTAAAAATAAAAATGAAAAAGTAAATAAAAAGAAATAAGAGGTTTTTTTTTCCGAAAACATTATCGTCGATTTATTTAAAAAAAGTTATCATTAAAAATTAGTTTCTAAATAAATTTCATTCAAAATAGCTATTTTAATTTTTATATAGAAAATATTAAAGAATTTATAATTATTTGTCATAAAATAAATGTAGTTGTATAACAAATTTTGAAATTATCACATGTAGTTGTAATTTTGAAATGATTACAAAACAGTTGTAAACACGTATTTTATCTTCTAAATTACATCTACACTTTATAGCCAATTTCACAAAAAAAAAAAATACAAAAAAAATGGCATGCAGTTGCAACTAATGCATAAAGATATACAGTTTTAGTGAATGTGGTTGGAAGGACGAATAGACAATACTTGCATTCGTACATTAACTCGCTTCCTATGTTGGGTTTGCTGCTTCTGGTTATCTTATCTTTATTCATGTATGGATCCTTTAAGCACCACCAGGGTCAGTTAGTGTTACGAATTAAACAGACAACGGAAACAAGTAGAAGCAAAGAAGATTGGGAGTTGAAAGAAAGAGGAGGAAATAAAGCACACAAGTTTGTTTTAATTAACACAACATAAGATGAGTGGACTCTTTGCAATTTCTACAATCCATCATGGCATCACCCACCCTACCCGGGCTTTAAAGGGACAATCCGGACTCTTCATCCTCTTCAAGAGTGGAAGTGTAGACAAAATAGAGAGCCCATATGAGCCCAAAGACACCGAACAGGATCCAACCAAGAAGGTTGTTGCTGAGCCCAAAGGGAAGTCCGGTTCCTTCAGTGCTCAGTCTCTCATCCACCAGGGCCATGGCTGGGCCTGACATGGCTGCAGCGCTGGCAGCTGCCACCAAAGCTGCCCCGATCCCCATGCTTGAGCTGCTTTCCTTCTCAGAAGCCTTTCCCTCCATGGAGCACCTCACTCTTCCTCCCACCTTACCCATTGCTGGCAAACCTGTATAAAAACATGAGTTAATTTAAGGAAAAGGTTGATTCATCAAACCAAACAATCAATTAAAATTCTCATCCATGTAATCAAAGCTATGAAGCTAACTCATTCCTTTATCCCTTTGATGATGGCAAATTAGGAAGAGAAAAGACTAACCAAGAACGGGAGATGAGACCCCAAGAGAGCGCTTTTGCACAAGACCTGCGCGGGTGATCGATGGGGCTGTGGTAGCAGCGGAGATGGTTGCCATTTTTTCAGTAACTACAAAGGATTGTAGAGTGAAAACCGAAATGATGCAGAGTATGACTGGGCTACTTCCTAAGCTTAGCCTAATGTTGTTAAGATTAATATCTTCGCTGCAAACAGTCCTATGCACCACAAAACATGGATAGATTCGTGGCCCCTTGTTAGATATCCTTATCTGCAGCAATCCAATAATTTTCATCCATGTGTCAAATAATCGGTTTGATCACCAATATTCCCCTCGTATAATCTAAAGATTCTAAGGTGATGTTTGGAAGTCGGAACAGTTTTTTTTTTTTTTTCAAGAAAAATAATAATAAAATTTAAAAAGTTTTTGTATGAAATAAGAAAAAAAAACATTTCTTTAAAATACATGGAAAGGGAATACCTAACAAGAACAGACAGTTTTATGAGTAAACATTTTATCCACCGCCAATGTAAATTTTTTTAGAAGTTCGTTGATAATTACAAATTGACAAGTTTATTAATTTTTAAAATAATTATTTTAAAAATTATTCTTACAACAATTTTTCATTGATTATCAGTATTTATTTTATACACTTACATAAAAATCTTAAGCAACCATAATGTCGACTGGTTGCCATTAAAAAAATACGAATTCTCTAACACTTTTTTTTCTGTCAATCTTGTGAATTACACTCCCTGTTTAACAATTCACAAATTATTTTGTAAATCTTAATAAATTCCCATCAATAATTAAAAAAATGTATAACTAACATTCCTCTCAAAATACATGAAAGTTTACCTTGAGCACCTTCCAAAAACTAGAGGGGTCATAACACAGCATGTGAAAATAAAATAAAATAAAAAATCATTCGTATTTCAAACAAATCATACAGTGCAAATACTAATAGTAATAATAGGCCCGTCTCTTCATCCATTGTGATTTCTGAGCCTTCCTAATGATACACACCTGTCCAACTTCAGATATTCCAAAACCACCAGAGAAATGAGAATGAAAAACAGCTAGATCTTGGCTATTGGAATCACTATGTAGATAAGTGGTCATTCCTTTCCACTTTGTAAAGACTAGAGATCAAATCATCCTCACGGGACAATTTCAAAACGCAGCCGTCTTCTCTAATTTGCAAATTTGTTCTTCTAAGTAAATGGGTCAGCCCCCAGTCAACTCTTGGAACTAACCGTGTGTTTGGATAAGCGTCCAAGATCATGTTTGTCTCCAAACTCACCTTGAAATCTCTCAAATAACACAAAAGCAAGTATGAGTAACTTCATGACTCACGTCCAGGCCTTGTGACGCCGAACCGAAAACACACTGAATAGCAAAGAATGTTGTCACAAATTAAGACACACCAAAGAATATATACACAACCACCAATTGCGTCACTGACTCTTACTTCATCTTGATTGTAACTAAAAATTTGCTAAGTTTCTAGAAAAGTGCGTGGAAAATTTTAGGAAGGTAAGAGATGTGGAGAACTTCAAAAGAAGAATTGCAAAAATAATAGCGGGAAGCAAGAAATGAATGTGCCATCGAGGTTGTCGAAACAGAAGCCAGGTCATGTCAGGCGGAGGGAACTTTGAATTTTGAACTATGCCTGGAGATTGCACTGTTGCAAAAGAAGGTTGTCAAAATTCAAAAAATTGGTCCAATAACTTTTATATCTGCCCATTGCAATATCCAGCCACGGCTTCCTAATCCCATCGTAGTGTATAACGGCAGCCCGCTCAATATCATTTCGATCGACATTCGAACTATAACCAAGGCCAAGAACATGCCATTGTCTATCCAACAACTCTGTCTTGTTATAGAAAGTGAGCCAGCCTAAAGGTAGACTTCCAACGTTCCACAAACCCTGCAACCATTGACCCAGACAAATACATTAGACAATTATTTGCATTATAATTTTATTTTAAAAGAAGTTATCGGGGGAAAGAAAAGAGAAGTTGCTCAAACAAATTAACATTTCTGCTCCATCTCAAAGTCATTTGAATGATAAGACATACCCAAATGTGATTCAACCACCTAAATTAGATACATGAAGAAAACACCAACTTGAAATACAAATCTAAATGCCATGGTGATATAAAATCTTTGACCTGATAATAGTCTCTGTTTCAGGTAATTCATAATCAGTAGTCATAAACTACTTGGCTAGGATGGTAAAATGCAAAAAATAAAATTTCACACTAGGATTGATACAATTCAATTTCAAGAGCTTGGATGCCAACAGTGATCGTTCTTTAAATCTCCATTACCTCATTAATGCCAAGAAAGTCTAACTGAAGAGTCATTTCTAGTGAGATTGACATGGGAGAAACTTGATTGAGCTATAAAATATAGAATCACACTAAATTACTACATGTGAAGACATTTTTTAACCATACCATTTGCAAATGTTTGTGATAGACAGCAGTTAAATTATGTCTCCTCCACTGTTGCAAATCAAACAAGTTCATCCCAAATGCCCATGTGCAAGCATTGACATCAAACTTCTTCCCAATTAATGGATCTGAGAAGTTTATGAACATATCAATCCTATGAAATGGGATTTTTCCTTCCTGACAAGTGCTAACTGCTCCAATTACATTTCCCTTCATATTGGTATTCCATAGTCCACTGAGATCTTGTTGCACCACCACATCATGATCAAAGAGCACAATCTTATTTAGAGCAGGAAAAATGTCTGGCAGGTAGAAACGCAGGTAGTTCAATTCAGAAATGTATCTTGGATCACTGGAATTATTTTCCTGGGAGGCATTGTACTTGGACAACCATTCAAAGTTGTCTATGCTCTGTATGTGGATTGTAGCTTTGCCAGGAGGATTTATTAAGAACCACATTGAGATTGCTGGTAAGTTGAGTGATTTGGTCACTACATGGAAAACAAGTTTCTCCTGTTCCTGCAATTTGGAAGTCATTGTCAAGCTTTCTTATCCCTATATACAAACTTAATCATTCACATTGGAGTCAATAATGGGAACTGTTAAGAATTACAGGTTTATGGAATAATGGAAAAAGATAAAATATGGCAAATGATAACACTAAGTATATTGTTGATAATATATAATTTGTTACAGTACCTTAATCTCATACTCCTATACTAATAATTAGGTCACCTATTGCTACTAGTACAAGCCCTAGCTCAAAAACAAGAAGACTAAAAACTTAATTAAATAAGGGAAAAATTGGGAAATATTACAAAGGAAACAACTTCTAAGATTGTTTCCTCAAATGAGATGATTAATAGATTCCACAATTATGTCCTAAAGATTTTAAAAGCTAATCTAAAGATGTGTTAAGATATTATACTTTAACAGGAACTTTCTCACAGATTCCCAAAAATAAATTATCTATGCTGGAAATAAAATACAATTTTACAAGATAAAGAGAGATTTGATGCCGAGAGAGAACATTCTTCTAGGAAAAAATCTTATTGGGGAGCTTATATAGCTTTCCTCTCTGTCTCTCTTCTTGTATGTGCTGCAACTTAGACACTTCAATATAAAATAAAAGAGCTGAGAAAGCTGATGAGGTAAACAGAGCTCCTCCTAACTGGAAATGACTGTTTATTAATTAGCTAATGGTGTAAATAATGTGATTAACAATAGTTTTTTTTTTTTTAAATATGTCAACCTAGTAAAAAGAGGAATGGAGAGGTAACGTGGAAAGAAATTGAAGGGAGAAATTTTATTTCAGTAACATATTACATTGTGACAGATCATATACCATCTTAGGTATTTACTGATTTTGCTTCTTGATTCTGCAATAAGTTCTGTAGCACACTAGCACCCAAAGCTGCAACTAGAATAACTATTTACTTTTTAAGTAGTCAGGATCAACTTCAAATTGCACTCAATAGCTAAAATGAAATGCCAAGTAACTAACTCCCCAGGTTCTAGGAAGGATTAAAATGATAAATCAGGTTCTTACCACAAGCTCCTATATTCACCCTCTCAAATGTAAAAAAGCAAGCACTTTTGGGCAATATGGAGGAGATTTGATGCTGAGGGACATCAAGTCATCAACCACTAAGGGACTATTTATAAGATTTTCTACTTTGAATAACTTGATAGATAAACTTATTAGTATTAGCTAGTATCTTTTTTTCTTTTTCAGCAGTTGCATCAGGTGTCACAATGCAAACATTAGCTCAAAAGTAAAAGTAAAGAATGACTGTTAAAAGAAAAAAAATAAAAATACAAGGAAGTTACTCCACATAAAAATAATAATGTATTACCTTGGCAGTAGAGATAGTAGAGTTAACTACCACTGCACATGCCAGAACATTGTCAGAGAAAACAGCATAATGATAAAGGTCTGGATGATGAATTTTATTTTCATTTGGAAGCTTTCTCTCCTCAGGCCTCAAGGCAAAGTATTCTGCAGTCAGTCGCATAGAAAGACAGTGAAGGCCTTTTGGGGCAGTCCTTGCAGCAAGATTGACAAGATATGTTGCTTGATGTCGCTGAGAACGGACTTGCTCTTCAACCTGACGCTTCATTGTATGAAGCTTGGCAGCCATAGCAGAGCAGTCCGGGAAAGCACGGTAGACTTTAGACAGTGAAACCTCCATGTGTCTCATTTTCTGCAAACCACTGTGAACTTTCTTGTTTTCATATTGAAAAATATTGTCAATTTTTGTTAACAACTTATATCACATCAAATTCCTATATGAATTTCTTACTGCACCATTATTTTTGTACTGGAAGAAGATAAGCTATCACTAATCACTAGTTTTTGACATGTTTTAATTTGATTTTTTTGAGAAAAACTTATGTGCTGGTCCTTGAAAAATAAAAGGTTTCATAATGTGATCTCTCCATTTCTAAGTCTCTCAATTAAATCCTCCTTGTACATTTAATTGGCTTCAACTAATCCTTCTGTACAACCTATATGCTCGGTCAGTGATGTCAATAGGTAGGACCAGCATGAAGCAAATTAAAATAAAAAAATGCAAGGATCCAATTGAGCAAATTAAACTCTGCCTACAGTATCATAGCCAGTCCCAAGCCCGGATAAAGGAAGAGAGATGTGCTAGGCCCTTTGCAGTCAACATAAAATTCGATAATATAACAAACATGGATCGCTTGCTAGTCATGACAGATTCAATTGTGTGATTCATGTAGCTGACTTCACCTTGTGGTATAAGGCTTTTGTTGTTGTTCTATTCAATTGAGAAAATTAGCAATCGACAATTGTGGGTCGAAATGAAGTGTCATTCATACTTTTCTCAAGGACCAAAACATTAGTAGTTTTCACGTGAAATTTCTAGATTGTATTAGTTAAACACACTATTTTCTGAACTAAATGCAAGCATAGACTACATAGGAAATTTTACCTCGTTGACAGATCTGAATCCTGGGTGGCTTCTCCAACTGCTAATTCCATCTCTCTTGTTAGCTGCTCCAACTCCCTCAAGCGTAAATTGCTGCTTGGTGGTGCAATTTTCAAGTATGCTTTTGCTAAAATAATTTGATCCTTAATCTCTTGAACCTTCTTATGTGTCACTTCAATATTCTTCTCCGACATTTTCTGTGAATCATGTATATTCCTACCTTGAGCCATGGAGGATAATTCTTTCTGCTGAGCTCCCTGCTGTTGTCTTTTATCTTGGTTGAATCCTGAAACTTGAACAGTGCAAACGTCAGACAGTCCCACATAGTTGATTACTTGAGTGGCATTATGTAAGCCCAAAATTAAATAGTAAAATATAACCCTACATACACCAACCATTGCTTTCCAAAGTGTTGCCTCTGTACCCTCCATTTCTAGATTCCTTAGAATCATTATTCTTTTCTGAATCATAACTAATTGTTGAAACAAAATCTTTTTCCGTATAAACAACTTGATTTGGCTCTTCTAATTCTTCAGCGCCTTCCTGAATCTCAAAAACAGACCGAAAATCACAATTATATTTTAAAAATATTTATCTACTAATTTGCTCGGGGAAAGAAAACAAGAAATAAATAAATAAAGCAACGAGGAAAAATTCATTATCAGATCTCTTACTACCTGTTCTACGGCATTTAACTTCAAAGTATCTGTCCTGTATGTCTGCAATAAATAAATAAATTCAACTTCCAAAGCAGAGCATAAGAAGCTATAGTTCAACTGGAATAAATTTTCTTCCACTCAAAATAAATAAATCCGAAATATTAAGATTATCCATTACTAAAATCCGAGAATACACGAGAGATTCCGTTGACTAGTCCAGTCACCGACACTAAAAATTAAAATCTATTAAAAAAAAAGCTAACTATATTTCCTCTTGCTCAAACTCTTTTCCAGAAACCAGTGAACGAGAAACACGCTACAATAAACAAAGAAAGAACTAGTTCAGGCTTGAGAATCAGGAATCTTACAGCGCGATATAAATCTTCAAGAAACTCTCTCCTCCCTGAAACGACGGTTACGGAAACGCACAGAATGAATCGGAGGAGTCATAAGTTACGACAAATGCAAGGCGACATTGCAAGGTGCAAACAAGCACGTGATGAGAGAGAGGGGATTTACCGAGAGGAGTGAGAAGGTTGAGCCGGTGCGAGACGAAGACGAGAGGAGCAATGACGGAGAGGAAGAGGAGAGAGAGGATGAGAATCCTCTGGTAGCGACGAATTTGGTTCATCGGAGAGTGTGGTTCTTCTTCTGGATCCTTCTCGATAAGAAGTACATTTCGTAGATTCAGATCCCAGAGAGGCTGCGATACTCCCACCGGAAGGAACACGCACGAAGGGTTTGTGTCATGCTTTCACTGTTTAGAGAGACAAAGAAGGAAGAAGCACAAGCTTGGCTTCGTCCATGTCTAGTTATCTTTCCCACACGGCTGTGTTAGCTACCTGTGACAGTCGGTGAGACTCGGCCAAGTCAAGTTAAATTCCTTGTCAATTATTTACTTATTTATTTATAAACTATTACATATTTTTAAAATATAGAAAATAGAATTTAATAATAAAATAATTTTACAATAATTTATTTTTATAAATTATCATTGATATAGTTTTAAAAATGGTTAATGTTAAAATAAACATACTTTGTGATTAGAACTGAATATATTTTTTAAAAAAGTAAGTTGACATTTTTCAATTAAGAATAAGAAAAATAAAACGAAATATAATAAAAAAAATTAAGAAGAACAGGTATTGATTTTTTTTTAAATTATTTTTCCTCTCCACGAATCGCGGCGAATCAAATACACAATTTCAAGTATCTTAGGACTAATTTATTTCAAAATAAAATTGATTGAATTTTTAAGAGAATTATGAAATATAATAATCATTTTCTAAAATTAAATTATTTTCTACATACGCTAGATCCTGCAATAACTTACAAAGACCTAAAAATTTATACTTCCGAGTTACAAAATAGTTATCATTTCTTTTCTCGGCTAATGGTATTACCGTATTAAGTTATTTATTTTCTCGGCTAGTATTAGAAAACGACAGTAAAAATGCATATGCGTTGAGTGTTACGGGAGAGGTACACATGCATGCAATACTGCAAATTTGCAATGTATCAAATTAGCTTTTTAAGTAAAGTTTTTAAAACTAAAATTTACTCGTTAATTATTAACAAATTCAAAAAATTATATACAATTAAGAATCTAAAAATAGTAGAAATTATGACTTTTGATAAATTTGACATATAATATTGTGATTCGAATTTTAAATTTTTCACACTAAATATTTGTCATCTAATTAATATTCAACACCAATAATTTAGTCGCACATAATTGATCCAATTATAAGGTTAATCTATTCTTTACTTAAACACTTCAAAAATTATGAAAAAATAACTATAAAAATGTTATTGAATATCGATAATTTTATATAAAAATAAAATTACTAACTAACGTATAAGTAATGTTAAGAATAAATATTTTTTTTGGTAGAAACACTAGGTCAATTTTCACTTAATTAAGAACTATTTTATTTATTTAATTAATTCACACTTATTATTTTATATTATTAAAAAATAAAAAATACCAAAATATTCTTTTTCATAAATATCAATCATATATTAAATTTTGTCAACAAATTCTTTTATTTTAGCATGAATATTTTTTTAAAAAACTAAAATTTACAAACTATTACTTGAGATTAATATTGTCTTACGAAGAACTAAATAAATATAATTTATTATAATTTGAACAAGAAAATGTCAATGAAATTTCTTACATTAATTTAATAAATAATTTTTCATCTTAAAAAGTATAAAAATTAAACTATAAAGAATTACAATAATTTTAAAAATGTCTCGTTATTTATTTTACTTCTTAAATATTACAAAAAAATATATATATGTTTTTAATATTTAGTCAGAAATTAAATCTGTATTATTTTCCTAAAATCAAGGATTTAAAATAAATATAATCAAAATAAGGATTGAAATAAAAATTGCTTTTAATGATCAAAATATATTTAATCCTAAAATATAAGTATAAAAGTAAATACGTTGATAAAATATGAAAAGTAGAGAAAGATTTGAAAGAGCGAACTCAAAAAGTTAAATAAAAAATTAATTTAAGTTATAATTTAAATAATTTTTTAAAGGTCAGATAAATGCTGCTATCAGTAACCCAAAAAAAATCAGACTTCCTATAATATATACTATTTTCACTATAATAATAACACCTCGTTTTAAGTGTAATGCAGGTATTACAGAGGATAAAATATTAAGTCCAATCCATAAATAATCTTTCTAGAGTAAAATCATTTAAAAGTATTATTGTCTTAATAGATACTATTGTTTTTAACGATTATCTTAACTATTAAAGGAAAATATTAAAGATATTTTAATTTATCAAGACATCTGATATTTTTAATATAATATTTATTATTCAATTAATTAAAACGATATTATTAAAGATATTTTAATTTATCAAGACATCTGATATTTTTAATATAATATTTATTATTCAATTAATTAAAACGATATTAATTGGACCATACGTAAATAAGTGTCAATTGTTATTATTCAGTATTCTTTTAATAAAGCACGTCTTCAAGTTTTTGGAGTGAAACTCTAATATTATTAATCATTATTATCATTTTTTAAGTCAAATCTAACAAGTATTTATAGCAAATTATGTATAATAAGTAAGATTTTAATAATCATTAAAATATAGATATATTTAATTTCTCACAAATAATTTTACTAATATAAACATGAATATAGATATTGTATGGGCGGCAAAGCAGGACAACCTACCTTGTTTTACCCTTTTCTATTATCAATTTGCATAAAAGCGCAGAGCAGGAGGAATTGACCTACAGATAAGAAATGAGTTAAAAAAAAATTAAACCCTTTTTGCTTAGTGTGCACGAATGAGTAAAAAGAGAGTTTGCTGATCATAAAAATGTGGCTTGACCCGCTTTCAACTCACTAAAATTATAATAATGTTAACCGAGAGAAATTATATGAGAAGAGTTGTATTTTTCATTAAGAAATTATAAAAATAATTAGACATAAACGAGAATAATTATTGGTAAATGGTGAAAAATTAGAAGTGTGAACCTTAAATAATATATATATATATATAATGCTAATAAAATAAAATAAAACTTGCAGGTTGACTTACCCCAACTCGTGAGTTGATCCATCCCAGTCCATGACTCAAAGACTCTCTTTGTCAATCATATTCTTTGGATATCATCTCATAATAACATACATATACATGTATGTGTATATATATATGTGCTATATTTTATTCAAAATAAAATAAAATAAAACTCAAAGGTTGACTTACCCCAACTTGTGAGTTGATCCGCCCCAACCCACGAATTGGTGCGAGTTGGTGCAAGTTGGTGGGTTGACAAATTCAACTATATAACCCACTCTTGCAAAAAAGTTACGAGTTGGTGAGTTAAGACTTGTTTGCCACCCCTACCTAAAACATACCTATAATATATATCTTACTTATATTTGTATTATATTTTATAATTAAGATTTAAAATATTAAATAATTTTATTTGTAATTTTCATAATTAAGATTGAGAAAAATAAGTGTATGTTTATAAAAATTGAAAAAAATATGTGAGTGAAGTCTTGTAAGTTCATTAAAGTTAGGATAGACATTTAAACTCAACAAACACTTGCATAAAAGTATATATATATATATATATATATATATATATATATATATATATATATATATATATATATATATATATATATATATGCAAAAATATAAAGTATTATTTTGAAAGGTAAAAAAAAAGTATTCTTTTTTCAATATCAGATAATTAACTTAAAATTTAAAGTGATATAAAATAATATGCTTAGTTGTATTTTTAGTCTTTCAATATAGGTTTTGGACTTTTTGGTATTTGTATTTTTAATTGCTTGATTTCGGTCATATTAGTTTCAAATTGGGAAGTAAAAAATATATAAAATTATATTAACAAGATTAGTTTTATGCTATATTAGACCAAATTCATTTTTCTTTTTGCATCGTTTTAGTAGTAGACATCTCAACAAAAATCTCTTCTTTTAAGGTGTTTTTGTTTTAGAAAGTTGCAAATCAAGGAAGGTCGTGGTTGAATTATGAATGGTGCTAGTGATTTTTTTAAAACTTTTTATAGCAAGCCCAAAATTAGAAATTGACAAAAGTTGTCATTGTTTGGATAAATATAGGTGTGTGCTCTTTCAAGTAAAAAAGTTAAAAATAGATAATTGTTTATTGTAATGTTGTTTTTTCAAGTTTATGATTCTAATATATTTTTTCATATTTTAAGTGGAAGGTAAGAAGGGTTCCACTTCTTTGAGTAACATGATAAGGAGGTAAATCACTAGAAAAAAATAAATTATTTGAAGTTTGTTGAAGAAAGTGAATAAGATGAAGAGAGAGAATTTATATTAGAATATCATGGTATTTCACATTTGTTCTTGCTTTCGTGATTGCAAACAAATAATGTTAGGATAAGGATGATGGGTTTAAGGCTCAAGAATGTGTTTTTGTGTTGAATGACACCTTATGTTGGTGGAGGGTAAGAGGTATTTTTATTAGTAACACGAGGGTAGAAGTGTATTAGCAATGTATTTTGTATTAGCTTGCAAATTTGTAAGGTTTAATATTAGTTGAATATCTAACATGTGTAATAGAAATATATACATATGTAAAACTTTTGTGAAGAATTATGTTGATTTGATTTTTTGACTAAGTTTTGTGAAGGTGCATTAGGAATTATACTTTATGAACTAACATAGGTAAGAAATCAAAGTCGATTTGATTTATGATTCAAATGCCTTGATAATAGTCTATATATGAATGAATTTTATGCTTAAATTTAATTATTTTAAAAATTAATTAATTTCATGTCATATTAGAACTTCTAATAGAATGCTCGTGTAATGCCCCTAATTATATCTAAATACCAAAATTTTATCACATACAACTATTTGATGTTATTTATATCAATATTTTAGTAAACAAAAAATTAATATGGAGTAAGTCACATTATGGACATATGTAACACTATCATGCATATCATTAATATCTTCTTCATTGATTACTCACATTCACCTTGTAGTTTCCAAGATAGTTGTAGTTACAAGTGGACAAGAGAGAAGAAAAAATAAAATAAGTTTTTGCAGAACATAAAATTAGTTTATGAATAAGTTAAAAATCAAATTTTGAAAATCTAATATGAGAGTGTCCCTATAAATTGCTTTATACAATTTTAGCTCATGGAGAAACTTGTTTCATTTTATCTTCTTCTATAAGCACTAATGGAAAAATTTACCCAAATTGTTATGAATCTGGAGAGGCTTGGAGATGATACTCATGAAGACCTAAAGCACATGGAGATCAAGGCCCTATGACTAGAGGTCAAGGCCCTATGTCTAGAGGTAGATTAAAGAAACATGAAGAGGAAGTGCACCAAAGGATAGACCTTTTTATAGGATAATGAGGGTCCAATCAAGGTCCAACTATCTTTATACTTTGGGATTGTCACAATGTCCATGTTTAGCTTTCTTAGGATTGTATTTCGTTATAACAAGATTGTGTTTTTCTTATACTAAACCTTAGTTTCCTTTGTTTCTCTTTCAAATAACTTGGATTGGGCTTAAAACCCATTTAGAGATGACTTTAGTGACAAATTTAGAAACCATTTCTTAATCACTTTCACTAGTTGGAATAAGTGGTTTGACTTAAATTTCCTTCTTATTGAGCCTATGATTGGACTTGACCCAAGACCTTTAAGCTTAGTAGTTAATTCATGTAATTAGGAAAATGTATATAAACCTAAATCCTAACTTCTGTAATCACTTTTGATGAAATCAATTACTTGCATTGCAAGTTTTTTTTTAGAGTTTCTCTCATCTTGTTCTAGATAAAGAATACTTAATTTTCATCAAGTTCCCCTAAGACTTGTGTCAAATCTCAAATCCTCTTATCTAATCCATAATGGTTAGTGATAAGTCCTTTCTAATCTCTTTCACTTTCTATTTTCATTCTTCAATTCGTTTTTTCTTAACTAGTTTTGGTTTTCCCAGGTGTTCTCGAGCTTATGTGAAGTGCGTGAATCCAGGGGTTCTATTACAAACAAGCTAAAAAAAATCTAATTCTCATTTTTCTTTCAACACTTATCCTAACTTGTAAAATGTAACTAATGACTTACTTAGATATTATTGGAGTCAATCATAGATTAAGTTAACATTATTTTCTTTGAGAAGATGAACATGGATAAGTTTGTTTTTTTCTCTTGAAAAACACTAACTCTGCCTTGGAAGATTGTCAAAGTATTGATCCTCTTGTATATTTGCAAACATACAAAAAAATGCACATACATCACAATCAATGAAACTAGTGTTTTAGTATCATAATCCATGTTTGGGACAACACTAGTTAAAAAAAATACCAAGGAACCAAGTTTAGGGACACATCAATTAAAAAAATACCAGATTAAACACATACCTATTATTGTATTTCTCCTTCTCTTTTGAATATCTTGAACCTGAGAGGAGAGATCGGAGCCTTTGGAAAGAATACTCTCAAGAATGTGCATCATAACCACAAATTACTCCAACACTTGATGGTAAAATAAAAACTTAGAAGAAAAAGAGATGAAGTGTCTAGAAGATGACAAAAGAGAGGAAGTACGATCACTTTGTCACAACAAATTATCTTTCAATTTTAAAATATTTTTAATTCCTAAATTATCTAAGTGAACAATTATAGTTTGAACATATTGATTCATTTTGGTAGTCCACACTAGCAAAAATTAATTTACATTTAATAGCTTGACAAAAATTATTCATTTTAATGCAAAGAAGATTAAAATTAAACAATTAAAAATAAAATTAATAATTTGACTTCTCTTATTACTCACTTTTACTCTATTTATTTTCATATTTTTCATTTTATTATTCCATGTATCATTTATTATATTTATGTATTTTTTTTCTTTTTTTTACTTCATACAACGTTGATAAATTTCCATAGAAAAATGAGGATTAAAATTGTCCGCTGAGCAAAATACAATTAAGCCCAAATAATACAAAATATACACATATATAATTTAAAATAAAATAAAAAGACTTACGAGAGGCGCAAGTACAGGAACGCTGGGAGCACGCGAGCGCAGAGAAAAGAAACTCCCTCCCAACACGGCGATCACACGTAATCTAGCGATCTAGAGTGCGCATCTTAAAGTAGGAGCGCCACGGTGCACGTTATCTCTGGCTCCGACATCACTCTGCTCTGTTGGAAGAAATCGAAGAAAATAAATAGCAAGGTTTGAGAAAAGGAAAAAGAGACAAAGCAGTTGCGAGCGAGCTGGTTAATGCGTTTTCCTCTCGATTGAGATCAAGCTGAAGGACACCAACACCAACGCTGTTTGATTCCAACGAGTTCCACGTCCCAATCTCACCGACCCATCTCCTTTTCATAACACTCTCCACCGATGCCAACACTACCTAGCTAGGTCCCCTTCCTTCATCCTCTCTACGCACATAATATATTATTATTATTATTATTATTATTATTATTTAGTGTTTTATTGCTGATTTGGTAGTTGGTGATGTTAATGCAGGTGAGTGTTACGAAGTGGACGTAAATTTGCATGCAGTGAGGACGTGAAGGTTTATGGCGATGAAGCGTTTGGTCAGAGTGAAGAGGGACGCGGTTAGACCATGCATGACTTGCCCGCTTTGCCACAACTTCCTCAAAGAGGCTACTACTATTTCTCTATGCCTTCATACGTGTAACCGCTTCCCTTTTGCTTTTTGCTGCTTCTCTAATTCACTAACTCCCCATGTTTGCTATTAATTTCTTTAATTAAAGATAACTGATATATGTCATATGGCTGTTTGGTAACTAAATACTTCTCAAAATTCCTTTTTCGCTCCTATTATGTATACCCATGTCAGTAATTGTTACACACTAGGAAGTTCTATGGTTTGTATTGGCCTATTATTCCAGTAGCTTTTCTGTTCTATAATAGGAACGTTTGACTGCAACTGCTAGTGTTCATTTTGTAAATCGCTTTCCTCCATGCGTCAAGTTCTAGTCCATGTTCTAGCTGACTAGCTCATGCAAGATTGGGGTGCCTGCGAGCACATTTCGCCATGCAAGTTCTAGTCTTTGCATGCAGTTTTCTGATAGCTGCTTCACTAGCAAAAAATATTGGCAGTTGTGAGCATTGTGATTAAATCTTCTCCTGTCTATTTTCTTTGTTCTGCACTTTTCTAGTGTTGTTTTAGCATATAGACTTCACCCATGGAATATTTTTCTTGCTTTTTAGTGCCTAAAAGGATATATATATATATATATATATATATATATGAATTCCTATTCAAGTTTATAAACCATTCAACTGTGGTTTTTCTTAATTTGCTGGCTTCGTTTCTTATGCCATCAGGAGTTTGCGTTGTGTGAAACTATGCCTAATTGTTTTTCTCAAATCCTGTTGTCAAACTATTTGTTTAGATCAGTTTGATGATGTGAAATTTGTATTTCTTGTGAATGCTTCATAGATGACTAGACAAATTTATCCTATAGTTTTATGCAGTTTGCAGGAAGTGCATTTATGATAAAATTACAGATGAAGAATTGGAAAATTGTCCAGTATGCAACGTTGATTTGGGCATTGTTCCTCTTGAGAAAATGAGGTCAGTCCCTCAGAACAATTTTTTGACTCACCCCTCTCTTGTTGCACCTTTTCTTCAAAAAGAAGGGGGGAAAATAACTATAAAAATCCCTCTCTTCTATTTTGACATGGTTGTGAAATGTTAAATATGCATGAAAGGCGTTGATTTAACTTTGTATGTTTTGCCAACAAGAGATTCTGTTTTGCAAGTCAATCATTGTTTCAAAGCTGATAAAATAGAGATATAAGATAGACCATTTCTTTTAAGAATCAACTATATTGTTGATGTGTCTAGATATGCTCTGTAAAGCTGTCTAATACTGCTGATTGCTCAAACATTTATTGAAACCCCATTAGGGAAAGAAAAAAGAAACAAACAGGTGTATTAGATCGATCATGCTGCAACCAGATCTTCCTCTAGGTTGGTATCGTGCTCCAAGGGAGGATGCTATTGTTTGCAGTCCTTGTGTAAAATTGATGTGTTTATCCTATTATTAGCAAAGGAGCTTGACCATAAGGTACTGAACTATAAGAACATATAATCCTGAACTTGGATCAAACAATGGGGGCATTTGGATCAGTGAATTTGTTAGATACAATAGATGAAAGTATTGAGAACTGTCTCAACTCTCAAGCACATATGACAAACAAGTAAAACTTAAAAAGGATAAACTTTTCTTTAAATGAATTGCCTTCACCACTATTCTTTATATGTATGGCTTTGGCATTGAAGCACGCAGCTAAGATTTTATTTTTTTGAAATAGCTTTTCTCTTTTAATTTGTTGCACCATGTTTCCTATTACCAGGCCAGATAACAGTTTGCAAGATTTAAGGAACAAAATTTTCCTTCCCAATAAAAGAAAGGAGAAGGCACCAGTAACTGTCCCCTCAGTACTATTACCAGCTAGAAGAAAGGAGAGATCACTTTCATCTTTGGTTGTCAGTACTCCAAGGGTATCTACACAGTCAACCATGACAGGAAAAAGAACAAAACCTGCAAGAAAGGCTAGTGGGCAGGGCCCTAGTTTCTCCGTTGAAAAGCTTATTAAAAAAGAAGAGGAGCTACTGGAAGATCGCCAAGATAGTTCATGCTCACCTGACACTTCAAACAAATGTGCTAAGAATGCTGGACAGGTAGGAAAGGCAATCAGGCTCTTGTCATTGTGCTCACCATATATAGTTCTGTTTACTTTGGTTTATTTTTTTTGTTATCTTTGTTCATTTGTTTTCCTTGATTGTACTGGCATTAGTTTATAATGTGCTTTTATTTTTTATTGGTTAGAGTTTGTCACCTTGTAAAAATAGCCAATCCATATGCAATAGAGGACCACAGAATGGAGCTGAACCACAGGAAGCAAAATGGGATCTTTGGAAAACTTTGAATTATTTAGCAGAGGCTGCAAGTAGGAGTAAGTCTAATATGCAAGCGTCTGATGCTAAACTAGAATCCATGAAAGTGACTGACAGTGGTACTAAAGTGCTGAAAGCCAAAATTAAAGAAAATAAGCGCAAGGCAAAAGTTGAAGATGAAAAGATTAGCACTGATAATGTCACTTCAGATACAGCAAAACCCATCAAATTGCGAAGAGTTCGCCCAAAAAAGGAACCTGTTTTTGGAGAATCTAGAATATCACCCCAGGCTGTTCTGGATGCTACTGGCAGTAATCTCTTATGGAATGATTCAATTTGGTTCTCCTTAGCAGCTTCTGAAAACCAGTGAGAAAACATAGCTTTGCAACTTGAATTAACAATTTCTATCTTGAAATCCTATAATTATAATTATTATATACATTTCATAAATCATATTTTAAATATTTCTATATAATACTAATTTCAGACTAATGTTTTAGGGAAGGAGATGCACCTTTACCCCAAATTCCTTCAAGTTATGTAAGAATAAAGTAAGTTCCTTCCCATTTACTGGATCTGTGTAGACACTGTTACTAATTATATGCTTTTAAACAAAAATATTCTGCTTAGAGAAATATAGGACATCATTCTTTATCTTCTTTTCTAAATTGAATATGTGATTCTTACTTAGTTATTCATAAATATTTGTGTTAAGCCCATTTCCAGAGTAAATTTCATGCAACTGATTGTACCTCAGTAGTCAATGATTTATCATTCCATCAATTAGACAGAGGAGAATAAATCACATAACATACGCAGATGAAGGTAATATGTTAGCTATTTTAGCATAACAGTGGAAAAAGGAAATAGCAAAAAGAAAAGCTTCAATAAAAACCTGTGACTGTCCTGGGAAAAGAAAGAGTCCATGAATGTGTGAAATGATTGGCCTCGTGGATTTTAAAATGCTTTCAACAATTTTACAGTCATATGGGGATGCTTCCCTCCCTCCCCTCCCATCAGTAAATGTAGTACTACTAGCATGTGTTGTCTCTCTCTCTCTGCATCAGTTTCTATTTTACCCATCTGGAAATATGCTTGAGAAACTGGTTTTTCTTAATATTTTCTGCTCCTATGGCATTTTAAATATAGATCTAACTGAGCTCTGATTTCTCACGTATGTCTATTCATTTTGCCACAGGGACGGAAGCATACCAGTCTTATTTATCCAAAAATTATTAACGAAGAAACTAGGCCTGAAAAGTGAGGATGAGGTAATTTCTCTGTTGGATATGTAAAATATTCATGTAATTAGGGAATAGCTGGGCGTCAAAGAATCTAGTATCTTGGTTCTTCACTTGGATTAATTATCATTGAACCTTTGGTGTGTTTGACCTAAGTAAATGTTGTGTTATAGCATTCCCAATTTGATTGTCATTAAAGTTTTCTGCTTGTCTTTTTAGCGCTTGACTTGTTGCATTATGTACTTGTAACTTTGATAGGCCAAATTCTGGCCTATGAAGGTCTATCTCAGAAAAAATAAAAGATAGTTATAATTTATGTATGAAGTAGTTAGGTTTTTATATGTGACAGTAGGTAGTTATATTATACATTTATCAATTATTTAGTGTCAATAGAGTGTATTTATTGTTTGACATTATTAGATAATTATCTTATTAGACAGTTATGAGTGTTTTAGGGGATATGTAAGGCTGGCAGTTAGGAGACAGAGTGTGTATGAATTTGTATGTTTGTTTGAGAGAAAAGAATTTTCTGTTAGGGCCTAGGCCTGTGTTTGTGAGGATTGTATTCTAATTTTGGTTCTAAGCAGAATTGTTATCAATAAAACTATCTTATTTGTGTGTGCAATTACAATTGAATGGCATGCCAGCTTCTGTAAGTATCTTCTTATTATGCATCTCTCATTTTATGGGGTCAATTTACTTACCATCCAGTCACGTTTTGGTATTTATCTTGCTATACTGTCCCGATTGCAACTAGAATGTAAATATATAATGAAACAAACACATCGGACAGAAAAAGGAGAGAAAAAAAGGCTCTGGTCCAAGGGGTAGTGCTTTTATATAGGTTTTAGATCCTCTCTTCTACAGGATTTGAAGAGAGAAAGACAATATTTTTTAATATAGCTACTAGTTCCTACAACTAAACATGAGGGGTCCGCGTCTAATAAACATTGTATTTTTGTTTTCTCTGCTACAATGTTGCTTCTTGTTGGTTCTAATAATTTCAAAATAGGCAAACTGTAGCAGTTTACATTGCTTCTGTACTAACTCATAGTTACTTATTCTTGTAGGTTGAGATTAAATGCATGGGACATCCAGTGCTTCCTTCACTGCAGATACAAAATTTGGTTGAATTGTGGCTTGATGCATCTACAGGACACAGAATTCCAGCAACCATTGGATCCTCAGGGAAAGATTTTGTCATGATCCTAACCTATGGTCGGAAGGTCCTACAACCTTGATCGTGGTTTCCAATTCTGCCCCCTTTAACATTTTTATTATAGCTTCAAGAATCAAAAACGTCACAGAATAATTGATTCCCCATCAGCATGTATATCAAACAGGCGTTGTTCTTCTGTCACTGTGTTGCCAATAGGCACGCTCCGAATAAATTATGAGGAAATCTCCTCTCCTGGTAGACTGTTGAATGTAGACTAGCATGCTCTTCTGTTGGTCATTGTAGTTATCATTGGTTTCTCATTTTTCGAGAGCATGCTTTTTTGTTTTCATACTGGTTTTGCCTTTTCTTATTATTGGATATTTGACATTTCAATTTAGATTGCCTTTTCTTATTATTATCGTCCAGTTTACAATATGAACTGCTTCGGCAAGCAAATGAAGAGCAGAAAATCACATTATATCTTTCTGTTAAAAAAATTTAAAAATGATGGGTACAAGTTTATGGGCAAGAACCAACCATTTTGGGTTATGACGCGAGTAGACATAGAAACAAGTGTCTTTTTGTGCTGAAGCCCACAATGATCCTGACTAAAAAATCCACAATGATGGGTTCTGACGTGTAGAAATTATATTCAAAATTATTTACAACTATCTATATGCAAAATAAAACTATATTAGGGCTCTTATTTAATAAAACTATATTAGGGATTGGGAAGAGACAATCTTCTCTCATGCCAAGAACAAGGAAATAAGGGCGTTCTGGTCCAAGAAAAGAATACGGCTTGTAGACAAAGTCGACACTCTCCTGGTAGCGAAAACAAAGTCACCGAAATTAGGACCTCTAATACCTACTTGAAAGAAAAAGGACCGAATATATTTCTGAGTTCGTAGAACAAGCTCTAATATCTTTTCATACGCTTTAACGTTTAAACCTTAAAGGAAATATGGAACTAGCGTAAAAAAAAGAAAGTAAGAAAAATATCAAAAAAGATGCCGTGGGATGTTTATTTATCCTAATAATATCAAATATATTTACTACAATTATTTATAGCTATATATACGCAAAACTATATCTCTATCTATCCAATGGAAGACTCTTGGGACTCTTATTTAACAAGATGAGAGAATTTAGATCTTAATGCCATCTTCCTTTCTTTTCAGCCTACCCACATTTTCCAGTGCGGCCTTTGAGCTGCTTGGTAGTTAAGAGACCTGAACTCACCAGGTAACACCAAAATCCTCATAATCCCAGGACCCAAATTCCAAGTCTTCCATTTCATTGACATCCATAACATGTTGTGGTTCTTACGGAAAAACTTACATTAAATAAACATATCAAATTAGAAAAAAAATCATTTGCCAAATTCCATGATTTCTTTAAAGAAATAATGGATTTTGGTTCAGGCAAGAACTTCCTCTTACATGAACAGACGTATTTGATATAAAACCATTCATGTATCTTCACCTATATATATATATATGTGGTGGGTTTGCGCATTATTCACGTTAAGCCCTTTTATTCCCCCACAGCTTAAGCTTTTTAGGTAAAACTTCATGTTTATTACATTTCTAACATGCACTTTCATGCAAACTGTTGACCAAGACTTTGATATCATATCAAACCAACTCTCCCAATAACTTAAACTATTACATGAAGACACAAATAATTGGAAAATGTTAATTGTCCACCCTAATTTTGGGGTGGTTAAGTATAAGGAAGAGAGAGAAAATAAAGAGTAGTAAGTAATGTGATAGAAAAATGGGGTGGTAAGGAGATGGAAAAGAAAGTGGGTGTATGAATATAACTACCCTAAATGATTTTATATCTGTCTTTAACATCATGATTCATTTTTCAGAAATCTGTTGAGGCATAGTTTTCAGGTGAAAGAATCAAATTTTCAAAAAAGAACAGCAGTCTAATCTGGAGGTTAGTATGGAACAAGCTATATAAGATATACCATAATATCATATGAAACATGGAGATACTAGATATTTTATATCTAAATAACCAAGAGATATTTGGGAATTTAAGAGCCTGCATTAGTTTGGGGAGGGGGGATTTTCTGTTTCATTTCCTGTTTTCACCCATTAATACAGAAACGCTACCTTATATTCACTCTATTTCTAGTGTTTGAATAACTGCACAAGAAATGGCGAAAGCAATAAAATGTTGTTTGCATCATTCCCTACAGACATTTGAAAACAAGGTGACAATTTTATAGTTATTAGTAAAACAAGAAATGAGAACAAAAAAAATTGTTTTTTACAAATACAAAGACCCTAGATTCTACAGACCCAAATGCTTCCTATGGTGTGAAAAACAAGGAAATTCATATTCAAATTCTGAGAAAAGAACACCAAGTGTACTCAGAATAAAAGAGGGAAGAGTTTCAATACTCAGTCTGATTTTACATGGTTTACAAGCTGCTCTTTGTGAGATCAGATCTCAACTTCCGCCCAACTGTCAAATTAACTACCAAAAAAGAGGTAACTGACATTAACTAACTTAGGTGTCAGCTAATTACAACTAATCATTTAGGCAGTTACTTTGACATATGCTTTAACTAAAGAATGATGAATTGGCATCCTGTGGGTCTCTTTTCAATTCTCTCAAATGTTGTACACATGCAAGTCTCAATACTTGACTCACACAGGAGACTAAAACAGGCTCTGCAGTGCATCTTCGTAGCATAACACAAGTAAGTCTAATTCAACAAAATCAAATCTCAAAACAATCCAAGCCACTCCAAAAAGCACAACATTACACACAAGGAATGCCATTAAGAAACATATGTTCTTAAAGTGATCATGATCAAATAAGAAAAAGAAAAAGGATAAAGAGGGCAGCAGGATTGCAAACTGAAATCCATTCGGTCATTATTTATTACAGCTAGAAACAACAAATGAATAACCAAAATGGTTCACTCATCAAAGCAACCAAAATCTCTCTACATTTACCCTTAAGAAAACAAATAAATCTTATCCACTATTGCTGAACCTATTACAAATGAAAAAGCATATCAAACACGACCATACATTGAATTGGAACTCAAAATACATAAATTGAATGCTTCAACCTATCGAAGAATTTACACGAAATTCTAAAAACATTAAAAAAAAAAGGGGGGGGCCAAAGCAAGGAACCCATTCCAATTTCCAAGCTAACAACATGGTAAGTAAAACTATTTATATGGACACAATTCACATTTCCGCGTAAGCAAAACCTAAAAGTTGAGCCTCTATTTTTTTTTTTCTTCAAATATATGCAATGCAGGTAACATAAAAACGATTAAACGAAAATGAAATGAATCATATCATAACTAACTATATTCTAGTGTAGTACCCTGTTCGTTTAGTAGGGCTACCACCAACAACCGAAACCAAACCTCCATCGGAGACTTCTAATTCGTCAACATACAAATCCTCGGTGCTCCGAAACGTTGCATGCAACGCCACCGCCGCCGCCGCAACGAGCAGTGACACCACCACGTTCAACCAGACTCCGGTGAGGACGAGCGCCGCCACGGTGACGGCGGAGAGCGCGGCCAGGACGAGGCGGTCGTCGAGCGCGCGGCGGAGCACGACGATGGGGCCGTCGCGGAAGAAGTAGAGGAAGAACCACGCGGCGAAGACGGCGAGGAACACGATGAGGGAGATTGGGTGCCAGAGGAGACTGAGGAACAGGACCAAGAGCGCGACCAAGGCGTAGTTCACGCGGAAGTGGCCGAGGTTGCGCTTCACGCGGAGCGTGGCTTCGCCGAGGGAGTAGGGGCGCGTGAACGAGTAGAGCGCAAAAAACTCCTCCCATGGGCGGCGCGTGGGGTAACCGGACGGAGCGGTGGCGCGTGAGGGGGAAGGTGGTGAGGGGTTAATGGAAGACATTGCGTCAAGTTCGAAACCCTAATTCCCTAACCCTAACCGTAACTGGAACGTGAAGTTGGTGTTCCGGGGAACGTGATGTTTGAAGGGAAGGTGCTTCGTGTCGTTTGGTGTGATAACCGCGTCTGCGTCTGTGAGTGAGTGAGTGACTATAAGCTCTAACTGTTAAGTATTATTAACTATTCATTGAAGCCAACTACGTCGGTTACGGAGTCTTGCCATATATAATGGCGCCGAGAAGGCAAAAACATTAATTAAGTACCCTTCACTCTATCTGTAAAAATATCGTTTTTATATAGTAACATTATGCTTTTGTTTTTTTTTCCCATAAGAAATTGATCTCTATCCATATCCGTAGTGGTATCTTATGTCAAGATTTCAACTAATCCCAACATAAAAATTTAGAATGGTATAAAAGTGCTAAAATAATGTCAAATAAACATCGAAAATAAAGTCGGGGCATGAAAGGGTGTTGACTAGTGAAGCGTTATGGTCCCATTGTGTGTCGGCATGACTAGTGGCCTGTGGCAGTTGCCAGCAGTATCAGGTTTATGCATGACATCGTTGATATGCTTGTATATTTTCTATTTATTTAATTACAAAATATAAGAAATGGCATCAAACAAGAGAAAATCAAATGCCTCAAACGATGTAGCAAAGAAAAAAAGTCCAAAATTCTTTCACATATCATGGAAGAACTTGTAGTTCTTGATATCTTCCACTATGAATTTGACTGCACCAATGCAACCCAAGATAGCAACGATTGAAAACCAGGTAGCTATTAAAATATTTAATGGTTGCATCAAAAGTCCAAGTTTGGAGTTATTGGCTGTTCTTCCAGCCTTAAGGTATGCTAGTGCGGGGAACACAAAGTCCAAAGGAGTAAACCCGATTGCCCCACAAATGGACACAAAATCTCCAAAAAAGGGCATAGCTGCAGCAATAAGAGTAACAAGAACCATGTATATGGAAGTAAAAAAAAGTCTTGCCACGTAATTTCTGAGGGGAAAATGGCTGGACTTGGACCCGGTTCTTTCCTCAAAATAGGCATATGTTGGCCTGCAGTATATCTGACAAATGATGCAAGGAACTCCATTAGTAAAAGCATTTGAACCATAATAGTATGCTTATCTGTCACTACCAGTAATAAATAAAAATAAAGACTAGTGCAACATAGCAGTATGAGAAAGGCTAAGCTAAGTTTGGAATTACTAGTAACTAGAAAGTCTGGAATTAGTTTGGCTCAATGCATTTGTATTATTAGGTACAGAATGTAAATAGGATTATAACACTTATGTTATCTATATCAAAATGTCTTCTCATATCAATCATTACTCCACTCTTTCTGGTTTCATGAAGAGGGCAAGTCACAGTTCTCATGGAGCATGCCAGTCACTCCCCTGCAGTTTTTGTTTCCCGTGGATGGCTACATTTTGACCCTTAGTCTTTGAATTGGTTGAGACTTCTCAGACTAGGGTCATTCTCTGTTGAGAACCAACTCATGACACATTCACCACTCTTAGACTCCTCCCCTTTCCCTCTTTCCCCTACCCGCAGAGAAAAGGAATAACAATGATGGCCACAAGAAGTTTCAAACATCTTCATACTCTTGTATTGAAGTGCCAGAGACAGTACCTGAAAGCATCCAGATATTTGAATAGCTGCAAATAAATTTGCCATTACAATAGTCCATTCTGGAATAGATAATGAAGCTAAAATATAAGGTTGGACTTCTGATCCAAAAGCCCAATATCCAGAGAAGGCCAATTGCCAATAAGTCAAAACAATGACACTATATGCTGCTGATATGCCTTTGTACATATTCTTCTTTGCAGGTTCTCTCACTGTATTCTGGAAAAGGAATAGTGTTACAAAATGCCAAGTTGCCATGTTACAATTGAGGGGCAAAAGAACATATGTAAGAGACTTAGAAGTATTAGATACCTGTATTTCTGGAAGCATTGCATCACCAAATGAAAAGGCAATTGTCCCAAGGGCATTGAATGCTTTGAAGGACTTAGAAGCAGAACTACCCTGCAAACTATAGCTTACTGATGTCCTATCAATCTTCTTCCCTAAGAGATGTTGGAAACCAAAAGGTTAAATATATTATCACCACGAAATCAAGAGGAGGAATCGATCAGGTGTTGAGCCTTTGACAAACAAGAAGAAGATCCATCACCGGCTTACCATTGTAAATGGTAACACCAATGGTTGTACCAGCAAAGCCAATTGTGCTGAAAGTGCACAATGCATTCACCCATCTCAGTGAGTGAATATCCGGGAGCTGAGAGAGAATTAGTTCAAAGATTCCAAAGAAAATAATAAAATGTTGCAGGGTCAATGTTCCATTCTCGTGATAGTGCTTGTAAACTGCCTGTACAAACATGGAATTAGAACATTTCCACATTCCAAAAAATGGAAACAAATGGTTTTTGTTGTCCATTAAGAAGATTTAAATAAAAGACAGAAGACCATAAAAAGGTTACTAGAAAGGATGGAGCATTTATAACATTTGTCCTATCACTATTCACTTCACAAAATCTTGGTAGAGGCATAACCTTAAGGCTGCTTCCAGCTGCAATTTGGATGGCAATGTTATTTCCCAGAGAAGCTACCTGCTGAAAAAAGGCAATAGACCAGTACCCCCAGAATCCTTCAGGAATCATCAAACAAGAAATCAAGAATACGTTATGGTCATGGATAATATGGAGCGCAGCTAGCACAAAGCTACAGAGGAAACATTAGACTATTGAATATGACGGTCATTACACTAGTATATACTATGTACAAAATAAGGGGCTATGCATAATTGTATATATCATGTATGCATAGGTAATAAGTTAATTCTGTTTTGAAGCACAGGAATGCATAAATAAAATCAGATCTACACGCCTTCATTTTACATTACCACATGGAGGCTAACTGAGTATGGTTCTTATAACAAAGTAGTAAGGAGGCAACTATTTGCAGTCTATTTTGTATAACTGTAAAATCAACACCAATCAATACATAATACCAACCGAAAATACTATGTGCAAGATGTCTATAGGTAAGGTGCTTCTCCCCGTTCCATTTCCACAAAGAAGCGATCAAAATGCTAGAGTACCAGGTGGCTAGTGTTGCACTCACCAGACTACTCACACCTGAAATCAGTTAGATAGAAGCCCTTCATAGAGAGTAACACCAACACAAAACCAGTTAATTAATTATTAATTATTTAACAACATAGAAGAACACTTAAGAGAGTAGCTTGAAAAGAAACTAATAAATAGATAAAAAGGACAAGGACCCTCGTGGGGACAAAACAGTATTTAATATGTAACCTGATTATTCTATGTTTGCATGTTCTATAAAATTATTAAAATAATATCAACAACACAGATATGGTTCAATATTTAGCCTCCCCCAAATATAGGAGAATTATTGTATTGTTTATAATTGTTTGTCATGATAATCGAGAAATAAATAATCCAAGAGAAAGAACTAACCAAGAGGCCAACCGAGAGAAGCAAGAGCGAAGGGCAAAGGAGCATAAGCAGCAGGAGTGGCAATAGTGGTGGCAACATGGAAAGCGGCGTGCTTCCACGTTCCTTTACCAATTGCTGCTTCTTGACCCACTTCCCAGTACCGCGTTGACCCCATTCTGTTTCTGCTCCTACCACTCTCTTGTATTCAGTATAGATCCTATCTTTTTACCCTTATTCATTTTCTGGTTGGACTTGGAGTTTACACCATTCTGATCAGTGTTCATTAGCTAAGTTGAATATTACATGGTTCTTCCCCACGTTTGTTGACTTTTGTAGCCGAAATCATGGACGCACGGATTGCGACATAATACAACCACAGTGACATATGTTTTGGTATCAGTTAGGTTGTAAACTAAGATACTCCTTCCCAGTAATTATCCTTACCCCTCCGGATTCATTAAGTTTTCTTTCCTATTATAGGTCATTTTGGTGAATTCTTTATCATATCCTGGGAGCAAAAAATGCTCGCGTTTATATGCTCTGGACATTTTATGAGCATACCGCAATATCATAAATAAGACTACTTACATATATAAGATTTGTTAAAATTATATTACATAAAAAATATATACAAGTAATTTTATTAAAGTTAATATGTTTTATTACATTAAATGAGTAACATAATTTTAATAAATTTTAATAAATTTTAAAAAGATATATCATATTTTTTATTTAATTTATTTCTATGTTATTATCTATCATCGATAAAATATCATTATCTTGTTAAATTTTACATGTATATCTATTCTTTATTAATATGTTAAAATTTTAATTTTAATTAATTTTGACTTATGTATTATATAATTTTTTTGTGAGAAGTGTATTACACAAGATAAATATTTATTTTTATATAATTATAATTATTTTTTAATAAATAAATATTTTAAATTTTTAATAAATAATTTAAATTGTAATATATAATTATTTTTAAATTAAAACGAATAAAAAAATTAAGAATATATATATAAAGATAAACATAGAATAGTTTGAAATGGTTTAGAGAAAAAAAAAAGGAATGTTAAAAATATATATAATATAAAAAATTACTATACAATTTTATTTTTTTATTTTTATATCCTTTTAATAGAGGCGTAAGCGGGTTGCAATCAACTCCCGAGCCCAATCAATTCAACTCAACCTAAAAACATTTTAGCAAGTTGAGTTGGGTCATTGAGTTGACTTATATTCACTTTGATTAACCAATTATAATTCAATTGAACCCAATCAATACAACTCAATCTAACAACATTTTAGTAGGTTGAGTTGGACCAATTGAGTTGATTTGGGTTTATTTTAGTTAACTAAATATAACAAGATTAAGCATCGAATTAGGAAGTTTCAAATTTAATTAACTCAACCTAATATAATCATCTTAAAATATTACTAATAAAATTATAATTATTTATTAATAATGTTGAATTTGGATAGTTTGACTTGTATTTTAATTTAAATACGTGTTGATAGATTTCATAACATGTTTAATTTTTTATTAAATTTAAATTGAAGTGATACATCTGTGAATCATTTTAGATTTCTTGCATAATATATAATATCATTTTAATTATAATATAATTATACATAATTGTTATTAGTTACGATTTTACAAATTTAAACGTCTTAATTTTAAATTACTTAAAAAAAATTATATTTTAATTTTTAAATATATTTTTATTCTTATTTAATTAACCCGACTCCTTAATACAATTAAGATTGAGATAACTTAAGTTGAGTGATTTAAAATAAAACAACAAATTCAACTCAACACATTTAAACTTACACCACTTTCACCCCAATCCCTAATCTATCCTCCAGCCGACCTGCCTTTATATTTGTTAAGGTAAAGTTTGCTTAAAAAAATGGACATGTGTGCTTATTTTTAAAGTTCTTTTTTGGGTGTATGCTTATTTTTAAAGTTTAATAGGTTAAAAGAATACTATATTTTAAATTAAATATAAACAAATATAATTTCATTTGTCTTTGAAATATATTTTATTTCGAAGTTAACATATTCTAATTTGACCCAAATCGAGTTGAAGCCTCTTAATTTTGTACTATCCTCGTCGTATTTTAAGGTTCTTAGAATCGCAAAAAGACATACCAGATTTCACCTCCCACGTCTCCTGGGTCGTTACACGTGTCTAGCAATGGGAATTGACTCGTCATGCTATATAATAAAGACAACAAAAATGATTCTTTTAAGAGCATGTTTAGTCCTTTACATCGCGTCTGGAAACGAGAAAAAGCAAAAGTCATTATTTGATAGCAACCAACCAAACCATCATTCATTAGGTATGCGCGTTTGAGCCACAACAAATCAACAATTTTTAAGGACTTTTTTTTTATTATATTTACTTTTAAAATTACTAAATTAATATCTTTTTTAAAAATTTACTTAAGAGTACATTTTTTCAAAAAAATGATTTTTGGTAGTTTTAAACATAAAAAAAAGTTTTTTGTGGTTTCTAAACAGTCAGAAATAGAAAAATAAAAGAAAATCACCTTCATCAATTACGACTCAATCCATATTGGTGATTTAAAAAAATACATTAATATAATCATTTTAAAAGTAAATTACACCATTAAAATAAAAAGGTCATTTCTCACTTTTGACACACCTAATATAAACATACCTGCCCACCAAAAAAAAAAAATCTTTAATACTTTTTGCAAGCAAAGGACTCTATAGACAAGGAGAACCCTACCATTAAAGTAATCCCTAAATTTACTTAAAAATAACTTTATCCATCAGCGTTGGTGTGTGAAGGTCCAAGATTTATTGATTTGTTTTCTAAAAAGAAATATTCATAGCATTAAAATATAAAAAAAAATGTTTAAAGGGAAATAACAAAGAAGATATCGTATATTCGTACATGCTTAATAAATAATACCCCTAAATGGACATGGGGAAGCAGAGTGAGTTAAGTGATTTTGTTTTGTTGTGAAAATAACTTGGACCTTAGTTTTATATATAGAGTTGGAAAATAAAAGTCTAACAAGTTATGTTACATAATATATTTTCTCTTTTTTAAAAAAATAATTTTACAAAAATCCCAACAAACATGGCAAAATAAATAAATAAATAAAATGTGTTATGACATCACATTAACACATTTAACTTATATTTTTAGAAACTATGTATTATAAATAGATAAAGGGATCTTTTTCATGATTTATAAGATGAAAGAAAGTTAAACAAAAAAAAAAACGACTCTTTGAATGTTGAGCATTCTAATCTAATCACCAAATCCATTTTGTTAAGAAGGAGATCCTGCCTTGATAAAGTGATAGCATTGGCATGTGCCATTTGTCAACTAATAGAAGAAAAGTAAGAATGTGGCAATGATTAGTTGGCAAATACCAAAGTGGACTCAACCATAGAAGAGCATGGACGAGAGCTTGGACAACCCACAAAACACATATTAACAAGTAACAAAACCAACGTAATATAGAATCTAGAATGTAATGAAACTTAATACAAACATTAGTCAATATATCATATAGTGGGGACATATTTCTCTGCCCCTTTTCAGATGAAATTCAGTCCCTTGATTGCACAAACATAATTAATTAGACAATAATGATTATAATAATAACAATTATAAGACAAATCTTTCTTGTATAAGTTGTATCGCACATAGAATAAACTAATCATTAATCATTAATAATTGTATAAACAAAGCCATGTAGAATTTATTTTCTCGCAATTGAAATTAAATTCAATTAAGCTTATGTCTGTTTCAGACTCAGTCTCAAACGAGACAAATATAGTGACACTAATATAACTATGCTTTTTAACTGCAACCATCCAAACTGTCATTCAAATATAATAAACATCATTAGGCACCGAATTATGTAATCTTAGTAGTTAAGTATTTTCTTTTGACAAATTGTAAAATACAATTCCTAATTTCCTAGCCGTCGGAACATATGCCAGTGACATACTACGCTAATTATGGTACCAAGCTTTCCTCTTTTACTTTAATTAATTAACTAATTTCAGTATAACACATAAAATATCAATTTACTAACACTGTTAGATAGAGTAGAATTCAACTTGTATATTTTAAACAATATTTTATGTTCGAATTTTATCAATTTAAAAAGTATAGTTGAGAGAAGAAAATTGATCGATCAAGTTTTTTTTTATAAAAATTAATATTTCACATTTATAATATAGTAACAAAAAATAATCAAATATTAATTTATTCATGTCATGTTTTTCTTATTTGTGATTTTAGTATGATATTTATTTTGTTTATCTATCTATTTTTATGGACTAAATTAGAGCTTAAAAAAAGAAAAGAAAATGAATAATAAGTAATGAGAATATGAGTGAGCAATCACTAAGAGTTAGTGCAAAATTGATTTAATCCAACATAGTGTGATGGCATTGGAGAATGTAGAATGAGAAAGAAGAGTGATGAGGATTTAGGGGTAATAGATAATCATAGTTATCCACTTGATTACGCAAACCCACTTTACACCAAATGGAGAGGCTGTGGTAACAGAAAAGTCAACGATTGGGCCCTGACTTCAGTTCCGTGTCAGTCAGTCACCGAACAAAGGTTGGGTGTTCCCACGGCGCACGATAGCAGCGTGCGTATGGTGAGGGCAGTCAAAGAGAAGCACTAATTTGCGATACGCGTGGCTACCTTTACTCATGTTTCTGTCTAATTGGCTGCTTTTTCTTTTTACACTTATTTTTCTCAAAAGAGATATTCCTTACACATGTTTTGTGTAAGACCAAGTCTCAAAAAGTTAAATTATATATATATATATTTAACATTTTAACAATGAGTTGCTAAATTACAAGTTTTCACTTTTTAAATAATTAATTTAGTATTATTTTTATTAAATTAAATATCGACTTAAAATTAGATGATATTGTGAATAGTTTTACATTAAAAAATAATTAAAATTAAACTCAATTTCTTATAAAAATTGTAAAATATTTTTGTTTTATATCAAATTTTATGTGTATGTTTGCTTTTAGGATTTACTGAGTTGATTACAAATTTTATACATATATAATTAGATAATAATTTAAAATTTTTTTATGATATTACTTGATTATATATATTTACAAATCATTAAAAATTGAATCACATTGCTTATAAATATAAATATAAATTTTATATGCAAATATTTTCATTCATGAATTGCTTAAACTTATGACAAGAAATATAATTTTTATCTAAACTTAAGTATGCTATTAGGGGAAACTTTTACCCTAAAAAAAGTATTTACAAATGTATTTAGATTTAAGTCATCTCGAGTAAACGAGTGAAGTTCAAATCTATAGCCTATTAAATAAGATACTCCATTTAATTTCACTAGGTAAATCCCTTAATATTCACGTGAGTTTAATTTTTATAGATAAAGTTTTTTAAATCATTAATCAATAAAAGAATTATCTCAAATATAATTTTAAAATAATAATTAAAAAATAATAATACATTTACCTTATAATTAAATAATTGCGTAAAAAAATTATACATATTTAAATTCTTGTTTGTATTTACAATGTATTACATTTTTTTATCTTTCAGAGTGTTTATTTGGCTTAGAACTAATCTTATTTTATAAATTTAAAATTGTTACTTTAACCACGGCAAGAAATGTATTGCATTTGAACCCCGTCCTTGGCACATCCCGAACCACATGCATTTTTTACAAAACTCTTGGTCACCCGGTTATCGGTATTTGTCAATGTTGAACACGATGTTAGTTTGTTTGTTTGACGATAGGGGATGTTGGAGAACGATTGTAGCTTTAAGCTTCCAAAGGTGGTTGATGAGATTGTGGTGGAGATGGTGTGCTTAATCGGCATCCATGGTAAACGAGACAATCTTATTCGCTTCAAAATTAACCTTGGTATAATAATGTTTAAATCCACAATTTGACTACTAGATATGTCACCCTATAAAGTAAAAGAAACTTTCTTATTCAATAAAGAAAACATAAAAAATGAACTTTTATATAAGTTAATTTCAATAGTTTCTTCTTCTTCTTCTTTTCTCTACTTTTTCGTCTCTCTATTTCAAATTTCAAGACTTAGCGTCTCTTTGTTACCATAGAATCTTGCTATTTCCATCCTTTGGTTAGTCTACGAGAGAAGGACAGAAAATATATGTCTACATAAGTGTGTATGTAATTTTGTAGTATTTGGATGAAGGTTATTTTAGCATCTATAAAACATCATTTAAGTTTAAAAATTAAAAAAAAATCAATATATTAAAGTAAAATAAAAATATAAAAACTAACCAAATAATTAATATATTAATATTATATATCACAAAATATTAAAAAAATCACTAGTTATAATTTACTTTTTTTAGTTTAAGAAAAATTGAAGTATCATAAATTTTTTAAAATTATGTGACGCATCACATACCTATTAATAATTTTAAAAATTAAAAATTGTAATTAAAACCTAATAAAATATAAATTAAGGTGTTAGAATTAAAATAATATATATCATCAAATTATAATATAAACTTAAAAAAATTATCTTACATGTATAAATAAATATAAATATATAAAAAAACGTAAATTATTATAAAAAAAAATCAACTATTACACATCGTTATAGAAGAAAATATATATATAAAAAATTATTAGCAAGTATAAAATTTTTTATAGCAACATATAAAAATAGAAATTTATTTCATTAAATTATATTTTTAGTGAAAAAAGAAAAAAACTATTTACGTAAAAAAACTACTAACAACATACAACAAAGTATATTTATCTAATTAAATTATATTTATTAGTGAAAAATAAATAAACATGTAGAAAATAAAAATTACTAGCAATAAATAATTATAAATTATTTTATGCAGAAATTAATATTTATATTAATTTATTTAAAGAAATAAAAATAAAATATTTAATTAAAAAAAAGAAAAAAAAATAAATTAAAAATAAGCAATCTCTAATATTTGGTTTCAATAGGATTCAAAGGTAAAATTTCCATCAATTATCTTATATAACTTACAAAAATAAGTTAAAAATATTTCATAAATTATCCATAAAATATTTTTATAAATTTTTTCTAACACTCTTATTAGCATTATAACATAAAATAAATTTAAATAACTTGTTTATAAAATTTTCAAAATATTATTTTTGTATACTTCTTTTTTTTTATTCAAATTTCATTTTATATATATACTTAAATTTATTTTATTTTATTTTTTATCAAATAATCTACAAAATTATATTATTTTTTTATTCTATTTTTCTTTCTTTTCGGTTTTCATTTTTTCTCTAGACCAAACATATCATTGAAAACATTTTACTTAATTTTTTTATGCATGAAAAGTATACTTTTTTTAATTAATAAATTATAAAATAATTGTAATTTTAATTTTAAAGTTTTAATTTATAATATAAATTTTAAATTATTTTTTAAGATATAAAAGAAAATCAAGTTAAACACGATCTAAATGATACTTAAAATTCTTTGTAATTTCTTTTTAACTGTACTAGTATATCTAATCCTTTGAAAATGATTTTTTTTATATTAAATATTAAAGTAAATGTTAGATGCAACATTGTCAAGCATCAGATTTCAAACTACATTGTACAATTATTTCAACACACTAGAAGATCCTTATCCCTTGTTACCTTATGTTATGTAGACTTGTCATTGTCTTTTCCTTATTATTTTTTCCCTTAGTTTTAATTTTTTGTCTCTTTTCTTCAATTTTATTTTCTCGGATAATAGGTAGGACTTCTTTTCTCTTTGTAGGCTCACTCATCCAAATTCTTAAACCCCCATTTGAATTATTTCAATTTTCCTGACATAAAGTATTTCTGGTCTGCATGTTTTCCCATGTGTACCTGCCCCATTTGTAATTCCAAAGTCAAAAGCGTTATTTGAATTTAGAACTAATAATTTCAATGTACATGTAAATTTATGTTAACTTTTATTGATCAATAATCTTGGAGCATAAGGAAAAGTGCGAGTAATGTATATTGTATAGGCTTTGACCAGTTCAAATTAGAGAGTTTGTGTCTTGCAAAATAGTATTGGATAAAGCAGGAAAATCTTGCAAAAATATCTGGTAACAGTCCAATCAACTTTAACCAAAATCCTTACAACAGTTGAGAAATTATCCTTCTGACACATTAACAAGTTTTCCATAATTTCACTTAATACACTTGAAAAGTCAAAGAGAATTATCCACAACTAAAATCAAAACAATTTAAATAGATTATGAAAGCCAGTGGTGTTCAACTATTTAAAATTTCTCTAGGAAACCACCAAATTCCGATGTTATTTACAAATTGCTTTTTACAAGAGATTTCTCGGAAAAAGAATATCCGATACGATTTAATTAATTTTTTTATTCTTAAAAATTTGCGATATTTATATTTAGTTTTGTGAAACCCTAAATCTGTCTAGCTAAGTAAATGTGACCATGAATTCAGACAGTTAAATAAGAGAAATCAAAACCTGCACACCTCACACGGTGGGACCCACGGATCAAGGCAGGTCAATACTAAGAGGCAAGAATCTCGCGCAGGTCATCTATCACTGAGTCGTTGTTGGTCTTGAAGCAACCAGGAGGGAGAGAATGGGACAAAGGAGTGGGACCCAAGACGAGAACGTACCACGACCTAACACACAGTTCGAAACGCATAACTTAGGGATTGGTGATATTAACAATCAAAGAACGAGAAGAATTAGAGGGTGAGGGGCCAATCCACGTAGCCAAATTTGACACACCAATGACCTCAGACATAGCTTATAAAAGGCCTCACAATGAAGAGTAAAGGGTTGGGAAAAAATCTAGGATCAAGAGTAAGTCAAGAAGTTTAAAAGCAATTAGCAAAATTTAGTAGGGGAGAGATTTTAAGAGCTTGCATACTAAAGTCACTGTTTAGCCAACATGTAGTCAGCACTTGCATGGACCGAGTCGGTCTCGATCCTTCCCTTTGTATATAACATTAGAAAGTACATCTCTCTATTTGAAAGGTTCTGAACCAGTTCCGGCTCTACATAGCCAAGGACCACATCCTCACCAACTCAGTTTGCTGAGTCGATCTTAGCATCCAGTCGCATCTGATGCCAAGTCGGTCTCGACCTTTTCTTAGCATTTGCTATTAAAATATCCTATCATCTACCAACAATTACGTTTTGGACGCCTAATGGAAAGTCTATCTTCCTCTAAAAGTCAATTAACTCATGGACGCCTAACGAATAATTCATTCATTTTAAAATCATTTGAGTCTTGAACGCCTAACGAATAGTTCAGTCTCTTCCATGGTCATTTAGTTCAAGGACGCCTAAGAGATAGTTCATTTCTTTTGAAGTCATTTGAATCCTGAACGTCTGATGAATAATTTAGTCTTTCCCACTGTCTGTTAACTCATGGATGCCTAACAGAAAGTCCATCTCTCCAATGTGATCCCCCCGTGGACGCCTGAAGGATAGCCCATTCCTCATATTTCATAGCATGTCCCAAAACTACATGAATTTTAATTCCTCTCACAAAAAAGAGGTACGTAGAAGCAAGAGACACACTATTGTTAAGTTATTCATCCCAAAAATCTAAAGAAGTATGTATGCACACTTTCATCGTAAGTTTGATTCATTTGTTAAAAGAGCATAAACATAATGTAAGGGTCTTTTTAGTTCATGTTGTCAATTTGGATAACCATCAGATGATAGATGTGTAGGGGCACCGTGTGATCCCCGTGCGTAACCGACTCCTTACCCAGACTCTGATTCACAATCTGCTTTATCCATTCCTGGTTCCTGGTGTTTTCCATGAAAATGTCGATGGTGACTCCATCAAAGCCAAATTAGTCTTGGTCATCCTCTCAGATTGACCGAGTCAGTCCCGATTCTTTATAGTCGGATCCTCCTCTAAAAAGAATTTGACTTCAAAGATTTTAATTCAAACTGCGATTATCCCACCGCGATTTAGGTTGCAACAAGTATTTTTTTATTGTTTCAAATGAATTTTTGTAAATAAAAAAAAAACTATGAAGGAGAATTCTTACCGTCTCATATAATTACAATGTATATTAATCACTATTTTTGGTAATGGATAATCCATACTTATCTCAAGTAAAAAAAGATTTTTTTTTATAATATCTTTTATTATTAAAGATAATAATGTTTATTTTTTATTTAAACATTTTAATATCACAATTTTTTATTTGATCTCCATTTTAGAGCAACTAAATAGCAAAATGAAAACTAAATAAAATTGATAATATTTAAAGGAATTAAATAAAAAGAAAAATAAATGAAAAATTGACATAAAAAACTTTTTATAAAAAAAGTAACTCATTTAAAAAATAAAAAATAAATATTAAAGGAGAAAAATTACAAATTCTCGAGGGATCAAATTTGTATGACAGATGTAATTAATTACCTTATACCACTTCAATAAGTAATTGCCGAAGTAGTTAAATAGTGTTATCCAACAAGAAAAAAAAAATTGAGACTCGTTATTATTTATGTACGACCCACTAATTTTATTTTTGTGTCTTTTTCTATCTAATATGATATTATTATATTAGCCATTAACATGAAAGAATTTAAATATATTTTTATTCAATTGAAAATACTTTTTAAAAATCCAATAAGGGCCTTATAGTTATAGTAAATTACAAAAGTTCTTGCGAGAGGTTTACTTATAATTTATTTTTATTCTGTTTCTTATTATTGATTTTTTATCTTACAAAGCTTTTAGTTTAAATATTAAATAATATTGTGAATATATTTAATTATTATCGAAATCATTGTCGAAATAAATCATAAATCAATAACATTACTAAATACAGATACAAATAATTGAACAAAAGAAAAACACAAACAAAAACTTTCAATCATTACCATGGTCGATAATTTACGTTAATCTTAAATGGAGGAGTGTTTTTTCATAATATATTTTTTTTAAAGGTATAGTTTTAACATTTGGATTACGATTCATTGACTTTTAAAACTATAATGCAAAATTTATACTTTAAAAATAATCATACTCCAAAATATCTAAATATTTTAACTTTGAATTAAATCATAACTTCTTATTATATTATATTTAACTGTTTTTTAGTCAATTATTTTTAAATTAATTAACAAAACTTGAATACAGTTAAATGAGTTAGTCTTTACCATTGTGGTAAAATAAGATTCTAATTTTTTTACTAAGAGAAATATTTACATATTTAATGTCCAACATTACCTTAAACATAATTGCTTTTAAAGGAAGAAACTTAAAAAAAATAAAATATATTATGATGTTAGTTGACCTTTGAATTATCTTTCCAATGTATTTTTTTCTTACATAACCAACTATGGAATGTAACACTTTGGATCACCTCTACTTAAAGTAGAAGTTGTTTTTTTTTCATATTTAAGTCAAATACTTTTTATTTTTTTATTCACTATTTCTTTATTAATAACATATTTTTAACATTTTTTTTTATTAATTAAAATTTATTAAAAATTACAATTTTATAGGTCTTCTTTCTTTTTCAATAAGTATAACTCATAATTTTATAGTTTCCAATAAAGTTTAATCAACAAAGAATGCGGTAGAAAATGTGTTGTTAACGCTTCTTTTATGTGAAATTGATTTTAATAAGTATTTTGTAAATGATGAAAATGAGACTTGGTAAAAGAAGTATGTCTTAACACTATAAAAAAAAATGCTAACACAAACTAACAAAAATTGATGCTAAATGTATTTTTAGTATTGATTTTGTGACAACATTGTGGTCGATACTAAATTTATTAATAATTTAGTTGAAACTAAAATAGAAACTATGATAAATTAAAAAAAAAAAACTAATTTAAATAGTTACTATTATGTATTAGTGATTTGCTAAATATCTCTTTAGTGATTTTGTGTTAATATCGTGGACAACGATAAATATGTTAAAAATTTGAGCAAGCGTAAAGTAAAAATTATGACAAATTAAAAAAAAGTTCACAATAATATTACCATCAACTTGTGTAATGCTAGCTTAAATAAAAGGTTTACATTATTTGTATTGGTAAATAGGAACGGAGGCTAACATGCACAAGTGATTCATATGATTTATGATGGACAAATAAATCATGAACACTGAATTTATTAATTTAATATTTAAAAACAACCATCCACATACACAATATGCAACAGTAATTAAGACCTGCAATGGCAAGAATGAATTGTGTGGTAACTTTTAATAATTTAAGTTATTCATTTTATTGAAGTTGGAAATAAAAATTAATTATTTTACTAGAGATTTGAGAGAGATTTTCATAATAACTTGTGGCAAATTCATTACAAGAAGAAGGAAGTGTAATTGGAAGAGGGACGAGACAATAATGAATTTGTAACTCGTATGCCTTAGATGAAAGAAAATCGCAAAATTGGAAATGACAACGAACCTGCACCAGTGCCTCCACTGCCACCATACATCTATTGCATTCTTCGTGAAAACTCCACCCACGCAGCAACGACTTCTATATATTGTAATACTCTTAATTATATTGTATTATTTTATTTCTATTATCTTTTAACGCTTGTATAGTTTACTTATATGTGTTAAGTTATGCTTAAATGTTACATTTAAATAAGTCTAACTTATATAGTATCAGAAGTGATCTCCTTAAATAGATATAAATACATTAATCTTTAAAAGAGATATTTTATAAAAAATTGAAAATTCATATTGGATTCACTTATTGAAAGGTGAATTTACAGTTTAACCAATGGAAGGGTATAGTGTAATTCAATTTTTGAGACGTTACATCGAACCAATTTGTGATTATTCTAAGCGGAAAGCACGCAGGGCATAAGGTAAGTCCAAAATTCGAAACTGAGAAAAAGATCTGAAACACAGCGAAGAATTGAATTGATAAGTGGAAGTAGTAAAAGTGAAGCTGAAATGGGTAGGTCTAAGAAAATATTAATTAAAGCTGAAATAAGGGATGAAAAAGAATAACAAAGGTCTTCATGTGGGACCCACCTTCAAATCTGTGACAGAGACAGCAGTTTCATTTCTCAGCTCCTCTTCCTTTGTGCATTTTGCTTATTTAAACGACAAACTCCTCTTTCTTCTTCTTCTTCTCTCTCTCGCTTCAGCTATTAATATAATAATATTATATATTTTTTCTTCTGCTTAGGACTTTAATATATATATAAAATATATATATATATATATATATGTATTTTTTTATAGATATATATATATATTTATACTCTAAAGTTGGAAGCTTTGTATTCTTATGTATGATGGTTGTGTTGTGTGAATTCTCAAGGGAAGCAAAGTCCTCTCTTTCACACCTTTCAGTCTCAAAACCGTGGGAAGGAGAATCTAGGGTTTAACAGCACCAAGTCCATCAAGGTCTGTGCTTTGGTGCTTTTTTTTTTTTTTTTCTTTGTTACTGGAAAATTGGGTTGATTTTTCTAAAGGAGGATATGTTGCCACTTGCGAGGCACCCTCAGTTTGTTCTGATTCGACGGTTCTTCTTTGTTTCCCTAAAATATGCCTTTTTTTCTTCATGAGTTGGAATTTTGAAACTTTAACTTGAAGTCCTATTTTTGTGGCTCCTTGTCTGGTGAAAAAATGGGATTTTTTTTCCATCTGGGTCATTTTATCTGTGCCACATAAGGCTGAATGTGTGGTATGTTTGTGGATAAATGGGGTGTGTTTTTAGTATTCTGGTGTGCTTGGTTTAGTTCTGCCCCTTGTTTGGGGACTTAGTTTTAGTTTTTCCCTTCTTTTTGTTTATAAATTTTGTATAGAGGCTATGGAAGAGGTTGAGCAAGCTAATAGAGCAGCTGTTGAAAGCTGTCACAGGGTTCTAAGTTTGTTGTCTCAACCTAGGGATCAAGTTCAGCATAGGAATTTAGTGGTGGAAACTGGGGAAGCTGTGGTGAGGTTCAAGAAGGTTGTTTCCTTGCTTCACAGTGGTTTGGGTCATGCTAGAGTGAGGAAGGTTAAAAGCCCTCAAATCCCCTTTTCCCACCAAAGTATCTTCTTAGACAACCCAAATTGCAGAACCAACAACCATCACTCAAAAAATCTGCAGTTTCCCCAAACCAGCTTTCCTGACAATCCAATTCAGGAACTTGGTTCAACCATAAAAAAATCACTCTCTCTTGGGCAGCCCTCTTTGGAATTGAGCTCCAGTGGGAAGAGTCCTCTTCACCTCACACAGCAGGCTTCATCAACTCAATATCACTTCTTTCAGCAGCAACAGCAACAGCAAAGGTTCTTGTTGCAACAGCAGCAGCAGCAACAACAACATCTGAAGCATCAAGCAGAAATGATATTCCGAAGGAAAAACAGTGGCATAAACCTGAATTTTGACAGCACTAGCTGCACACCAACAATGTCATCCACTAGGTCTTTTATTTCTTCCTTGAGCATGGATGGAAGTGTAGCTAACTTGGATGGAAGTGCCTTCCATTTAATTGGAGCTCCACACTCTTCAGATCAGAATTCGCAGCAGCACAAGAGAAAATGTTCTGCAAGAGGTGATGAGGGCAGCTTGAAATGTGGGAGCAGTGCTAGATGCCATTGCTCTAAGAAGAGGTAACACATATTTCATTAATTTTCAAAGGTTTTATTAGTCCTTGTAATATGTTGTTAATAATTCTGTGTGTTCTCCACAGGAAACATAGAGTTAAGCGATCGATTAAGGTGCCTGCTATCAGCAACAAACTTGCAGATATCCCTCCTGATGATTATTCGTGGAGGAAGTACGGGCAGAAGCCAATCAAGGGCTCTCCCCACCCTAGGTATGTTCAACCTCTGATTTCAGAGATTGATTGATTCAAGGGGCACCACATGAATATAATTTTTTATGTCTGACTATTATGCTGTTTGGTGTGCATTTATGATTTTATCTTTCTTTTTATAGCATTGAAGTTAAGTGCACATGAGGATGATATACTAGCCTGTAGCTATAGGGCATATTTAGTTTCTTATTCTTTAATTTTTGGGTGTGTGAATATGTCTCTAATATTTTGATTGGAATCCTGTCTGTTTGTAATTTGTTCTTAGTTGATATTCAGTTTAATGAGAACATTATAGACTTGGGGTGATTGAATTTGTCCTTGCATTTCCTTATGTGATGTACGCAAGTATCTCAACATCTTCTAGTACAAATCAGGCATCCACAGTTATCTGTAGTACTTTGCTTTAGATTAACTACATAACTTTTTTCATGGCTTTTCTGTGTCTTGAAAACATGTTTGAGAAATTATTCTGGCATTTTGGTAGTCTTGGCATAAACTCCTTCCTGTAGATAACTGTAAGGTTCATGCTCTATAATTTGCACCTTATTTGTAATCAGGTGAAAGGTGAAGGTGAAATGTTTTATGTTTGAGGAAAGTGACCTTAATTCCTCCTTTTTATTTTCAGGGGGTATTATAAGTGCAGCAGCATGAGAGGGTGTCCTGCTAGGAAACATGTTGAGAGGTGCTTGGAAGAGCCTACCATGCTAATTGTTACCTATGAAGGCGAACATAACCACCCTAAGTTGCCAACACAATCTGCAAATGCATGAACTATGTGGAGAGCTTGACCAAGACCAAGCCCATCATTCAATTTGTCAAAACCTCTGTGATTGGCTTGAGTTGTTGCTGTACATATTTTAAGTGATGCAAGCAGGGATATTGTTGGTTCAGATTTTGGCTTTTGGATAGTTTGGCTAACCAGCCGTTTATTTAGAGGGTGAGAATGAGAATCACTGATTAAATGAACAAAGTCTGTAAAATTGGCTAGTTTCAATTCCTAAGAAATATTTCATCTTTCTTAAGCCTGTTATAAACATCTCAGGTATTTTCTAAATGAATGAAATGCCATTGGAAAATGGTAATGATCTTAAAATTGGATTGAAACTTAACTCCAAAAGCATGTTAATGGAGTGAGTTAACTTACACTTATATATGTTATTTTAATTATATAGTTAGTCAATATTATAATGTGCAATCTCTAACACATTTTTGTACGATTGGATAGTTCAAAGTATGAAATTTGCACGATTAGATATTTGTGGTGGTTTGATGATGACTGGATGATTCTATAGATCTAACAACTACTTGGATAGAACGATAAATAATTTTTGGATGTTATACCAGCTTTGGCTAATTGAAGAAAAACCTTGGCATGCCACCTGCTAGTGATAATGGATACCAACAAGTTTGGTAACTACCGATATTCCTTTTCATCTACTTCGTAGGTTGAAGCTGTTTTAGGACCATCTAGTCCCTCAATGGACGATAGATGTCGTGTAATAATTCAAAGTTGGACTTTTGAACAGGGTGAGATGAATGGCACAATCTCCTTGATTTGCATTATCTACATGTAAAGTTTCATTCGGTCTGTTACTTCTCCTAATGGAAAGTGTATCTTGGCTTGTGGACGTTTCTCAGCGACACATGTGAGTTGCGAGGGGACCAACATGGGCATTCATGCTCGATCATTGTTTCTTGGGTCCAATTCCAACTGTTATCAATCTTATTAGAGAATAAATTCTATCCTTTGCCTTCAGTGCCCGTGAACCATTGCCCTTCTATAATCAATTACTGCATTCAATATTATAAAAACAAAAATTAAGGAAAGGGAAATGTACTTAGATTATTGGCTGCATTTAGCATCAAGTGATTAGGATGGAGTATCAAATAGTAGTATAGTCTCATCTATAATTGGAAAAGGAGGGATGTTATTAAACATTCTAGACTAATTGTACCAAGGATAAATTTTAGATTTAGTTAATTAAGTATTTTTATGTTGTTTTTTAATATAATCTTTTATTTTCGAATGAGTCTTTAATTTTGATCGAAGAATAAAACTAAAAATATTTTGAAAACTTCAACCGGTACAGGCGTGGAGCAAGGTCTCATCTGATGTGGTCAATTTTGGATTTGATTTGGGAAGAAAAATGGGGGCAGTATAATATGGTTTAATTCTAACCTAGGATGAATAAGGGTAGACTTTTGTTTCAACAGATTGATGATGATTTGCGCAAAGTTTCGAGGCTTTGATTGAACAAGTACTATGTGTCAACTATAATTGGTAGTGGTAGTAGACTAAACGAGAATACTCAATCGGTCAAATCAGGAACCACCACGCAACACTCGCATTAAGGCTTTCATTGCACGATGACATGAAGCAAAAGAAAACCAATTAGCAATAGTTTCTTGCAACTTAGCTTTCTTATTTACCTTTCACTGCACATAAAGACATTTATAGTTTTTTAACCCTCGCTTTCTTCAAGCTCTGATTTATTGTATTTCTGTTTCAGTGAATTGGGCTGGACCTCAAGTCTTCTTCCTTATCTTCAGACCAAGTCCTTATATCCATTCAGCGAACATTAATCCATAATTAAGGACGGTAATTCTATCCGTATCCCCTTGAATATCCATAAAAAAATATCTCTGCTAAATAAGATAAATATTTGTTTAACGGAATAAGTCCGAGATTGAAAATTTATTCACAAAATTTAATAGAAGATATGGGAACTATAGCATACCCGCACACACAACAAATAGTACTTATATATTATTGACTCTTTTTTTTTCGATGATGCCCTTATTGCCTTATTTTTTTATCCTTATCTACTCAAACAACCAATCACATGCATGCTTATATAAATTTAATAATAAATATTCCAGATATCCTACTTAAATGCAAATCAGTTGAAGCCTCTATGTAATATGATTAAGGAGTATCTTTTTTCATTTTTTTTGTTTGTGCAAACACTTTGCTCAATCATTTTCTTACATACATCTTTTAAATATTTTAATTATTTATAAAAATAAATATTAAATCATTTTTGTATTTGATTAAGAATGGATATATATATATGATTATGTTATTAATGTTGTATGTTTTATTAATTCAATTGAAACCATTTTTTAATTAATATTTTTATTAATTTATTAATCTTATACTTAAGTAAAGTGAGTAGCAAAGCAGGTATGAGTTAAAGGTGACAAAACAAATTAAATCAGCCTAATCTGAAAAAAGAATATGGGATGAATGTTATGAAATCCAACCCGTTTCACTTAACCCACCAACCTAACAAATTGAAGATAAGGTAGGTTTACTTACTTTAACATAATACGAGTATATGAATATCCAATTTATCATTCCTATTATGAGTATATAAATATCCAGGTATATAAATGATACTTAAAAGTTATTACATGCACTTATATATAAAAAAAGTAAAAATATGTTTTTTTTAAATGTAGATATGAAGATAGATATGATAGTATCTTACATCGATCATATCAATTGCCATCCGTATCCATGACTACTTGAAACGTGAACTGTGTTATTCTTGCGGTAAGTGTTGGTAGTAGTCATTGCCCTCTATAGTTTGTTATGGCCTTCTGTTTCTATTTCACTCATGATATTCTAAAGCCATTTGGATCATTTTATATATATTTATAGAAGAAAATCAAAAAATAAAATAAAATTAAATTATTTTTTTAATTTATACATAAGTTAATTTGTAAAATATTCTTATTTATCTTTTTCGAAAATGAATTTTAGTAAAAAAAAAAAACTTAAATTTTTATTATTTATTTTTTCTTCTATAAATACTTAAACCTAGTCTAAAATAACTAACATTATGTTTGAATATTTAAAGGTGAGTAGAATAGAATAACACAAAATTGAACAAAACAGAATAGAATAAAATAAAATAAAATTTTATAATTTGAATATTTTATGATAAGAACATAAATAAACCAAAAAAATCGTTTTGCGTTTGGAAAATGAAAAAAATCGTAAGAATTATATTTTTAATATTTCTATCTTATTCATGTTAGATTCATAAACTTCGGCAAAGTTCAAATCCCACCTCAGAAAATTATCACTGCTCCGTGAGAACAAGAAAAACACCGTTGATCAGTAATTAGAGCAAGTTTATTCCTTTTTCTTTCTCTCATTATTCATCTCAGTAATTAGACTCATTTTTTGGGGGTAAGACTTGCACTCTAATATGTTTATTCATATTCCTCACGTTTTACTTTTATTCGAAAGTTATGGAAATTCAGAATTCAATTTTCGTCTAGACATACAACTGGAACAGATATTCTAGTATGTCGCTGCTTGATCCCCATGGCCAATGATATATTAATATCGACCAAGTAAAGCAAGCGGATTCATGCAGGGATTATTTGACAGTGTTACGAAGATGAATGTTTACTTGGATGGGATTGGACAATGAAAAACATTTACAAAACGCTACCCCATTATCTCCACTGGTCAAATTGAAAAAGTAAGGTGTACTGTGCTTGATTTTGATTGTTTTCTCTTGATAAAATATAATGTAAATCTTTCTTGGCATATATCCTCACACCCTCCTAGTTGAAGGAAGTATCTCTCTATCTTAAATAATTAGTTGAGTGAATGGCTTAAAAAATTCACTGTAAACAGTTCTTTAGTTTCTCTATTTGTTCAAGTGCATTGTTCTGAGATGCATCTGTTTGTTTAGGATTGTCGACTTATCTGGAAAAAAAGCATTTGTAGTTAGTAGAGTGAATCAAGGTAATAGTGATAATGGGAACACAAAACAGCAACAAGCTGCCAATCTAATTACAAAGCCTGCACCTATTGCCTAGGGGCATTGGTGCATCAACTGCAAATGCATCTAGTTCTGATGCAAACCAGAATATGTTAAACAAGATAATATCTTGGCAGCAAAACAAGTACTTAGCAAATAGCAAGTCGCAAGTATATTGCCACTGTAAATTAGATTGAACCATATTTTTTACCAAAGGCTAATTCCCAACCTGAGATGCCTCTAGGGGAATTATCTTGTTTACAGTAGCCAAAACAAAGAAGCTAATCACACAAATCCAACAAAACAAAGAAGCAATACCACTAAAGTGGTTTATACCCAAATGGCCAGTTAATTCATTTTCAGAAAGGCTTAATATTGTCAAGTCATGGCAATAGGACAGGGAATTTGAAAGGGATCCATAAAATTAATTGCTAACAAGGTCCAACGTTAAAAGATTATTGAAATTAAGACCAGCATAACAGGTCAAAGAATTATTTTGAAGATCAAGAATGAGAAGACCCTTGGAGAAGCTGCAAAATATGCTTATAGCAATTTGATGCAATTTTTTGTGACAGAATTTGGCAAACAATAAGATTGAAGTTGAGTTTAAAGAATGGAGTTCAGATAAACTTCTGATTTCAGATTTCTCATATAAACATCAGATTTCAAATTTCTCAGATAATGCTTTATATATCAAGTCAAAATCTCATGATGCAAGATTCAAATCTCCCATGGGCATAATGTAGTGTGTATGCAGAGGCCTCCAGACCAGAATATCCATCAATTATGTCATTAAAATCAAACACACAGTAGAGATAAGAACAGCCACAATCATTCATTTGATTTATAAAGAAAAGTCAGTGGCATTGTCTGCACCTATACTCTGAAAAAGGGACAACAAAGCTTCAACATTCAAAGGATCCGGTCGTGTTTCAACATCCACTTGGGCAGACATTAGTGATATATCTCAACATCAACAATGGTGAAGGCTTTTCTGATAAGAAGAGGAAGAGAATACACCAATAGTTTTCAATTTGGATAGTAAATTGAGTTTTACCCCTAATTGGGGTGAAGGTCCCTCCCATGTCAGCTTCTTAAGTGTGCACACATGGCAACACTTATGTGATATGGCAGAAGTGACTTAACCCTCTGTCGACCACATTAGCACTAAATAGATGGAAACTGATGGCAAGGACTAAAAGAGGTCACTTTAAAAATGTTGGAAACCAATAAGGAACTTCTTTTTTTGCAGAGACTAAAATGAGAAACTCGCACATTTATTGCGACCAAAAACATTTAAACTTAATCATTACCAATTCTAGGAATTCAAAAAAACAATGCTAACAAGGTCATGCCTACATGAGTAGAATTAATGTTGTCCTTAAGCAAGATTGTTAAAATGGAGATTTTACCTAGGATCAAGAAGGGGATAAAAAGTGGTAATTCGAGGATCATAAGATTCTACCTACATTCTCCTGCCTAAAATACCTATATATTACCTATTTTTATTTTTATTAGTATTATTCTTTAATTTATTATAACATATATTATGCTTTGTATAGTTTTATTATTATTATTATTTAGTTTGTTATATTATATGTCTGCTTTAAATAGTTTATTATATTTTTAATACTATTATATTTTGCATAACTATTATTCTTTATAAAAGACAAAAAAGAAGTGGTAATTCGAGGATCGTCAGATCATACCTACATTCTCCTGCCTAAAATACTAATATATAATACCTATTTTTATTTTTATTACTATTATTCTTTAATTTATTATAACGTATATTATGCTATGTATAGTTTTATTATTATTATTTAGTTTGTTATATTATATGTCTGCTTTAAATAGTTTATTATATTTTTAATACTATTACATTTTGCATTACTATTATTCTTTATAAAAGATTTAAAAAAAAAAAAAAGAAGCTAAAATGAGCTCACATTGAGGCATGACAAATCAAATCAGAAAAAGAGAAACCAAAGATAAACATTTGGGCCCAATTTCCCTGAAACTATAGGACCCATCAGCTTCTTTACTAAGAGCTAGCTAAGTGTTGTTGCTGTTACGAAGGTGCAAGTGCAACCCTAATTCCCTGTGGTAGAGAACACAAATGGAAGAGTATTGGGAGGTCGACGACAACAAAAGGGAGGTGACAGAGGCTGCTCAATGACAGTGTAGGTCACAGCGCTATGTATGGTGATGACATGACACAAACAGAGGAGCCACGGCAAAGCCAGCAAAATGCCGCGAATGGTGGTGCAATGACCATGATAGTCAAGTGCTCCGCAAGGAGTACCCCAGGAGCAGTGAGGGCATGCTCCACTTTTCTGTTTTTTCAGACTCGGAAGGGATCACCAATACCACAATTGGGCGTGGAAGATCACAATCCCAATGTAATCTTGCTCCGTCACAATTCACGACACAAGTTAGCAAGAAAGAAGGCTCCTGATGCATAAAATGGTAACAGACCCATAACAACATAGTTCTAACTACTTTGATAAGCCATTGGGCTAGTAGTGATGATTTCAACAACCAATGTCAAGCCTTGTTCAAATTTTACCTATACTATTACCTACAAAACAAATTGCAAACCTAACGAGATCTACATAACTTGCAAATACAAACTTCCCTGGAAAAAAAATTACATTATTTAATCGCGAACCTCAAGCATTAAAATACAAGATTTGAAAGAGGTGCTTCTATGCAACACAATATAGTTACGATGTAGAATTGACCTGGTCCTATCCTTTTGAGGCCCATACCCAAACAATTTCAAAATTCGTCATATTAACACATAAATAAAATTCAAACTTAAACAAAAGGCAAAACAAAATCAACTACAAATTAGCTAAAAAAATAGTTGCCAATAAACAAGATAAAGTTTGACATAAGAAATTAAAAAAAAGAAAAAGAAGAAAAAGAATCGCTTGTGATGGTTTCATTTGAGGGGAATAAACCTAGAGGAGTGTGTAGCACCTATACCAGGCCTTCCATGCTTAACAGGCTTGTAGGAGATCGAGAACTCGGCAAGGTAATGGCCAATCATTTCCGGTTTAATTTCAACTTGATTGAAGGTCTTCCCGTTGTAAACACCAATAATGCTCCCAATCATCTCCGGCACAATTATCATGTTGCGGAGGTGAGTCCTCACCGGCTCTGGCTTCTCACCGGCCGGAGCCTCCCGTTTCTATCCCAACACATTAACCGATCGTTAAAACTATGCACCATTTCGCATTTCACAGTGATTAATGAATGAAACGAGTCCAATTTAATTTTACGATAATCATAATAAGAATGCACACATCACACAGTCAAATTTGAATAAAATGATATTAATAAGAGGAAAACTCACAGCCTTACGGAGCTTCTTGATTAGTGCCATAGGCTTGCGGGTCAAACCGCGCTGAAATCTTCTGCGGGCGCGTGAAGAGAATAACTTGACGAGTTCTTCGGTGGACATGTCTAATAGAGCATCGAGATCGACGCCTCGGAAACTAAACTTCTTAAAAGTCCTCTTCTTTGGCTGACCTACCTCTTTTTCAACGTCCGCCTGAAAAGACCAAAGAATAAACTCGTCATTATCACTGCTTCACAACACACCGGAGATTTGAGATGAGAAGAATTGGCTTTACCATTGCTGCCAAGCTCGATCGATCGCTAGGGTTTCTGCGAATCTCGCGACCACCTTTTATAGTCTGCTCAGGTTCACCAGGTTGAACTCGTATGACCCAATCGATCTATTTGGCCTTATTAGTAATATAATAATTTGTAAAATATTTTTTCCCCTTTAAAATTGTTTGAATTTTGTTTTCCGTTACTCCAAAATTTTCGTCTGTTTTTTTTAATATAAGAATGTGTTATTTTTTATCAATTATCTACCTCCAATATAAAATTCTTATATTTCTGGGTGATGTAATATTCGTATGATTGGCGAATGATAAGAAATTTTTTTCCTATTTATAAAAATTTAAAAATATGATTTTAATCTCTATAAAAATTAAATTTGATTTTAGTTTCATAAAATTAAAAAAAAATAAAAATTAATTTTAGTCCTCGTAAAAAAAATTTGATTATACTTCTTAATTCAAAGTTTCATTTATTAATCATTTTACCTTATCAATTATATCACACGTTCAATCTAATATTAAGAATTAAATATATAAAATATTATATGACACTATCTAACAACTTTCTATGACTAACAACTTTCTATGACTAACAAAGTTTCAATTTCTTTTTATTGATGCAATCTTATCCATGATATTATTGAGACTTGATTGAGTTTGGGGTTTTACATAAGTTGTTGAAATAGAGTTCTATTTTTTAGAGTTTTGTTAGTTATTGAAGGATATTAGATAGTGTGACTAAAATATTTTACATCTTTAACATCTAATAGTAGTTTGAATGATGTTGGATAATATTGTTGGTAAGGGGAAAGTCCCAATAAATGAATCTTTGAATTATGAATTAAAATCAAACTTTATATTTTATAGAGAGTAAAATCAATTTTTTGAATTTTATGAGGGCTAAAATCTATTTTTAAATTTTATGAAAATTAAAATCAAACTTTAATTTTTATAATGACTAAAATCATACTTTAAATTTTTATAAGGACAAAAAAAAGTTACTTGTCATGTGACAATTATTTTATTGTCACATCATCAAAAAATCTGCATGTACATTATTGACATGAAATTTTATTAGCCATGACAACATTAAGTTAAGAGACACATAGATAAAAAATAGCACATTTTGTATTTTGAGATATAGATTAGACGAAAAATTTTGGAGGAAAAAAAATCGAATTCTAACTAATTGAGAGGGATGAAAAACACTTTTTACCCTATAATAATTAATGTAAAAAATATTTATATTGTGGATGTATTTTATTTTATCTCATGAACTTTGGGATTCTTATCCAACACTATTCTTCAAGAGGTGAATAGATATTAATCATTCGTAGCTTGCCAATGTTAAACTCAAATTCTAACTTTAATAAAACCTTAATTAGAATGTTTGCTTTTATGACTAAAGACGACAAAAATATTTGTACCTATGGATTTATATAGATAAAGCCCATTACAGATGAAAAATTGATACTTAAATGGGTACATATGGATAAGTAAGATGAATATATTTATACCTAATAATAAATGAGAGTGGGGATGAATATCAAAATACTTGTTAAACACTAATTATAATAAAATTAGGTAAATGTAATTTTTTAAGTAATTTTGTTTGGACATGTAAGATTGAATTGTTATATCTTATTAACTGTTGTTTAGACTTATGGAATTGACTTATCTTAGATAATTAACTTCTGTTTGGATTTAAGGGATTCAAGTTTATTATAATAATTTAGCTTCTAAATTGAAGTATCTTGATCAGAATAATGGTTTAGAATATTTAAATAATTTTAATTTTAACTTTTATATTAATTCTAAAAAGAAACTATTGTAATAAATAAAAGTTATAGTTAAAGTGTTATTTAAAAATATTTTTATGTTATTTTTGTTACGTTTTTAGTAAATATCCACAATATGTGCGATATTAAAAAAAATATGTTGATATCAAGTAGCATGTAGGTGTAGAATAAACATAGAGCTGTCAAAATAAGTCTGACCTAATATGTTGGTCCAAACAACCCGCTAATTATGCTAGGTTAGGCTTTTAAAAAAGTGGTTAAAATAGAAGGTTTTTACTATCTATTCTTCCCCTTTTACTATTACATTTTCCTTTGTTATTTTATAATTTTTAATTAAAAAAAACTTTTTAATTAAAAATGTATAAACTCTAATCATTGAATCCTTCTTACCTCTCTACTTTCAACTTTTCTTGTTTATTTTTTTTCTTCTCCTTCTATTTTTCAAATGTATCATAATTTTCCTTAATCTCGTTCTATTATAATCATATAGCAAATTCACAAGATCAAATTTTGTTTTGTCCATGTTAAGATAAGAAAAGAATGTTTGGAGCATTTCTATAAAATATTTTCCATATGAATTTAAAAAATACTATTTAGAAAAGTTTGAAGAATACTTCCCAAAAAAGTTTTGTAAGTACTTTCCAAAAAAATCTGGAAAGTACTTTCAAAGAAATGTAAAAAATGAAGTGTTTCAAAAATGCTTAATTAACTTCAATTCCTTAACGCTTAATGTTTGTATTGCTAAAACATGTTAGCTTGCATTCTTTTAAAATGTTATTTAAATAATAGTTAAAAACTTCAACTTCATTCACATGACTTAATTTTAAAAAATATTATTTCATTTTTTATTTTTTATCTAGATTTTTTAAAATTATTTATTCTTAATCAAGGCTAATTTGTCATGATAGTCCAACATAGGGCGGGCTAAGCCTAAAAAATTAGTCTAAAGGAAATAAAAGCCAAGCTGGATTGATCCAAATTTCACATTTTGGCTCATAGGCTAGGTTAGGCCATACTAGGCTGCTCGTTTTGCCAGCTCTATTGCAACACGAGATAGATATTTATTCAGCGAGACAGGTAGCTGAAGACTACTACTTGTACTTGCCTTGCCCCATTGACATTTGTACTTGTGACTTGGTCATAACATAAAAAGATGAGTCATTTTCCATTTATGATTTGATGAAGTTTTTATCAATTCTTACATACTTTATCATATCATGTTGTACTTGATATGCAACATGATGATGGCTAACTCGCTATCACTTTAAAACTCCATAGGTTCTTGAATGGGGATAAATAGATGATGCAACAATCTTTTATCTAAATCAATTCACAGACTTCTCAAGCAATTGCTCTATATTTAGCCTTCATACTACTTCTTGCAATAACTATTTTTTTTACTTCTTGATGTCACCAAGTTTTCTTATGCTTTTGTGAAGTACCCTGTGATGGACTTTGAATCTTCAATTGAACCTACCCAATCAATATATGTAAAACATTCTACACTTTTGTTTTCATTTTCTTAAAAATAGTCTCTTTCCTTGAAGATTGCATAGATTGATTAATCACATTAACATGGTAATATCTAGTCTAGTAAGACATAAGAATATTAGCTTACTTGAAAGACATTGATATCCTCCCTTTTTAACTACAAGATCATCTTTAGTAATCTTAAGCTTCTAATTATGGTTTAAGAGAGTTGTTGCAGGTTTGCACCTCAATTTCCATGTTTCTTTAAGCAAACCAAGAGTGTACTTTATTTGTTAGTTCAAAATACTTGTTTTCCTTCTAGCTATTTTCATCCCAATAAATATTGAAGTTGTCCAAATCTTTTAACTTTAAATTATGCATGTAAACAACTTTTGAAGCTGTTAAATTTCATAATTGTCATCAACTCTTATTATCATGCATCTACATAAACAATAAGAATAGTCCATTTTCCATCTTTGGAAATTTTTTACAAAAAAAATGTGATAAGTGATAAGTGATAAACTGAATTTTTGTATATTAATGAGAAAAGTTGGGTTCAATTGCGCTCTTTTTAAATTATTATCATGTAGAACAATGTATATTTTTTTAAAGTTTGACACAACATAAGACTCCAAGCCAAAAAAAAAAAAGAAAAGGATTGAAATTCAAGTTTTTGGACCCAAAAGACAAAGCTTATTGTGAAAGCTCAGTTCTTTAATTATAAAAAGGAGTATAAAGGAACATTAAAAAATTCAAAAGCTTCAATCTTTCATACTCTATCTTCTCTTATATTTCTCCTTAGTTTTAGAGCTCCTTGCACCTTAAAGCATTTAGCAAGACTTAAGACATAGTACATAATAAAGGAATAGAGCTTTTTGGCCATTCGAGCTCACTTTTTCTTATTCCTTTGTGTTTTCTTTAGTCTTCTGGATTATCATCATGTGTATGAATAACTAAAACTCTTTTGAAGTTTGTAGTGTAATTTATGTTTGAAATTCTCAATCCTAACTGAATGCAAATTTATGTTTATTTTATTTTCCATTATTGAATTGTTTTATTATTTGAATATTATTGTAAAGAACTATTCATCACTTGCATGTTTAAAACAATTAATTAATGACAATAGTAGCATAATTAATTTGTCGACTTATAAAATAAATTAGTTTATGGAAATTGCATGTCCAAACTGTTTCTCTAAGCTTTTGATTCAATTAGTTATAAAATTAATCTGTCTTTGTGTTCTTAATGTGCTTTTAGTATGCGTTTCTATATGATCAACTAGGAATTAACCAAGGATAAAAAATGTTGGGTATTTTGACCAAGGATTCCCAATAGAATTAAGAAGTAAAATCAACGACATAAGGAGATAAGTTAAGTAATTTGCATGCAATTAGGATTGAGAGGAAAAAACAGAAATGAAGTCATAATCCTTAATTAAAATTATAATCTTTTCTCATTCTTTATTTGTCTTTATCTTTTTCATAGCATACTTTCCTTTCAAACTTAAAAAATAGTTTACTTAGACTACATAAAAATTTCTATAAATTGGTAATGACATACACTAGTCCTTGAGTATGATATCTAGACTCACGTCCTTGATATTATCTTGATAAAGTACATTTGTCCTTAAGCATATTATAAAAACACATCAATCAACCTGATTTTGAACATAGCTGAGTAACCTTATAGTGGTGTTGAATCATATTAACCAAACCTTTGGGAATTATTTTAGATCATACAAACTTATTTAACTTGCACACAACATCGTTCTTATTTCCATAAAATCCAAGGTACAATATAAACTTATTCTTCCAATTTCCCATATAGGAAGACATTATTTACATCAAATTGGTCTACTTTGTAGTCCAAAATTGTTGCACGAGAAATGAGAATTCTAATATAATAAAGTTTTGCAACCAATACAGATGTCTCTTCATAATCTATAACATGGGTTTAGGTATAGCCTTGACCCACTAGTCTTGTCTTGTATCTATTTTTCTTTCCATTTGCACTCATTTTTATGGTGAAAATCTGTTTACACCCTACGACTTTTTTATTCTTCGAAAAAATGACAATATCTCAAGTCTTCAAGTCTTGTTTTCTTATAATGTCGTTATTTTCTCGGGAACAACAATTCTCCATTTGTCACCCATTTAAAACTTCAAAGATAGTGTTTGAAATTTGAATGACATCCAATTATGCAACAAAGGCTCTAATTTAGGGGATAGATTAGAATATGCAATGAATTTTACTATAAAATACTTTGTACATTTCCTTGAGGCTAGACAAGTAAAGTCACCAACAATAACATTTGCAACATTGAGATTTTTAGTTGTACAATTGCCCCTAGTGTTACATTTTGTTGTTTCCTTGTGATTTGGCTTTAGTTATGGAGATTGACCTTGTAGAGGAACATAACGTCTTCTTATGAAAACCTTTTGGAAAAAATTGAACTCATTTTTGAGTTTTATTTTCTAATTCTCCCCATTGATTACTTATTTGGGTGGATTCAAGTATGGATTGGGTAGAGATTTTAAAGAATTATGTTTTGAATAGGTTCATGTAAAGAAAAAGAATTTGGAAGAAAGATGGAAGGATCCAAATGACGAGGTTCAATCATATTCTCCCTTTGAGACATGTCATTGCAAAAGAAATGTTGATTTTCAAGAAAAGTGGTATCACATGCTATGTAGAACCTTTTGGATTTATACCTTTTATTTACATGTGAGAAATTGACACAAAATATGCATTTGAGATGTTGGATCTAATTTTTCTCTTATATGACTTGAGTTATGAACAAAGATTATACAATCAAGTATTTTTGGCAAAAAAAATCTAACATTCTTACAAGGAGAGAAAAAAACATTAGATGTTTGGAAATTGAAAGGGCTTAGACAATAGACGATTTATAAAACAAGTAATAATTAACAAACTTCTCCCCAAAAATGACAAGGGACATTTGTAGTAAACATGAAAGAACAAGCAACCTCTATTATGTGTCAGTTTTTATGTTTTGTAATAATGCTCTGTTGAAGGGTATGACCATAAAAACTTTGATGGAATATGTCATATTCTTATAGGTAACTATTAAGATCACTAGATAAGTACTCTGGTCCATTGTCAGTACAAAGGATGTAGATCGATGAACAAAAAATATTGGTGACAAGTTTATGGAATTGTTTAAAGGTCATGCTTGTTTCAATTTTTTAAAGAGGTATATCCAATAAATACAAGTATGGTCACTTGTAAATGTAATAATCCATCAAGATCCATTGATGTTAGGAACACGAGAAGGCCTCCACATGCCATTATGAATAGGGTAAAAGGGTTATGATTGTTTTATAAGAATGGGGAGGACAATTAATTTGATATTGTTTAGTAAGAATGCAATGTTCTCAAGTGAAAGAGTGGATACTTTTATTGATAAATAAATATAGATACAAGTATTTTAAATAACTAAAATTAGGATGACCAAGCTGATTGTGTTATGGAAAAACATTTAAACATGACATAGTTAACAAATAAGTGGTTGTTTGAGAGGAATTTTGTCTTGAAGAAGAATTAGAAACAAAGTAAGTCCATTGTGTTACTTAACAATGTCAATCATCATCCTTGAAGACAAATCCTAAAAAAATGTAGTGAAAGGATACAACATGATTGCACAATTTAAATATTTTGTCAATTTACTAACCAAGCTAACATTATATTCTAATTTTTAGGAACATAAAGAATATATTTTAACTTTAGTCTAGACAAGTTTAAGTTGCAAATACAAGTTATCAATGATGAATTATCATCAACTATTATGATAGTAACACTCCTATTAGCTTTTTTATACGATGTAAAGTCAACATATGACCTCATCACTTGGTCGATTGCACCGAAATCTAGGATTCATTTCCTTGTATTTTCTTGTGTAAACAAGAAGGAAAATTGACCATTACCTATATGAGCAATGTTTGTTGAGAGGTTGAAGGTTCAAAACCTTCAACTTTGAGTTGAGATAGTAGATTCTTCAACATATCTATATGCTCGTAAAAAAAAAGGCCTTGAACTTTATTATTGTGAACTAATAGCAAATTCATACATATTAATGGAGGTAAATGCAATGACTTTGCATTGACTTTGTATTGACTTTGAGGTTTCCAATCTACAAGTTTTTAGTGAAAGTGTCAACATATCTCTATAGTGCGGTATGGTTTTTGATAATGATCATGCCAAGTTTTTGCCTCTTTAGGACAAATATTCTCTAGGTTATTCTTTTGAGAGACAAAGGTTGGGTTTAATTGAGGATCCTCAGTTGTATAATTGTGCTCTAACATCAATTTCCTCCTATTTTCTTCCCTTTTAACTATGACAGAGACTTATTTGAATGGTGATCACGGTTTAAGGTTGAGGATTTACTTCTTAAATAGTTTGTTTTTCTCCAACATTTGGTCATATATTGATAATATATCCTTGGAACATAACTTGTAGGATATTAAAATACTTAATCACAAATTAGTTACCTTGTTGAATATTTTGCAAAGCTAACTTGATTTCAAAGCATTAGGCAAAGTTAGAAAGGTTGAAATGCATCTTTTGAACAATGGTCCAAAAATTCACTATCTTTTGAACAATGGTCCAAAAATTCACTAGCAGTTTTGCAGAAACAATAAATTTTGCAAAATTTAGGATTAAGTTGATAAACCAAGCCATGGTAAGGGAGTTCTATACATCACCGGTTACTACAGGAATGATCATTTGTTGGTGGAGTTGTAGTATTCTCCATAAGGTAGCCTATTTCCCTTTTCCTTTAATGACTATAAGAACTATAAGGACATACTAGTACCAGTATATGAAATTTAACCCATTTTATCTGTGTTGGGTTATTTGAATTGAGTGATTTAGGTGAAAAAATCATATAGGTTGGTATTGAAAGTAGAAGAAACTTTGTATTGATTGAATTGAATAATACAGTTTCTAATCTCCCTTTTTATAGGGTAAAGACTACTTAAAGATAATATGAATAACAAAAAAATAAAGATAATCATTGTAGATAAACTACAATGTTCACGATCTCCTAATGAGATATTTAGATATTTGTAACCTCTTAATCTAATGAGATATTTAAATATTTGTAACCTCTTAATGAGTTACCTATCATATCTTATCAAATATCTATAATTTCTCCAACACTCTCTCTCTCAAGTTAAAGCTTACTAAGCTTTGAATTTGTTACAAGAAGAAAATTTTATTTCACTACAAATAAAAATAAAAATTGAGTTTTCAAATAATATTTTGAAAGAAAACTCAAAGATGTTGGAAAAGTCGGAGAACATGTTGGAGAAGTCGGAGAAATTTGGTGGAAATATAGCTTAGCGAAAATAGTTGGAATGCCCATCAGCCAAAGAGAAATTTCTTGGCAAGCAAAGTCCACATTTCTAAAAAATCGCATCTCGAAGCTTCAAAAAAGTCACCACCAATCAACGTCGATGAAAGAGAAGTCGCACCTAATATAATTCGTATGTGAGAAAAGATTCTTCATCGGAATAAACGTTGGTGGGAAAGAAGTCAATCACATTCGAAAGCTTCAAAGAAGTCACCACCAATCAACGTCAATGAGAGAGAAGTTACACTTAATATAATTCGTATATGAGAAAAGAGTCTTCATTGGAATAAACATTGGTGGGAAAGAAGTCATCACTAATACAATTTATATGTAAGAAAAGATCCAAAGCTAATGAGCAAAAACTTAACCATTAAGTAGAAGTCACAACTTAAGGTTTAACCACTTAATAGAAGCAAACATGCTTAACCACATAAATATGCAGAAGCAAACCAAGAACAAATGTTTAACTACCATAAACAAAAGTAACAAAGCTTAACCATCAAAAGTAGAAGTCAAACACAATACTCAAGAAAGAAGCCAAATGTATCAATGTGTAATCATCTTTGGCAGAAGCTTAAACAACCACTTAATCACTAAATAGAGAAGCTTTCATCAAAGAAAATTATAAGAAACCATTGCAATACAAATCTGTCTTCAAAAAAACTCACAAGCACCACATGAGCAATGTAGAAACCACAATCGCAACTTAGTAAACTTATGGTTCAAAAGTCAAAATGAATTCAAAACATTTCATCAAATCGTTGGTGTGCATAATAAATCTTGTTCTGATTCCCCCTATATTCTCCCTTGCGTAACAAAAATGTTAACCATTGGAGTTATTCTCTTGTCATATCAATTATGCTTTAACATTGTTGTGAAAGTGAAAGAATAGATCAAAATCGAAGAATCATGTAGCGAAAAAAATCATGATGGGTACCAACGCTCGGTCTACACATCCTGTGGAGATGCACTAAAAGGAATGTGCTAAGAACCAATGGTGAAGTACAATTCTTCATAAATCCATTATAATGGCCAACACCAAGTAGAGACGCAATTGAGGTAACAAGCTTGAAACGTCCCAAAACCATAAGGGTAAAACCAAGAAAATTTGTGGTAAAGTATAACATAATAGAGTCAGAATGTAGAGTTGCTTGCTACGAGAAAGTAAACAAAGTAAGAAGAAAAACATTAAACTGTCACATAACCTATAATTGGATAATGCTCTATTTTGAGCTTTCAAAAACTTCTGGCCCAACGAGCTTTCCAAAAACTCTGGCCCAACAAAAAAGAAGATTTTTTCCTCTTGTTGTATTGGACCTATGTTGTTCTTTTACAAGAACAATAATTGTAGGTGCTAACTATGGAAGCAACATTGTCACACCAAAAAACAAACCCTACTCTATATATATCCATCAAAGATCCACTAAAATAAGAGCTCACAGTTCCTCCAAAGGCTGAATAACCCTAACATAAAGACTAAAGAGATCTTGAGGTGCTTTGTGACTCACTGCGTGCCCTCTCCACAACTATTGAATCTACAACATTTGAGAAGGCAATGGAGAAAAAAAAACATTATATATGTTGTTAACAAAAGTAGCAATCAAACTCCATGAGAGCACATTGATTAGCCTTGATAAAATACTAGATATGACCTTTTTCAATAACCAAAGAGAGGGACAGAATCACTAATAAACACATACAAAGGTTTGACAAGTCATGCAATATAGAAAAATAAGAAATCACAACTATCTTGACAAGGTCCAATTGTAATGGTTCTTCTAGAAGGGATAATGATAATCAAGAGGCAAAACAAAGTTGAGGCTTATAACAAAATAAAAGCATGAGTTAAGGTTTCTTGTGTTCTCTTAATCACTTTGGCCATTATCATTCCATGCCTCGAGGCTAGCATTGGAAGAGTAATTTTAGGTTTTTCCAGTGCCTTACGCAATTGTAACACACTGGTAGAGGCTAAATTATGGGCTATTAAGATTAGAATGAAAATGACATGTTTGGGGGTTGTGCCATCGAGGATGGGTTTACGAAGGTTAAAATCTAGGACTAGTAAATGGATTCTACTTTTCCCTTTGCCTTCTTTTCACTACTCGCTTTGCTTCGTTGCAATTCTTTTCTTTTTGTTTAAGATCAATTTAGAAGTTCATTAGGTCCCAAGATAACGACTTTGTCTTTTGTCGCTATCATCGATAGTTAGGAATGATAAAGAAGACTTTAACTAGTCTCGCCCTGACGTGTGAGTCTCGTCAGAGGGTAGTAGTTTACTGAAGTGAGACAGTGGAAACAGAACTCCCAACATCTGAAACTCTAATACCAACATCTGAATTGAATAATACAATTTCTAATCTCCCTTTTATAAGGTAAAGATTACTTAAAGATAATATGAATAATAGAAAAATAAAGATAATCATTGTAGATAAACTACAATATTCATGATCTCCTAATGAGATATTTAGATATTTGTAATCTCTTAATCTAACAAGATATTTAAATATTTGTAACCTCTTAATAAGTTACTTATCATATATCTTATCAGATATTTATAATATCTCCATCTGTTGGGTTGTTTTCTAGGTTTATATTGGAATGCATAACACTTTATGGTGTGGGTGATGCAATAAATGTAGGTGGCATATTTGCCATAAGGCTATAATGAGTTTTAATATAAGACTTTTGCTATTTACATCCATTAATTTACTAAATTGACCTCTCTTTTATTTTTTTTTACATTTTTCATGTTCTTTCCTAAAAGTTTTCTAACATCATCTCTTGTGTGTTTGTCACTCACGTCACACACCATGCAAAAAATGTTCATAACACGCTTTGCTAGCATATTTTTATTCAACAATCAAAAGCAAAACATATTGTGGACTCCATTGTGAAGTCTTGGCATAATCACTAGGGTTTGTCATTGTATAATGATGTGCGTGTATATATATTGTTGATTTTACTTTATTAACTTCATCTATTATTGTTATTTGTGTTGGTGTTTTTAAAGAGATGTTGGGTGTTTATTGTGCATTGGTTTGAAGGGGTTTAAAGGGGGAGTGCATTTATATTTGACATGATGATTATTGTGTGTAACATTCATTGTAAGCATGTAAGAGATGATGTTCTAAAACATTTTCCAAGGATATTTTCAGGGGAGAAATGGCAAAAATGTAAAAAAGAAATGGTGAATTAGTAAATAAATGGGGTGTAAATAGCAAAAACATCGTTCTAAAATGTAGAAAAATAGACTTCTGATACATATGATAAGAAAAAGGAAGAAATAATTCTTGTTCATGTATTTACTCAAATGACTGAGCAATACATAAGTAGGTAAAATAGATAATCTAAAAAAAATAAATAAATAATCAGCAATTCCTATAATTAATTAAGAATCCCTAAAAATATGTAATCGTGGTAGAAAATAAATGTTTGACTATAATCTCATAAATTGTGGGACAAGATAATATATCATAAATTTCAGATTCCTATCTAACAATATAATTTGTGTTAAAAATAGTTTTTATATACTAAAATATATGTAAGCATAATATTATTTGAAAATAGTAATTTTGTTGGAATTTTTAGAAAAAGATACAACACATTTGTGTTATGAAAATTGTATAAAACATAATAAATTTGTATGAATGACATGTTTATTTTTTGTGTAGATTTTTATTGTGGAACAATTGTAATTTTGAGGAAAAGAATTATACAATATTGATGTCTTAAGTTGATATTGACTTATAAAGATATTCAAATACACTCATTTAAATTTCAATCTTCTCAAAACAATAAATTAATAGTATTTTTTTAAATTTGTGTTCTCTTTTAGAAACAATATTATTCAAGATATTATTAGATATTAAATATAAACATTTTTTCTACTACATATTGAAAGTATGTGTGAAATTTTTGAATAAAGATCAAATAATGACACATATTTTCTTTATAATAACAATGAATGTCTTCTCCAGTCATATAAAAATATTGAGTAGAAGTTGCATCTCTATTTCATAAAATATATGTCTAAATAATAATGAGATACTTAACTTGTCATGATAATTACTTTGGTGAATGTTTAAGCCTTTAGATGACTCCCCAATGATAAAGACAATGAGTAGTTCATATAAATAGCCTTTATGATTTTTCAATTAAAGCAAATTTTTATCCCATGAAAGATGCTTGAGTTACTTTAGTGGCATATGTTAACACCATCATATATTTTCACATAAATTAGAAGTTGAACAATGATATAGCAAATGATGTAGAAGACCAATATCTTATACCTTAAAGAAAAGTAGTCATATTAAGTCATGTTGTGTGGCAAGGACAACATAAATATACATAACAAGTATACATCTTGGGATACTGTTATGTATGTGCCTGTATAGTGAATTTGTTTAGACTAATATTATATATATTGCTCATGATATTTATTTATTTTTGTACTAGATAACACAATGTACTTTTGTTATAACAAGTATTCATAGACAATAAAAAATATAATATAAACTAAAATTCAAATAGTTTATATCATCAATTAATGGATGGATAAAGTTATCAACTTATATATTGGGTGTGACATATTGAACATATCAATGTATCTCTTATGTAAATCAAACAATTTAACAATATATATTCAACATATTTATATTTTTGTAAATTCAAATATAAATTGAATCAAATAAGTAGAATGACATTAGATAACAATGAAACTTAACATTCAATCCACGTAGTTTTGCACAACAAAGCATTTAATTACCTTTTAAAACATTAACATCAAGAAAACAAAAATTTTCCTGTACAATCTAATTTTTAAGATTGAAATTATATTAGCATTAAACATAATTACATTGTTGCAACACTGAATTTGAATAAATAAATGACAATTCAACAAAATATACGAGAAAGAACTATGTTATAGACATAATAGGTTGCCACACATGTTCTTTGGTTATACTTGTTCAACTTCAATGACTTTGTAAGCCACCATTCCATATTCAAATCTAAACGGATTTTCATGATTCTTGATGCAATGGAATCCTCTGTTAACCTATTTTCACAAGGGATGAATTGATGTCATCCTCAGCCAAAGCATTTCCCTCAATTAGGGAAAAACCTTGATAACATCACAAGAATCCCTAGTCATGACCATTGTGCCTTCAAAACCAAATTCCTCCCAAACCAGCCATCCGTTCAACACGCTGGAGCATTCATTAGAAAGCTCAAATAATAAGCTACAAGATTAAAAAAACCCCATCGACATTCATCAACCACAGCCCAAGTAATCGGCAAATTAATCGAGCTTAAAAACACACACCAAAAAGCAACCTATAGCCCCCAAGACATTCCAAGCAGCCTCCCCCGTAAAGCACCGTTGATAAACGCCCCATCCAAAGGCTCACATTCAAACTACCTCAAGGCATCAATCCGTGTGAGGGTCCCGTGGACCAATCAGAATTAAGTAATTGGATATAGTCTGTCACACACTTGACTATTTAACCCATCAAAATTCTCTCATCTTCTCTCACAGAAATTCCAATTACCAATTCAATCCCCATTGTCAATCCTCACACAGATCCACCACCCCTTCTTCTCATCCCAAGTCCTTGTCCCAACCAATGGCAACAGAAGAGCCCACTGTGGCGGTGGAACCTGCACCCGAACCAGCCTCCGCCGACCCTCCCCCTGAGGAGAAGGAGGAGCCCAAACCTGAGACCAAGTCCAAGAAGACCAAGGAACCTAAACCTAAGAAAGTTTCCAGACCTCGCAACCCTCCCACTCATCCTTCCTACGAAGAGGTTTGATTTGAAATCATGATTCTCTTCATTTTCTCTTATGAATTGTGACCTAAATTGGATCTGATGTCTAATCTGTTTGTTTATTTTGCAGATGATTAAAGAGGCAATTACCTCACTCAAGGAAAAAACTGGTTCCAGCCAATACGCAATTGCGAAGTTCATTGAGGAGAAGCACAAACACCTTCCACCAAACTTCAAGAAACTCTTGCTCTACCACTTGAAGAAGCTTGTTGCTGCTGGAAAACTAGTCAAAGTCAAAGGCTCCTTCAAGCTTCCACCGACCAGACCGGCTGCATCTTCTCCTGCCAAGAAGAAGAAGCCTGCCGCTGCTAAACCCAAGCCTAAGCCCAAGCCGAAGCCCAAGCCTGCTGCTAAGGCTAAGGACACTAAGGTAGCTAAATCGAAAGCACCTGCTAAGCCCAAGCCAGCTGCCAAGCCTAAGGCCAAGGCTCCGGCCAAGTCAAAGCCCGCTGCAAAGACCAAGGCTGCTCCGACTAAGCCCAAGCCTGCTGCTGCCAAGCCCAAAGCCACTAAGCCAGCTGCGAAACCCAAGCCTGCTGCTGCTAAGCCCAAAGCCAAGGCAGTGCCAAAGCCCAAGACTAAACCTGTGAAGGCTGCAAGGACTTCTACGAGGACATCACCAGGAAAGAAAGCTCCTGCCTCTAAGCCAGCTCCAAAGAAAGTGGTGGCTGCAAAGAAAACTCCAGTGAAGAGTGTGAAACCAAAAGTGTAAAATCTCCAGCGAAAAAGGCTACAGCTAAGAGAGGGGGTAGGAAGTGAAAAATGGTGGCTAGTGTTGTTTTAGGGTTAGTGTTGTGAAGTTTATTGTCCTTTTTGGTGTAGCTGGGTTTACAGATGTTCCTATAACATATGAAATCTGATTTTATGAAATCTTTGTTGTTTTTTTAGTCTTGAATCTTTTTTTTTTCTTTCTGGACCTAGGGATAGATAAAAAGCTTCTAGCTCGTGCTTTTTCAGCTAAATGAGTTAATCATAAATGTATCTTAGAGTTTGAGGTTTCTCTGCATTATAGTATCTTTGATTGATCAATGTAGTATAAGTGCCCTTCTCACATTGGAATGGATTTGTAGTATATGCTTTCTGTGTATTAAACTTTTCCTTCAGTGCCAAAGATGTTGAAGTCTTTGTGTTATGAGTTGATATACTTGCATGTGCTTGATTGACCTTCCTGTAATGCACTTGTTTGCATCTCAATTTTTTCTTTGACTTTAGTTGATTACTTTCTGACTATAATTTCCACAAATTTCAATGTGTCCTGGATGCTTGAGTGAATGTTGTGAGTTGCCTAGAACCTCATTTGTGTTGATGGATGGGACAATGGAACTGTTCTGTGCTTTTCCTTCAATAGTGATTGTGCGGAAGGCTATAGTTTATTCAGTTTAATAATCAGAATGAACTTTGGTTAATTTTGGACCTTGATTTATCTGAAGAAATAAGTGGCAATGGAATTGGTTAAGAGTGACTTTCACTTGGGTGTGGTAACCACCTAGTGGAATGACGGAAAGTGGTGTGAAAATAATGTAAAGATGATCTACAGCAAAAAAAATCCTTTTATCCTATTGCTTTGGTATGATTGCTTAGACTTATGTATTGGAAGGTATAGAAAATATGTGTTCAAACTGTCTTTTATGCAAAAAGGAAGAAAAATTTAGTATCAAGCATCCAAGATGAGATTGAAAGGAATATGTAAATGTGTAATGTTTCTATTTGTATTATTAGGTATCATGTAGTGCAATTTTAGTAGGTCTTGTACTCACATCTGTGTTTCAGTATATAGCAGAGATGCCTGAAGAGATTTAACAAAACAGGAGATGGTGAAATGTCTAAACACTGTTGGTTTCAAACATTCAGCTAAATTGGCAACTATTGTGACTTTTCTTGGAGGTTTGTTCTAAGATTTTATTCCTTTCTTTAAGTGGTTTCGAAGATAGGGCAATACAGTGAATAAACACTCTGGTGGTGATAGCAGGATGAAATTGTTTTAGGGGATTGCTCATGATTTAGCACATACCATTAATTACTCATGTTTTCTTTAGAGTATTGGCTTTTGTTTCTGTTGGATGGGATTTCATTAGGGACAGTAAAGAAATTCATAGTTAGATGATTATTTTCATAACCAGCTTCTGTCTCTCTTTCTGCTACTACCTCACTCCTAACTATTGTATATGCTTTGCAGAATTAATCCCTTTTCACAATGTCTACTCCGTGTTGGACTACATCTGGATTGTTTTGTTACTAATACTACATCTTCATGGTAAGGAAAGACTGCATTATGTAAAGAATTGTTAGGCCCTATAGTGATATGGTTAGTGATGATGCCCAAGAATGGTTGGCTATTATTATTTCAAATAGAAAAGAGATTGGCAGATTAATCTACTGCCCCCCCTCCCAGAGCACAAGCTCTGAAATACAATTCAGAAGAAAATCACCAAAAAGTGCCTCTCCCTCACAAACTACCCTATATTTATTATCATCTCTCTCAATCAACTCCCTAAAACAGATAAAAACAGAATATCAAATATAAATCCTAAATATAAGCTATGATAACTGAATTCAAATAACATAATCCTAAACATAACTATGATGACATGATTCAAATAACATAATCATAAACTAAATTTGCTGATTTATGAGTTGGGCTCTAACATTGCCCTCTCTTATGACAGTAGCCTTGTCCTCAAGGCTAAAAGAAGGGAATTGGCTGTACAGAATTTGTTTTCTGAATGTGTATGGTATTAGTAAGTTTTTCTTTGGTTCCTGTTTGCAATAGTGGCTACATACATGTGAACAGTAACTGCGACCACTGCACCCTTTTTTTCTCCACCATGCCTTTGTTTGCTGGTGTGACTGTATGACTGGCAAGGCCACCTGTTGGTGACCTGTTGTCCAAGTGCCCCTGCCGCATGTGCCATCCCGCACTGCCCCTCTCTGGCACATATTGTTCACACACTTGACGCCAACTTGCCCACCCTTTGGCACTTTTTTATTGCCTTAGCCTTGATGAGGGACTAGTTCTGATATGCCAAAAAGTTTTACATTGCTTAAGAGTCAAGGTTAATGGTAGTTTATAAACACCTTCCTTCCAAAATACATTCTAAGATGACATCATACCTTATTCTATATCTGTTATTAGGTCACTTATTATATTAATCACGCACCAAACCTAATAGTGTTGGGTGTGAGGGGGTGTATTGGGAAAAATTCAAATTCTACATTGATTAGAGATATTGCTTGAATAGAGTAATAAGTGGGGGACAATGTTCACTTTACAAGCCGGTTTTGTGTGGCTGAATTAGGCCCAAACTCAAACTATAAGAGGCTACATAACAAACTCTTTGTCCCAAGTGACCTCCTCAAGTGGTGTATTCACACCCTCTTGTTCCTCCTAAATGTAACACTTTACTGATTTGATCTTCCCTTCTCCATTGTTAATTCGTATTTGGCGAGCAGGGTGAGTCTGGTCTATTTGTTTGGGCATTGATGCGTAGGGTGATTTTGCCGACCACAATGAAAACACAACCCCTTCTCCCTATTGTTAAACAATTCTTGAGAAGATAGGTGGTGAGTTCCCTTACTCCTCACATCTCTAGGATGTCTACTCTTGTCAGTATCTAACCATGACCCGTTTGACCTGGGTTCAAGTTTCAAATTTGGGAGTTATTCCTATGATGAAAGGCGGGCTGAGAAGAGGAAGAAAACGAAATCCCAGACTTATGGTAATTCAATTTAGTACTGAACATTGATTTTTGACCAGAACCTTTCACCTTGCAATCTGCCTCCCATATAGTGTGCACTTCACATCTTGAGCCAGTGAGATAGCCTTACTAACAGTCTCCCGGTGGTGAAGATGCACCCATCGTGCCGAGTTTGAGGTTTTAACCTGTTAAATATATTACCGATTTCCTGTATCTTTTTCTGATATGACTTTTATTTGCTCTGTATTTTCTTGATATAGTTTCCTTATTTCCTTGATATAGTTTCCTTATTTCCTTTTTTTAGGCTTAGATGTTTACCCTATAAAAGGGAGATTACAAATTGTATTATGTACACCACTCAGTTCAATATATTTTGTTTATTTAACTTGGTATCAGAGCAGAGCTTTGCTCTGCCTGTGCCCACAACTGAGGGCCGTCGTCTAGGGTGCCGCCGCCGTCGCCTGTCGCTGCCGTCTGCCGCTGCCGCCGCTGTCTGCCGCTGCCGCCGCTGTCTGCCGCTGCCGCCGCTGTCTGCCGCTGCCGCCGCTGTCTGCCGCTGCCGCTGCTGCTGCCCGTTGCTGTCTACCACTATTTGTCGCTATTGTTCTGTTCGTCAGCCTCTTTCCTACCTACTCCAACGTTTAGAACCTTGGTTGGAAATATTGTAGGTGATAGATTTGAGTTAACGTACTACTGTTCACGAAAAAAAAAAATATCAGTGTTAGAATTGTTTGAGGTTGAAAATGGCCACTGTTAGCTCACTTTCTTAAGGATCCATTATCTCTTTTTCGGGAACCCCAACTATCACAGTGGAGAAACTCAACTGGAAAAATTATAGAGCTTGGTCAGATTCGGTTGAGTTGTGGTTTTTGGGACAAGGGTTTCATGACCATTTGGAGAAACAAGAGGCTGAAATACCAGAAGAAAACAGAGCTCCATGGCTGAAGCTTGACTGTCAACTATGTGCTATTTTGTGGCAGTCCGTTAGCCCTGAATTATTAGAAATCTTAAGGTCGTTCAAGACATGCTATTCTTTTGGGACGAATAAAAAGATATTTTCGCTAATGATGTTCAACGTCTATTTGATTCAACTCAAAAGATTGTTTCTCTTCAACAGACCAACCATGATATGGTGTCACTCATAGCCAAAGCCAGGGTTGCTGCTGAAGAATTGAAAGGTTTACTGGTGTATAATTCTATTGAAGAAATAGCAAAGCGAATTGACAAACTTCTAATGGTTCTAATCCTACGAAGCCTGCACCCTGACTATGAGCATGTTTGGGATCAAATCTTGTCAAGCGAACAGATTCCCTCAATGAATAGCCTGGTTACTAGGCTTCTTCGGGTTCCTACCATAACGAAAGGTGATGGTACTGCTACTGAAAACTCTGCTATGATAGCCTCTCGTAGAGGAAAAAGTGGTCGTGGTACTAGAGGAATGTCACGAAATGTTAAAGGTGGTCGTGGTAAGCTTATTTGTTCACATTGTGGAAAAGAAGGACACCTACAAAATAGATGTTATGATTTGATTGGTTGGCCAGACAAAACTGCAAATATATCTTCGAGCGATATCCCTTCAAATGAAAGGACTGGTTCTCAATTAATCTCAGATGAAGAGTATCAAGAGTTCCTAAAGTTCAAGTCCAACAACCACACCCAATCATCTGTGTCACCAAGTATTTCAACTGCCATGCATAAAGTATCCAATGGCTTGTGGTTCAGCTAAGCGAGGCACTTCGGAAATAAAAAATTCAAATGCCTCGATAAACTCTGCAACAGAATGCTCCTGCATTAGTGTGGCAAGCTGCTCATATGGATTACAGGTATTTACATCTCCAAAGGGCTCCAACAAAGCCTCCCGCAAATCTGTCCCATGAGAGCCCAGGATCTCTTCCCAAAATACGGAAAACCAATGAACATCGTGCCCCATCATCTTCTTGAAAAATCCAGCTACGTGTGTCAGTACCATCGAAGGAAGGTACCTCAGCCCTTTTTGCCGACAATCGATAGTCACTGGGGACACCTAAGGGGGGAGGGGGCATCTCAGCCATGTGAGGCTGATTACCAGGATTCCATTTTAACCACTCAGTGATCATGGAGCAGAACTCGGCATTCTTGCGATGTTCAGCCTCATGTACTTGTGGTTCATGAATGACTGATTGCTGGAGATCAGCAACCCAGGACTGCAGCCCCTGAAATTGGGCATCTAGAGCTGTAACTATGGAGTCCAATGCATCGACCTTAGACCATGGTGAGCTAACTGGCAGGTTGGACCAATGATGTGTGCCCAGTGGTCAGGTATTATTATTTCAAATAGTAAAAGAGATTGGCAGATTAATCTAAGCTACCCCTCTCCCAGAGCACAAGCTCCAAATATCAAATATAAATGCTAAAGATAAGTTATGATAACAGAATTCGTATAACACAATCCTAAACTAAATCCTAAAGATAAACTATGATAACATAATTCAAATAACATAATCATAAACTAAATTTACTGATTTATGAGTTGGGTTCTATCAGTTAACTATCAAGATATGTAGGTTTGATGTTTTCTGGTAATGATGCAGGAGGACTTGTGATTGTGGGTGTTAGTGTTAATGGAATGAATTTGAATTTCCACAAAGAGGAGGATTCTGGTGAAAGGATCAGTATGTGACAGTAATTGTCTAAATGACTTTGGTTCTACATACAGTTATATAAGATTATTAGTGACTTAAGGACATGCTTTATCATGGATTTTTAGTGGTTCACTGAATATTCTAAACATGTGTGAATGTATGTAGTTTTGGGGGAGTCACAGTTCTTAATTTTCCATAAAATCTGTCTAGTGAAATAGTGAATGCTTTATATTTTTAATCTGATAACACTTTGGCATGATTTGCATTATTAAACTGCCATTGTTGTGAGTTGTGACTATGCTCTTGGTGAACTTTTCTTTTAGTCTTGCAGATAAAAATTGGAGACTTGCAATTGATGGCTAAGACAAATGTTTAAGAGAAGACTGATTCAATGATAATTGGTAATTAGACCACTACATTTCCACCACATGTTAGTGTGTTTGGTTTCATGTTAGTGTTGACATGGTTGGTCTCATTTTGAAGAGGTGATTTTGAGTTGAAACAACTTTAAGTAGCTTTTGCATTGAATAAAAAATTTATACTGAATTTTACTACTAACTTGTTTTTAGAATAAAAACACCTACACATAAATCAATTTACTTCAAAATCAATTCTAATCTGAATAAATTTTTTAAAATTAGTTTTATTCAAAATCAATTTTGCAAATGCTCAGCCACACTTAATTGTGAGATAGTTTTCATAGTCATCTCAAGTCTCTTATAAAAAGAATAGTCATCTTGAGAAAAGAAAGGAAAAATGATTTTTTATATGTAAAAGGTTGTATTATATGCAAATTAAGTAATGGAAGTAAGGGGTGTGCAAAAAAACCTGGTTAAATTAAATCCATTTTAAAAAAAGCCAAATTATTAAAACTGGTTTTTGAACCAAACTCTTGTTTTCTAAAATATGGTTGTTTTACTGTTTGAAAGGTTTGGATACATAAAAAACCAGTTCATTTTGCCAAATCCTATTCTTTATCGATCAATAGGAGTGACACCATTTGAGTCACATCTGTATTAGTGATGAATCCTAATCACCTTTCCTCTTTGTGAATCTTGTTCAATTGCAATTGTTCTGTTCGACCCAAATTATGTTTTGTTGCTCATGATTTCTCAATTATCACATCTGTATTAGTGATGAATCCTAATCACCTTTCCTCTTTGTGAATCTTGTTCAATTGCAATTGTTCTGTTCCACCCAAATTATGTTTTGTTGCTCATGATTTCTCAATTATCCCTCTGTTTGTTGCGTTTGGTGATATCTGCTTTGCTTATCTTGCAGCATTGGAATATCTGAATGAGCTTCCTCTATGAACCATCAACATTCCAGCTTGAACCAATTTGTGACTGAAATTCCTATCTCGCAACATCTTTCCAGCATGAGGCTTCCTCTCCATCTCTGCTCCCTTCCTCCCCCTCAGTCATTGTAAGTCTATTATTGTTGCGTTCTATCAAGCTTAAATTTCAGTAAGTGAAATTATTGTTTTAAATCTGGTGAAGTTTTTTGGTGCCAAAGTACCATACACAATTATCTGTTTGGTAGTTATTTTATAACTGAATGTGTGTTTTCATTTTTGTTTTAATCTATTTGCCAGTTTTAGTAAATTCTGAAGCAAATGAGAAATCAATTAGGCTTGTTGAACATCATGATATATCTACTATTGAAATTCCAACAAGTAATTGCGATATTATTCCACAAATCCCAAGGTCAAAGTGAATCAATTTACCACTCAAAAAATTAGAAATGTAGCAATTGTGCATTCCCATGTGTCTTGTGGGTCCTAATTATATGAACAAATTCATGTAATGTTGGTTGTCTCATTAATACATTAACAAAATGCTTTTTATAGTAGATATTAGGAGTGCATATCATTTTCATTTTAGGCTGTAGTACTGATATGGATAAGCTTTTGGCATATTCTTTTCTAGGTGCACTGTGTGTGTTTTTTAATATTTCTGTTGGTCCCCTATTGGTGTGGGTTTCTGTCATGCTGATGATAGAACTGGATCAGATTTGTGAATCTTTATTAATGAAGCCTAATTCCCAAACCTGCCCCAATGTGGGTACAATACCAAGAACTGAAACTATACACAGAACTGTAAATTCCCTAGATATTCAAGAGCAATCCAGGACTTTCCCTAGCCACAATACCAACCGATCAACTCTCTCCTCCTCTCAACCCCTCTTCCTATTTATAAGCAACATGCCTTATTTCATCCCAACCTCAACTGATTAACTCATTAATATAACTAATAAATGGCTAATTAACTAACCTATTGTAACTAACTACTAATTACTAGCATAACTACTAGGCTCCCCTCCTTAACACCTTGTCCTCAAGGTGAACAACATAGTTGCAGATAAAATTCTATTTCACCAGGGTCCCATTGCATGACACATGATACAATTTGTAGTTCACCAGAATCCTCTCTTGCAAAGTCAGCAGGTGATATAGGCCTGGGTGATTAGCATTAGTTGTGACTCCTTATTTTGTGGGTGACACCCGGAGTGTGGACCAGGGGCATGGTTGCCATGGAACTTGCTTGTGTAATTTTACCCGCTGAACTAGGCTTATTTCTAGCCAAAGAATCAGAAGCACCACTTTTCTTCAATGTCCACTCTTTTTCTTTAGTAATTTGGGCCTGGGCCACTAGGTAAAAAAATGGGTTCATGGGTTCCACTTCTGCTCTTTCTTTGTTCTCCTTCTTGTTCATGCCTCTTGTTGATGCCACTAAAATCACTGTATCTGCCACCATACAAATACCAATGTCTGGTGGCTCCGGCAAGGAAAGCTTGGCTGGTGGGTCAAAGACCTATAGTTCTGTCAATGTTGAAGACTTCTCCCTCTTCATGAACTTGCTTGTGATCATTGATTCTGTTGATAGCCCCCACCCCATCGAGGCTGTTTGTGTCTTAGTCATAGGAACCTCTTCAGTCACTGCAACTTGAACATCAGGTGGTTTTAGTCTGCGGTGGGTTGTTCGGCCCACTGAATACCCACCCCTCCAAGCATCTCTTCTGCCATCCCATGTCTTTTGACAACACTTTCTCTCTCTGCTATTGGTTGATTGTTTTCTGTCAAGGAGCTTCTCTAGTGCTCAAGAATTTGGTCTAGCTTGGGCAAGATTTCTTGGACCCATTCCTCATTCTTTGGAATTTCTGTTTGCTTGTAAGAGGTTTTTTCCATACTCAAACTGCAGATTCCTGGTTTTGTCTCTGAAGATAAAGATTCTCCATCTTGAGTCTCTTTTTCTTCCTTTGATTCTTCTTTTGTTACTGTTCTTGATTCTTTTCTTGATCCATCCACCATTTTTAAATCTTCGCCGCTGCTGCAATTATTTCCTTGATTCTTCTGCATTTGTTTTCTTGCCATCAATGTTCTGAATCTTGAAGGTAAACCCGAAGCTTTGGTTGGAACAGCTTGAGCACAGCCTTCTCAAGGGTAGAAAATGTGGCATTCTGGTTGCTATTCTCCCAAGAAAATCACCAATTGAGAGTGTCTCCTCTTAATGCCATCCAAACCCAAGGCAACTTCTCCTCACACACTCTAAGGCCCTCAAAATATTGATCTAAATTGAACAGTCACCAATAGGCATTGCTCATCCCATCAAATTTTGGAATCTTGGACCTCTCTGCAACCAACTCATTTCCTGTTTGGAGCCACCTCTTCCTCGCCTTTTTCACCCATCAGTTGTTTGGGTCCCACACCCATTGTGTCTTGCAATCTCCTACAACCCTTTCTTGTTTGAATCTTGCGTCTCACACTGGATCAGATGTGAGAGCTTTGATGAAGCCTTGTTCTCAATTCTGCCCTAATGTGGGTACAGTACCAAGGACTGAAACAATACATAGAACAGTAAATTCCTTGGATATTCGAGAGATCTCAGACTCTCCCTAGCCATAATACCAACTGATCAACTCCCTCCTCCTCTCAACCCCCTATTCCTATTTATAGGCAACATGCCTTATTTCTCTAACTATCCCAACCATGGTAGTTGAATAGGGATACAAATCATGAATCGGAAAGCCTATTTTTCGAATCGTGTATTGTATCATATCGTGAAATCGTAAGACTCATGATCAATAATAAAACATAACATATATATGTATACAAAACATATAAAACTTATTTTTGCTTGACTCATTCCCTAATAACACAACCAGCAAACCAACAGGACAATCTAACAAAAAAAAACAGCAAGCCAGCAACAACAAAGTGAACAAACCAAAAAAACAAACAGCAAATGCAGACCATGTTCCAGCAACAGACTGCAGTAAAAACAAAAACAACAGAGTGCAGCAGAAATAAAAACAACAACAGAAGAACTCATGCTATAGAAACAACTCGTACTACAGAAGCAGAAACAGAAACAGCAACAGAGTGCAGCAGAAACAGAAACAACAACAGAGTGCAGCAAAGACAGAAACAACAACAAAGTGCAGCAAAAACAGAAACAGAAACAACTCGTGCTATAGAAACAACGCACCCAGTGCAGTACACCCACACGTTCTAGCAAGACGAAAACAGAAGAACAGAAACAGAGCACGAATAGAAATAGAAACAAAAACAGAAGAACGCACAGTCGCAAACCACGTTCTAGTGCACAACAGAAACAGAGTATGAATGAAGGAGGAGACAAGGAAACTTGTGCTACAGAGGAGGGGACAGCATGAGACCATACAGAGAAGGAAAATCGGTGTTTCTCATGTTTTTTTCCTCAGTTTTTGAAAATAAAACACGTTTTTGTTAGGGCTTTTGAAATCGGATTGCTCGCGACCCGACCTGTCCAGTGCGCAACCTGGATGAAGCAGAATTGCGCGATTCACCTGCAAATTGTGATTCATGCAATTCTGGAGCAATACGAACGATTCATTTTGCGATTCAGAACCAAAAACAATACAGCTTACCATTCGTATCGTTTTTCTTGCGAATCGTATCGAATCGCATGAATCATATCGAGATTCATGCGATTCTAACTACCATTCCCAACCCCAACTAACTCACTAATATAACTAACAAATGACTAACTAACTAACCTACTGTAACTAACTACTAATTACTAACATAATTACTGGCTGATGTATAAAAAATGGCAGCTAGGTGATCTAGTATAGAATTGGCTTGGTGTATAGAAATCATGTACTGACTAGGTGAGGCTTAGGTCTAGAATTGGATGAATGCTAACTGCCAAGTTCTAAGCTGCATGTGAGCTAAAAATTCCTGTTATTTCCCTTGTTTACTTCTAATTGTGAGTTGAGAATGATAATATGCTTTTAGATGTGACTTTGTATGTTGGGCATATTGATTGCTTTATGATTTCTCACTATAACAGGCATGATAGTTTTGGATGACATTTCCAATTTTAGTGTGTCTGTTATTTCATATAATTTTATGTGAATTAGAATTTTCTCCATTACAAATATTCCTTCTCTGTCAAATTATTCTGAAGAATGTCACTTAAAAAAATCCGTATGAAAGAGCCAATAAAGAGGCATAAGAGTGGGCCATCTTTGTCATGTAAATTAGAGTAGGGACTAGATTCATTTACCTGGCCCTTGGTGACAGAAGCATAAGCATGATGGTTATCTGACAGATTGCTAGCTTTTGGCCCATGGAAACTCTATAGGCTGCTTAAGAGTTTATTCTTTTGTTTTAATTTCTGTATCGTAGTTGTCAATTCCAAATAGTGGCACAGAGTGGCTGACCTTGAAAATGCTATAGTAGGTTGCGAGATGGTTAGAATAAAAAAAAATAGTGTAAAACTTAAAAGAGAAAACAAGACAGTGATATGAAAGACCTGTTTTAAAGATACTAGATAACAGAACAACCCAGGGACAGAACAAAGCAAGGCAGCAAAGGTATTGGTTGGCTGGAACAGTGATAGGTTTGCCAAAAAATGGTCTTGAAAGGTCTCATGGATTATCGGAAACTACGGAGAGCAGAGGCTGCAAAGGTTGGAGATCGCCAACTGTTGCTGCTGGCCAGATGATGTTGCCAGGGAAAGGCGGGCGTTTGTCAGAAAGGAGGACAACGGGCGCAACTTATCAGAGTGCGGCAGTTTGACAAGTGAATGAGAAAGTAGGGTTTCAGTTCTGATTCCAAGGAGGGGACAAAATCCCAAATTGATTCCCTAAAACATTCCAAAGCAATGCTGCATTGTGGTTAAAGTAGGTTTTTTGTGACCCACTCCTATAACGCCTTCTCTAGCCATGATTTTCCTCAATTTTGTCCGCTATCGCAGATGCGATGGATACTACTTCAAACTGACATTATTCAATTCAATTTTCGTAACGCGCTCCAACAACTCTAGGACACGATTCCATGACAGCGCTGCAATTTGGCTGCTATTGTGTAAAGAGTAAGTCAGAATAATTGTCACCGCTCTTCCATTAATATGAATTAAGAGGGTGGCAGTGGGCCAGCCTGTTGCATTTTCCTTTCTTGACTACTTAGTACGAATTAGAAAATACCAACAGGGAACAGAGTCAGTTTATGAGGCTAAGCACTTTTCACATTTGTAAAGATTTTCTTGAATTTAGGCATGACCTAATTCAATTTCAAAAGTCAACTCATGAGGTGAGGATTGCCAAGCTTTTATAAGCTCTACTTTAGCTATAATTAATTATTTATAATTGATGTAGCTTGAGGGATCTCAACACATTTCTCCCACACCCAAAATTGAACATTTGGAGCGTAAAGATTGTATGATTGATTTTTTATTTTATTTTTTTATATATATATTGCATTGGGAAAGTTGCAGGACCAGTAGATTGCATTGGAAAAGCTGTGGGACCAATTTCTCTTTTGGATGGTTGAGGGTGGTCCAATATAGGATCTATGATAGATTCCAATACTAGTTTGAATTTAGGTTTAACTGTTTAAGCCTATCTCAACCTCATAAATTAGTTTATGAGGTGAGCATTACACTAGCCTTTGTAAGCTCTACTTTAGCCATTTCTATAGTCAATGTTAAAGATATGCATTTATCCTATGTAAATAGGAAAATATGAAAAGATTCCGAAGCTAGAAACTAGAGATTTTTATCATTATTTGTATCCTTAATTTTAACCTTATTTGATTATAGATTAAAGCATCATATGTGTGAGTAACACACATAACACACATTCAACAAACACTTTTAAATGGTATCAAGAGTACAAGTTTTGTTTTTTTTTATCTTTTTTTTCTTTTGCAATAGCAACGTGTAAACAGTATCTGTGACTATTGTGCACCCTCTCTTAGTGATTTAGGGTTTACTGCATTCCCTTTCTGCCATAATGGGTGTCCCTTCTCACAAGTGAACATACCCGCCCCCATTGCTAGCTAGCTATGGCACAAACCCTTTCTCCAGCCCAACCACACAATCAGAACTACCTCCCTTTGATGATCATCGAGCAGCTTGCCCTGTTTCCACGCGCCACCTTTCTTTGACATGTGAGATACATGCACTTGCACCAAAAAGGTATGTGCGCCTTTTTTTGGTGCGACCCAATACTTAGGCAACCCTTTCGCTGCACTTTCCCAACTTCGTGAATCCTTCTGCCGTGCTCCCCTGTTTTTGGCATCCCTTGTGCTGCTTTCCAACCCTCTTAGGAGAAATCACCACCGACTTTGTCAACTCCAATGACCAACTGGTAAACATATTCACTAAGTCTCTCAAGGGCTCTTGTGTTTACTGTATTGTTAACAAGCATGGTTTATATGACATAAATGCTCCAACTTGAGGGAGAGTGTCAACAATATGCATTTATTCTATGTAAATAAAGAAATATGAAAAGAATCCATAGCTAGAAATTAGGGATTTTTATCATTATTTGTATATTTAATTTTAGCCATATTTGATTATGAATAAAACATCATATGTGTGAGTAACAAGTACAACACATTTAGTAAACACTTCTACGGTCAATATGGGGTCTCAACAAATTTTATGTTATGTATGGAATTATCTTGGCATGTGGTGGTGGAAAAAGTCCAAGCTAGAATTGAATTACCATGAATTTGTTCTAAATAAAGGTTGAAGGACTGCCATGATCATAATTGTGAGTGTGCTTCTTTTAGAATTAAAGACTCACTGTTAGATCTTCTGTTGATTGTATATTGCAAATGTACAAGTTTTCTTAATTTGATGGCCAACTAGTGTTGTACTGATATTATTGACTGGTTGAGCTCTTTTGGAGCAATTCTTTGGCTTCCTCATAGTAGGAGCTTTTATGTGTGCTTCTTGTTTAGTTGTTTAGCTTTTCTGACGATAATAGTTTATTGGCAATTCAAATCCTGCATCAGCTTGTTTCTTTAGGATCTTCTCACTTAAGATTTTGAGGATGTGTAAAGAACTTCAATAGTTTGTTCATAAAAAATACTATCTAGGTTAATTGAATCCTATGAGTGTGTTTGTTTCAATGTTTAAAAATTTATTCTTGAGAACGTAAATTCTGGAATCTAACATTTTCATGTTTGTTATGAGTTTTAAAAAATTATTCGTACTATTGTGTTCATGTTTGGATATTCTAATCATGATTATAATTTCTATTTCAGCTCTTCTTATTCTAATCATTTGATTTTAAAAAAATATTCTTAGGAATATTGAAATCTAAGGAAATGTCTTTTTTGAATTTAATCAGAGTAACATTCTTTGTTATAGTATTCACGATAATGACATTTTTTACTTTTTATCCTAATCATTTGAATTTTAAAAAATATTCTTAGAAATATTAAAATCTAACCCAATGTCTTTTTGAACTTAGTCAGGAATAAAATTCATTGATATAGTATTCATAAGAATCTATAAATGTAATATTTTACCTTGAAACAAATGCTCCCTTTAGCATGTGGCTGGTGTAGCCTCTACCAAGTTAAAAAGGAGGAGGCAACAACTGGTTAGAAACTTTGAACTTGCTCAATTTCACAGCTTCCATGTGACCTATAGTTGTGACTTACAGTTGTGGCTTCTAAGATAAAGCAGCCATTGATGAGGAAGGAGGACTTATCAACTATTTGGGGTGGTAAAAAAATCAAATTAAGCCATTGATGAGGAAGGAGGACTTATCAACTATTTGGGGTGGTAAAAAAATCAAATTAAACCAAACTGATCCATAAATGGACCGTCCTAATCCATATTTTGGTTTATTTTTTTACAAATTGGACCCCATAACTTTCAGATGTGGATTTTAAAATGAAAACCTAAAATCCAAATCCAAATCCAACTTCACAACTTTGGTCTTCATGATTGCTCTCAAAATTGAAACTCAGAGACCCTATTTCTCTTCCTCATTCACCAAATCACAAACTCACAAACCCTAATCTCTCAATCGCTCTCAATCTCATCTCTCAATTGTTCCCAATTGCTTGCATTGGGATCAGTTGATTTAGTTTGGCCTTTGGGATTAGTTAGAGCTGTCCAGATTTTGCTGTGTTGGTTCCATAGTGGTTAATAGCGGTCGCTATAGCGGCATAGCGGAGTGGCAGTGGCGCGAGACAGAAAGTGCGTAGCGGCGTAGTTCAATGTCGCGGCCGCAATAGCGGTAGAGTGGAGCGGCCGCTATAGCGGGGAAATAGCGGCGAGCGGGCTGCTACTGTTCGCATGAAGGGGAAAGTCAAAAATGCCCTCTGTTTAAAACGTTAGTAAGGGCATTTTTGATTTTTCGCATTTTAGGGTTTTAGTTTAAATAATTTTTCCAGCCAGTTTTCCCTCTTCCTTCTCTGATCTTGTGTTTTCACTATTGCGTTTTCATTGTTCTTCTTTTTTACCTTCGTTCTTCTTTCCCTGGCAACGTCTCTTCTCAGGCTAGTCGTCTATTCTCCAAAGATGAATTGGTTTTTGATGATGTTTTGACTTGGAGAGATGTTGCTAGTACAATTGGGGCTGCTGAACCTTTGAAGTACACTTGGAGGCAAACACAGATGCAAAGGACATGGTTGCATCTACATCTAACAAGGAAAAAGGAAAATGAGTGGTTGAAGAAGAGGATGTAGATGAATTAAGTCAAGATGAAGGGGAGGAAGAGTACAATTTTAGTTGTAATGGGAGTGATGAAGACAATGACATAGAACTTGAAGAGGATGAAGAAGATTACTAATTTAAGATGTTATTGTATTTGACATTTTGACTATTTGTTTTTACTATTTGAATTTTAAGCCTTTTATGAATTTTTATTATTAATGATACTTGTTAGTTTATGAATTTTGAGGAATATTTATGTTTTTGAGCTTATATATAATATTAGAATAGCTGCTATCCCGCTATCCGCTATCCCAGTTTGGGGGTCGGTCGTTCCGCTCCGCTATTTGAGATTAACTATTATGGTTGGTTTAAATACTCTTTATCTTGCTCCTTGCATGTGTTGTGAATTACCCTTTCTATTTGATGATTGGTTTCTTGGTCAATGCATATGCAAAATCTCTGTTGTTAGTTTGATGGGGCTGTTTCTTTTGTTTTGGTGCATATTAATCAAAGAGATTTTATAAGAAAAACAATTCAAAAGAAAAAATAGCTATCAGCTTATCAGTTGTTCATGGTAGTATGTTACAGTGCTTTTCAGTTTCTATATGGTTCCGGTGGCACGCCACTTTTCACTTGCATCCTTTACTTTGTGGTAATAAAAAAGACATTTTACAAGCTTAGCCATTGTGACAATGAAGAGTTTATTGGCTAGCTTGCAACTCCATCTTCTCCTGCACCATGCATTCTTTATCTGTCTCAATGAGAAGTACTAGCATGATGTTTGTAATAAGAGGGTTTCCTTTTTCTTCAATAAATGGTTCAGATTTCAGTGGCTTGACTGTTTCTACTTTCTAGCAGTTATCATGTGTATAAGAATTTGTGGACTGCAGATTGATGTGTCTTCATATGAGATAGTGTGAATTGCTATAATTATATACTTTTCTTGTAACTAATACCATGAACCAATGTATAAAATATTTTGGATTATTATTCTTGGTCACTTGACTATTGCTTGACCTTCCGGGTCCCCTCTCATCATTGTAAAACTATTAGCATAATATATCTAGTGCTAAAAATCATATTTATTGTAATAATTGACATATATCTTAGTTTTAATTGGATTTAGGCATTCTCTATTTTAGAGAGTGTGCTAATATTCTTGTGGTTGTGTATGGAATAGGAGCATGTTGGATGCACCCAGCATGTTGGATCCGAACCAGTTTTACTCAATTACAAATCCAATCCATTCCCACTCTTAGTTCAACAATGGCTACAAAGGATATTATGGTTACAGTCATGTGCCTATGGTCTTGTAGTAACATTGTAAGGTTTTGACAGGATGCACCAAATGTGTCCATTGTTATGGTGTATGAAAGTTTATAGTCGTAGACATGGCAGTAAGCTAGGAAAGAGTTTAATAATCCTACTATTTTGTTGTATGACAGTTATCTGTGTCTTTCAAGGAGCTATGAAATGGGTAATAAAGTTACTATGTGGGAATCATCTCATTTTGGACCCAATTACTAATACGAATCATATAGAAGTAAGAGGTCATTGTTCTGTGTAACCCTGGCACGGTTTCTTTTCTCTCCAACCTCTTTTTTGCGATCAGCTTCTTATAGCTTCTTATTTTAATTGTATCGTTCTCTGAAAATTTTCTCAAAAACTGAGCTAACACCAACCATGCTTCTGATTTAATTTTGGTTTTTCCAAAATTCAAACCATGCTTCTGAATGGAAGTTCACATTAGGAACTCAAGTGGGACTGTGATTATGTAGTTTGAGGATGCAGCAATTGCAAAAGGAATGATGAATCTATGGTGAGGTATCTTTTGGGTGGGATTTTAGAGGGAAAAGGGACGGTAAAACATCATAACTTGTTTTTTTTCTTCTCTTTGAATTAGGTAGAACTATATAAGTGACAAAATTCTGTTTAAACATTTAATGTAGCTGCATATTCAGAGTTTAATTCAAGATTACTAATTATATTGAAACAATTTGACATAAGTTGATCCACATGGTCAGCTGTAGCATTGGCTTCTGGTAGTATTTAGCACATGTTTGTATCTATTGTATGATCAGGAACAGTTTTTATTTTTGAGAAAAAATATTGTTTTCAATTTTTTAAGAAGCTGTAAGAAAGTGATTATTACTTTAAAGCTTACAATTACGTGTAACTGCATCTTCTGGAAATATTGTTATTTTCTATTGCTGAAAATAACGTCCACCTGGTTGATTTTGCGTTTCCCTTTCCTTTTCTTTTCTCGCTGTAAGTCATTAGTGCAATGGACACATTATAAAGGAGGAGAGTAATGTGGTTGGAATCACTGCAAGTCTGCAAGAGACATTATGATAGCATCAATAGTGTATTTATTCTTACCAACTCCAATCAACCACCCCTACAATAAATTCAACCTTTTCCTTAAAATTGTTAAGTATGATACTTAAAGTCTGAACCTCCAACGTTGTTTGATTAAGGTCCTTGGTTGAAGTGTTCTCCTTTCTCTCCATCTCTCCCCTGTTTCTATGGAGTAATTAAAAATAATGTTATATCTACAAATATTGATGTGTTATTATTGGTTGTCAATGTTTATTGTATAATTAATCAATTAACAGTCTATTTTTTAACAATAGATGATAAACGCTAACCATACGTCTTTGGAACTAGTAATTAACACGTAACCAAGATCTTGAAAGGTAGATGTAAGTAATATCACCATTCATAGGAAATTAGAGATTGTAATAATACCCAAAGCTGATTCAGATCTAACACTAACAGTTATTGATTTCTGCTAGCTTTTCCATACAGTGATAGTTATTCGTTTTAATGTAAGGTATTATAATAAAGATCTTCTTAGACGTGCCTGTTGTATGACATAGGCCTTTCTCATTGGCTCCTGGAGAGAGAAGAAAAAAAAATTGACGTATTTTTACATACATAACCAACCACCGTTTTCATTAATCAAATACTAAACTTGTTTATTTAATGTTTTACCTATCTAAATACCTGACACAAACATCTAGATTTATTATTGGTCTATTGTTGGTTACCTAAATCTGATATTTAATTAATGGGAAGTAATACAAAATGTGCTATGAAAGTGTAAGCATGTGATTCTCATATCCCCACATGTGCTTGTTTAACGTTGTTGGGTAGGCATATGGAGCGATCTACCAGGAGCAGCAACTTGCTCACATGATTGAGGCCATAGTCTTTAGTCTTAGTCACAGTTTTCCTGTGTTTTTTGTGCTGCTACAGATTCCACAACATTTTCACATGTTTGAGAATCTGTTGTTGTGGCTTTCTATTAATATGCCAAGTGAATTATGTGTTCGTGGGTTTAGATAGAACAGGAATGGTGTGATTTGAAGCACAAAGAGAAAGTGTATAAAAGAAAATGTGAAAATGTGCCTAGCTACTCTCTTGGTCATGATTGATTGATTTTGTTCAGCACTTTAGCTAACATTAACTAATAAACTCGAAATTAATCTAAATCAGACACATGATGATTTAACTCTTATAATATGTTTTTAGTGTCCAAATCTCCAAAACCTACCAGTGTATATTGTTGTCAGCTGTCACTGGTCACAGTAGTTATTATATTTTGTCTCCATTTATCTCTTATCTTTCGGAAAGTGGTCAATTATTGGGTACATGAAGGAAATTTCAGGATCTGTTCATATGAGAAAAACAAATGCAAGTTGGCCGCTTGTAATAGAAAGAAAAACCTTCTATTTTGTCTGAAATTTGGCAAATGGTAGCCGTCAAATTTGATAACTGACCTAATCAATTTTGAAACCAAGTAATTGCATTTAATAGCTATCGTTGGTAGGTGGTAGTTGTCAATATGATACTGAAAACAAATTCTGGAATTTTTAGTTTCAAGATTATGACTATATGCTGTTCTTTTGTACACTTAATTCATCTCCGCACAATAAACAAAAATTTTCTCGGTCATAAATTTCAATAACCTATGTAAGCTCATTGAGCTTATCTTATGCTTAACTTTTGTAATCTAGATGGTTTCTATCTTATGAACCTTATCATAAAAGCTAAAGGTGGAAAAGTGTCGTCACTGCTTCATAGAGCTACTTTTTAATCTCTCAACCTTTTGGATTGAATACTTCAGCTCTTGTTGGATGTTCAATCTTGAAGGAGATAGTACAATGTCTTTCCATATCGATCCAGTTTCACAAGTTGGGTTGGGGTGCTTGTAAAGTTCATATATGTTGTTGGCTTTTTCATTCAACCTAGCAACCCTCTTCAAACAATCTATTTCATCTGGATCAACGAGCAATGTCTTGTCTCTATCTTTCCATCCTATCATCTTTACAACATTTATCTGGTCAGTAGTGATGTTGAATATAGGGACCAATAAGGCCCACCATAGCAATGAGTCAATGACAATAGTAAATGACTAGTAATAGAAATGTCTAGAGATAGCATTCACAGCATATGTTGCAACAGAGTTTTTCATTCATGATTGTACGAGATACAAATTCTATTATTTACTATCACTTAAATATGTCATTTGTACATTCTAAAGCAGGTTTTAAGAAAGAGAGGGAAATATGTGTACCTTAGGTGGGCCTTCCAAAGCATTTGTACTGTATAGCCGGGCATTGTCTACTAGCTGACAATAAGTCAGAAATGCATCAGCAAATCTCTTGTGGGATGTCAATTGTGACTTCACTCTTACTGCTCTTCTACACATGATAGCTCTCCTGTTGGCATTCAAATTTGACTGTTAGCAGAATCCATTTTCACAGGAAGAATTGTTTGATAAGATTGTCAAATAGAAATATTAGTGATGAATCTACCTTATGCCTCTGATGACTGCAAGGTAAGCATCACAGACTACTCCAACCAGCTCTATCCTGTATGGTTTTCTCCTTTTGCCTCCAACTTGTTCAGGCTCTTCCTCCTCAATTCGTTGCCAATAATTTTCGATCACAGTTCCATCCTCTTTCACCTTGTAGCCAGCTCCCATGCGGTAACGGCGGCGGTGGACATTTCTAGCCATTGTTATTGTCTGCACAACAAATGGTAACCAGGAGAGTGTGCCATCCATAATTACATCACGCCCCTCATTTAGTGCTGTCACCAGGAGGGATGATGCTGCATCAGTGGATGATTGGTGTACCTGTTTGCAACAATGACTTCATCATGCAATTACCAACACCACTATATAAATAAATCACTGTCATATTGAGGAAACTGTAGGAAGATCTTATTTACAAATTATTTGGACCTATAAAATTGACTTATAAGCTTCATGGTAAAGTTCATCAAAATAAATTCTTTTTTTAACTCATTTCAATAAACCTTACGGTTAAATTTATGATATAAACTCATGCTAATAAACTTATGAAAAAGCTTAATTAAGTTGTCCATGAGACTCCATCCTTATCAATTTTGGCTATGCCACTGTTGACCACATTCACCCCACAGAAAACGTAAAGAAAAAGGAACGTCACATATATTTGTGCTAGTATATATATTCATAATAGAATGGAATACAGGGAAATGAGCAGAAAAGAGTCTCAATCATGTCACCAGTTCAGCTGTTCGAATCATGTCCTGATGCCCTCTTGCACTGAGGGCCTTATAGATGACATCTGATTCTTTGAAAGCATCTGCCTCAATGATGACGGCATTGCCTGCTGCTCCTGCCCAGAAGGGTCTGTTTAAATTCCATGAAACAAAATTAGGTTCTTGCAGTTTCGTTTGATGGTTTAAGAATGTCACATTATAGGCTAATTTATATTATTAAAAAGCAAAGTGATTCGTTTATAACTTGTCTTACTCTTTGAGAATGTCCTTAAGTACGGTGCTCTTGCCAGCTCCCATGCCACCACCCATGAAAAGCAGCACTGGGCTCCTATCACTGTGAGCTACTGGAGCCATCACCTCTGTGCATCGAGAGTCATCAGTTGTTACAAGCCCCATTGCTTTCATTTCTTCCACTAATGTGTTGAAAACTCTAGCCACCTTCAGATTCTTGGTTACTCTCTCGAACCTTTGTTCCCTGTGCAAAGGATACTACTTAGCTTAAAAAGGAAGACCACCTCTTTTCACACTGCTGATATTAATAAAAACTGAGAACTGTGACATTCACTCAGTCTCAGATACCAAAAGGGCACGCCCTTGAAAATTGACACCACTTACTAGTTACAAAAAGTGACATGATTTTTTTTCATTTGTTGCCACTTCAAAAAGGAATGGGAAAAGAAAGTAAGCCCCACCATAGTTTCTTTCCTTTTATGTTTCGTTGATTTCTTGGGGCAGCTAAAATGGTAAAATCTTTGGTCCCTTTTATGGACACTCACATCCTGTTTGATCCTCAAATCGTTTCAAAGATGGTTCAATTAATATTCCTGGAGAATAATGGTAATACACACCTAGTTGCCGCCATAACTATGTGCCTGAGCTTCGCTTTTGGTTCAATTTCAGAGCTAAACACCTGCAATACCAGACAAAAAGAAACAGTTTTTTTTTTTTAACCTAGTATTATATCAAGTTACAGATGCGAACACGTGGCCACCATATGTCAATCATTAGCCACGCCAATTCTACTAATTCTACTAAAATTTTAAAAATATGAAGATCAAAATGGCCTATTTTTAAGTGTAGGGACTAGACAAAAAATTAAGAGACCTAGAGTACATTTGACACTAAATAAATGATTCTGACGCTTGTTTATATGTTCCCTTAAATGTATAGATACCTGACTTATCAAAACATCACCATGTGTCCAGTGGAATGCAAAGTAACTAAGAATGCATCTCTCAAACTCCTCCACAAGCTTCACGAAAAGTGAATCTGCATCTGGTTCGTTCTCGAAGAAGGAGTAGATATCATCTTCACATCCCTCGGATTTCCTTATGTATTCAGAAGCCAATTTACAGAGATGAGGACAATTTCTCTTATCTCTGAATCCCATTTGCCTAGCTGCACCAATTCAACGAGAGAATATCAAGTACAGTATGATTAATATCAACATTATATATTAGAAATATATATTAACGTACGTTTATGGATCCATAAGTATTGAAAGAATATATTGGACGTACATTATATTATTACCTACGTAATCAGAGAACTTTTCAAGCTTCGGGGTTTTCTTTGCCTTTGATATTCTCAGAAGTGGGATGATCTTTCGATCTCTCATTTTAATAACGCGATAATGCATTGCAGCAGCAAATATCAACCCAATGGAGGAAGCCACCACGATCTGTGTGAAGGTGGGCTTGCCATTATACTCTGAATCAACAACATTAGTGAGGAATGGAAATTAATCATATCCTAATGAGTTTAATTTATTTGCATGTGGAATATACATGGTTAATTAATATCAATAAAAGAAGACCAAACACAATGATGGATGTGATTCATGCATGCATGGCACTTGAATTGTGTTGTACTCTACGTATACCTTTCTGCATATTTCGCTTAGAAATCTAAGACACAGACCACCACCGTAGCTCTAAGAGATCGTCAATTAATTACTCTCTGTCTCGATAGCTGCTATTTTGATTTCCGAAGAATTTGATTTTCTTGTTATTGCGTTGAATTGAAGGAATTCTTGTCTTAACACGTGGCTTTGCATGGCAACGGCGTCGTCGTCTGAGAAATTCATTTATTACATTTTTTTTCTAGTTATTACAATTTTTTTACTAACTATTTTTATAACTAAAAAGATACGAGGAGAAAAAGATAAAAATAAATGATTAGATGGAGAAATGGACTTGACTCTTGTAAAATAAGAAGGATAAAGTAAGTAATTTTATTTATCGACGAGAAAATTAGAATCAAACATCATTAAAGTGAATACACTCGAGGGTAAACAAATAATGCTAACAAGAAAATAACAGTCCATATTATATTATATGTATATACATGACTAATCATGAATATATTGAAATATTCATTATTTATTTTCTCGTCAATAATTCAACAATTGAAATTACATATTTTATTCTTATTTGAAAAAATCATTTAAAAATAAATTGCTAATAATTTAATATATTTATGATTTGTTATATACGTGTATAAAATATTAACCATTACTTTTTTTTTTTAAATCTAGTAAGTATTTTGGAGGAATAGGATTCTAAGGAGAGAAAAAAAAAAAAAGAATTATAAAAGCTTTTGTAGAACTATCTATAAAAATAATATAACTCTTATATAGGATTATTTCTAACTGCTGGGCTTACACGATTGCATTGATTTGATGATAAATTTATTATTATTTTGTGTACACGTATAAGAATAGATGTTGTTAATATGTATTAAGAACTGATTAAGATATGTTAAATCTATTTTATTGAATGTTTTCAATTATTTTAAAAAGTAAGAATTTTATGATTTTATATAAAAAATATTTTTTTAATAAAAATATAACAATTTATTTTCTTAAACCATCAGCATTACTTAACATGTTTCATAAAAATATACTTCAACTTGTAAGTATCATGTGCTATGAGTATAATTTCTAATATAAATGAATTTTAAGAGGTATAAAATGAAAAGAAAATATTTAAAATATAACAGAATATACACAACTAATTTAGATAGATAAAAAAATATAAGTATTTTAAATTTAATACAAAAGAATAAATTTTAAAAAATTAAATAGTTTTGAAAGTATAAGAAGATGATATTTAAGATGAGAAATTAAGAAAGATATTATTTTAATTTTTTTAAGTAATTAAACTTGAAATTTGAAGAGAGAAAAGAAATCTCAATATTAAAAGATTAAATTAATTTGTAGGTCTTCATCAAGTTTTTAATTAAGTTCCTATAGTTAAAAAAATCTTTATAATTTTAAAAAATTAATAATTAAATTTCTACATGCCAACACTATTGTTTATATTTGAATTAATTGCACTTATGTGAAACTTATGTAATGGCATGCTAAGTTAGCAAGTGAAAAAGAAGAAGGAATCAACATGTCGAAGACACAGAGATTTGAAGCCCCAAATTTAAAGTTTACCAATAATAAAAAACCACTTAATTATAAAAATTATAAGAATCTATATAATACTTTAACCAAAATATGAAAATAATTAATAATTATGTGTTAAATAATTGTAAATTTTGCCCCTAATTTTTTTTGGTGCATTTTGACCATAAATTTACACAAGTTTGCAAATTATATCCTAATATCATATTATCATCAAAGAAGAATAAGAAGAAAATTGATTCTTAAAATTAAAAAAATTTAATTATATTTTTGTCTCTTAACTTTTACAATTTTGTGATTTTTTTTCTAAAGATTTTTTTAGTATATTTTGATTTTAAATTTATATAATTTTGTAAATTTTATTCTAACATTAGTTGATCACTTATTATCGTTGACTTTGATTTTGATGTAGTGGTGTTGATGTGGCAATACACATGACAGTGATGTGGATACTAGTGTGGTGTGATAGAGAATATATGTTTAAAAAAACTTAATTCTATTTTTTCCATAAAACACAATTAAACCTTTAGAAAATGATAAAAAATTAGAAGTAGGGTTTGAACCCTTGATTTCTTTTTTAGCAACCACCAAGTTATTTGACTTGTTTAGTTTATATTTAAAACATATTAATTACATTTTAATCTCTAAATGTATTTTTAAATTTATTGGATGAGAAATATTAAAAGTTAAGATAATAAATTTATTTATTAAATATTTTATTTTAATTATATAAATTTATAAAATTATGCAAGTTTATTTATTAAATTATATAAATTATTTATTAGTTGAATTATACAATCTATTATAAATTTATTTACTAAATATTTTTATTTCTGAATAACTATCCTATAGATAAAAATGGTGAAAGATGTATAAATAATTTATAAATAATAAATAATTTTTTATAATTGAATAAATATATTTTATAATTAAAATAAAAATATTTAAAAATTAATTTATCATCTAGAATTTTAATATTTTTTATTTAAATATAAACATAAACTTAGGAAATAAAAAAATGCATATATATATATATATATATATATATATATATATATATATATATATATATATATATATATATATATAAAAAAGACAAATGACTGTTAAATTATGTATGTTTTGGGTCAAAATGCAAAAATAAAAATTTAAAGACATAATTTTCAAAATTTTAAAAGTTAGAGAGTAAAACAAGAGACTAATTTAATTAACTATTAAAATTTTAGGGATTATTTTGTCTTTTTTATATAAAGACTAATTTTAATCATTTATTATAATTTCAAGAATTAAAATATTGATAATGTATAATTTTAAAGATTATTTTATTATTTTATTATTTTTGAAAATCAATTTAATCAATTATTATAATTTTAAAAATTAAAAATTGATAATTTTTGTGTCTTGTTAAAACACTTACACAAATATCGAGAATACCTAACAAGTGAATCACATTCTATATTTCAATAAGGCAAGTGTTTGCTTTTAAAGAACCATTTCAATAAATTGACTTCTGCATTTCAATTTTTTTTTTTTACTTTTGTTTTTCGATGGCTACTACTTTAATTTGCCCATTTTCTCTTTCTCTTCTAAGTTTTTAAATTTCAAGTTCATTATTTTACTTTGCATTTACAGTGTTAATTTAATCATTTTTTTAATTCTTTGGCTTAATTCTTACTCTTTGTTTCTTTTAAGTTTTTCCTTTATCAAGAATTCCTACATTTACAATTTAAATCTACAGTTTTTTTTTTTTGTTTTCTTTTACATTTCTAAGTCTTTTCATTAATCTTTCCAAGTCCATTCCGAATTCTTTTATTTCTTTAGTTTCAGTCTTGATTTCACATCTCTTATCTTCATTTGCCATTTTGAATTGTATTTATATTCTTTTCAAGTTGCCTCTTTTCGATTATTTTCTTGCTTTTACTTTTACTGTGCAATTCTTTACATTACTTATCAAGTTAGTTTTTTGTAATTCGATTTTCTAATTAGTTGAACAACATCAATGCTTTATTTGCAGGACATGTTACTTGTTCAATTTCGCAAAGCAATTATAGTACATTTAATTGTTTGATAGCCAATTCGAAATTGATTATTTATACTTCTTTTACATCTATTCAAATTGAAGAATTAAGATTTTCGTTCAATTGAAAGTTAAATATTGCCAACTACCTCGAGCACAAAGAGAATTTAATTCTAAGTTCCTAATACCATTTAGAATCAAATAGTATAAAAATTTGAATCATGATCACTCCTCAAATAAAATTTCACTCTCAACAAATATAAGGATTGATATTATATGATTCTTGCCTTCCAATCCCTAATGTTATCTCAATTATATTTTTTGACTTTCTGCATCTTACTGCTGGCATATTTTTGTAACCACACCACTCTTGACAAAGTTTACTATAATTACAGTGGCAACTTATGATAAACATCATCTGATATTCCTTTTGTTCTTAACACATATCTTTGTCTGAACCCTTCCACTCTTTCAGAGAATAAAGTCCAATTTTTCTCTACCAGCAAAATCATGGGCCCACTTCTCCCTAAAGAGAAAAAAAAAAAAGGAAAACGAAGAATTCAGCTGCTAAAGCTATCTGATAGGCAATGATTATTATTGATTCTGCAGTTTCTTTACTTTGGTCTAAAAACATAGTATTTGATGTTGGTGCACTAACTTGAGCAAAAGGGTATGGGACGACCAACAACATCACTAATGTTTGGGGAGGACAGAGTACTAGAATGTTGGTGTCGAAGGCGTAGGAAACGAAACATTATAGCTCCAGCTACAGCTCCACCACTTGGGGCTACCATGTATATCCATATGTACTTAAATTTCCATGAGAGAATTGCTGGACCTAATGATCTTGCAGGATTCATTGATCCTCCTGAGACCGGGCTGCAACAAAAATTAAACAAAGACTTTGATACTAGGTAATAAGACTAACAACATCTTTGGTAACACTTTTTTCAGAGAAATATTTGTTTTCTTTTTCAAAAACTTTCTCATTGGCAAAAAAAGAAAGGTAATTATTTCTCTAAAATAAGTTGAACCAATAGTAACAACAAAAGCCTTGTTTCGATGGCTCAGGTCGATTACATGGATCAGATGACATTATTTGATTAATTTAAAGACTAAATCTTGAGAAATACTATTCATGATGAGATTATTCTTAACAACATATTTTAATGTGTTTTTAGTCTCTCTCCCTTTCTTCACATAATCATTCTCTTCACTAATATTTTCAATAACCTCCTTCTTGTGTGTTTAAATTTCTTTAACTAATTTTTTATCATTTTTTTTCTCATTTAATATCACATTAGTGATATCAATATCCTTTTATATTCAATATTTTGTGTGTCATGTTTTTTTATCATGTGACCACACATTCATTGTAAGTAGTTTTGCTAACATTACCAATATCGAACCAAACACAAATCTACTTTTACTAAGCATTTTTGCAAAAAGAAAAAAATAGTGTTTGTGGGTAGGTACCTTGTGATTAGTACAGCAAGGCCAATTGCTATTCCAGCAACAAAGCCAGATAAATGGCCCACCTGCACAGTGTGACAAATCTTAATTAGCTAGTTTAATTTAGAAGGAAGATAAAATGCAAAATTGTTAGTAGTTAGTCCTTACTGATTGAGATTCAGATGTCAAAGCAGCAATGAGGAACATGATGATGAAAGTTGCAATAAGCTCCACCCAGAAGGCAGAGTTGCACCCTTGGAGTGGCATGGTCATGATAGCATCTGATTTTATGCCGTATACAAGGCTACCTATGTATGTTGCCGACATAGAACCTACTGTCTGTGCTATTATGTAAACTGGAACCTGTTGAAGAAATAATGGTACGTAGTCATAAACTAATCAATTATACTACCGGAAATTTTAACAAGGGCTATGTATGCTATATGCTATTATGCTCTTGTTTTATTATTAGCACCTTGAACCATGGAAATTGACCCATTGTTGCAAAGGCTATTGTGACAGCTGGGTTAACGTGCGCACAAGATATTGGCCCTATAGAGAAAATTATCACCACCACTGTTAATCCTGCTGTAGCTGCATACTCCAGAAGGCCCACTGCACCATTTTGGAATTGTGTGCTTGCAGTGATTCCACATACACAGAACATCAAAATAAAAGTACCCACCATCTCTGCCATCACCTACATATCAAAATAACTTGTACTTCTCATAATAATACCATCTTTATTTCAAGGGAAAATAACTGCCACAATTTTTTGGTTTCTGTTTAAATTCTTCTACAGGATTTTACTAAACATATTCATAATACTTACTACTTACCCTTCTCTCGTTAGTATGGTCTAACCCAAATGGCTACCTCACATTCCATACAATGCTACTCACTCCTCTTTTTTGCCATCCTTACATATCTAGGATTATAATGTACAATATATTAAGCATTGCTTACTTGGTTAAAATGTTAAAAGGAAAAAATTTAGATACTGTATTTGTGTTGGTTGTGCATTTCTTTAATTAGAAATAAAGGTTTGCATTAAATGATTATGCGGATTATTGAGGTATATTTCTAATTTTGATCATAGAACAACATAAATAATGCTTAAAATTTTTATTTGTTTTATTTTTTCTAAAATCATATTGGAAAACTCTTGAAAAAATAAAAATAATGAAGAAAAGGTTGCATTCTAAGGTCCTGTTTAAATAATTTTTTTCATAAATACTTATAAAAAAGTTAAAATAAATTTAATAACTTTTCTCATAAGATAAAATCAATTTATGTACTCTCGCATTTAACTTTTTCAAAAGATAGTTTATATAAGATGATTTTAACTTGTGAAAGAAGTTTATTGAAACAATATCTACGTAATGCAATGTAAACACACTTAGAAAGGTTTTGTATAATCTTACCATGCGAGCAAAATTAAGGTCAATTTTGATGGGTAAGAATTTACTAGCAGAGTTGCTGGCCAAAAGATATATATGCTTTGATGTTGCAGCTCTATAGCCAATCTCCCTGTCATCGAGAGATAGGCCACTGCTTGATGCATAATTTGAGGAATCAGGAGATGGTTGGTTTTCAAATATGTCTGTCATGATCAAAATTGTCTAGAGCACAGCTTGGTGAGACAAGAATAATTCACTAACTCACTCTTTATGAGATCTCATATACGTATAGTAAGTGCAAAGAACATGTTGCCAAGAAAAAGTTAAGTTCTAGCATTCCATGGAACTGTCATGATGCAAAAATGTGGGGGAAGTTTAACTATGGTTGGAGCCTTTTGTTGCTCACACGTCTTTGGCTTCTTAAAAGATTTTCTGAGAAGGGCATCAACACACGATTCATGTGTTGCTCGCGTTGACATAAAGAAGAGCAATTTGTGCTTATTAACTGCTCCAACGTAGAAAGCAAACTATTACTTTCCAACAAATCTAAACCACTATCAATCTCCTCTTACTTTTTGCTTATTCTTTAGCATGTAGAATCAACTAAAAGGCAAAAGCTTACCCTCGACTACTTCCTCACAAATATTATTAACCTGATGATAAATGCTACAAACACATTCTTTTCAATGTACTTTTTTATTGAGTAAAATTTATTGAAATTATAATTTTTAATAAATTTTATTTGTTATTTAATAATTTTAATTAATTACAACCAAGAATAAAATTTGTGTTAGAAATAATGTTTTAGAGAGTATATTGATAGTGCTCACGTGGTAAGTTTTATTTCTTGTTCTTGAATTTGCATCCTTGTTGAATAACATTATATGGTTGAACAAGAAACTACTAGGACGGTTTGTAAAACTCACTAATCAAATTAAATTTTAATATGATCATAACCTGTTGCTTAATAACATCAGCTATTCATATCCTTTTTCTTCTATCAAAATATTAAATTTAAATTTATGTTTATGTTTATATTTATAGTGTGTTTAGTTCTAGTGATTTAGAAATAGATTTTGATGTTGTGGGTTTTGAGGCTCGAATATCAAAAGTGTAATTAAGTTTTAAAAAGAATAATTCATGCACCAAGTCTATAAGATAATTATTAAATAATTCTTTTAATTATTCTGTTAAAAAATAATTTAAAAACATATTATTTGTAAATAATTAAGATTTTATTAAATTTATTTATTTCCTCCTCTTTATCTCTTATTTTAATTAATTAATCCTTCTCTTGTCTAATTTATTCTAGAAAAATAATTCAAAATAAAAAATGATTTATTTTTACAATGGGTTGACTTAACATATTTATAAATCTAAAGTGAGTTTTAATAAGAAGTTTTCCTTATACTAATTAAAATAATATATTAAAATTATTATAATTTATTTAAAATTTATTTTTCAAATTATTTAATATATAAAATGACTTACTATATTATTGTAATTGATTTAATTTAATGTTTATTTTAACTAATAATAATAAAAGCAATATATTTAATTTTTATTGAATAATTATTAATTATAACTATTATTTTATTTTCCTTAGTTTTAAAAAATATTTTAATAAACCTGCTCTGTGAGATGAAATTTTTTTACATTATTAATAAATAAAAATATTCATAATATGCCTTTACCATATATAATAACTTGTGACTAAACGAGAATGTAAAAAGTAAAATTATATATTATATATTTTTTAAATAACTTCTCTATGTTGAAACAACATAGAATATGTTTGAAGTAGTTTTACCTAATTTCTAGATTTTTTTTACTAACTAAAAATCTGTTTAACTATATTAATAATATTTGACAAACAAACTATTTTTTTTTGGTAGTTTATAATATTTTTTGAAACGTTAGTTAAAAAAACGAGGTAGGTTCAATAATATTTATTAAAATTTATTTTTTATCTTTCTTTATATAAAATGAGATTTATTAATATACTCATCAAACATAATGAAAGTACAATGTATATGTTATTTTTATTTTATTTATTTTAAATTTAGTTGAGAAATTTTAAGATATAATATAAGATTAATAATAGATTGCTCAATATGAAAAAAATTATAATAATATAAAAGATTTAATTGCACTTTTGCTCTTCCTAATGTGAGGTGTGGGCAATTTTGGTTTCTATAATGTTTGATTTCATATTTAAAAATATGAGCAATTTTAATCATTATAGATTTAATTGTTTAATTTTAGTCTTTATATTTTAAAAATGAGCAATTTTGATTCACATAATAAATAAATTAATTTATAAAAACTAAATAATTAATGTTACATAAAATATTTTTGTGTCATATGTTATCTAATTTTGAAAAAAAAATATAGTTGATTAACTTAGTCACATTAAATAATAAATTAACAAGAGAATTGAAATTGTCCATTTTTTTTTTAAATGTGCAGAGTAAAATCAATCAATCAAAATTACTATAACTAAAATTTTCATTTTTTTAAATATGCGGACCAAAATCAAAGTCATTAAAACTATGAAGATCAAAATTGTCCATACATCAAATTAAAGAGACTAAAAATACAATTAAGCCTAATATTATCTAAAAATATAATTAAAATAATTTATATTTAAATGAAAATTATAAGAGTTCAAAATTAGTTAAAAAACTAAAATCATAATTATCCAAAAATATTTTTATCTATAAAATAAAATTGGAATTTATATAAATTAACAATACTTAACAGTTATAATTTAATAAGGTGTAACAACTTTTAATTACTAATTAACTTTTGAACTTTCATTTAAATTTTAGCTATTTTTTCGAGATATTTATTTTTGAAAATCTTCTTTACGCTAAAACAACATAAATTATTGCTGGTGTCGCATATGTATTATATGCATAATAGGTAACTATCGTTTATGACAAACAATGCTTTAATAGTTTTGATCTATTTTAAAATTTTTTATAATATTAAATAATAAAAAATATAATTTAATTAAAAATAATAGGATAAAAAATAATCAATGAAATATATAAATTTATTATTAATTAACTGACAGAATTTGTCAAAAAGGACATTTTTTAAAGAGAGAAACTTATAGTCATAATATTATTTATATGTTAATTAATAATATTTTAAAAAATATAGAATATTAGTAACGAATAATATTTTTACGATTATTGTTTTTTGTCCACTTTTAAAAGCCTCAAACAAGGACTTTCACCTTAGGTCGATTTCAACCTTAGGTCGATTAAAATCACATGTCCCACTCTTTGTGTCTTACTAATAGAATTAAAAAATATTTTTTTATTTTTTTCACATACTAAAATCACCTCCTCCTAGCATTTTACCTTTTCCCCCTTCCACGACTCGAGAAAGACTTGTTATTCACTCACCTGAACAACTAATTTGTTACCACTCACTTAAACAACCTAAGCTTGGAATTCTCCACACTTATTTTTTACAATCCAAAAGAACTTTGCTATTGTTTATGTAAAAAAAATGAAAAAAATATAATTTTTTTAACTGATGCGAAAATATTTCATTAATAAGATGAAATTAATGTGAAAAGATTTCATCAATGGAACGTGAAATGAGACGTATATAGGTGATTTCAATCCAAGTCGCCCATCCTATTTCAATAAGGTATTGGATTGTTTACGTCTTAAAAAAAAGTTAAAAACAATGTGTGTTTTATTAAAAGAATATATCATAACTTTTATATGGTTTAACTTTGATGAAACGGGAAAATAATTTATATCTAATTAGAAGGATTATGTTGCAACTTTCCCGTTCAAGTTTGGATATTAAACAATTGTGCAAATGAAAATGATCTCTTGAACTTAACATTAACAATTGTGTAAAAGACAACATGCCTGCGATAACTTTTTATATTTAGGAAGCAACTCATAATTTAATGATTAAAATAATAATTACTGGATCATGTTTTCATGACCTCAATTAAATTCTTGAGGCGAGACAGATATTTAATAAAAACACTGTGCATTAATTGTTTGCATTTTGTGTGTAATCTTATTGCTATTGTTGTGCTAATGTCTCGGCCAACATGGCCCATTGGCCGCTGTTTGACTTATGTACAAAAAAAAATCGAAAAACATAGATTTCTTAAATTTGTTTTTACTTGGCAATGGAAATTCAAAAGCAACTACTCAATATTGATTAAAATTTATTAAATAAAAAATGAAATTCAATAAATTTTATATTTTATATTATATAATAAATTTTAATCAATAATAAATTTCTGGTAAGAATGTAAATTTTAAAAAGGCATAAAAATAAATTCTGCAAACGGAGTGGAGAGGACCACTTGTTAGTTGTGATACATAGTTTCTGCCAAGAAAATAATTAATCCAAAGTTTGTAAACTTTTAAATGTTGGAGAGAAATTTGTGACCAGGCATATGCATACACATAGAGGATGGTTTTCCGCCATGACATTATGGATAAAGATATTATAGAAGGAATGCAACAATGAGGTTTTGACTTTTGAGTGAGGTGCTATTGCTTTGCAGACGAAAATTTATAAAAGCCTACATGGCTAGAACAAGTGACTAGATAGAGCTACACATAGTGAGGCACTGTGTATTGCAGTTGTGGCATGAAAGTGAGGTTTGTCTGCTGTTAGCTGCTCCATTGAGTCATGATAATTGGATGAAAATTAATGTTTGCTTATTGGGAAATCTGCAAAAAAGTGAGTTTAGGTATTGGTGGTGCCAATGGCATGTGCATGCCAGCTTTTGAGCTGCCAAAGAAGCATGTAGTTTGTTATCTGAGCTTCCTGCAGTCTCTTTTAGGTGGAACTTGCTTGGTGACTTAGGTAAGTGATCTGGAATCTGATTCTTTGGAACCTCTGCCCGTAATTAATCAATCATGGCATCAACATTGGAGTCTGCTTTGGGAATTGGGATGACCCTACCAACTCTTTTTTAAGGCTGTCTGTAACTGTTCTTTTTATTTCCTCTGTACCAAAATAAAATGATGACTCAGATGAATCTAACAAGCATTTGAATACAGCAACCTTGTGGGGTCAAGAAACAAGTTCTCATGCTAATATGAGCACAATATTGAGTATATATATATATGTTTAAGAACTGTTCTTCTTGATGATTTTTAATTAAAATGTCAATTTTCACAAGTTTGATTCAAGTATGCTTCTATCAGTGCGGCAGATAAAGGACAAGATAGAGGCTCACAACATTTAAGTGCTGCCAAAATATTTAAATCGGTTAATTCTGTTATAATTATTAATGCTTTAAATACTTTTCAAACATAATATTTGATCATGTTGCTAACCATATTACACCTTTTAGTCTGGTTTTTGCATGAAGGGTGCTAGTGCTACATTCTTTTGCTGCTCATTGTGAAGTCATATTCATGGCTTATCTAGGGTTTTTCATCTTGCTGAGAACTAATCTAGAGTTTGTTCTTACCTAGTTTTCAACCGACTTTACAAATTCATAAAGCCATAAAGGTATGATTTACCTGCTTCGGATTTTATTTCCATCACAAGTGAAACATGCCAGAACAATTATACTGTTCTTTTTGCCTTTTGTGCAAGTGAATGGACAAGTGATACTCCCCAGTCCATACTCTATTGTCTACATGTTCCTGTCACCTGTAACTGCAATTTCTGCAAAGGATGATGTCAAGACTCCAAAATACCCCTGGATTGAATCATGCAGGCTGAGCTACTAGATGAACAGTACTAGTAGTTATATAAAAACTATTACATATTCTGTGCCAGCCATGTGACTTTGGTTTTTCTTATAGGTTGTAAACTATAAATACTTGACGTCATAAACTGACATGGGAATTGTTTAAATTTAACCATTAGTTTTGAGTTTCACCTTATTAAAAACTTTAAAAGAAAGAGTTTTATCATTTATAATTGTCCTACACTCTTACCGACTCAAACATGATTGCTTTCTAGATAAGATACTTGTGGTCTCTTAAAAAAAACAACTATCTTAAGAAAACACACTCTCCCCTCTGTAAGCTATGACCGTGTATGGATCCACAAGATTATTTGTCCTTTAATTTAAGTTGCAGCTAGCTATTTCTTTTTTGTTTGGCTAGTCATGTCTCACCTTGGATTACATTATTGTAATACTATTTTTTTCACCTACTATCATTTCATCATTTCTCTGTACTGATACTAGAGTGCAACTGTACAAGAAGACTCTCAATCAGTATCAGATTCAGACGCAAATGATTGGATTAGTAACAGTGTCGCATCCAAGCATTCGGCTAATAGTTTATTTACCTATATCAGTATTACCTAAAGATTAATTACATTGAAATGACTAGGTGGGGTTAAGCTTTATACTGGAAATCACTCATGATTAACAAAGCCCGCCCTTTGATATTTGTGTCTTATGGTGTGCGCTTTTCCATGTGATTATTGTGGAATAACAACAAAAAGTTATGAGGAATCTTGTGATAGTCTTCTCATTACATCAGTTACAGCAACTAAGGAGCACTTTGAATTATTCAAATCCACTTGCCTTTCTTCTCACATCTTGCTCTTTCTGATTCTGTAGTTTTAGTTTTTTTAAACCACCAAGGGTAACTTGCCTACCTGGTAAGAGATGTCATGATTCTGGAGCAGATTGTCCCCCAACAGAACACAAGCAAGAACAAACTTATTTTGCTGTTCAGGTCCCAAAGACAAACAAACAAACCCTACAAGAGTTTATCAACAAACAAAACCAACATATCTATTCATAATAAATATGAACAAAATAAGCTATAGAGGAAATTCAAGAACTTGAAATTGAGTCATAACCACCTGGAAGCTTATACAATAACCAATTAATCCTGCATAGCCATTTTTTGCAATCCTTCTTTGGTCTTCAATTGCCTTAGGACTTGTTCAAGTGCACAACATCACAAGGAGATTGCTTAAAGAAAAAGAGGTTGTGTATGTATGTACTAGAGGAAGAAAATGGTATCTCTGCTTGGTTGCTGAGGGGAATGAAGCCTGGTCCGAAATCACTCAGAAGAGTTATGACTACTTGCGTGAATGATCTCGAACCAGACGACATTCCCCTCAACTTTTTATGTATATATGGCAGACAGGGGAAGGGTGGGGAGATAGGGAAGAGAAAAAAGAGAACATGAGAGAGAGAGAGACAGATGGCTAAAGTTTTTGATATGGCCATGCATTATTTTTTCATGGGGTCCTTATTATATACGTAAGTTTCAGAAGAGATTCTTTTTTCTTCTTCTTCTTCTTTCATTTGGCCGTTGAGGAGATTCTTTCTTTGCTCACATGATTTGGAGTCCACTTTCTACACTACTCCTAACTTGCTTTTCACACGTAGGATCTTAGTTCAATAGTAGCAGCTGTTTCCATCAAGAATCATTCATACATATAAAATATAGTTTTTTTGTTTGAACAAGTTAAAACTTGGTCTGCATGTTGTTCGATTTTAAGTCATCTGTCCTTGCATTGGGATTAATCAATCTACTTTGGAAATTGCATTATTAAATGCCTAATTAAAATTGTCTAAAATTATTAAACTTGATCACCAAACCATAGTTAAAGCAAAGGACACCCTTTTCACCTACTTGGCTAGCTACCTGAGACTAACAAAAGTAGGATTGAAATTCGAGGCACATTATACCCTTATTGGTGTTATAATCAAAGTTTTGATATTCTGATCGGTGTTGATTCTTTTGAAGGTTTTGACCTTGAGTTTATACTCCGCTCTCAAGTAAAGGATTTCCCTTTTGCTTACCACTAGGGTAAAGAGAAGATAGTGATGGACCTGATGGTGATCCATCGTACTACAGCAATATGCCAAACTTGACTAGCAAGTTTAACAAGAAAAGTCGTTTAAAGGTATAAGCATATATACAAAGAGATGAGAGTAGATTTTTGTGTACCAAAGAAAAAGAGGAACATAAAAGTCGCAAAGATTTGTATTAATATAATGTAGCCTTTTTTTCAACTACTTTTTGTGACATTGCATCAGACCCTCAAGTATTGTGCTTTCTTAATGTAATAACGTACCAATATGTGGCAAACTGGCAATAGATATGAGCATATTTTAAATGCAATGTATGTGTGTGTATATTAATATTATGTATTATATATTATTACTATTAATCTTAATATACATAAACAAACAAAACTCGAGTTCCTTGCTTGCGAATAAAGTAAACATAAACATAATGTTCTAGCTTTTCAAACAATTGCCTCATAATTTTTTATTACCAACTAACAGTCACCTGAGATCAGTCCAGAGAAATCTGCCATATGTAAAAATTTTCATTCAGGATCTTTTTCTTCAAATGTTAAACAGTAGTTCTCAACACATGATTGTTCCTTTCGTAGATAGAAGCCATTGTTCAAACTTCAGAACTCAGCCACATGTTTTCATATGCGATTTTCATTAGTTAGAAAACATCCAATGTGACTTAAATTTAAAATGAATTGTGATAAATCCAAACTTGTGTATCTAAAAAAAATATATATTTAGACTTTTAGGTAGACGCGCCTTGGACACATGATACATACACTTGAGAAATTGTTCAGATAAGATGGAAAATTTGGCTAAGTTGGAACACATGTGTGATCCAGCTAAGAGAAGTTTGTACCACCATATTCCTGTGGACACAAGTCTTTCTGATGGATTTTCTCCATCAAGTTCATTATCAAAAACCGAAGTCATTGAATATGTTAAAGATGTCTCCCTAATACGACCAAAACAATGTCTGGCCCAGAAATCTCCATAATGTGAAGGAAAACACACACATGAATAAAGTTTAAACAGGAGAAGATTTTTAAGACAACTTAATCCAATATATCTTATTTGTTTTTGTTCTGTAAACTATTCTTCACTTAAAATTAAAGTTTCATTTGAATAACTAGAACAAAATTTATCGAGATTAAAAGTCAACAGAAGTTATCGAAATGAACCTCTAATTTAAAAAAAAAGAAGATATTATACTTGAATTTTGTCCATTTTTAAGTCAAAATGAGCTTTTGAGGGGCCTGCAAGTGTCCGTAAATGCTGGCAGAATAAAGTTTCCTTGATATAACTTCCAAGAGCTATAGATAAATCTAACACCAAACGAGCCCAACAGAAAAAGGTGGATGAAATCATTACTTATATGCAAATTTATAAAGAAATAATTCCCTAAATGACCTGCGAGTCAAAATGCCTCTTGATATAGCACTCCGTGTCCACATTTCCAAGTTTCTTCAACCAGAAAAAGGGTCTTGATTTTTAAATTCTGCCAGAGGGGACAATAATTGAGACACTCCTCCAAGAGAAATTCGTAACCAATTGAATTCCTATAGGATATATATTTATTTTTCCTCTTAGTTTTTAGACCTTCCTATTGTATGGCGGCTTACGTTATTACATTGACCTTCTATCACTTCAAGATGTTAAATCTTTCATTTTCATTTTTCTTTTGCTTCAATGTTTCTGTTGGATTACCTAAAAACTTTTCCCGTAAAAAGTAAACACATGATTATACAATTGTGGTTTTAAGCTTTGGTGATTATATTATATGGTTTTTAATGTTGTAATCAATTTTCTCTATGGTCAACAATGTTTAGCGCCATCATTATGTTCGCAAATTCAGTTTCTCGAATAGCACACAATCAGAACAGATTCCTCAGTTCATCCATTTCTGGCAGGGGGAATAGCCTCGTGTGTGTTCACTTCATTTGCTTTTCTTGTCAAAATTTGTATCTTATAGTTAGGTAACATTCTTTAATAAGCCATCCTCCAAAATGCAACTAGGAGTTGTGAAAATGGCCTTCCATGCCCATATCAATTGTTTTTGCACTTTGGAAGTGGAGCCAAGCTTAAGCCTGAAACCTTGATATACCTAACCAAATTAATTTATAAGAAACTTTTGACCTCTTTAAATAACAAAAAAAAAAAAAAACTAACATTATATGACATAATTTGACAAATAATTATATCTTTTTAACATGAAATCAGATATTTGATCAAAGATTTATGTAAATAAGAGCACATCCGTGGAGGGAAGTTATAATTAATCCTTTAAATAAATTTTAGTATTTCAAAAAATTAGTTTTAAATATTCCAATTTCAATAACTAAAAAAGAAGGGCAAAGTTGTGAAGACAATTTGGATGGATAAAAAAGGGACCTAGATGATGGCAACTCGTACAAGTGTCATGATTTTTGGTTGGCTTTAAATCACTGGAATCTTCGAGAGGTGCTTTTGTGCTTCATCTTAGCCTGTCCCTAAGGAAGATGATTGCAAAAATATTTAGTATGGCAAAAGGGCAATTCAATGACAAGAAAGGCTTGATATTTGACGAATTTGTGTCTTCAAACTTGAAAGGTTCCTAAGTCCTAACTGACACGAAAGGGATAGATAGTGCACAGAACACAAGAACTTGAATCTCAAATCTTTGCCGACCCAATAAGCAGACAGCTTCATGCTGTGATTTCTGACTTCTAAAACGTTGTAATTTCACCAGCTTGTTTTGACTTCAATTTTCTGCCTTTCCACATTCTCTATGGATTGTGTTGGTTTCCTGAGTTTGATATTTTATTTCCACGTTCCGTGTCTGCAATAAAATGTTGCATAACGAACTCATGATTTCGTATTTGACTTTCCACGTTGATTTACACTTTAAACATTGATCAACGTTCGAATGTAAATAACTCTAAGAAGAAATGCAAATAATAGTCGCAAATTGGCTTTCACATTGAACCGTAAAAGATAAAAGGTAAATAAATCTCACACTTTGACGCTCGATAGCGTTCGTTACAAACAATGTTTTAACATTCTTGGGTAGGAATAAAGATTTCTATTTAGTAAAAAAAGAAAAATTATAAACTCGAATCTATTTTTTATTAAGTAAGTTCTTAGTTTCGAATTTTGTAAATAGAAAATAAAATTTTACTAAAGATGATGAATTAGATTATTCAACATAAATTACTTATTCATAAAAATTAATTTATATTTTTTTACCTATAACATAATTATAAAAAAAATATTTTTAAATCTCAAAGAAATTAAACTATGAGTGCAGTTACATGTGCCCTGAATAATTAAGGATCCACTCACAAATTTAAAACTTGTTATAACTAATGAATTTAATTAAAATACAATAAAAAGTAAAAACATTTACAATGTTATTCAATGTTACGGATAGTAAAATTATTGATTATCGTAATAATTATATTTAAAAATATATTTAAAGTAATTTTAATTGATTAAAATATATCAAAATTAAAACTATAACTAATATATTTTTATTGGGAAATGTAGGATTATCATACTATCTCAGACAATGAGAAAATAGAATTAAGAAAGTCTTTCTTTTGTTTCTAACTTAAAATAGGTATTAAATGAAAATAATAACGAAACATAAAAAAGTGACATAACGAGATTTTAATATGAAAATCCCTTAATAATAGAAAAGAAAATCACAATTTTTGGTTTAGAACATAGTAGCATAATAATATTACAAAATTACTTTTCAGATAACTTGTCATGTTTATTCTCTCTCATTACAATTCTTTTCCTTCTTGGAAGCTTGATCTTTAACTCCTTTTTATTTGTAGAAGGAATGAATAGTTAACACATACTGTCGCGACCAACTTGCGACCTCACCAAGGAGGATAGGAGTTGCCACTAGCGTTTTAGGGAGGAAACGTCAGAAAATCATAAAATGGAAGGTGTTTGAATAAGGCTGGAATCTGGACCAGAGAAATGGAATTCGAGGGTCAGTTACGTGAGGAATACACTGCATCCCTCACGCCTATCACTTGATAGTTACCCTAACTAGATCCATGAAGTAAGATGACTTCTACATTATGATTTATGCTTTTCTAATGGAAGATATTTACAAGGGATGGATGGAAAATGTCTTTGGTTTTGGGGTGAATAACTTGATAAGAGTTGTCTCTTGCTTTTACGTATCTTTTACTGCAATGGAGAAATCAAAGTTTACGTAGTTTTGAGAGGGCTTGGAATGTTTGGCTAAGAGGCCAAGAAGCTCGTGGATGGTTTGGTTGAGAGGCTAAGTGGCCAAGAGGTTAAGATGTTCATGGCTGAAAGACTGAGAGGCCGAGAGGCCGAGAGGTTTAGAGGTTAAGAGGTTCCTGGCTGAAAGGCCGAGAGGTTGAGAGGTTAAGAGATTTGCGGCCGAAAGGTTGAGAGGCTGAGATGTTCATGGCCGAAAGGGCGAGAGGCTGAAAGGTTAAGAGGTTCGTGGCCGAAAGGTCAAGATGTTAAGAGGTTGAGGTTTGTGGCCGAGAGGCCGAGAGGTTAAGAGGTTCGTGGCCAAAAGGCCGAGAGGCCGAGAGGCGGAAAGGTTAATAGGTTCGTGGCCGAAAGGTCGAGAGGCCGAGAGGCTGAGAGGTTTTTAGATGTTCGTGGCCGAAAGGCCGAGAGACTGAGAGGTTAAGAGATTCGTGGTTGAAAGGATGAGAGGTTAAGAGGTTCGTGGCCAAAAGGCCGAGAGGCCAAGAGGCTAAGAGGTTGAGGTTTGTGGCCGAGATGCCGAGAGGTTAAGAGGTTCATGGGCGAAAGGCCGAGAGACCGAGAGGCTAAGAGGTTAAAAGGTTCGTGACTGAAAGACCGAAAGACCGAGAGGCTGAGAGGTTAAAAGATTTGTGGCTGAAAGGCCGAGACGATGAGAGGTTGAGATGTTCATGGCCAAAAGGCCGAGAGGCCGAGAGGTTGAGAGGCTGAGAGATTAAGAGGTTCGTGGCCAAAAGGTCAAGAGGCTGAGAGGCTAATAGGTTAAAAGGTTAAGAGAGGTTTATACATGGGTGGAGGTGGGGGGTTCGAGTAGACTTACTTGGTATCCGGTAGGGATGGTATTACTCCATCGAGTTGATCTGCCTGTGTCGATCTCCGATTCATAGAAACTTAACACTTTCCTCCCATTCCTTCTTCTTTCTCCTTCTTCTTCCTTTCTTCTTTTCCTTTTCTCCTCTCTTTTTCTCCTCCCTTCTTTTTCTTTCCCCCCCCTCCCTCAAAAGACCTCCTTTCCATTTAAGCACGAGTCCCTTTATAGGCACACCTCTCATCCTTGTGTCACCATCACGAATCTTCAAGGAGATCTCCTCTATTAATGCGTTGACATTAGCTTCCCCGATTTTCGTCCCAAAGTTGCTTCCATGTCTTCGCTTTTATATACAGTGGTAGAGTTGAAGGTAACCTCTTGTAGAAGTCAACGTCTGCTCATCCCTTCACGCCCCTGTCCGAGACGGGAAAAGGTGCATCTATTGTCGTCTCCTCTACTTTTTCTACTGCTGCATCGGCTTTTTTTCTTTTCTCTTTTTTGTTGATGCAGATCGAACAAAATTGGGATATGACATAACTTAAAATAGGTATTAAATAAAAATGATAACGAAACATAAAAGAAGTGACATAACAAGATTTTAACATGAAAATCCCTTAATGATAGAAAAGAAAATCACAATTTTTGGTTCAGAACATAGTAGTATAATAACATTACAAAATTACTTTTCAGACAACTTGTCATGTTTATTCTCTCTCGTTACAATCTTTTCCCTTCTTGAAAGCTTGATCTTTAACTCCTTTTTATTTGTAGAAGGAGTGAATAGTTAACACATATCAAAACAAATATATGTGCTTCTTAAACTCTGTCAATATCTTTCCACGAAATAATCAATCACCTTTAGTTTTAGTAAAAACTCTTTCAAATTTAGAGAACCTCAATTATTAGAGAAACAATTTTAGACCTAAAGAGTTTTAATTGTAAGAGAAACATCAAGTTTTGTAAAGGGTAAACTTGGCTATTAAGAAGTGATATTACTTATGTGTTAAGTCAAAATAACTAACATTATTTATGACCAAATAATATAAAAGATAGATTAATTTATATTGGTATAAGTAAAAATAATTTCATAACATTTAATTATTTTTTATTATATGATTTTTAAATAAAATTTCTCGATTGATTAAAAGTTTATATATTGTTTGTGTGTGTAATCTCATATTTTGATTTTTTACCTTTTTTTCTTACATCTTTTTTATTTTTTTATCACATATTTTCTCCATTTTTTTTTCTTTTTTCTACCTTATTCTTCATTTCAATCATTTTAATTATTTAATTTTTAAAATATTAAAAAAGATAATTTAAGTTAACAATAATTATAATTCAACACTAGGTAAATAAATTTTACATTGAATAAGTCATAAGTGTAAAGTGATTCTCCTTAATTATATATTCTCTCTTTCATTAAAAAAAATAGATATAAATATTACAGATAAAATTTTTCATTTTTAATTAAAAAAGCTCCTTGAGGAATTGAAATTCAAATAACTTATTATTGTCAAGATGAATAGGTGAACATGGATAGTATGATTGGAATTTTACCATACTTATGACAATATATTTTAGCAAGAGACTTTTCATTTTATATCCTATTGATACCACTCTGAAGGAGAAAAACAACAATATACATGCAATGATGCAACATCGTAGTGAATATAAATTTCTCTAACTTGCTAGAATTTATAAGGAGTAATCACAAATAAAAATGGTAGCAATAGTAAGAAGAATCACGCAAAAGACACTAAGATTTTTAACGTGAAAAATCCCTTAATGTGAGAGGTAAAGACCACGGGTTGTCCAGACCAAAGGAATTAATTCATTATAATCAAATAAGGATACAATGGTATTCAATCAAGAGTACAAATTCGTGCATACAACCTATCAACATAATCAAGCAATAAAGCTTGTAGATGGAGAGTAAGAAATGAGGAACAAGAAAGTGAATAACTCACAAAATCGTGCTATTGTATGAACAAGATGTCTCATACCATAGACCTCCAAATCAAGATTCAAACGGTCAAGATGAAGAATTATGTGTGTTGAATGTGCTGTCAGAGTTCCAACTCGATCCAATGATTAACGAAGAAGATATCGCAATTTTGACGTCATATTGACCTGTACAAAAATGAAAACAAAACTCTTTCTTCCTCTCCCTCCTTCTCTTCTCTCTTTTTTCATTTTTTGAAATTTGCTATTTTGGGTTAAAAGTGTATCTAGAGTTGTATAATCAAGATGATTTAATGGAAATTGTATCTAGTGAGACTAATCACCTACAATATAGTGAACTAAGATTTAAATGGAAACAATATTTACATTTAGTGGGACTGTTTTAAAACAAGATTAACTACAAATGAAATTGCATGTGAGAAAAGAAAATAATAATGAAGGTCCTTTTAATTTTTGTCTTTCACTATCTAATATTAACTTTGGGTTTGTTTTGGATAATTTAAATTTGTATGCTTTCAGGTTATTCCTTATTTAACATTAAAAGTGTATATGGCAAAGTTAGTTTATAAATTAATTAATTAACTAATAAGCTAGCATGCTAAATTAAAAGTGTGATAAAATTAATTAATAAATTAGCTGGTAAATATAAAATGGTATAGCAATATATATTAAGTTATTTGTTTTCTAAATAAAAAAGAGATATTTAAAAAAAATAATGAGAATAAAAATAATAAAACAAAAAAAAAGTTAATAACTTATAAGTTAATGGAAATAACTTATAAAAATAAGTTAGAAACTACTAAAATAAGTTAGTGTAGCAAACAAAATTTTAGTTGAATTACCTTATAAAATAATCAAAATAGTTTATAAGCTACTAAAATAACTTACCAAACATATTGTTTTTGTGGGAGTTATTATTTACACTTCCTTTTTGTTCTTCACATTATCCACCTATTTTTTGTAAATTTTTTTTACAAAATATTTGTTTATGAAAACAAATTTCATGATATAGTTCTATTCTAATACATAAAAGAATTAATTTTAATAGTATAGTTATATTCTAATACATTACATAAACTAATTTTTGTAATGTAATTATATTTTATTACAAAAATGAATTTTCGTAAAAATATAAAAATTACAAAAATTAGTTTACATAATATATTAGAACCAAATTACATTATCAAAATTCACAAAAGAAATATAATGGTGCGAAGGTGAATGGAAAGAGGAGTATGTTGAGAATACAAAAAACCAAGAAATAGGGGTGTCGAAAAAAAAAGTGCGAATATCAACTCTCAATTTTTGTTTATTTGAATAATTTCAAAGTTGTGTCCTTGGAATGGCATGTTCATTGAACATTGGAGCATAAGTATGTTTTTGTTTTTTAATTTTATTTCAAACGTGTTTAAATTATATTAATTTTTTTTAAAAAATATATTATTTTAAAAAAATAAGCTATATATATGTGATAGTTTTAAAACTATAATGGTAAAGAAAAGGATAGATTTGGCTCTTGGTGTCTAAAAAAAAAGTGGAGCAGGTTGAGGATCAAATTTATAAAAAGTAGGAAAAAATATGTTGGAATCAAAAACTTAAAAAAAAGCTTTCATTTTTTATTTGATGATAACAAAAATTATTATAATTATTTGCATCTAAACATGCTCTAGTATAAAAGTTCAATTATTCACAGAGACACACATTCGTATATAATTGTAACATCAAGCTTCTTATATATGTCTTTAATTAAAAATGATTAAATAATTAAAAAAATAAAAAAATGTTACAAAGTATGTTTTCAAAAATATCTCGAAAATTGTTGAAACTGTCAAAGACACGCATACCAAACCAAGATGAGTTTTTCTTGAAAATGGTTGTCTAAGTCAAGTTACCATTAAGAGTCGATAACCAGTGTTTTTAAATAGACTCTAGTTGATTTTTGTTGAGGTGATATTGTCAACATATTTTTCAATGCGATAACATGCTTATGGTTAAAGCTCTCAAGAAACCGCAAATCGTTAATTAGTTGTTGCCCCCTTTTATCCAAAGGTAACAAAACCCCTAAATATCCCAAGATCTTATGGGTATTGAAATCCCATAGACCTTTGGTCCACAAAGCCCTTAGTGACCCTTGGGTAAAGATCTACACTCCAAACCCTTATATATATATATATATATAGGTCACTCATTGATTGTTTGAAGCTTTAGAAACCAGAAGCAATCCTCTTCCCCCACTCTTTCTAGTTTTCATTCATCTTCTCTAAGCCAAGTGGAGCACCATTGTTGATCAAGTTTTCTCATCCTCTTCCTTAAAGTTTTCCAGTCCTTTTGTCTACAACAAACAAGGGAAGTTTTCCTTAGTGTTTTCTATGCTTGCATGTAGTTATATTATTATTTGATATGTTTTTATATGCTTGGGATTGCTTGGGTAGAAACTGTTTAGAGCTTGGTAGCCATTTTTAAGAGTTTTAAGCTTTTGAATGAAGTTGTTGTTGATGATGACATGACATGCATACATTTGTGCATAAGTTTGGTAGCAGTAGCTATGTTGTGAGCATATGTAAGTTTGGTTGGTTGGTTGGGTTGAGCCTCCTAGCTTAAGATAAGAGGTGTGCGACAATAAGGTCTTGGGAAATAGAACAATTTCACAATGGTCCAAGTCATTGCAAACCTTGTGTCGTGGTGAGTCACTACCCACGTATACCTATTTCAACAAACCACCTATATCATCCATTGATGAGGACACGACTTCTCCAATAATTAGTACTAGATACCAAGAGCACTTAATGTTCATGGTTATGTTAAGGAATGCATTAGTATTGATTGCTCAGTTTAGTGAAAGTCTCCATGGAGTTGTGTTGGAATAGCAGTGCATGACTAATATCATTGTTGCATGATGTGATTGGTGGTTGAACTATTAGATGTTGAGATGATGATTATTCTTGTATAAGCATAGTTGAAATGATTATGGTAGTAAATATTTAAAGTTATGATATTTATCTTATTACATAATGGTATTGTTAGTATGTTTTCAAAGTAGAAATGATATATATTCGAACGTTGATGTCCCTTACCCTTTATGTGTTTTTCTACTTTTATGTGATTAAGAACTTGTAGTTAAGTTTTATTCAAGTAAGCTTACCCTTACGTGTTTATGTGTATGTGACTGTTATGATCGTGAAATTGCATTCATGAGAGCAAGTTGTTAGATGAGGTTGACTTATGATATGAAGCATAGACACGATGTTGCAAGATATGGAAGTTTGTTATCCTCTTATCTTTATTGTAAAAATGTCGACTAGCTATAGTGTTTTTCCGTTATGTATATGACATTTAAAATTGTAATAAGACTTTAATTTTACAGGAACTCAAAAAGACTCTATAATTATATTATAACATTTGTTTAGAGGTTTGACTTGTATTGGACTATTCTTATAATAAAGGAAACATTTGTTTATATGCAGATTTTTGATATTGCCTTTAAAAAATAAAACTTCACGCTTATTTTCATAAAGAAAATAATTAAGAGAGTTTTAAATTAAGCTAAGTAATTGATTTATTTTTACATTACTTGTACTTAAAAGAATAAAAAAAAATATTTGCACGGTCTCATTACTCCAATGTTCATATTTTTGTCTATATCTCTATACGAGAACACTTTGGTAGAAAAAAAAAAGACATAAATATTATCTTTTCAACTTTGTTTTTGTGCATGAAAAGTTAAAACAAGAGAATGTTCTTGGTGCTCAGTTTTATAAAGAAAGGAAGAAACTAACTAAAGAAACTTTCTTCTAGAAGAAGTTTTTTCACACACTTTTAAGGAAAACATAAAGTATAAAGCCTGTTACAATTTTTTTTCTTCGATAGAAGAAAATGACAAAACCTTGAAAGCAAAAACATAAAGAAGTTATCTTATACATACATAGCAAAGATTATAAAAGAAGCAAGTGTAACAACGACTATTAACTCTCATGCATATATATAAATTATCATCTTGAATTGAAAAAAGAAGACTACATACAAGAAATATATATCACTTGACAAAAACTATCGAAAGTTATTCAGAATACTTGTGGTAAGTCAAGTTAATTTAGTGAAAAAGTTCTTCAATGAAAGAGATTAGATATAGTTCTAAATTATATATAGTGAAGTAGGATAAACATCTAAATCTCTTTATCCCTTCTTGTTATCTATACTTTGCTCAGTTTAGACATTTTGCTCTATGTCTTTTGTGAATGATACCCAATTCCAACCTCACAGGGTTTTACTAGGTTTCAAAAAATTCGTATTTAACTCATTCCACATTTTTTTTATAATTTAGTTTACTTATATATTTTCACTTAAAATATATATTAAGTTGTTAATTATATTTTTATTCAAATAATATATAAAAATTAATAAATAAATAAAAAATAAAAGTATTTAAGAATTAAATTATAATTTTAATTAAATATATAATTTCAAATTTATTATTTAATTACTATTATTACTTTAATTATTAAATATTAAAATAATTAATTATATTTTTGATAATTATAAAAAATAAAGTATGTAAATAGTTATATATAAAATATTTAATTATATATAATGAGACAAGGAGTTATTTCCCTTTCTCGATATTCATTTCACTTTCTCGATTTGGAAAAAAAATTCATACTTGACTTCAATCTCTAATCAAAGTGAATTTTTAATCAAAATTGAGGTAAAGTTGGATGAATACTCACAAATTTAAATTTAATTATCAATCACTTATATAATTTAATATTTAAATGCTTGAATTCTTACAAATTCATAGATCATTAGTATTTTATTAAATATTTATTTATATAATTAAAATTTATAATAAATAAAAACTTTTGAATATGTAAATTATATTATAATTTAAAGTTATAATAAATAAATATTTTATCATATAAGTTATATTTTAAATTTAGAATAAAAAATTTTGTGATATAAAATTATTTTTAATTATTAATAATTTTTAAAATGTTAAAATTTAAGTTTACAAAAAAAATTCCTTAAAAACACACATTAAGAAAAAAAAACTAAAAACACTATTGTAAAAAAAATAACAACTTAAAAACGCTCACGCTTAATTATTTTAACCAATCACTTAAATATATTTTTCTTAACTTATGATATTTTGAATTTTTTTTAAGTAAATGACTTACTTTAAAGATTTAAATAAGTAGTATTATTCGTTAATTAATGAAAAAAATCAATTCTTGATATACAACAACAAATCATGTATGAATGATAAAAGTAATAATTAATACTATGATTACTTAATTTATCATTATTCACTTTAAAGAAATGAAGGTTGGAAACATATTTTTATTAATAGTTTATATGTTTTAATTTATTTGTATTTCTTGAAAGTCAAATAGTAATAACAATAAAAAATAAAAATAAAACAACAGCCATAGCTGTGAATATGAGTGTGTTAAAGGAGTGGAAAGCAAATAAAATAAAGTGGGTGTCTCTGTCTCTCATCCTTTACAAAACCTAAATTCTGCATAGCACCATTCTCTACATATCCAAGCCCTGCGTTTCTTTTCTGTCTTCCGAAGTTTCAAGAATCATAGTAAGCTCTGAAACCACTTTTCTCAACTCTGTTCTACTCTGTTAGGGTTTCGCATTATCCTTTATTCTTTTTAATTAAATTTGTCTTTTAAGAAGAAAATTCAAATGCTAGTCCTGGCGTTTTCACTGTTCGTTAGTGTTGCATTCTCTTTTTTCACTTCCCTTTCGCATCTGAACTTGTTCTCTGCGTTTTGTTTGGTTAAGTTGTTTTTCTGCACTTCGTTTTGGTATGGATGAACGCTGGATTTGATTATTTTCTTTTCGATTAGGGTATTTATTTTATTCAGCTGATGCATGATTCAAGGCATTGGAAGTTATGGAGTTTAATTTTAGGGTTTGTCTAAATAGTGAATGGTGATTGATGTTGTTTGTTAGTCCTCTTCTTGGTGAGCAACTTTAGATGGGATAATTGTTGAATTCTTCATTTACCCCTTTTATTTGTGTGCGCGTGATTTAGTTTTTTATTATATTTTCGGTTGCTGGTTGAAAAGGATACTGATGAGTTGTTGCTTAATGTGTTTGGTTTCTAGCTGCTGGGATGTCTGGGGAAGTTTATGATGGGCAAGATGCAGGCTATGTGCCTGAGAGCCCTGAGTTTCCGCAAAACCATTCTGATGAACAAGATGGAGGAAATGTGATTGATGACTCGGGGTTTCCACAACTGCAGCCAGATGAACCTGACGTGAGCAATTTGGCTGAGGATGCCAACCATCCCGAAAATAATTTTGATGGCAATGATGTTGAAGATTTGCCTGGAAACCCTGATTTTCCTCCGCAAGAGGATGCTGAAGAACAGCCTGGTGGAGGAGACGTGACTGAGAATTTTGGTTCTGAGGAAAAACAGGGATCTGAGGAGGATTTAAAAGGAGGTGAAATAAAGAAGTGGCCAGGGTGGCCTGGGGAGAATGTTTTTAGGATGTTGGTTCCTGTGCAAAAGGTTGGAAGTATTATTGGCCGCAAAGGCGAGTTTATTAGAAAAATTACTGAAGAGACTAAGGCTCGAATAAAAATTCTTGATGGTCCACCTGGAACTGCAGAAAGAGCTGTGAGTATAATTTTCAGTTTTTTGTCATTCATGCAGTGATGGGTAATCTGGAATATTCACCTCTGAAGCATATTATACAAATTTCCTATTGATCTTTAGGCTTATTAGAATGTGTTATCTGTGTTTGGATTTATTTTGTGCTTGGTAACCCACACCCTCCTTGCAGTTAGGCTTTTATAATTTTACCACTCCCCCCCTCTTTCCCCATTCAGCAATTCTTTTATTGAATATGTTTTCCACTATGTTTGCCACATAGTTAACAATACCAAATAGTGGCATTGAGTGGCCTACCCCAAAATTGCTATAGTGGGATGGCTGCTATGCTGAAGATTATAGATTCAAGATAAATCATTTATAATTTGATAGTATAGAATAACACAAATGCTTAAAAATAAAATATTATCTGAAATTCATAATTCTTAACCAAAAAGTTATAGTGTAACACACATTCACCATTAACTTAAGCTATAATTAACAATGTCAGAAATGAGCTTATAGGAAATTAAAAGAAAAATAGGAAGATGATGGAATTTGTATAAAATCAGAGGGACATGACAAGAAAATTAGTGGAATTTGATGAACTATGAAGAACACACTATACAAATAAACAAAGATAGTCATGTATGTCATAGTTAAGTTGCAGCAGTTAAGAAGGCCCCTATTATTATACACTGTTTTTTGAACTGCAAACAGAGAGGTTGGAGGTGAGCTTGGCTAGAAAATGATTGGGCTTGGCTGAAAAAGGGGTGGATTGGGCAAAAGGGGGTGAATTCAGCTATCATATGCAATTTGGCCGCTATTCAGACACAATTTTGGGTGCTATTTGGGCGATGCAAAAGTATAATATGAGTTTCTTGTGGTGGCCAGCAGCTGTGATTCTCTGCTCCAGCGCTATAGATGCTGTTGGTACTTACGGTTTGTAGTCATGTTACCTGTACCATAAACTGATATGCAATGGCAAAACTTGATTGCCATTGTTAGGGCTGAAACTTCATGTCTTGTATAGATTCTTCGCTTGATCATTATGAATCAGAGTCATGAAATTTTAAATAATATAGGGAACATCAGTTCATGAAAATTAACTCCCATCATGCTTAGTCCTATATCTTCTAGTAACTGATTAGTGCTTTGATGTGGAAACCTTCTATTTGATAAAACAAACTTATGTCATTGATTTGAGTTGAAACTTAATGGCTTACTCATGATAAAACATGATAACACATGTATACTTTGCTAAGGAATTATGTTATGAAAACAAAAAAAAATTATCAAGGGAGTAAAAGTATTAAAATATACATAATCTAGCTGAACCCAAGAAATGATAAATAATCAAAGAAGTTAATGTATAAAAAGAGATGTCTTTTGTCACGATGACCAAATGGATGTGTGCAGGTTGTCAGCTAATATGAATGAGTGGCTTCAAATTGAAGAGCCAAAGTTCAAGTTGGAGGGAAACAGCAATGAGCATATACAACTGCTGAAACGTTGTTTTTGACTTAAGAATCAAATAGTTTGTGCAGACTTTGGTGGCAAGAAGCTTTCATTCTCTGGTAACTTCAGAACTTGGTCGATTGGTGTCTTGCCACACTCCCTGAAACACTTTCCTGGAGAACACTCTTTTAAGTCACTAAAATAATATTAATAATAAAAAAAAACTTATGAAATTTGATCCAAATATTACTAAGTACACTCAAACTGTTAGATGAAGTTTGGAAACTGTCAGTAAAATTTATAAATTGAAATATATATTGGTCCATTTAATTACTTCAAGGGCACCTAGTATTATTAAATTAATCTCAAGATTAAGAATTAATAATTAAAGTATTTATACTAATCTTTGGATTCAGGGATGCACTGTTCCTAAGAAATGAAAATAAAGTAAAAACAAAATTTAGTTTGACATAGTTAAAATAATTGATAATTTGTTGAACCAAAGATGCACTGGTTGTTGGAAATGAAAATAGGGTTAAAAGCTATAACACTTTTTTTTTTGTTAGTGATGCAATAGTGATATGTTGTTTTGGAACATTGCGATGAATCAACTGATGGGTCAAGTATATAAAATTAGGTTGCTTTAAACTTTAAAATCTATCCGTTTTTAGTGTTTTATAAAGGTCCTGCTCATGTGTTTCTGAATTCTCCTTCTTTTATGCTTTTAAAAGGTAATGGTTTCTGCAAAAGAAGAGCCAGATCTTAGCATACCGCCTGCTGTGGATGGTTTGTTAAGGGTTCATAAACAAGTTGTCAATGTGGACCCTCATCCTGCTGATAGTGCATCAGGTGCAGGACGCCCAGTTGTTACAAGGCTTCTAGTGGCAGATACTCAAGCAGGAAGCTTGATTGGGAAGCAGGGGGCCACTATAAAATCCTTTCAAGATGCCACAGGTTGCAATATACGTGTTCTTGGTTCAGGTGCGCTCTGAGTCACAAGCATTGTAAATTACATTAGGAAATGTTGCTTTTTTTTGTTAATCAATGCACTTTCCTTGTCAATATATTCTTGCCACAGGTTTTTTTATTTGTGTCTTCTTTGGTGTATTTTCCCAAGTTGTATTGAGTCTTTGCCATTGCATATATTATCAGTACCACTAAGTCTACCCCCATCAGATGCACTAATTTTTGTACTGCTATTCTTATTATGTATTTGAAAGTCGGTTGTGTTTTTTGTCAAGTAATGCACTGATATTTAGTAAACATATATTGGAGAAACATGATTTATGATATCCAAGTTTGTGATTACGGCACCTGAATGGTATACTATATACAACAGAACACCTGCCAGTTTTTGCTCTGCGAGATGATAGTGTTGTTGAAATACAAGGGGAATCTTCTGGGGTTCACAAGGCTGTTGAACTTATTGCCCTTCATCTACGTAAATTCTTGGTTGACCGCAGCATAGTTGGAGTATTTGAAACACAGGTGAGTTCATTTTATTTTTCTTTGTTTTATTCAAAGCTGAAAGGTGCGAATGGCCAGATTAAGATTGTATGTAGATGAGTTATTATCGCATAAGATTCATTGTGTCGTGATAAGTTAGTGATAGTGTGGGATGGATGAGGTTTTCAAGCTTGGGCTATATTTGGAAACACTATCATTAAGCTGATTTGAACACACTAAGCTATATATGAAATGATGTTTTCAAGCATGGGCTATATTTTGGGGACAATTGATTGGGATAAGTTGGTGATAGTGTGGGATGGAAAGCATTATAGGCTAGGCTACCTGTCAATTGCATGTGTATGCCTGACTTTCATGATCATTCATTGCCTTTGTATTTTGACAAGAGGTTTCAATGTTTTTTTCAAGGTCATCACTTCTTTTTCACATGCTTTGGATTGAAGAAAGGCTTCGTATTTATTTATTTTTGAAGTTAAATGGATCATCTTTATTGCAATTAATTGTGTGGATAACTATTTTTTTCTTCTTCCCGCAAAACTTCAGATGCAAAGGCCAGATGTTCGAGCAAACCAGAATGTGCCACCACACCAACCTTGGGGTCCTCCTCAAGGTTTTCCAGCTCCTGGACCTGGTAGTGGTGGTGGACCTGCTTTTCCACCCAATCCTCAGTATATACAGCCTTCACACAACTATGATAATTACTACCCACCTGCTGACCTGCCTCCCATGGACAAGCACCTTCATCAGGGTCCAGCACCTGCCTATGTAAGAGATGCTTCTATGGGAATTCATTCATCCAGTGCACAGCCGCAACAATCTGTTGTGACTAAGGTATCCTTTTATGCCCAGCTTGAGTGTTGCAGAAAACTACATTGGTTTGAAGCATTTATTTTTTATTATGACTTAATATGATTTCTTTTATACTTTGTAGGTCACGCAGCACATGCAAATTCCTCTGTCCTATGCAGATGCTGTTATTGGGGCTTCAGGGTCAAACATCAGCTACATCCGTCGTGCTAGTGGAGCAAGTATTACAATTCAGGAGACAAGGGGTGTGCCAGGAGAGATGACTGTTGAGATAAGTGGTACTGCTTCACAAATACAGGCTGCCCAACAGCTAGTGCAGGTATTTCATTTTAAAGGGTTTATGAATTTATGTAATCTTATTATTTTGTTTTAATATATATTTCTTAATTGCCCACAATCTATCTCACGCAGAATTTCATGGCTGAAGCTGCTGCAAGTGCGACACAGGATCATATGGGGGGATCAATTAATCAAGGTTATAATTCCTATCCTACTAACGCCCCTGTCTATGCATCTCCGCCCTCAAGCGCTGGTGCTCATGCAGGCCATGTGCCTTCTGCAGATTATGGGCCTGTTTATGGCACCAATTATGGTTACTGACAACCTTACATTCAATTTTAGATGTTTTGTAAACATTGACCATTCTCGTCTCTGTATTACATTTGGTATATTGATTGGATAGGATTTAGTGGATATAATTTGCTAGTTTTTTTAATTGACTTAAATAATTTTAGTCTTTATAATATAGATTTGTTTTTGTTTTTATCATATTTTTTTTCCATTTTGATCCTTATAAAATATTTTGGTTTCATTTTAATCCTTTGCAGTCTTTATAAAATTGTAAACTTTGAAATAAGTTTCTCCAATATTGCAAGATTTTTATGTTAATATTTATTATTTAAAAAACAATAGATCTGGTTTTTAATTTCTATCAGCCATGTCATTACTTAACCAAAAAAATATAACGTTAGAGATTAAAATAAAGAACTTTTAGTAGGGACTGAAATAGATAAAAGAAGAGTTAAATAAGTTTGTAAATTTTCAAAATTCGGATTTTACTCCCTGTAAAATTGTTCACTTTTATTATCCATCGATATTTAGTTATTACAGTTAAATTAATTGAATAGTATTGATGTGCCCAATAAAATTACACTGCACACATGGCCGTTTGGTGTGATGTTGAAGTCATATGATATCCATGTAGCATTTGTATTGGTATCACATTGCCGTCTCATAGAGAAATCTTTATTGCCTGTTTAGTGGGCGAGATAAGTACGAACGATAACTACCTTATCACGTGGTAATTAGTTCTTTCTTGCACTTTTATCTATTCTCTCATTGTACTTGCCAATTCTATGTTGCATTTCTAAGCTAGAATAGTCTTATCTATTTTTTTTATATTATTCTATTAGTTTAATATATTTTTTATTTTATGAGAAAAGATGGATGAATAAAAGTTGGAGTATGATAAAATCTTTTTCTCTCTATATATAATATAATAATATATAATATTATAATATATAACAAAAATAAAAAAATAATGGTATATATTATTTATAGTATTTAGTATACTATATATTATCTATTATAATGTAATTTTTATTTAAATACTGTAATATATATTAATTTATATAATAATGTATATTATATGTTAATATAAATTTATATACAAAATAACAAATGTAGTTATATATATTAATTAATATATAATAAATAAAAATATATATTACATGTAATATAATAATATAATATATATAAAAATATATTATTCAAAATATTATCTTATATATTTATAATAATTTTGAAAAATATATTTGAATAATAATTATAATTATAATTTTTTATATAACTTATAATTGTAAAAAAGTAAATACATAATAAAAATAATATTTTATATAATTTAGTTAAGATTACAGAAATATATATAAATTTTATAATTTAAAAAAATTAAACAATTAAATTAAAATTATTTTTTAAAAAATATACAAAATTTAAACAAACAGAATTGTCATAATAATTTTGAAAAATATATTTAAATAATAATTATAAATTTAAAATTTTATCTAAATTTTTATAATTGTAAAAAAGTAAATACATAATAAAAATAATATTTTATATAATTTAGTTGAAATTAAAATATATAATTTTTATAATCTGAAAAGTTACGCAACTAAATTAAAAGTTATTTTTTTAAAAAAAATATCAAAATTCTAAACAAAATATCTTGACCACCAAAGATATCTTTAATATTTTAAGGATAATTATAGTCCTTTGAAGATTTTTGAAATTTTTATTGTACTTCATACAAAATTGTTACTTCAATTTTAGTTTCTACAATTTTAATTTATTATATCGTCGTGTAGCCATTTTACCAAAATCGTTGTACAATATTGTTTAAACAGCTATTAGAGATTAATGACGAGCAGAAGTGAAACCACGTGGTCCAAATATTAATCTAACACGCTTCATCTCATGCGAAATATTTTGAACTCGTCTAGCCAGTAATTCATCTAAACTGCTTATTGATCAGTTTCAGCACTTAACGATTTCAATGAGACAAACCGTTGACCAAAAAAAAAAAAGACAAAGACTAGAAGCGGACAAAACAAATTATATTAAATTTGAATTTTAAAATTTTACAGACTAGAAATTTTTTACTCCTAAAAATTAAGATGATAGAAATGAAAATATTCATATTAAAGAGACATTATATTGGTACGAATAATATTAGATTTGAATTATTTAAGCAAGGTTTCAAGTTCAAGTTATTTAAATGATAAACATGTATTTAAGAAGAAAAATTTCACTAAATCAAGTTAGTCAAGTTTTCTATTAAGATTAGTGATATGAAAAGTCGATAGATACTTTACCTATAACATGATGATTGTTCATGTTTGTAATTATAATTAAGGTCACAGAGTGTGTATAAAATCGATCTACTTTTCTTAGCTTTGATCTTGCTATTTATATTCCCTGCGATTTCTCTTTGTTCGTTGAGAATGATGGTGACTAATGGGACGTAGGCACCCTCTTGTGTGTTTTTCTTTCCTTAGCAAGCCTACCAAACGTCGTCCAGTTAGGAGTTAAGTAACCTTCCTCTATGGACTAAGGACCATTCATCATGATCTCTACTTACATCATGTCCTCTGTAAACATTAAATATCCACGTATCATGTTAGTAGCCTCAGGTAGGCTGGTCGTGATGGCTTGGATGGCTGGGAGGTCCATAGGTCGACCGATACATAGCCCCTCAAACATTGATCATAGTAAAGTCGCTTTATTGGACGATCACTTCACGACACCAGTTGTGATGACTTGAATGACCAGGAGGTCCATAGGCCAACTGGTACAAAATCCCTCAGGCGTCGATAGTAGCAAAATCTCGCTCGTGATAGCTTGGATGACTAGGAGGTCCATAAGTCGATTGGTGTACAATCCCTCAAGCATCGATCGTAGTGTAGTCGCTTTATTAGACGATCACTTCGCGACACTGGCTGTGATGGCCTGGATAGCCGGGAGGTCCATAGGTCGACTAGTACACATGTGTGGTCAGTTCCATAGAGCATCTCACCCTTTGAGTGGGCAAGTGATTGGTTAGATGGTCAGTACGGGTACATAAACAATAACGTCGAGAATCCCTCTCCCCCTTTATGTTAGGGGTGTTGGTCATGACACTTGGAAGTTACTCCTTCGATACACGTGTCAGTGTCTTTATTGTGGGTGATTGACGCTTCCTCTCCATGCCCTTGGATGTAGATCGTGCTTCGTGACGCTTCGTAGTGAGCCATTGGATTAGGACCTTGGTAACTTCCCACGTCCCCTTTTTGATTGATGGGGTGTGCTGGAGATGCTTTGGCTTCATCATCAATCTCTTCATCTTCCTCCCTTTTCTTTGTACCCCTTCGTTCCTGATATTTCTCTAATATCTCTGTTTCCTCTAGTTTTGGGCATTTCATCCTTTCTCTTTCTCTGCTAGTAATCTCCAAGTGTTCTCTTCTTCCATTGTGGTTCTCGCTTTTCCATCTTTCTCATTGTTGAACATGGCAAAAAGGGGTAACTTTCTCAATCCTTTCACATTTTATTTGCTTGAGTTAGGATTTTTCTTTGAGTTCCCTTTTTTGGGAATGACACTTTTGTTGTGGGTCCTTACTCTGACTCTCGCATGGTTTTTGTCGCAAGAGTTGCCTTCGAAGGGCTATCCACTGCACCCCCCTAATGAGGAGGTGAACAATCCCTCTACACAGAGAACCTCTCCTTCGGCTTCCTCTAGTTCCTTAGAGGGAGGGGGTGAATCTTTTCACGTTCTATCAAGCATTGAAAGGAAATGAGGCCTCTAGTGAGGAATCAGGGGAGGAGGTCTACCTTGAGGGTACCTCGTCTAACAGGATTGATGAGAATGTTCTTAGAGTGTTCTCAATCTATACCAATCTTGACTTTGTTGAGGGGATGACCGACACCATTTGTCGTCAGGGGCCTTGGTCACTAAAGGTTCTTCTTGTCCGGCCGGACGAGCCGGTTTGTGGAGGGCCTACTGTTGACGAAGTGCCCTTATTTTACCTTTACGAGACCTTACCTTTTAAGTTGGGGATACGTCTTCCCTTTACTCAGTTCGAACGAGTAGTTCTTCACACCTTGAATATTATGCCTACTTAGCTTCATCCTAATAATTGGGCCTTTGTTTGAGCCTTCGAGCTGTTGAATGAGGATCTAAAACGAGCAGCCTTTTTGAGCTTCTTCTTTTGATTTTTTTCAATCCGACACTTAGAGAAAGTGGAGTGGTCATCCTTAAGTAGCCGACCATGACGTAAGCTGCTAAAAACCTTTTGTGAAAGCTACAAGCTTTTTAAGGACCAATTTTTCCGTGTTTGCCCTGGAGACATTGTTCATAATCTCCTAACTAACCCATCAGGCGACCCCTTCTTCCCTTTGCATTGGACAAGGTAGCTAGCTGTTTCTAAAAGTGTTGAAAGGGCGGACTTGGAGGAATAGGAGTATGAATTCATAATAGAGCTCCAACGGTTGTCAGCCCTTTCTAGTGTCGACCTAATTAAGAAGGGTGACTGGTTTTCTCCCTCTTTTTTGCTTTCCTTTCTCGTTTTGCTCTATTTTATTAATGGTTATTTTATCTTGCAATAAGTTACACACCCTCTGAACTTGAGGCTATGAGGAAAATGGGAACTTTTTTTTCTTTGGCCCCCTTTACTGTCGCTGGAGCTGCCTCTCTTCGCGCTATCTTTATTTAAAAGGTTACTGCTTCTCCAGCTCCGACTGTCTCTGCTCAACCAATTGTCGCCTCCCATCCCCTTCCGACCGGGTCATCTGAGGATGTCTCTAATGTGGGCCTAATTCCATCGACTGTTGCATTAGACTCGCAACCAACCCCCACCAACGAGGTTGCTCTTGGTCCTGTTTCCTGTGATGGGGTGAGCAAAAAATGACCCCAAGAGGTGACTAGCACTCAACCTTATTGTTCAAGGAAGAAAACTGTTGCCCCTAAGGCGACCTCAAGAGATATGACTTCATCATCCGTTGGGGATTGGGTATTCTTTCTGGCCAGTCGTCCTCCAAGTCCTTCCGTTTGGAACCGCCAATTCCCTTTGGCAGACATAGTGGACAAACACATGGCAGTATCCTTTAATTTAACCAAGGAGGATATTCTTAGGATTCCTGGCACTATGTAAGCATTCCAGGCCTACGCTAGTTATTCCTTGGTACTTTCCCGAACTGATGAACTGAAGTTTGAGAGTCTGGGTTTGCAAAATAAAAAGTTGATCGAGGCCGCCCAAAAGTCCCATGAGGAGAATGTAAAGTTAGGGGCGACACTTCATGGTACGGAGAAGAAGTTTCATGGCTATCGTCAATCAATTGAGAGTTTGCTAGTGCAGCTTTCCTCGATCATTGTTGAGGCTAAGGATAATTTGGTGGCCAAGGTTGAATTAGAGCATTGTGAAGAACATATAATGGTTGAGCTTCAATGGAGAAGTCGAGGGGTTACTTGGGAAGCAGATAAACATAAGTTTGATGATGAAATTTAGAGATTAGTGGCTGAGAAGCAGGAAGTGGAGGGATGCATGGGGGGGGGGGGCTTTGTGTAGGTCGGTGTATCGCTAACATTTGTCGCACCTTTTTACAAACAATACAATCTCTTTTTAATGTCGACCAATAGTAACTGGCTCTAGCTACTTTGCTTGCTAACTCATGTTCGCTAATGTGGGTCTCGCATACCCCCTCGTGAATTTCCTTCATGGCGTATTTAGCCTCGTCATGGTCTAAACCTTTTAGGAGGGGTAAGAAAATCTCCTTCTATATAGATGTTGGGATATTAAGATATATTTGGCGACTTCCCTTCGGAGTTTCTTGGCTGCTGAGGGTCGCTAGGTGCTTCTTCTGTTCGGAGGAAAGTTGCTAGAGGATCCTTCCAAGAGGGGTTATAGTCAATCGAGAATACATTTGATGGCTTGATGGTTGTTTGATGTATGATTGTCTTGTTAAGTCCCCCATTTTGCGTACTAGCCAATTTGGATAATAAATCCGCGTGCTCATTTTGGTCTTTGGAAGGTGTAGGAGGGTAAAGCTTTCGAAGGAGGCCGTCAACTTTTTTCCACTTACCAATATTTTATTAACTGTAGGTCTCTAGCCTGAAATTCGTCATACACTTGACCAGTTACTAATTGAGAGTCATTCTTTGCTGTGAGTACTTGGGCTCCTATATCCTCAATGAGCCTTATCTTGGCCAAAATTACTTTGTACTCAGCTTGGTCGTTACTCACCTTGAACTTGAACTGGAGGGATTGCTTTATCAATACTCCATCTGGCCCCTATAACACAATCTCAGCTCTACTTCCCTTCCGGTTTGATGCTCCATCTACTGACAACATCCATCCTCTAGAAGGTCATTCGGCCTTGTCGGTTGGAGTCAGCTCTGCAATGAAATCTGCTAGCACTTAGGCTTTGGTATGCCCCCTCCTTTCAAAACCTGCCAAATTAGGCTTTATCAGAACTTGCTTGATGAGGAGGTTAGTTTGAACGACTATCTGGTTGCTTTGGAAGTATGATCTCAGCTTTCAGGTCGTGACTACCAGGGCTAGGGTGGCCTTCTCCATCCTTTGATATCTTGTTTCAGCACCCAAAAGGACCCTATTGACGAAGTACATTGGGTACTGGTTCTTTTTGTCTTCCTGTATTAAAGGAGTGCTGATTGCTTCATTAGAAATAGACAAATATACGATTATTGGTGTACCTTCCTTCGGCTTGGAGAGGACTAGGGGTGATGCCAGTATTGCCTTTAGCTCTTGGAAAACTGACTCGTGCCTTTGTCTATTGAAATCTTTCATCCCTTCTAAGGGATTGGAAAACTGGGAGTACCTTTTTAGCTGATATAGACAAAAACATGATAATGCAGTGATTCAACTTGCTAATTGTTGAACATCCTTTACGATCTTTGGGCTCCTCATATTGATGACAGCCTCACATTTATCCGAGTTGGCTCCTATGCCTCTTCTAGTCAGCATGTACCCCAAGAACATCCCTACCTAGACGATGAAAGAACATTTTTCTAAGTTTAACTTCAACTTATGCTTCCTCAAAACATCAAATACTTTAGTGAGGATCGCACAATACTGCTTACCCTGAGCTGACCTGACCACCATATCGTCTATGTAGACCTCCAGGTCTAAATCTATTCGATCTTTGAATATTCAGTCCACTTTAATAGGTGGCCCCTGCATTTTTTTAGTCCGAACGACATTACCTAATAACGGAAGATGCCTTGTCGATAGTAAATGCAGTTTTGACTTCGTCCATAGGGTGCATATGGATTTGGTTGTACCTAGAGTAACATCCATGAAACTTAAGAGACCATGGTTGGAGGCTCCACCAACCAATCAGTTGATGTTGAGAAAGGGTAAGGGTCCTTCAGGAAAGCTTTGTTTAAATCTGTATAGTTCGTACACATATGCCAACGTCTATTGGACTTTTGGACCATCACCATGTTAGCTAGCTAGGTTGGGTACCGTACTTCCTTGATGAAATGAGCCACCAACAACTTCCTGGTTTCCTCCTTTGCCGCCCTCCACTTTTCATCACCCATCTTCCTTTTTTTCTAAGCTATAGGGCGTGCCCTAGGTATTATAGATAACCAGTGACAAAGAATATATGGATCGATTCATGGCATTTCCTTTAGGGACCATGCAAACACATCTCTATTTTTTCTTAAGTCTATCAATTTCTCTTCCTCCTCGTGTCTTAACCCAGCCTAGATCCTAGTAGTCTCGGTCGATTTTTGGCCAATTTGGATTTCCTTCAAGTCATCTCTGTCTCTTCAGTTTGTTGTGGGTCAAGTTCGAGGAGGTGGACATTGCCTCGTGGTCCTATCCCCACCCTCTTAGGATTCTCCCTCCGACTTCTAATCTTCAAACTCACCTCGTAACATCAGTGGGCCATCTATTGGTTTGCCTAAATGGTTCCTACCGATCCAGCAATTGGGTACTTCATGCATAGGTGAGGAGTGGAAACTATCGCCCTCAACTGGTTCAGAGTCGGTCGTCCTAGGATAATGTTATAAGATGCTTGGGCATTAACAACTGTGAATCTGAGTAGAATGATTTTCACATCCAGACCAACTCCAAAAGTTGTTCGAAGATTGATGACACCTTAGATCTCCACCTGTTCTCCTACGAAACCAATGAGAGTTCCTGAGCACGCCTCCAATTCTTTCTCCGTCTTTCTCAACTTCTGGAAGGTGGTCCAGAAAAGTACATTTGCTGAATTCCCTGGGTCCACCAGCACTCTTTCTACTTTATAATCGGTGACCACGACCGATATTACCATCGGATAGTCTTGGTAGGGTTGTTGTAATCGGTCTCCGAAAAGGAAATGACCGGGTCTTCGAAATGACCACTACTGCTTTGAACACTCACAATTTGTTGCATGTACCTTCTTCCTGACCTTGACATCCCTTCCATTGCCCCTCCTTCGACTATTGTGGCGATGGTTTCCTTGTGGGGGGTGTTAATCACCTGCTTCGACTTTTGTCTTTGTTTCTAGCGTTGTTCTTGTCCTTACTACTTTCCCCATTGTTCCTTCTTCTCTCGTCCTCTTGGACACTCTTTCCTTGTTGATCCCTCATTTGAACGATTGTGGTTTTTGGCTCATCACACCCCTATACGAAACGTCCTAGGTGGTTGCTACGAATCAGCTTCTCGATCTGGGATTGTAGTGTTCTACAATTCTCTGTCGTATGACCATTGGTGCGGTGGAACTCGTACCACTCATCAGGTAATGGCCCCATCCTTTGTCGATAAGTGGTGGGATGTCAAGTAATTCTATACGGTAGACCTCAAAGGATTCATGCTCGTCCCACCTTCAGGGGAGTGAGCTAGGGTGGTGCGGCGTCCGCTTTACCCCTTTGGCGGTGATGTGTCTTCGCAAGGTGTGAGCAGTCGCCCTTGCTCTAAGACATCGAAGTGACTTTTTCTGCATGGATTTGGTCGCCCTAATCCTCCTCGGCCTCAATGTGCTTCTCGACTCTTACCCTTATCTCACCCATGCTGGATGGGTGCCTTAGGGCAAGAGAGTAGCTAAATTGCCCAACCCTTAGTCCCTTCTGAAAAGCCTTGACAAAAAATTTTTGGTCAAGGTTGTTCACTTGAACCGTTGTGTTGTTGAACCGTATTAGATATTTTTTTAGGCTTTCACCCTTTACCTGCCAAATGTTGAAGAGATTGGCCACCTCCAACCTTTTGGCGCAGTTGGCAAAGAATTGCGACACAAAAATCGTTGCCAAGTCATTAAAGTTATGGATAGTTCTGGGTGGCAGTCCCACGAACCATTCCCTCCGCTAATGTACACCTGGGTTTGGAAAGCTTGGAGGTGAATGTTGGGGTCTTGAGTTCCATCAAAAAGGTCTACCACCCGCTCCCAAAAGTGAGGTGGGATGATGACTTAGTCTATCTCGGGACTAATAGGTTGCCCCCAGAAGGTGGGGACTGTCGTTGTTTGTGACGAATGACTTGGTTGATCGACGTGAGTTCTCATGTCCTCCAGCTGTCTTTATAACTCCTCGCACTCTGCCGCGACCCTTAACGCATCCTGGTGACGCTCCTCAACCTCATCCTGTCATTAGGCTACTTCTTGGCTTAAACATGCCTGCTCCTCACTTTTTTCTTGTAAAGAAGCTACTACGCGGAGCAAGCGTTGCATGGTGTCCTCGTTGGCTTCGTTGTTAGAGCTCGTCTGTTGTCTTGTGATTGGCATGGTTGTTTCTGAAGTGGCTCTGAAATTGTGGACATTAGGAGGTGTTTATTTGCAGGTCCCATGGTGGATGTCAATGTTACTATAACTAGAGTCACATAGTGTACATAAAATCGATCCCCTTCTCTTAGCTTTAACCTTGTTATTATACTCCCTTTGGCTTCTTTCTGCCTGTTGAGAATGGTGATGATTGATGGGACATAGGCTATCTTCTTGCGTGTTTTCCTTTGCTTGGCAAGCCTACCAAATGTTGTCTCGGTCAAGAGTTAGGTGACCTTCCTCCTTGGGGCAAGGACTATTCATTGTGGTCTCTACTTACATCATCTCTACTTACGTCATGTCCTCTGTAGACATTAAACATCAACGTATTGTGTTGGTCACCTCATGTAGACCGGCTATGATGGCTTGGATGGGCCAAGAAGTCCATAGGTCAATCAGTATACAATCTCTCAAGCATTGATCATAATGAAGTTGCTTTATTGTGGACGATCACTCTGCGACACCGACCATGATGGCCTGGAGGTTTATAGGTTGACTGATACAATGACAAAAAAAAGTTATTTAAGCGTCTTGTTAAAAATCTTTTATGTGGTTGCCAATCAGCGGTCATATTTTTCAAGTGGGATTTATTGCTATTTTGTATACTGGTTCTTTGTACTGACATGGCGTAGAAGAAAAAGTTAATATAATCACAAAGTGGCGAGATATAGAATAAAACGTAATTCAGTATACATGGATTCTTGATTGTTGGATAAAAATGAGACTGGAGGATTAACACGATTTGATTTCTCCCTCTTTAAGTAGAATTAGGCATGGTAACGGGTTGAGATAAGGGTGAGTGGTTCTCTTTTTTTCATATACTACAAAGATGGTGGGTTCGGATTAGGTTAAGAAATATGGAGACTAAAATTTTAAATGTAAATTCCTTCTCGTTGGGGTTAAGAAAATTTGAGAAAAAATTACCTTTTATTTTATATTTATTTTTATGTATTTTTAAATAAATCATATTAATTATATTAAATAACAATAAAGAGCACATTAAACATAGGAGAACATTATACACATGGCACCCTAGCAGAGCCAAAGACTTTCATAATGCGTTTTTCTGAAATTCAATTTAGCAATGTTAATATTTTAACACTTAATAAAATTAAATTTTTGAAATATAGCAAATATATTTCAGAAACTAAATTTCGAAACATCTATCAATTATCAAAAATAAATTCTGAAAAAGAATATTCTTAATTTAAAAAAAAAAAAAAAAGAGGGTGTAGAAGTAAAAAGAGGCATTGAAATAGAAATCCCCAATATTTCAAGACACACTAGATGGCCAATAATAAGGAAAACAGAAATCCACACAAATTAGCACTATTTGGTTGAAAGGTGAGGTAAACAATTTTAATAGAAAGAAAAGAAGAAAAAAAGCAGGTTATGTTAAATAGAAATGAGAGAAAGAAAAACAAATTACTATAATAAACAAACTGCAGTATTGAAAATACCATTGTTTTACCTGGTCGTAAACATAGAACATTTGTCACATCATTGAATCTAAATTAGAAGAACATAGACAATCAATCAACTATGAAAATATGGAGACTATTACATATCACTGTTTGAGAAGCAGTCGTGCAAAAAATGAAGCAAAAATATTGGGATCTCAGAGGATAACAGCTCTGCCCAACAGTTCAGGGTGTAAAAATACCTTTGACAACAAAGGAATACACTTTTGAGACTGAAATGACAAAAATCAGTTAAAATGCTTGATTAGAAGCTAGCTACCTTTCATGCAATTGCTCAAAGCAATTTAGCTATGGCAATTTATGTAAAACCCTGTTGAGAGATAAATCTCTGCTGTCTTTAATGCTTAAATTTTTACTTTTACAGGATGAATCTGAGAATCAAGAGTTACTTCACATGAATGGATATAGCAGTGGCTGCAATGTATCAAGTTGGCACATTCCCCACTGTCTGTGGAAGTTCAAGCATGGGCAAGAGCTCAGAGGCAACCTTATCAAATGGGACAAGGTTGAGACGATTTTTGTTTCCGTTCATAACATTTGACAGATATGTTATTTCCTGAGTTACCACATCCTTTTCAAGTATGTCAATCCAAAATTCATCATCTTCGTTGAGGTTCGATGATCTCAATATATGTACTACCTTCTCCAGTGTTGCTACATTCCTACCAGCACCACAGCCCATGGCTGTTGCAGCACCCACTGCATTTGCAATTGCCAATATATTAACCAGTGGCATATTATGTATAAAACCATAGGCAATAGCAGCTACAAAACTGTCTCCACACCCAACAGTGTCAATAACATTCACCTGATAACATTTCAGAAATCCATTAGTTTATCACAAAAAATTAAGGGTTGTCAAAGGAAAAAAAATTTCAGGCATAAGTTTAATAAATATTATCACAAGAGAAACAAGCATGTTTGAACAATCAAAGAAGAAAGACCAAACATTTGAGCTTGATTATTCCTTTGATATTAGGACAATAGATATGCATGTTTGTCACTTTGACTCATTAGGGGGAAAACAAATTGAAGAAACCACAAGCAATGTTCATGAGGACATTCTGTTTTGAAATATGGTCTTTCATAAAATGTAGATATAGCCTTAATTTTCCATCTTTTCATTAATTTGTCCTCAACTAAAATTTTCACCTATGAGCCAATAATACATAAGAAACTCTGAATACCGAAGTGGGTCATGTTGAAAAGTGGAAAAAAAGTTATGTTGCAAAATTGCAAGAATTTAACAGAAGCAAATGAAGAAAAATTAGAATGAGAAGCTCATGCCTTGAATGCAGGTGCACAAGCTATACTTGATGCTGTTATTAGAATCGAACCCTTGGAACCCATTTTTACAATCACCCATTTTGTGTGGATCCCTCTTTTGAGCAACTCCTGCCCTGCTAATATTGGATCTCCTATGCCAGTTAATGACTCAGCCTGACATGCAAAACAATAAAATCAAATATGTCATTAAATTAGAAAGTAGTTTGTAAAACTACCGACAAATAGCAGAAACAAAAACATCTTTTTAGTTTGCATCATAATTGTTTTATGGGAATAAGAGAAAACCAATATCTTTTGTATATGACTTATGGGATTGCCAGGCCAAATCTCACCAAAAATGCAAACTCCAATAGTTTTTTGCTTAGGCAGGAAGATTGACAACAAATGGACTTAAAACAAAAGTATAAATTGCTGCAGGATTTATAGAATCTGATCAATTCAAGCATATGAATTTCATAATATTTGGTATGTCTCATTAATAAAGATAGAAACAAATCTTTCTAGAGTCAGGACCAGGCTACCACAAGTTCTAAGTTTACTAAAATATGAGACTTTGAAATGGCAGACCTGAAGCAATTTGGAAACATAAATAGATTGTGAACAATCTGTGGAGCTGACATCCATGCTTAAAAATTAAAACTCAGTTACCACCTAATGGTAAAATCTAGTTATTTGCCATCTGCGTTGCAATTCTATGGTAGAGGTAGATTCTTGAGGCAGAGCAGATTCCTATGAAAACAGAAGTAACAAATAAGAACTCAGTTTGGAAGCAAGGTTTAGAGTCAGCCTTATATATATATAAATTTTTTTGGAGACAACAAATTCCACCAAAGCTGTAGAGAACAAGGCACCCATGTGACTGAGGAGGGCATTGATGGTGAGAGTTGCAACAGGGATGCAAACTAGATATTAAGGGTAGTTATGGCTGCATATTTTACTTTTGTCAACCGGACCAATAGACAGGTCTGTATCTCTACCAGCCAAGAGATACAATTGAATGGGTCATCCTTTGAAATTTGCAATGATACAGTTTTCTGGACAAAATACTCTTTGGCAAGGTAAAAGAGTCCATAAATATGCGAGTAGAAATATATACAATATACATAAAAAGTTGGACAAACAAACAGAACATATCCAATGTCCATACTATAGAGGAATGGTGGAAACACTGCATAAGGTTACGAAGGTGCTCTAAAACACAGAATATGATTCTGAAGTCCTTAATACCAAAACAAGAAAGTGAGAGATGGAGACAAATAAACATGGAGAACATGCCATACATCAAAATGCAAAGTGCAAACAGCAATATCTACCTTAAATGAAAGATAGTAGGAGAAATTGTATAGTTTATAAAGCAAAGAAAAGAATAAAAACACCGTATCAGAAATAGTACAGCTAGAGCTTAAAGCAGACAACTATAGGCAATCATAATAACTATCAAGTGTAAATGCAATATGAGGAGAGATTTAAAAGAAACCTCATCAGAAGTTAGAAGAAGAACGTCACTCATTCTCAGAAACTGGTTAAGAGCTCTTTGTTCATCTGGGGTCCCAGTGGAGAGACTCTTTCCACGGGGTCCAGGATCAAAGAAGACTGATGTGCCAACTTCAACAGCATATTCCATTGCCAAGAGTAGTGCACCAGGAGAGAGCTCATCAAAGCCATATCCATTGCAGAACAAGATCTTTGAACCTTTAATAGCTATTTTAACTTCACTGGACAGTTTACTCATCCAAGGAAATGCAGGCTCCTTGCTAAAATCAGCCCGACTAATAGAAAAACAAAAATATGAGAACAAACAATTGCCACGGCCACTAGATAGCAACAATACAAATCAGAAGAGAAATAACTTTTACCTGCAAAAACCATGTCTTTGTAAAGGATCAACAAGAACCCAACATAGAAGAGTTTCATAAGAGGCACTATTGCCACTAGAGATTTTGACAATATCGTCATCGGTAATTATCCCAACCAAACCAATGCCCTCATCACGAAGCACATCTGACAGAAACTTCCCATAGATTTCATTATCCACATGACCAATTGATACGCACTTGAGTCCCAACCTTGCAGCCGCTATAGCCATATTGCAGTTTCCACCAGCTTCCCAATATTTCTACACCAAAAACCATAGGATCATCTAAGACAATATAACCAATGGACAGTAAAGAGAAGGAAGAAAATTGCAAGAATGACAACATATAAGAATCCCAACTTAATTAAGCACTAATTGAACAAGTACTTATCATGTACAAGTAATTGGAATAATTTATATAATTGAAGATGAAATAGGGATAAATAGATTTCATATAAGATATTTTTATAAGGTATTAAAAAAAAGGTGTGGGAAACAGTTAGAGAAGTAGTTATTAGGATAAAGTTAGAAGACATAATGAAGGGAAAGGTGAGAGAGAGGACCTTGTGAGGGGGAGACTGGGCCAAGCGGTCCATGAAAGCCTTGCGTTGAAGGGGGGAGGGAGGGGGCAACTGTGGGACATTAAGAACGATATCGACACAGAGGTTGCTCAAAGTAGCAACGTCAACGTGTTTGGAATTCGGTTTAATGTTGGAACAAAGCGAGGGTCTGGGGACGGCGATTTCGATACCTCTGCAGCGCGTTAAAGCGCGACTCGCAGAGAAAAGGGTCGACCACCCATTTGGTTTTGGTTTGGATGGGAAGAAAGAGGGTCCATAGGAGATTGGAGATTTGAGGGCTTCCGGAAGAGGCATTCGCCGAATATACTACCACAGGCACCCACTGCACAATCAAGAACAAAGAATGGATACAGATGACAAGACACCAAACACGCAATGCAAGAAATGGAATCTCTGCCTTTTCTACACCCACCCAAAACACTCACACTTGCTTTCTGTCTTTCTTTCTTTCTTTCTTTCTTTCTTTCTTTCTTTCTTTCTTTCTTGTTTATATCCAATTAGTCCAATTTTGATTTTCTCTTGTTTGCAAAGGGTAATCTTGTCATTCTCTTATGATTTTTATTATCTATTAGACGATCTTCTGTATACAATACATTCTTGATATGAAAATAGATTATCTTGTATTTCTGTTTTTGGAATCTTGCATTTTGAATTTTTATCTCAGTAAATTTTCTTTCTCGATATATATATTTTTTAAATGAGAGAAGTTTTAATTTTTAATTTTTAATAAGAGTATTTTTAGTTATTTTTATTTAATAAAAATATTTATAAGAATTTTTTTAATATTTTATCTCTTTTAATCTATTACTTATAAAATTTTTAATACTAAATTAAAATTTGATATTTTTAGAAAAAATTATCAATAATTAATAATAACATTTTATCATAATATCAATTTTATTATAAATTTAAAATATAATCTACAGGTTAAAAACTATTTATTCATTATAAATTTTAATTATAATATAATTTATGTATTTAAAATTTTTATATGGTTAAAACTTTTTATTATATAAAATAAAAATTTATTTTATGGAATTATAAAATATTAGTTAAGATAAATTTATATTCGGCCTTGTCAATGCACATTTGGCAGCTTGGAATTTGTTTGGTAACTATTGTCCTTAAAAAAAATATTGAAGGATCTTAGCTGGCCTGATAATAACCTACATATTGATTAATTGATAATTAGTCATTATCCCACATTATAAACTAGTGAAGAAAGACTATGTAACATGATACGAGAGTTTATTCATAAATTTAATTATGAAGTTTATTAAAATAAACTTATTTGTATAAGCTTCAACATGAAACTTATAAAAATAAACAAAAAAATTATGAAAAGGCCATAAATCACTTTCATAAAACTTAAAAGATTCCGTTAAGAGTTACTTTCAAATAATTTATTTCAAAATATGTTATAAGTACATGTGAGAGTATTATTTTGAAGAATGATAAATCAATATTGTATAATATTTTTTTTTTTTTTGTAATCTTAAATATTTTTTATAAATATTATGCATAATTCACTTTTTTTCTTGAAATTAATGTAATACAGGTACACAAACAAAAAAAATGGAAAAATGTAACAAAAATCAGGATTTTTGCCCCCCAAAAAGAAGAAGCCAAAAGATCAGCATAATTGTGCAACTTTATCATTTATTTTATCTTTATTTTATCTCCTATTTTATCTTTATTTTTATCTTTTATTTTATTTTATCTTTATCTTTTATTTTATTTTATCAGCATGCATTTTATTTTATCTGAATTCACATCCTTATTACTATCGCCATAAAGTATGTTTATCGTTAAGCGTTAACTAAATCACATCAAGTTTTGGGCATTGTTGTCGAAGAATAATTGGATATCAGTAGAAAAAAAATTGCAGTAGGATTAGACTCCCCCTCTTTCTCAGTATTTGCTATTTGTGTGTTTCTAATGTCTATTGTTTATCATTGTTTATGCTAACATGATCTGAGAGGCCGTAAAGCGAAAAAGGACATGGTAGGAAATCACAGGGATCACTGCAACTATGGCAAAGATCCACTAGAGAGGACATTACAAGACTACTTCATTCTAGCCATTGGCAAAGATCCACTAGAGAAAACATTGCAAGACTACTTCATATCAGCCATTGTGGTAACTAACAACATTTATTACCTTCTAGTGGAGACTAGTAGCTTTGAGCTGAACCCAACCTTGATCAGCATGATGTAGAAGGTGGGCTAGTTTAGAGGGTTACCTACTAAAGAGTCCCTTGCCCACCTAAAGAAGTTTTTGCGCTTTGTTAACACGATAAGAAAAAACAACGTTCCTATAGACACTATCCACCACCTGAGGCTCTTCCCATTCTCCTTAGCGGATAGGGCGCTCGAGTGGCTCACAACCCTTCCAAATGGAGTCATCACCACTTAGGACAAGTGCACACAAAAGTTTCTGCTCAATTACTTTCCTCCGTCCAAATCTAATAAATTGAAGGAGGAGACATGAACTTCTCTCAGTTTGAGCAGGAACCCCTAGGTGAAGCGCCTGGGAAAGATTTCAGGAGGTGCTTCGCAGTTGATCCAAATCTTCTACAGTGGTCTCTCCACCTTGAACCGAAGTAGCATTGATGCAGCATGTGGAGAGACGATTAGAAAGAAGCCCCCTAGCAAAGCATACGCCACTATAGAAGACATGACTTCCAACAACAACAACTATTTCCCAAGTGATAGGCATATACCACAAAGGTCAATTGGGATGTACCAAATAAATACAAGAGGTATAATGGAAAGGAAGTTGGACACCCTCACTTGACAAATTGAGTCACTAATACAACACATGTCATCTCCTCTTCCCACCTGTGAGCAATGTGGGACCATAGGCCACAGCGAAAAAGATTATCAGATAGACAACTTCTTCACCAAGGTCATAGAGGAAGCAAACTTTATCACCTAAAATCAAAACAATCCATATTCCTTTCACTATAATGCAGGTTGGAGGGAGCACCCAACTTCTCTTGGGGAGGACAACGTGAAGGTCAAGCTCGAAACATTTATAGACCTCTATCCATGCAACATCAGAACCAGGGATAGAGGCAAGAAGAAAGGAGATCAAGCATCCAAGATACAATGACTTTGTTCATGACCAAGACTGATGACAGACTTAAAGTTATGGAGTCTCAAATCTCCACCTTAGCCACCCTCATGATCCAACAAATCCAGGGCTCACCGCCACTCTAAAAGAAGAGGTAAAGGTCATCACTCTTAGGAGTGGAAAAAAGTTAAAGGAGTCTCAATAGACAAAGAAGAAGGTGGTCCCCTAAGGGATGAAACTCCCACCAAGGAAGCTATAACTGATGTCGCTAATGAAGGTAAGAAGGTAGCAACATCGAACCGGGTAAATGTTCCTTTTCCCCAAAGATTGAAAGACAAAAAGAAGGATAAGGAATTCACTAGGTTGTTAGAAATCTTTAGGAAACTGCACATAAACATTCCATTTATTGAAGCTATCACTCAAATCCCAATTATGCCAAATTTTTGAAAAATATAACGTCTAATAAAAAGAAGTTAGAGGAATTTGAGGTGGTAAACTTAACAGTATTTTGTTGTAGTACTTAAAGAAGTTACCCCATAAACTTAAAGATCCATGTTGTTTCACTATCCCCTACACCATGGGCAACTTGTTGTAAATAAATCAAATTAGTTATAACTACTTGTGGAGTTAGTTAGTAGGTTGTTGAATGAGTTAGTTAGTGGGTTGTTAGCTAACTACTTGTGAATGTGATAAATAGTGGTAAGAAATAAAAATCATATAAGTGCAGTTTAGAGATTAAATCATTTTGTTTCTATCTTTTTCCTTTCTATTTTTCTTGTGTTATAATAAGTGGTATCATAGCTTTTTTTCGATTGTGGACCTGTTGGGAAAGCTGAAAATTCGAAAATCATGGTTGATTCTAATGGAACTTTTCCTGCCAATATGTGAGTTCTTGATGGCAAGAACTTTGAACAATGGTGTATCAAGATGGGTGTCCTCTTTGGCTTCCAAAAAGTGTTAGAAATTGTAAATAATTGCATTCAAGAAGTAGAGGTGGTGTCATAGAGATGTAGAGGGCAATTTATAGGGAGTCTGACTGCAAAGCTCTCTTCTTAATCCACCAATGTTTGGATTCTACCGATTTTGAGAAGATAGCTTTAGCCAATTCAGCTAAAGAGGCTTGGGATATTTTGAACAAGTCATATGGAGGTGCTAATAAAATCAAGAAAGTGAAGCTTCAATCCTTTTGTAGACAATATGAGTTGCTATCTATGAATGATCAAGAATCAATTGAGGATTACTTCACCAGAATTCAAATGTTGGTTAATTCAATGAAGGCCTGTGGTGAGAAGTTATTAGATCAGCAAATAGTGAACAAGATTTTGAGAACTTTGACCCCCCCCCCCTCCCTAATTTGACCACATTGTGGTGACAATTGAGGAATCAAAGGATCTTCAAAGGATGCAGATGGAGGAGCTACAAAATCCTCTTAAAGCTCATGAACAAAGGTTGCTTGAGAGAATTAATATGAGAGCTGCTGCTCAATCTTTGCAAGCATAAGTCTTTTAGAGAAATGATGGTGGAGACAACAAGAATAAGAAGGGAAAATAGAAGAACAAACTGAGAGATTCTAGTGAAGGTCCAAAAGTTTCAAATTAGAATTCTGATAGTAACAACTACAAGAAGGGAGGTGATCAAAACAGAGGAGGGTAGAAGAAATTTGATAAAAGAAATATATAGTGATGCATGTCAAAAATGAGATCACTTTGCATATGAATGCTATAGCAATAAAGGAAAGCAAAAGGAGGATGAAGCTCAAATGGTACAAGGTGGTGGTGATGATTTAGATTCAGATCATGTTCTTCTCATGGTGACAACATCAGATTGTGCTAAATCTGATTTTTCGTATTTGGGCACTGGGTGTTCAAATCACATGACTGGGAATAAGAGGTGGTTTGTAAATCTTGATGAAAAAAGTTAAAAGAATGGTGAAGTTTGTTGATAATAGCATTGTTACAACTGAAGGAATGGACAAAATTCTTATTCATAGAAGAGATGGGCAACAGTCACTCGTAACAAATGTTCTTTATGTGCCACAAATGAAAACCAATCTGTTAAGCCTTGGCCAACTATTGAAGAAAGGGTATGTCATGAATATGGAGCATAATATGATGGAAGTTTATGACAACAAGAGAAAATTAATTTTGAAGGCTCCATTATCAAAGAACAAAACATTTAAAATTAGAATTCAAAGTGGTGGAAGTCATTGTTTTACAACTGCTGTAGAAGATCAAAATTGGCTTTGACATTTAAGATTTGGGCATCTAAATTTTAGGAGCCTGAGTCTACTGAAAAAGAAAGGGATGGTACATGGTTTGCCTTCTATAGAGCCACCAAAAAAGTTATGTGAAGGGTGCCTTATAAGCAAACAAACCAAAAGTTCTTTAAAGTCCAACATTCCAACAACAAAGGCATTACCAGAAGTTGTTTATTCATATGTGTGTGGACCAATGGAGTGAGTTTCACTTGGAGGTAATCACTACTTCATTTCTTTTACTTATGACTTTTCAAGGAAGTTATGGATCTATTTGATTAAAAGAAAGGGAAATGCATTTAAGGTGTTTAAAAAGTTCAAGACAATAGTGGAGAAACAATGTGGCTACTCCATCAACATCCTTAGAACATATAGTGGTGGTGAATACACTTCATATGATTTTCACTCCTATTGTGATAAGGAAGGGATAATTCATGAAGTTACTGCTCTTTATACCCCTCAACATAATGGAAAGGCTAAAAGAAGGAATAGAACCTTGATGAACATGGCTTGGTGTATGCTTAAAGATAAGAATATGCCAAAATAATTTTGGGGAGAAGCTATATTCACAGCATCTTATATACTAAATAGGAGTCCAACTAAAAGCCTAAATGATGTGACTCCTGAGGAGGTGTGGTCAAGAAGAAAAATTACAGTAAGTCACTTTCGGGTATTTGGTTCTCTTTGCTTTAAACATGCACTTGATGAAAGAAGAAAGAAGTTGGATGATAAGGGACAACCAATGATATTTCTTGTGTATGATTTAACTGGAGCATACAAACTATACAACCCTACTAGTAAAAAAGATAGTGTTGAGCAAGGATGTTGTTGTAGATGAGAGCAAAGGTTAGAGATGAGAGACTACAACTGAAAATGGTAATATAACTATACCAATTCAGCTTGATATGCAATTTGAAAATTATGCAAAAATAGTTTAGATTTAGCCATGTAGACCTCAAAGAACTAGACAACCACCTAAGAGGTTTAGAGATTATACATATATTCATAACTTTGAAATGGCTGAAGAAGTGGACATGATGCATTTGCCTCTACTGACTAAAACAAAACCAGTGCCTTTTGAGCAAGCAATCGAAAAACTTTAATGGAAGGCAGCAATGGAGAAAGAGTTGAAGGTTATACAGAAGAACCACACATGGAGCTAGTTACACTACCTCATAACAAAATGTTTATTGGAGTGAAATGGGTTTATAGAGTGAAAGTAAAACCAACTGGAGAGGTTGCAAAATACAAGACTAGGCTGGTTGCAAAAGGGTTCTTGCAAAAGGCTAGGTTGGACTACAATGAAGTGTTTGCACCTGTAGCCAGAATTGAGAATATTAGATTGGTGGTTGATGCAGCCACTTTTAGATGTTGGTCATTACATCAACTGGATGTAAAGTCATCCTTTCTAAACGGGCCACTAGAGGAGGAGGTCTATATGTGTCAACCTCCTGGATTTGAAGTGATTGGACATGAAGACAATGTGTGCATGCTGAAGAAGGCGTTATATGGGCTAAAACAAGCCCATCGGGCTTGGAATAGAATAATTGATTGCTTCCTGTTGCAGCTAAGTTTCAACAAATGTACAATAGAACGTGGAGTTTATGTGAGAGTTACTGCAGGTGACTTAATGTTTGTGAGTCTATATGTAGATGATCTACTAGTTACTAGAAGTAATACAACATATATTGATAAGTTTAAAGAAGAATAATACTAGAGTTTGAGATTGCATATTTGGATTTACTGTCCTATTTTTTTAGGAATGGAATTTGTCACTACAAGAGAAGGTATTTTCATGCATCAAAAGAGGTATGCAACTGATGTATTAAAGAGGTTTCATATGCTAGATTGCAACTCTGTACAAACACTAATTGATTGTGGTATAAAATTGGAGAAAGAAGGAAGTGGCAAGTTGATTGATGCAACCTTGTACAAATAAATTGTTGGCTCTTTAAGATTTCTATGTAATAGCCAACTCAACATAGCCTATAGAGTGGGACTGATTAGTAGGTTTGTGGATAATCCAAGACTTTCTCACTTGCTTGCAGTTAAGAGAATATCGAGATACATGAAGGGTACCTTGGATTATGGGTTGTTGTTCTCAAAACATGGAAGGAGTATTTCTGATGAAATCTATGGTTATTGTGACTCTGATCGGTGTGGTGATAAGAGTGACAAAAAAATACAATAGGGTATGTGTTTATTATGTGTGGAGCACCTATTTTATAGTGTTTTAAAAAACAGTTAATGGTGACATTGTCCTCATGTGAGACTGAATACATTGCAACCTCAATGGGAGTTTATCAAGCCTTGTGGCTTGAGAACTTGATGACAAAAATGAAGATTAAAAGAGAAGAGCCTATGAAGATGCTAATAGACAATAAGTCAGCTATAAGCGTGACTAAACATCTTATTGCTCATGGAAGAAGTAAACATATTAAGACAAGATTTCACTTTCTAAGAGATCAAATCAGTAAAGGGAAGCTAGAGTTGAAATATTGCAGTACTAATAAACAAGTGACAGATATTTAAACAAAGCCTCTTAAGGGTGACCAGTTCAAGATGACCAGAGATATGATAGGGGTGCATCCCATTACTAATCTAAATTATGGGATAGTGTTGTAAATAAATCAGATTAGTTATAATTACTTGTGGAGTTAGTTAGTGAGTTGTTGAAGGAGTTAGTTAGTGGGTTGTTTGGTAGTTAGTTAGTGGGTTGTTAGCTAATTACTTGTGAATATGATAAATAGTGGTAAGAAATAAAAATTATGTAAATGTAGTTCAGAGATTAAAGCATCTTCTTTCTATCTTTTTTCTTTCTGTTTTTCTTGTGTTCTAACACAACTCACATTTTGATAAAGCACCGTGTGACCTAGGTGCAAGCATAAATCTAATACCTTACTTTGTTTTAAGAAACTTGGCTTGCAGAAACCCCAACCCACTAATATATCTTTGTAGCTGGCCGAAAGAACCATTATCCATGATGCATAATAGAGGGTATCCTAGTAAAAGTAGGAAACCTTACTTTGGAACCCCGAGAAACCCTAAATCATACAAGGAGCCCATCAAAAAATATTGCGAGAAGTATAAATGACCACACAAGCCTAAATTAATAGCAAAAGTTTTCACGCATGGAGCAGTAGATGATACACATAATAACAAAACCAATTTTAAGATGAAGGGCCAAAAAATAAGGCACTATAAACAAGAATTCGTGAAGACCCTCTCAACCACCAAGAGGCAACCTGACTCATTTTTATTTTCGATATTTAATTTGGTTTGTTTTGTTTTCTTGTTCCTTTCTCATTCATTACTTTTGAATTATCTTTTTCTCATTTTTCTTATTTTTATTTTTGTTTTGTCAATTTAATAAATATTGCATTCTCTCTAACACTAAATTTTTGTAATAATTTATTATTTTTATATACTTATATTTATTTATACATGTGAAAGGTGAATTATTTAAGCTTATATAATGATTTTATGATATATATGATTTTAATTTCAACACCTTATTTATATCTTAATCCAATTTTGATGATACGTGGTAACTAACGATTTTTATTTTTACTATTTTAATAATATATATAATATTAGTATATTAATTATTTAATTAAACTTTAAAATTTAATTTTTTTTAATCATGATTATTTCATTTAATTTTTAAAATATAACATCTCATAAGTATTTATGTAATTATATTTAATCGCAAATAACTTATTAAATTTTTAAACACTTGTAACATTACCTCTTAAATAATAAAAATTTATTAAAAAAATATTTTAATTTAGTTATTTTTCCAGACATACCCTAATTAATCTTACTAATCACGTTCATAAGACTAAATAAACATTTTTATTAATAAAGTAGACAACTAGTTTAAGCTTTATAAACACCAATTATAAATCCAATTGAAAACTCGAAACATAAACTCAATCATGAACTAATATTTACAATTATCATTTAAACTCTCGATGAATCATGGATACGTAATGTATAAATCATATTTTTTTTTCCTTTTTCTTCTTATTTTCAAGTTACAGATAATTTTTAATCAAAAAAATGCTTTATTATTTCTCAATATCCCATTTGGTTATATAACAATAAAAATTGTTAATATTTGTAAAAGAACAAGATGGGATAAAAATAGAATAAAAAATAAAGGGCAATAATATTATCCAAAGATTCATAAAAGTTTATGATTCACATTAAAGTAATTAAAGAATAAAACATTAAAAAACCAAATACATTGAACCCAAAATCTGTAAATATTAACAAAAGCATAAAAGTAGAGGTGAATACAATGTCCCTTTTATCTTCCTTTTTAAGTAAGATAAAAATATGCTTTCCACGTTGGTAAAACATGTACTATAAATTGCAAATAGTTATATGTTCCAAGCTAAGCTCCCCAAAAAATTGAGGCTAGCTATTCAATTTGCTTTCAATTGGTTGGTTGACCAGCCTTGTGACAAATGTTCAACCTACAGACGACACTGCCAAATGAATCCTAGTCAAATAGCTAAAGTGCCAAACGAATTCAGTTCATGTTTGTACCCCAAAAAAACAAAAAATCACCTCATGGTTGTTTTCAACATTTAAGAATATATTCCCCATAGCCACACCACACCCTATGAGATGCTCTGAAGCTTCCAGCGTACCTTGCGTAAAAACCACCACATCTACTTGGTCAAGAATCGCAGAATCTTGGTGTATTCTATTTGACAAGATGTGTTGCTCTAGCTAGCTATAACACTTCAATAGTGCTACATCTTGTGCATGGCCTATATCTCATACCACAACTTTAACAAATTTTAAAACAAGTCAAATCCCGTTTACAAATCATCAGGGCAATTAGCTCGCTCTTCTTTTATTAAATAAATAAATGCATTTCATAGTATTATCTCTGGTTGGAACTGTTGTTCCTTGAGTTTCTGAACAACTTTTTCAGCTACCTCACCATACGCTCTGGAAACTACTGAATCAGGTGCGGCCAACGCTATGGGGTGCCCCTGATCACAAGCTTCTCTGATCTCCACTTCCAGTGGTATCTGGAATTATTAAATTCAAAACTTGTCAGAAATACCCAATTTGGTTTATCAGAAACCATAAGTCCATTACATCCGCGTTATTACACCATTAAGACTCGTATTCCTCTTGTCCAAAAGAGAAATTTTATAGCAACGTCAAAGAAAAGTAAGAAGTGATTAGTTGTCGCATAAAATTATAAACAGATCTATCACTAAGTAAATAACAAGTCTGTCCAACTGCTTCGTTCAATAAAGTCCCCATTAAATATCAACGAAGTTAAAATTTAAAAAGTACAATCTACATACAGATAATCAACATACCTCGCCTAAAAATTCTAATCCCATTTCGGAGGCTGTCCCATGAGTCCCTCCTTTACCAAATATGTATGAAGGTTCACCACAATGCGGACACTTAAAGCAGCTCATGTTCTCCACAATTCCCAAAATCTGTAACAGTTTAAATTCACATATGAATGGACATCAAAGGTAGGATGCATTCGCAGCTTTTAGATAAGGAGTGGTTGAAATATCAATGGTAGGCATCATGGATTTCATTCTCAGAGTCCTAATTGGCACACATAAGTGCTGAGAAAAAAAACTGAAAACAGACCATATAACCACAAATGTATATGTTTACACCAGACGTTTGATACAAGATATGCTTCTCGCCTATATTCAGACTAATTTTAGCATCATAAATAATTTACTGAAATAAGCCATTAGGATTTCTAAAAGCATAGCACTCACTCTGAATTCTGATGCCTAAACAGATTCCAATCAAATGCAATCTTCTGACTCAACAAAATTGAGATTTCAGACAACCTAATAAGGATTGAGTGCTTGTGTGCCGCTAGCACCAAAACCATGCAAATGATGGCACAGTGCTATCTTACTATATGCACACTGCAAATATTAAAGTGTTGAAAATCAACAGAAATGCATACATATGTATATTCTAATTCACAAAATCTCATAAACATGTAATAAAGCAAGTACACCAAGTATTTATCATACCGGAACATCAACTTTATTGAACATTCTTACTCCCCTCCTGGCATCCATTAATGCAACATCTTGAGGAGTTGAAACAATCAGTGCACCTACCATACAAGCAGCCATGACAATGAATAATCAAAGAAAACTAACTTTATGGAAACCAGTTAAAAAAGGTCAATATGAAGAATATTAGCAGTACTGTTATAGTATGAAATATCAAAATATCATGATACTTTGTTCAATTTTATCTTTGATTGATTTAATTAAACTTAAAAACCATTTGTTTTAAAGCTTATTATTCAATTAATATTCAATTGAAAATGTTTCAATTCTGAATTAACAGAGCATGGTAAACAGGTCTAGCCACAATCTTCATGTAAGGTTTGTTGCACATATATATATCAGGCAATGAAAACCAAAAAGACTAGATGCATAAAGCCAGACAAAGTGAAGGCTCAAGCTATTTGTCAAGGTTGTTTTTAAACTTCTCCCACAGGTTATCCCCCTAAGAGTCTCTGACTAGAACTATCTTCCCAAACTAACAATACTTAGTCATTAATATATTTTTTAGGGGGTGAACTCAATCTATCCCTAGTCAAGGGTTAGAAACTAATCCCTCGAAGTACTGAGATTCATTTAAGAGATTAATCTCTCCCAATAGGTACTCAGCTATTAACATATAGACGTGCAACATCATGTGCACGTACTAGCTACATGAAAAATATCTCTGTTTTTATTGTTATAACTAAGTATTATAAACACATAATAGACTAGTATAGACTCATACATATAAATGCATATAAATATATAAACAACCCCCATGGAAGGAACCATGTAGAATTAACTACCTGATAATTGCAGATTTTGAGACATAGCTATCTGGACATCACCAGTGCCAGGAGGCATATCCATCACTAGAATGTCAAGGTTACCCCAGTCAACTCCCCTTGTCATTTTCTCAAGAGCATTTGATACCTATGATAATCCAGCAATAGAAATTCAGATAAAAAACAATGGAAGTGGCTTTTTGCAAGAGCATGTATTCAACAAGAAATCCTCCATAGAATATCCCAATAAACAACTAAAGTTGCAGAAGACAGTTGCTGCAAGAAATAGTAAATGAAAGGGAAAAGAAAAAGAACTAAGAAAGGCAGTTATAGGCATACCATGGGACCTCTCCAGACAATTGGAGCATCCTTCTCCACAAGGAACCCTATTGACATGCATTTGATCCCATAATTTTCAATTGGAATCATTTTCTTATCTGAAAATAAACAAACAGCAAGATATTAGCATAAACAGTAATGGAAGCTGGAAGAACATTATCCACAAAACTAAGCTTAATATACAACTCATATTGCTTTGACATTATTGCCACCATTGGTGAAATGTGGAAACTAGAAAGCAAACTTTGATTGATATTGATAGCTACATCCATGTAGTTATCCAATGCCACTGAAGATGAATGTTTCCATGAAAAGAAAGAAAAGATATACCGTGAGTGACTTCAGGCCTTGTATTGATGTTCATCATGATGGGAATGCTGGGTCCATATACATCAGCATCAAGCAAACCAACCTTGAGTTGGCACTTTCTTGCAAGTGCAACAGCCAAATTAACTGCCAATTCAATTCAAAGTTCAAATGGCACTCTACTCATTCAAATCAACAACAAAATTATCTACCATTTTTAGTCCCGAAATTGTGGGGCGTCGTCATAGTCTCTGGAATTAGAAAAATGTCAAACAAATATCTACAATTAAAATTACTGTCATTTTAGTCCTGACAAGTATAACTTACTATCATTATAGTCAATAACGGAGTTAACGGCAGCGACTAACACGACTAAACGATTTCAATTTTTCAGAGATATATTTGACACTTTTCTAATTTGAGGGGCTACTATGACGACGTCTCAAAAATTCAGGGACTAAATGGGAATTGACTCAAATAATCAAACATGGAAGAGAAAGAAGGATGAGAGATGAAAGAGTTTTACCAGCAGTAGTGGACTTGCCCACACCACCTTTGCCGGAAGCGATGGCTATAGTATCCTTTACCCCATCAATGCGAAGATGCTTTGCATAGCTCCGAATGCTTCCTAACCTCTGAACACAACGATACAATAAATCACACCCAAAGCATTCAGTTAGATAAACAGATAGCCAACTCAACAGCGTTCAGATCCCTCACCCTCATCAATTGATGCTACCCGCGAACACAATTCACGCTGCGCTATAAACCCTAAAGAACAAGGTCATTTGATTCTCCATAAGGCACTTGTCATCACTGATACTCTTTCGTCAATTCGCTTTTAGTTTTCAGGGCATATTGTTTTCTCAACGGATCTTCTTTGTAACATAAGGGTGTACGTGTCACGCTTTGGTGTGAAATTTTAATATGGTCAATTTTGTGAATATCAACACCACCAATTAAAATTCGAACACATTTGAGAAAAATAATTGAATTAATTCTGCTTGTCAATATAATATATTAATTTTTATATTATTTCTAGTTAAATAATAGAATTAAATATAATATATAGGATAAGATGAATATATTTAAACTTGTTTTTAAAATATATTAGGTTTATTTTTTTATATATAATCTTATTAAAAAAATTGACCTAACTAGAATAGTGAAACAAAACGAGTAATGTACAATTTTAATTTAACGTAAAAATAAAATTAAAACATAATTAAAAGTTATTTATATTTATATTTTTGAGAGATACCCAAAAAATAATAAATAGATTTTTTTATAGATGACAAAATGCATCATTAGATTCCCAGTCCAAATTTTACATAGGCTAGTTTTTTTTAGGCGTAGCCTTATTTTTTTACATAAAAATTGTGTAAATTTTAAATAAAAAATTAAAATTAAAAAATAAAATCAAGAAAATTAGGTTTGATATTTTTAGGTGAACATTTTGGAGTTCAATCTAGTTATCGAATTAAGTCAAATTCTATTTAGGTCAATTTTTTTAAACTTAATCAAGCTATTTTTTATGCCTCTAAATATCTTGTATTATGGTATGGAAATGAAAATATCATATATATTTGATAGTTGGATCTAGCTAGTTAATTAGGTAATTACAAAAGAGAAATAAAAATAAAAAAAAAATGATAGCCTAGGCAATTCAAGACGTTGTTTTATAAATTTAAACTCTCATTAATTATTATTTTTCTACTTATAACCATATTTAACAATTAATACACCAATAATTTATCACAAATATTAAATATTAAATAAAAATATTTAAGTTCAAATAAAATAATATTTTACATTCATCGAATATTCTTTAATATGTATTGTTTATATCTGTATAAAATAATAATAATAATAACAATAAATAATAATAATATAATAATAGTAAATAATAATAAATAATAATAAAATAATAATATTAATAATAAAATAATTATAATAATATTATTATTATTATTAATAAAATTAATATAAAAAAATAATAATAGTAATAATAATAATAAATACTAAAATAATTATAAAATAAAAATAATTTTAAAATATACTTAATAAAAAATGATCAACTAAAATTTATGAATAAAATAAAAATATCTAATTCAAATTTTAAGAAACATAAGAAATATATTTAAAATTTTATCTAATTTTTTTTAATACGTAATTTTCATAGTTGAATAGTTTTTAGTTTTCTTTTTTTTCTTAGTTTTTTCCTTTTTTACAATAAAAATATGTATTAAATATGAAATTAATTATAAAATTAAAAATGATATTAAAATAATTTAATAAATAAAACAATCAATTATAAGTTGCGAATAAAATAAAAGTATCTAATTCTAGTTTTATTTTTTAAAATAAGTCAACCTAAAATTTTGAGTTAATTAATTTAAATTAATTAAATAAATTTAAATAACATAAACTTTTACATATATTTTTTTTAAGTAGTTATGATATTCCATACGATATAACAGTGGGATATATGAGAAAGGAAAGGAATTATGACAAGAGAAATTATACTGTACCCCCAATAAATTTGAAGATTTTAAAATATGATTTTTTTTTTGTTAGAAGGAGAAATAATGTCTGAAATTACACAGTAATATTATAAAATATTGTCAGTCTCATTATATTTTTAATAAGAAAATACTACTATTGAGGAGAAACTTATATAAGATATGCAACTAAAGCTCTTTTTAAGAGTTAAAGAAATTAGATAATTTGCAAGTCCATTGGCCTCTCTAAAAACATGAGGTATTTTGATTTTCCAATCCTTTGTTAGTTAATCACGAATAGTTTCCACTACTAATTTATATAGATGGTACATATTAACATCTTCAATAATAAATAGAATTTAAGTTTTTATCATGTCATTATTTTGTTATCCAATAATAAAATTAGTATATATTTTTACTTAATTTAAATATTTTTATTTTTAAATTTGAAAATTATAATTATTTTAAATAAAAATATAATTATTGTCAATAACAAAAAAGATTAAAATATTTTTAAAACAGTAATTATATTTTTTAATTAAAATAATTATAATTTTAAATGTAAACAAAAAGTATTTTAATTAATTATGAACTAAATTAAAATAAATAACTTTCTCTTACTAAATAACAAAATTGATTATGTGTAAATCTATTGGTTTAAAAAAATAACTATTTCAAAATCCCTTTATTTATTAGTGACTCTCTTATGAAAATCCATGCAGCGTCATGGCCTCAGGGGTTTATACTGCAGACTGTAGTGTAGAGAAGGAAGGAATAGTTTCATAAAATATTTCTATTTTTCTAGAGTTCATTTTAAATTTAAAAAAAAAAAAAAAGAATTTGGAGGTTAATGTAAATAAAAAGTTGACAGGACATGATAGTAGTAATTAAAGCTCGAGAGATTAAATTTGTATATAAAAAATTATTTAGAAACTGAAAGCACACATTAAGCATAACAAGGAAAGCACGGATACAACTAAGTCAAATTAAATTAAAAATATATATCTTACAGTACAAGGCTAAAAAATGAATAAGGAAAATAAACATCAATTAAGATACTTGTACAAAAGCGTAAAGGAAATATTAGGATCATGTTTAAGGCATTACAATACCATTATTTGATTTTTTGAGTGATAAATTTAAGTAGTGATTATTATTACAAGTGGCATACAGAAATAGATTCGGACCAACTATAAAATTTTTGAAACCCGAATTAATAATTGGTTAGATTAATTGAGTTTTACCCAAAATGACTCGAACTAATTATGAAATTTTAAGTCGAGTTGGGTGATTTGATGATCAAAATCTACCAACCGGAGAATAATCAACACTAAATTCAATAAAAACAATGAACACACTAGTCCCTTCATGCATGCAATTAGTTACTTCCCAAGCATGCACTTATTCTCTTTCAAAAAATTCTTATTTCGTTTGCTTGAAAAGAAATAAAGAAGAATATATAATTATAGGAAAAGATACAGTCCATAGTTTCAGCATATTAAAATATATAGAAACTCATTAATGGAATAATTTTTTAGAAAATGATTGATAGCAATGTAATCCATTATTGCAGCTGTGCAATAGCAATGTGTTGAGCAGTCGGCATAGCCATGAACCAAAACCTATAGAGTTATATTATACACATAATCGTTATTATTTTTTAATTATTTAAATTTAATTTATACATTTTCATATTATTTTTTGTTTCATCATTTAATAATATAATAACACAATAATTAAAAATTAAACTTATTCATTCATATAAGAAACATTAATTTTCACAAATGAAAGTTATTTTCAACGAATTAAAATTATTTTTCAGCTGCATTTGCTAGCAAACAAATCAAAGGCCGTTGGTTTCAACGGTCACTAGATGAAGCGAAGAGGGACCTACTCGTAATTCCGCGCCTTATTTTTCTTCAATCTTCAATGTCTTTACTATTTTTTTTATTGATTAATAATTTACTTTATTCCTTTTTTGGAAGGAAAAAAAGATAGACAAATTCTATGCCATCTTTGATCAGAAATTGCCTCTGTATCTCAATCCTCTCTCTTTCTCCCTCGCAAGCTGCAGAACAGAACAGGTACCGCATTTTCCAACATTAAATGGGAAAAATAAATCACGCAATTTTTCTGAATTATCCATGACCTTTTTAATTTATTTATTTATTGAAATTTGTGTCCCTTGAATTTATTTGATTTAATTCTGATAACTAAACTTGCAGTTGGGTTGGTTTCGATTCACTTTCTGTTTATGTTTATGGTTACTCGACAATTATTTGTATATTGAATGAGGGAGTGCGTATTTCGTTTTCATCAATTACTCTTGCAAAAAGAAAATCCGTTCTTATTTATTAATTTCTTTTGTCGTTATCTAAGGAGTTGAGGATTCATTTATGGCTTTGCTCAATTTGTTTGATGTTGGTTGTGGTTAAAATGGCGCGTCAATTAAATGCAATCTACCACCGAAACCAAAAATAAATAAATAAATAAATGCAATGCATTTAGCTTGAGTTTTAATTTTAATAATTTGATTCTAATGGTAGTTGTTTTGTTGCCTGTTTGAAGCCTTCTAGCCTTAGCTCATCATCTGTCTTGGTGATGCAATTTTGGGCTTTGAGTTGGGTGGCTGTGATTTGATTGATGAGTTTCCCTTTCATGTCATGAGGCTTGTGGATTTGTAGAGCAGTTGTGGTGGAAATGGTATCAGGTGGAAAGGGGACTTCATCTGTCAAACCAAAGAGGATGAAGGGGTTCATTTCCCTTCTTACATCTGCAGCTTGTGAGTGGTTGTTGATATTTCTGCTGCTACTCGATGCCTTGCTATCATATTTGCTCACCAGGTTCGCAAGTTATTGCCAATTGCAATTGCCTTGCTTGTTGTGTTCTAGGCTTGATAACTTCTTTGGCCGTGAGAAGCCAGAGTTCTATGAGAACCTATTTTGTAGCAATCACAAATCAGAACTATCGTCTCAGGTTTTGTGTCATATTCATGGCAAGCTAGCGGATGGTAATAAGATGTGTGATGATTGTCTTCTATCAGTCGCTGCAAAGACCAAGTGCAATTCAAAAACTCAAAGATTGTTGGTGGGTAAATTTGGGCTGGTTCTTGGTGGTTCTGGTTTTCAAAGTCCAACACTTAGCAAGGATTTGTTTGTTGGCTCTAAGGGCGCAAGACTATGTACAAGACAATGTACTTGTTGTGGTAAGCTTTGGAAGTCAGAACATAACTCTCCTAGATCTATCCAACTAAAATCATCTGGGAGAGCTGTTCTTAAGCCGTATATTCCTTTGCCATGTGCACCAAGGCAAAGCCGTTTAAATCACCGGGATACCTTGAATAAAATGAGGGATAAGTTTTCTGGATCAGAGGTAAAAAGTAGTTTTAAGCCATTGTCTCATGTTGGGTACAGTGAGCTGAGACTTGGTTCTGATTCTGAAACTGAATTTCCATTTTCTGATGATGATGATAGTAGTGTGTTTCATGAGGACATTGAAGCAAACAATGACCCTATGGCACAAATTACATTAGCACCTCCCACAAAATGTATTCCGAGTGATTCGAGTCCAGAAAACACAAGTGGTAGTTCTGCCAAACCCATGCCTTTGATTTTGGATCAACTTATGGAGCCTAATGTCAGCAATCATCAAGATGTGAATGCCAATTGTGCACAACAAATTAATTTGCAGCAAGCAAATAAAAAGTCATTGAGTTATGACCTGCCTGAGTTTATTTCACCAGATAAGGCTTCACCATCACTTGCTGTAGTGAATGTTTCTAATAGAGAATCAGAATCAGAAGACAGCAAGATTAGTGGTTCTTCTCGGGATTCTCTTCCTGTTGCTCCCCTACACAAGGCTATGATTTTGAATGACACACATGCACATGCTAGAGCATCATCAGAAAAATGTAACATTTCTCTCTCCCTGAATTTCCATTTTTGTTCAAAATAGTTGTTCAACATTTTCTTTATGAAATATTTCCAGCTGCAGTTGTTTCACAAGCAAGTGATACTGGAACGGTATCTGAAAAGAATGGGAAAAAATTAGAGAAGATTGGTACAGGGGAAAAAGCATCTACCGAGACTGATCCGGTGGTATGTGATTCTGCTCCTATAAATCCTAGACAAGAGAACTCAAGTAACATGAATAAGTCCTCTGCGGCCACCAAGAAAAGAGAGGAAACTGGTTTTGTTATAGAACAACCAACCACTGAGGAAGTTGATAAAGTCAAGGAAGAACTAGAGCAATCACCATCAGACAATGTTGTTCCAATAAATCGTGTTCAATCACCTGAGACACCTGGTGAAGCTTCTAGTTCAAATGGAGTTAAAGTACTTCAAAAGTCACCCTCGGTGGAGTCTGGTCTGGAATCTGCGGATGGAAGCAATGCTGAAATTGAAGGAGAGTCTAATGTTGATAGATTGAGGCGACAAAATGAGTATTACAAGAAATGCATGGATTCTTTACAGAAGGAACTGGAGGAAGAAAGAAACGCTTCTGCTGTCGCTACAAATGAAGCGATGTCTATGATTACACGGTTACAGGAGGAGAAGGCAACACTGCAGATGGAGGCTCTTCAAGATTTGAGAATGATGGAAGAGCAAGCAGAATATGATAATGAGGAATTGGAGAAAGTTAGTGATCTACTCGCAGAAAAGGAAAAAGAGATACAAGATTTGGAAGCCGAGCTGGAATTTTATAGATCAAACGTGACAGGTGATGTCCATTACCTGCGTAAGGAAAGTTTTGATTTGAAAGGAAAAAAGGTCATAGCACAAAATACTGGTTTGCATAACATCAAAATAAGCAAATTTTCCAATTCAAAGAATGCCGCAGCATCCAGAGTTGGTGATGATGCTGTGATTTTAGAATTTGAAGAGGAAAAGGAGTACATTTCTCAATGTTTGAAAAACTTGGAAAAGAAGGTTCATAAAATTTCTTCGCATACACCTAAAGCTAGACCTGAGAAGCTTGAAGTCAGTAAATCGAATCAACGAAGAGCTTCTAATGGTGAAGGGCCTCGATTAGATGGTCACGAAGAGACTGATTTGTCCACACAGAAAAGCATCAATATGTTGAATGGAATTCATATTGGTAAGGATGGATCAGCTACTACGGATGGTGCTGATTGTTCTCAAAGTGCAGAAAACAATCATTCCACATTTATTGGACTAGAAGTTTCCACGCCTAGAGGCGAAGTTGACTTGGTTGCTCTAGAAAATGAAATATCAGACCTTAATGACAGGTTGGAAGCCCTTGAATTTGATCATGATCTTCTTGACCACCTAACAAATTCCCTTCAAAATGGCAATGATGGAAAACAATTTATTAAAGACATAGCTCATCGATTGCATGAGCTACGGAAAATTGCACTAAGACGATGAAATGGTAAGCATATAATAGTAAGTGTTTTTAGTTCTTGCTTTATTTTTAGGCAAAAATAAACTTTCATAAGATATATTACAAAAGAATGTCTACACTCGTATCAATGCAGACGATATGAATCCACACAGAATCTTCTTAATTTGCTTTGACAATTATATGCTTTTTCTCTTTCAAAGCAGACATAAAGAATGGTGGACATGCTTTTTGGCCAGGCACGAGGTTGTTCAATGATTACGGAAGTTAATGAACAGATTTTACAAATTTTGTAAGTCTCGTTTACATGTTAGACTATGATTCAAATGTTGATCTTGCTTTAAAATCTAATGACAAGATCAAGTTTATAATGTCCGACATAATCTGTACAGGGTTGTATCTTAAGTTGTGCTAGGTCCTCCTTAAACTGGATCCTATAGTTTTCAAGCCCTAACTCCTTAATGTGTTAGTAGATTAACTTGTCTTTTTGTACCCATTTTATTTTGCTGGTGCATGATTTGGCATTGATGACTTACGCATATGGTATAATCTTGTATTTGGTATCATTTGTAGGCATTGTCTGTTACTGATGCAAAGCATATGTTTCATATATAACTACAAAGCCTTATTTTTCTAAATCAGAATATTTTGTTAAAGATTAAATGGTCAATTTTATTTCATCTCGGGTCATTTTTTAACCTTTTAAAAATAAAACAAAACAAAAACTAATTTAATATGAAGATATGTGGACATTAACAATGACCATTTAAAATGTAAAATCAATAAAAAAAATTTAACACATTTTTTATTTATAATATTTTTTATTTAACCTTCACTAATTATATATCTTTAGCAATATTTGGGACATATGCATCTATAGCTAATTAACATAAACTCAAATTTAATTATGGTAAATTATACACGTACAATATACCTATTATTAAAAATCTAATGTTCATCTAATGTTCATCAAGAAACTAATTTGTAAATATTAAAATAAAATACAAGAAAGATATTAAATCTGTTTTGAAATATTTTTAATTTTTTTTAAAACTTGATCAAAAAAACCTTTTTGTATACCCTTAAAAAATATCTTTTTGTAAATGTATAATCAACAAACAAAGTTTTCATAAGTGAAAGACAATGTTTTGTCTTAGGGGATACGATGATGAAAGAATTTTTTTTTTCATAACTTTTTTTTTAAAAAAAATGTTATTCACAACTAATTCTTCCTTTAGTTAGTATAAACATATAATTGGAAAAAAAATCCAAATGTTTATCTTAAATAACCTAACCTTTTAGGGTTATCTCTAATAATTTACTACCCATCAAAATTTTCATTACAACAAATAATCATTAAAATTTTGATTTTAATAAAAAAAAATCTAATTTTTTCATCATTGTAATATGACATATTATATTTTGGGTCCTTATTAGTAAGATTAATTTATTAAGCAATAAATTGTCTAATAAAATTTCATGTTAACAACTCATTTGGTAATTATGTCACATCACTCCACCAACATATAACACGTCACTTCAATCATTTTTGTTTTAGTCTCTCTAAATATATATAATTTTTATTTTAATCCTTGATTCTTGTCACTTACAAGATTTTTTTATTTTTGTTCATCTAAATATATCCTATTTTTATTTTAGTCTTTGACTCCCTAACTCTCTTAATCTTTCCACTTTTCAATAATCATGATAGTTATCATGGACTTCCTCTCTTATGAATGATACACTTCATATCCTTAATCTATATACACATGTATATGTCCTCCCTTTCTTCCTCAAAAACTTGGAAGATATTTTTTACTTTCCCACTCCTAACATACCTGTCAATTATTGAGTTTCAAGATATTAAATTTATGACAACCATTTGATTGATGCTAACTTAGTGGAGTTCACACAATTGCATTTAGAGTGGATGTCAATTAATGCATGCAATGTCCACTATGGTATTGTTCATGTCCAAGTGTAATTTGTGAGTGTGTGCATGTATGGTATTTCCAACACCCAAAGAAAATACTATTATGTAAGGGATAGTGAGTAAGTAGAGAGGAACGTGATGAAAATGATGTGATTAATATCTTCAATCAAATGTCCACTTTAACTATGGTAAATATGAAGGATGTACATGTCTCAGTGAGATCATTATATTTTGTGGTATGTCTAAGGTTGTCTATGCTACATGTAGTTATGGAGGATGTCCATGCCATGTTGGGTTTGTGTGGAGGGTTAGTGGGAAAAAAAGTGGTGTAAGTTTTGGTAAAGAAAGGTTTGGAAGTTGAGCAAATTGTATTGGGATACTCGTGCATACAAAAAGTTGGAAAGCAAAAGTGTAAGAAAAGAAAAAAAAAAAAAGAAATTAGGGTTTAAAATAAAAATTGAGTATATTTAAATGGACTAAAACAAAAAACTATATAAGCAAAGAGAATGAGTAACTAAAATAAAAAAAATATGTATTTATAAGAACTAAAGCAAAAATTGTATGAAGTAATGTGTCATGTTAACAACTATATAGTCAAATAGGTTATTAAGGTGGAGTTTTATGATAAATTAATGATGTGATAAGTTAATGAAATAATTCTAATGATAAGGACTAAAATCATAACATATCTAATAAGAGAGATGACAATATTAAAAAAAATATAAAAATATAAGAAAAAATAGATATATTACTAGAAATAAAAGTATATTTAAACTAAAAATAAAAATATAACTTAAACTAAACATTGCCTATAAAAAATACGAAGATAAGTGGAAGCAACATATATGGAAAAGGAAAAAGATTTCTTTTGACATTTAGCCTAAAATCCTATGCTATATTGTATGTGATTTCTTGTAAGAAGTAAGGATAATTTTTTTATCTATTTTTTACACACAAAATTATAATTATTTGAAAAAAGTGACTGAATAAGGCTACATATTAGAGTGACCACTTAATGGATGATTCTTGTATACAGTAATATAAAATCTATCCAATCATCGTCATGTGTCATCATTTTATGTGGTGTGAGTCTATTTTATATATATATATATACTTCCTTTTTTTATTCTTTCTCACATTTTGACCGTGCAAAATACGAGGTATTGTCGCTAGTTTATATAAAATTTGTCCAAAAGCATGTAGATGTGGTTGGTTGTGATTGTTTGAGCAATTATTTCAAAAAATTTGACACGCAACTCATCATGAATAGTTTTTATTTATAAAAAAAATATATTTATTCATTAAAATACTTAAAATTACTTTTACATTTTTCATCATTCAGAATGTAAAACTCCAATACACACTTCACAAACATGAACATGTAATCATCTACGTTTTGAACTAGTTTTTAGATTGACTTGAGCATGTTCATTTCTAATACAATATGAGAATCAATTAAGTTTTAAATTTGATCTATTCGTAAATATATATTTTTACAAACTTCTTTGTTCGAATATTTAATTTTAGAAACACACGTGATAATTGAATTTGAACGTGCAAACATTTGTTGACTTTAATTTGATTTTGACGAGGGGAGGAGAGTAAGTTACTTTCATTGAGCTTGAGTTTTATTTTTTTTTCAAAAGTAAAGTTTGTTTGGATATAAAATTCTTCCATTTATTTTTTTAATACAGAGAGGAGAATGATCAATATATTCTAATAATAACTTTAAAATATTTTTTTTTTTACTCTAACAATTAAATTTAAATTACTAGTTAGAAACCATTATATTAGAAAAAAAAATGAAGAGAAAACGAGGATCATGCCCAAAGGAGAAGTAAAAAAAATAAACACAGTCAAACAAGAGGCTGCATCTATTTTGATCAAAGGGTCATCATTTAATCTTCCGAGCTCTCGCAATAAAACAGTTTTCTCTCCTCTCTCTGTTCAAACTATATTTTTTATTTTGTATAATTATTAAAATTAGTTGAATGATTTAATTCGTAGTGAATATTAAATCATAAAACTGAAATTACACAAATTTGTAAAAATATATTTTTAATTCTTAAGTTTCTTAAGAAGGTAGTTATTTACATAAAGTAGGGTTAATACCTAAGTATATAATTTACTTAAAATTATAACAAAAATTTAAATGTGGGCAAGTTGCACCCATATTTAAAAATTTTAATTTTTCATTCCCACATCTGTTAAATCCATTCTCAAACCCGTATTGACTTTAATAGAAATAGAGATGGGGATAATCAAACTGGGCTTTAACATACTCTGTTGTCATTTTTAATTGGGCACGGGGAGTGTGTTAAAAATATCATGTATATATTTATATATTGATGAGAAACATAACCACAATATATTCTATAAGAGACTTGAATCATGATTACTTATTCAACTAATTTTTAACGTTGAGTGAAGATATTAATTCATTTATAATGTTATGCTCAAAATTAACTTCTTATTGAAAAAATAAGATGACAATATTGAAATGATAGAAATTTAACCAAACAAAATACAAGAACATTATTATTTGTATATAAAATATAAGAGATTACAATTAATTATAATCTTAGGATTATAAAGTGAGAGTTACAGAAAATGAAAAAATAACTAAAGAAAGAAAATAAACACAGATAATTAATTATAAATAATGACAAGAATTATATTAAATGTTTAATTACGTTAATTAAGTTATTCAAACTCTTGACCGCTTTGTTGAAATTCTAAAACTGCATTAGGAAATATTTATGTTAAAAAATTAAACTATCAACTCATTAACAATTTTTATAAAAATATCTTATTTATCCAAGGCCTCGCATATAGTCGTCTAAGGCAATGAGTGTGGAGGCTGATAGTGAAATGCAAGGCACCGCACTTAGCGTGCATTGTGGAAGTGGAGACCCTCTTTGCCACTACACTTTGCCGCTGTTCCTTTCCTTTTTCAATTAATTTCCCCCTATACTTTACAACTTCCTCTTTATCCCTCTCAACCCCCCCTTCCATTTTTAGACCAGATCAAGTTCCCTTCTCAAATAGTATTTTATATATATAAATAAAGACTGTTAATTGGTATCCTTATATACTAATTGATAAATTTAAAACTGAAATTTACATTTAGCTTTTCCTAAATAATACACACACTTTCTAATTTTTAAATAAATATTCATCTTTTTTCTAAATAATATTAAAAAAAATATAATGTTTTATTAAAGAAAATAAGAAATATGAATTTCACTGAAAATATATAAAAAAGGTGAATGTTTATTTTAAAATCAAAGGAAGTATAAGTGTTACTTAAAAAAAATTAAGTAAAAAGTGAGTACAGTTTTTCTAATTAAAATAGGAGGTATGAGATGAGTGAGGAAATGTCAAAATATGTTATTTAAAAGCCGGGAGTATCTTTCTATATATAGTAAAAACTATATAGACAAAATTGTACATACAAAGGGTATCATAATATATGTATAGCAGGTGGGGGGCTAAAGGAACCACGTAATTGAGTGAAGGAACGAACCTGCCAAATGGAAGCTGAAACTCCAGCTTGGTTGCTTCTTCTTTTGTTTGCAACGGTACTTTGGTTCTTAGCCACAACATCACTGTCCAAATCCAAATCCCTACCACCCTCTCCTCCTTCTTCCACCACCATTCCCAAAGCATACCCAATCATTGGTTCAGTCTTCTCCATCGCAGCCAACAATCGCCGCCGCATCCACTGGATCTCCAATATCCTCCACGCCTCGCCGTCCTCCACCTTCGTCCTCCATCGCGCGTTCGGGTCCCGCCAGGTGTTCACGGCGAACCCCGCCGTGGTCCAGCACATTCTCAAGAGCAGCTTCCCGGCGTACCCCAAGGGCCCCACCCTGAGCCGCGCGCTCGGCGACTTCCTCGGCAGCGGGATCTTCAACTCCGACGGCGCCAACTGGAAGCTCCAGCGCCAAATCTCCAGCCATGAGTTCAACACCCGCGCCCTCCGCAAGTTCGTCGAAACCGTAGTTGACGCGGAGCTCTCGGCCCGCCTCGTCCCCCTCCTGGCCGCCGCCGCAGGCAACGGAACCACCATCCCGGACTTCCAAGACATCCTCCAACGGTTCACCTTCGACAACATCTGCAAAATCGCGTTTGGCTTCGACCCCGAGTACCTCCTCCCCTCCCTCCCGGAAACCGCTTTCGCCAAAGCCTTCGACGACGCAACGCGAATTAGCAGCGAGAGGTTTAACGCCGCGTTCCCTCTCTTCTGGAAAACCCTAAGCTTCTTGAACTTATCCTCCGAGAAGCGTCTAAAGGAAGCAATCTCCGAGGTGAGGGGCTTGGCTCGGAGAATCATCAGAGAAAAGAAAAAGGAGCTTCGAGAAAAAGAAACTCTGGACTCCGTGGATCTTTTGTCACGCTTTTTATGCTCTGGCCACTCGGATGAAGAGTTTGTTATGGATATCATCATAAGCTTTATCCTTGCGGGAAGGGACACTACCTCCGCGGCGCTCACGTGGTTCTTCTGGCTCCTCTCTAACCACCCGCGCGTGGAGGACGAGGTTGTTAAGGAGGTTACGGAGAAAGACGTGGTTTACACGCGCGTGTATGACGAAGTGAAGGACATGGTTTACACGCACGCTGCTTTGTGTGAGAGCATGAGGTTATACCCGCCCGTGCCTGTGGATACTAAAGAGGCCGCAAGCGACGACGTTTTACCTGATGGGACTTTGGTGAAGAGGGGATGGAGGGTGGCGTATCATGTTTACGCAATGGGGAGGTCTGAGAAAATTTGGGGGCCCGATTGGGCCGAGTTTCGGCCCGAGAGATGGCTCAGTTGGGACGAGGTGGAAGGGAAGTGGAGGTTCGAGGGTGTCGATGCTTTTACTTATCCAGTGTTCCAGGCCGGGCCCAGGGTGTGTTTGGGTCGCGAAATGGCTTTCTTGCAGATGAAAAGAGTTGTGGCCGGGGTTATGCGCCAGTTTAGGGTGGTGTCCAAGGTGGCGGAACCAGAGTTCGGTGGCTACCTCACTTCTTTCATGATAGGTGGCTTCCCCGTGGGGATTCAGAACCGCAGCACCCACCCAGATATTCCTACTTTCCAGTGACAGTGCTTGTTGTTTAAGATTATTATTTTTAACGTTCGGTATATGATGGTCCGCTCAGAATGGGACTAACTACCAATGCTTCTAGTTAGTACTACCACAATATATGTATAATGTGTTTTATTATATGCTTGAGATCGATTGTATGTAAAATAATTTCTACTTTGTCACTTGTATAAATTTGGAAAAGATTAATATTTTGGATTTTGAAAAGATTTTATGAATATTTAAATAAATTATAAAATATATAAGTTAATCTAATATTAAATGTTACGTTTTCTATACTTAACTTATAATGTAGTTTAAAATATAAAATCAAATTATAAGTTTAAGATATATAATTTTATAATTTCTCAAAGAATAAATATATAATAGAGATTCTCATGCTCAACTCACTTAAATTATTTTTTTCACCAAATATATATACAATATATAATAGAGATAATAAATTTCTATTTTATACAAATATTTAATACGTATTAATGTGATTAATTATTGAATAAACTCAGACAACAAATCTAAACACACAACCATTCGTACTTATCTTGGTCATTTGGAGCAAATCATGTAGGGAATTTTGCAAAAACAGTATATATATAATAATAATAATAAATCTCCAATTTATACAAGCTAAGGTGTACTTTAACCATGAAGAGGCTAGCGAGATTCTCTTTTTGCACCTTGCGAAGGTTAGTCACAAAAAAGTTACTACAACTTATATAGACGTGATCAACTCACAGAGCCTGTCTGCTCCCCGACCAGAAAGTCTTACAACTAACTTTAACTGTGTTTACTGCAAAAAAAGCTGGATGCAAACGCATTACGGTCGGAGTGGTGATGCTATGATCCAACGCTAAGTGTTTCACCAAATTACGCTCACCTTATAGTGCAAAAAAATCATGACAACCCTGTATCTTAAAGCCAAAATTGGGCCCTCTGTATGTCTCAAATGCATTACCAAATAATAAGAGAAATATTAAGGAGACTCCCTCACATAATACTTTGATTATTAACTGAAATTTATTTAAAACTATTACCTATAAATTTTAATAGAAACTACGTAAATCTAAGGGTGTGCCCTAAAACAAAAATTTAATCATAACTTGATGCTATACGTATGTACTTAATTAAGTGTTGTTATTATTTATTTTTCAGAAATAATCTCGGTCGGATACTAAATTTAGTTACCTCTTCTAAGTTCTAACCGACAGGGGAAGGGGAATTAGGGGAGAATGAAAGAAACAACATGCATGAACGTATATCAAATTAGTATTTCTTAAACGCGGTGATCGGAGTTAAAGCACATGCTATGCATGCAAGAGCATTTAAAATCTTGCAGCGATAAAAATCATGGGAAAAAAATATAGAAAGAAGAAGAAGAAAAGTGCACTGAGAAACAACAAATCCTATATATCATGATGAATTGATCATCCTCTTATGTTCGCGAACTCTCCTTTGTCTATAACTGGTTAACAAATTAAGCATAAGCAGTGCCGCCAACAAATTAACAAAGCAAAGTTGCTTGCTTCTAAGCATGTTTTCATGATGGTGTTAGTGCATGTGAGACCCCCCAGGCCTAACATCAGCTTTATTCAACAAATAGAAGTTCTGTTATGTTGTATTAATTACAACGATGGACGGTGTAGCACTTGTCTAATCGATCATCAGTAATGAGACAGGAGTGAGAGAAAGTCAAAATTTAATCTATCAACACTGTTGCTCATTCACACCACTAAATGGCTGCGTGTGAGTGGAGACATCTTCGACTGCCACAAAAACACGTGATCAAATATACATGCATCTTCTGTCCTGTCACCAACAAAAGCAACTAGGCAAGGAAGGTATTCGGTTCATTTTGGTTTTAAAGGAAGAAATAAATAACGTTCTGAATTTCTTTTTTCAAACTCGATTTTGTAAATATTATTATCGATAATTAAAGATAATATTGTATAACATTATTTATCATAAATCTATATTTGTATGTTGAAAAATATTTATTTATAACAAATTTTAATTATAATACAATTTATATATTTAAAAATATTTATTTATTATATAAAATAAATATTTCTTTTTGTATAATCCACAAATTAAAATACTAGTTGAATATAAATATCAAATTTTTTACACATATTAAAGTCATTTAAAAATTAAACACATGAAAACGATTGAATTTACGAGAAATTCACAGAAATCCGCAGTGGCTCTCTAAATTCCAAAATAAACCTCATCTAATTAATTGCCAAATTGTACATCATTTCCTCAAGGAACTCAAACTCTATCCGTAGAGTAAATAAGGACGTATAACAATCAATTCAACAATAAACTCTCCGGGTTGACATTGCTATCTGGTGAGAAATTAAACACCTAGGAATCCCAATATATATATATACGTGCAACACTTTGTACTACGTATCTCAAATTTCGTAATCACTCAGTTAAAAGAGAGAAAATTGAAGGAAGAGCAATAACTGAGAAAGCAAAATGGCAAGTGTACTATGTCAAGGTAATTAATTAATCACATGTATATGCAGCCTATATTTAGCTTAAGGCGCAACCTATGTATAAAATTATGATTCTAATTATTACTTATTGCTTAATATTAATTTGGTGCAGGTACGTGGCCTGAGGTTGTGGGAACAAATGGGGAGTAGCAGCGGCGAAGATGGAGAGAGAGAGTGAGAATGTTGATGCAAGATTGGTGACAGATCGAAGGTGACAATGGACTTTTGGTTCACTTGAGTTTTTATTTTGGTAAATATGTACGAAATATTTATGTGACTAGTTTTTGCCAAACAGTGTATCTAAGTTTGGGTCGATAAAAATGGTCGTGATCACTCAAATGCCAAGATAAGCTAGATAAGTTCCTTGTAGTTGTATGTATCCAATACTTCTTACTCTTAAATAATAAGGCATCAAGCTAATAATAATAGTTGCTTCAGTTGCTATATATATGTGTTTTTAACCTTTACCATATGACTTTAGACTATTTTGATGTAAAAATATCTTGTGCATGTAATAATTTATAAGATTTTTTTATTAAAATTTTTATAATTAAGTTTTAATAATTTGGATTCTAATAAATTTATATGTTAAAAATTTATAAAATTTAAAAAGAATTTACAAATTTAAAAGTACATCATAGATCTTTAAGAAAATATTTAAAATCACAAGAATTGTTATACAATTTTATCTTTTCTTTTGTTATTTTTGTTGTTGTGAATTACTCATTTGAATTACTAATATAAAATATGTAAAAATAACTATCAACAATATAAAATATGTAAAAATAACTATCAACAATCAAAAAATTAATTTCAAAAGAATACTTACTATATTAATCAAGTAATATGTTTACAAATATTTATAAATAATATTATTTTTAAATAAAATTTTTATATTTAATTTTATAATTTTTTTAACAATATATTGAAAAGATAAGAAAAAACAAAAAAAAAGCATGAGATAAAAATAACAAAAAAAAGACATAAAAAAAATGGTGATTAAGGAATTGTATTAAAAAAATAAAACAAGACAAATGTGAATCAATTCAAAATATACTACTTATAAAATAAAGATTATTTGAATGTATTTTGACTTAACATAGAAAATTTTATATATTTTTAAATATTAAAAAAATTAAGTTATAAAAATTTTTGATTAAATACCACTAAATTGTATATCATTTTTAAAAAATTAATGTTGATAGAACATGACAAGACTTATTTATATTATTTAAAAACTTTAATTAAATATTAAATTATTTTATATAAAAAAACTTTTAAAATCTTAATTGCATATGTAAGGTGTTTGTAGCTTATTTAATTAGTTCTCAACTTGTTGGAAGAAACAAATGTGTAATTAATGACAAAAATTTAGATAATTTGTTCGAGTTATTAAGTTTTAGTAAACCTGCACTCTTCTTGCATGGTTGAGTAAAGCTTAAATATATATATATATATATATATATATATATATATTCTCAAGAAATTAGTACAATTTTAATTTATTTTAATGTAAACGAGTACTATTAGTGGTAAATTATTATAATCAGATTTCTTAAGAATAATTTTCTTCCTTTTGTAACTTCTAAAGTAGCCGATAATTGATATTAATAAAACATCGTATTCTTATTAGGACTTTATTATTGAAATGATATTTTAAATTTGACTTTAAAGCTTACTTTTTAGTCTTTATTTTATATTCTGAAATTTTTAAGTCGATAATAGAATTCAAAATGAATAATCAATAATATTATTAGTTAAGCAAAGAGAAAAAGTTAACCTTGAAAAGTTTGTTTTCATTAAAATAGATTAAAGCATTGTATATATTAATCTTTTAAGAGAGTATATATAGTTTTCTAATAAAAGAAAATGGTAGTATAATGTTAACATCTCCGAGAGAAGTACAATTCATTCTTTAGATCTTTATATCGTATATTTTTTGTTTTAAAAATATCAAATTAGTTTATTTTTATTCTTCTTGTGGTCTCTTTTCTGGGTTAGCTTAAGTCATTATCAACTGAGTCCGGATTGGTTAAGTTTAGTTTAAGAATATAATTTTTTATCAATTTTATTAAAAAATTAAAATAAAAAATTGTTTTTAAAAAATTAATTTAATCATTCTTGAACAAACATGAACTAAATCCACGAGCCGATGATGAAATGCACGTGTTTCTCCGTTTAGAATAACCATTATTTCCGATCCATTATTCATTAACTCAGTTATCTAGCATTGTGTGTTATATCATGTAATTAAGACATTAGTTTGATTCTTTTTTCTTTTATTTAGAAAAATCTGTTTTAATATTCTATATAGAGGGCGATGCCATCAATAATGAACAGCTCAAGGTATGTTCACTAAAATTTGCCATCAATAATCAATAAATAAATAGAAATTACAAGATTATTTGTATGAGAGATAATTAAGAGTGTAATAGTTATACACATACGGAGATGATGCTTGAATGGTTGGTCCAGTGAGAAGGACGTCAACAAATGCGATATTGTAAAACCATCGATAGAGAGACAAAGTAGAAAAGCGACAAAACAGATAATTTGGGAGACACAACTAACGAATCACAAAAATTAACAAAATATAAAACTTATTTTACACGGAAATCATTGTGGTACGTGACCAAAACTGTTTCGTACTACTAAGTATTTATCATATGCGACAACTGTGAAATATGCCAAACTGTTAGGTCCTATCTCTTGTCCGTTTTACCACAAGTGTTAAATGTGTGAAACAATAATAGAAGTTTGCACTTAATTAGGGTGTTGATAAACGTCTACCTCAAAATGGAGTACACTGGGTGGAAACATATATAAGAAAAATAAAATGGATGTAATAAATAATATAATAAAAAATAAAATAAAAATAAATATATATTATAATTTTTTATTAGTATCAAAATGAATCATCATTCACCAGGTAATTCGACTTATTGCATGTTATTAGTGATATGGGTTTAAAAAAAAAAGAGATTAATTTTTATGTCCTGTTATTGTAGAAAAAATATATTAACTTATTATAAAATATATTATGTATAAATTTTAAGATAGTTATTACAAAATTAATAAATTTACAATAAATAATAATATGTGACTAAATAATTATATAAAAATTATTGTCAGTGTATTTAAATTATTTTAAAAAAATAGTTCACAAACATTTTGTGTATTTTTTGAACTTAACTCACCGAAAGATGATATTCGTTCCGTTAGATTTTCCATGCTTTCCGTATTATTTAATATATATATATTTTAAAAGGTAATTACTATAATGCGCATACTATTAAAGTCAAATATAATATATCATAATGAACTTATTTTTGGCATTTTCGTCTTGTTTTACTTTTACCCCTAGTATATTTGCTATGTATAAGTGAAACAGAAATTAAATAAATTATTTTATTTAATGTCACAATTTTCAGAAAAATTGAAATATATAATTATATAATTCCATTTCAAATTCGTGTATAACTTTTATTAAATTTACGTACTTTTTTTGGGGTAAATTAATAAAAATGAATAAAAAAATTTCTCTTAACTCTAATTGAAGTTTAAAAGAAAAATTTATAATTTCATTTAAAATCTATTTGAAATATGTAAATTAAATAATCTCAATTTTGCATGAAATTTATTTCAAATATAAAAAAAAAAATATTATTTTCCTCTAAAACTAATTTAAAACTCGTGAAATGCACTTATTCTAAGATTAAATATTAAATATATAAATAAATATATTTTCTTTATCTTATTTTATGGTATTAATTTGTCATATTATTTCACATTTTAAAATATTTATTTTGATTTTCTCAACTCTTAAGTTTGAGTTGTAAAATTTTTTTTTTACACAATTTTTAACTATTATTTAATTTATTTAGAACATGAAACTCATCTCATTATATTTATTTAAGTAAAAATTATGGAATTCAATAAATATTCAAACCAAAAAATATCATAAATAAAAATAATTTAATAATTTATGTCTTTTTTAGTTAATTATTAATGAAATTTCGTAATTTTCATGTAAATAAATCTAATATTATAAGTTTTTTTTACATGTATTCAAACAAATGTTTAAAATTATGATTCAAAATCTAAAATTGTCATTATTTTAGAATTACAATAATAATTCAAATAATAAAATTAAAAAATTATAACGAATTTTTTAAAAGATAAAGAATTAAAATAAATTTTTATAATAAGATTAAAGAACAAAAATATAATTTAGTAAAAAAAAACTCATTATTTTTTTCTTAAAAAATAAAGATAAAAATATAATTTCTTTAAATATAGAATTTAATTTTGATATGTGTAAATATTTTAAAAAATACCTTAAATATATTTCTTAAAAAAAAAATACCATGGAAAGTATGGATTTTTATTAGTATAATCATTTATGATTAATTTATAGCGTAAAATAGTGAAATGCGTTTTATATATTATATAAATTCTTCGATGTTAAAAAAATTAAATTTTTAATGTTTATATCTCCAGTATAACGAAAAATAAGTGTCAATGGGAAATGTAGACTTTTCTTAATACGTTAAAATATTGAAAAAAATAGACTATCATAAAAATAGGTTGTTTTTTTTTAATAATTATATTTAAAATTATAGTAATGATTATTTTTTATTAATAGATAGTATAAAACTATTTTTTATTAAAGAAGTACATGGCTATTAAATTTTAAAATATCATATTTTTTTAAAATACTTTGTATTCCAAGTCTGATTTGACAGTTCTTTTATTTTTCCATTGTGGATATATTTATACATACTTAATATTTCGATGGTTTTCATTTTCAATTTTGTCGGTGGTGTTGGACATTATAAGCTGTGAGGAGGGTTAGGCCTCCAGTGAGCCTATAGTTTGGGCTTCTTTTAGCTTTTGTATCCTCCTTAAAAAAGTATTTAGTTTTTTAACACCTTCCCTGTAAGTTTATTGTTTTTAAAAAATTGTAACTTAACTGTGGGATTATGGATACCTTTATTGTGGTTTTTTAATCAAAATTGAAATTTTATTTAATATGTGTTTTATCATGTGAGCGGTTAAAATAAAGTTTTAATTAATATTTAAAACAATTTTTTTAGATTTGTTAGAAGTTAGATTGTCAACATAAATATTAATTAAGATAAGTAACATCCAATTTTCATTTTCTGGTTTGGTTTGGTAATTTGTTTTTTTAATAATATTTAAATTACAAAATTATTGATAACATTTATAGTATTGTACCAAAATTTTTGTACTGATTTAAAAATATTTTTATTTGATAGTTAAAATTTGAAATAATTTTTATTAAATAAATTATAGGATGAAATAATTTTTATCAAATAAATTATAGGATGAAATAATTTTCTTACCTCTGTCAAATCTATTGTCATTATCTCCCCAATTAATTGTTCCTAAACCATATTGTTATTATTATTGTTATTAATATTATTGTTGTAATTATAATAATCAATCATGTTAGTGTTATCATTCCTATTTATTCTCTTAATCATATTTTTTTATCACTTATTTTTATAGTGACATTTGTTATTATTTTAGTGAGATAATCATTATTATGTTTTATATTATTATTATTATTATCATCAATATTATTATCCTCACATTAAATTATCAATTTTAGACAAGTTATTAACTTAGTTAAAACATTGTATTGTATCAAGTGAGCTAAGCTACATATTTAGTATAAATAGTTACTTAAATTGATCATATGTTTAATTATCAGTTCATCCTGTTGGACGAATTAATTTGAGCAATTTTTGTATAATACTATCTAACTTTACTAATTATTGCTAATTTGCTATCATTATCACCTTTAAAGTTACTATCATTATTAAAAGATTATTATTATTATTATTACTAAAATAGTTATTATCATTGTTTTCGTTATGACTGTTACAACAGTGTTACAATATTAATTATTATTACACAATTACACTTCATCACTTATTTATTATAACAATTATTGTAATTAGTAATTTTTTTAAAATACACGCATCACTTTAAAATGTCAAATAATTTGATACAAAAGAAATATTGTTTTCTTAACTTTATTATTGTTATTCAACAAAACACGATAAACTATTTTTTAATAAAGATTCATTTAATCATGAAATAATATTACTTGCATTGTTTTTATTTTTTAAATTTTCGTTTAAATTAATTAACTTTTGGAAATAAAAATATATTAATAATTAGATAACTTCAATTTTTTGTAAGTAAATTTATTAATTAAATTATTATAAATAATATTTTTATAAAATTAATTTATATAAGAGTTCTGAAAAATTTTCTTTTCAAAAATAAGACAGATGATATTATTCTACAAAACACCTTTCTTTGATCTGTGTAAAAAGTCACGGGAGAAATACAGAACTGCGTATTATTTGAACATTGATTAAGTAATAAACATACAACACGTTAATTTTTAAGAATGGAAAAAACTTTTCTTAATCATTAGAAATAAAAAATTAATCACATTATTTTTTTAGGAATAAATATATCTCGTAATTTAAAATTAATATGGCTAATAATTATAATTTTAAGGATTAATTTAATTTTTTATATTATTAAAAATAAGAATTTAATTAAAAACATATTAACATGTAAAAGTATTTTAAATTATTATTTTTAATTATAAAGTATCATATAATTAAAAATTATTTTTTTATAATAATTATTTTAAAAAACATATAATGTAAAATTTACTTAATTAACCTTATAAAAAATTATATTAATAATATATAAAAATAAATTCTAAAAATAATTATGTCTCACCGTAAAGTTTTAAAAATTTTATAAAATACGAGTGAAGGATATATTATGTGGCCCAATGTCCAATTCAGACTTCAGATATATTAGTGCGAAGATATATATTAACCATGAAATTCTAAATTTTAAGAAAAAAGGAAAAAAAAAAAAAGAAAAAAAAAAAGAATAAAAGGAAGAAGAACATATGGTATTGATAACCTTAACATTCCAGATCTGAAACGGAACCTCTTTCGCAGGTTTTATAAATCTCACATCCGTTGAAAGCTTCCTTATTTTTCTTATTCATCACTGATACACCACACGCCAAATTCAGGTAATTCCGTGCTTTTGTCTTTATGCTGAATCTGTTTGTTCCACTTCCTTAAACAATTTTCATTGGTGTTACGACCCACTAAGCTGGAGCTCAGCACTAAGTTAGATTCTTTATGATGTTCATCCGTTATCTGTGATTAGGGATACCCATGTCATCAATTTCATAAGTTGTGGGTTTTAGTTGGATGTTTTCAAGGGTTTGATTCTAGGGTTATTTATGCAATTTTTGGGCTTTTGGAAATTTAGGCTCAGTTGTGATCTTTGTGAAAGGGTTTTGGAGAAAGTTTTGATTTTGAGATTTATGATATATTAATTGCGGAAGGAGGGAGGAAGAAAGATGATGGGTGAGAAGTTGTGTATGAACGAAGAAGACAAGGGTGTGTTGGAAACTGTGTTGGGTGCAGAGGCTGTTGCGTTCTTTATTTCAGCGCTTTCCAACAATGTCTTTTCCGGCGTGGTTGCTCCGTCGGGCGGCACTGACCTGGGTCTCCGCCAGCGGTTGTGCCAGCTTGTTGAGGCTTCCAAGTGGAATTATGCTGTGTTTTGGCAGGTTGCTGGATTGAAGTCTGGTGGTTCTGCCTTGATATGGGGTGATGGGCATTTCAGTGATTCCAAAGGGGAAAGGAATGGAGTCGGGAAGGAGGATGAGCAGGAGGTTAGAAAGAAGGTGCTGCAGAAGCTTGATGCCTGCTTTGCTGGGTCTGTGTCAAAAGAGGCTAATTATGCAAGGTTGGATAGGGTGTCGGATTTGCTCATGTTTTACTTATCCTCTATGTATTATATATTTGGGTTTGACTCGCCGTGTGGCCCTGGCAGTTCGTTCAAGTCTGGTAAACTAATTTGGGCTTCTGATGCTAGTGGTTGTTTAAACCAATTAGAATCTAGATCGTTTCTAGGGAAATTAGCTGGTCTTCAAACTGTTATTTTTGTTCCTCTGAAATCCGGGGTAGTGGAGCTTGGTTCGCTTGAAATGGTAACTGAAGATCAGGGTGTTGTGGAGATGGTCTGTGCGGCATTTGGGGAATCCAGTCCCGGACAGGCAAAGGTGTTTCCAAAGATTTTTGGGCAAGAGTTAAGCCTGGGCGATACAAAATCTCAGTCTATAACTATTAGTTTCTCCCCGAAGGTGGAGGATGATCCTGGTTTCACTTCGGATTCCTATGAAGTTCAAGCTCTAGGGGTGAACCATGCGTATGGAAATTCTTCCAATGGGACTTTAGGTGACAGTAATGAAGCGAAAATGTTCCCTCAATTGAATAAAATGATGGCTGGGAATTTTAACCCTCAAGCAAGGATTCCTTGTCTAGATCTTGGTAATGAAGACTCATCCTCGACTCATGCAGATGAGCGGAAGCCCAGAAAAAGAGGTAGAAAGCCTGCCAATGGGAGAGAGGAACCACTGAACCATGTTGAAGCTGAGAGACAAAGACGCGAGAAGCTTAACCAGAGGTTTTATGCCTTGAGAGCTGTTGTCCCTAATATATCTAAAATGGACAAGGCATCTTTGCTTGGTGATGCCATTACCTTTATTACTGATCTCCAGATGAAGATCAAGGTGTTGGAAGCTGAGAAAAACATGATTAACAATAAGGACCAAAAGTTGTCATTGCCGGATATGGATTTTCAGGACAGAGAGGATGACACAGTTGTGACAGTGAGATGCCCCTTAGATATTCACCCTGTTTCTGATGTTGTTAAAACGTTCAGGGAGCATCAAATCGTGGCACAAGACTCCAGTGTTTCAACTACAGACGATAAAGTAATTCATACATTCTCCATAAGAACTGAGGGAGGGGAGGCTGCTGCCATACAGTTGAAAGAAAAGCTTGAAGCATCCCTTTCCAAAAGTTGACAGTCAGATCATATTTTGTGTAGCATCTCAAATTCTGAATGCTATTGTAGACCATATTAGAAATACTCTATGTTTGTCTTGTAGACTGACGTATGATTGTTCTTAGTGTACTTTGTTAGTTGTAATCAATGTTTTAAAATATGTTCAGGTCATCAATGACCAGAATTATGTACTTAAGTTGATTAATAGTTGATGTTGATGCATAATATAAGTTGAACTATATTTAATCTACCACCAATCTAAGAAAATTGTCATTAACTTTGGGGCCTCCCCCCATTTTTTTGGCGTAGCCGCCAAATTTTAGACCATATATTGATACATTTTTGTGCACTTGATATTTACATGCTTATTCCTTCCTGTTCATGGTTTATAATTAAGACTTCATTTGAAGTTATCAAGGTTTTTCCGAGAAGTGGCAGTGCCTCAGGGTGTTTGGGATACCCTTGTGGGAATTCAGTTACAGATTCCAGATCCACCAGCAAACAGGGTGCTTTCCCAGTATGTATAAATGAGTGTTTTACCCATAAAAAATTCATGAGAAAATATGTTAATGATTATGTAAAATAACTTTATGCAGTCATTTAATAATATAATGGTTGATTTTTATAATAATTATTTTAATAATGCGAATTTTTAATGTAATATTCAAATTTTTTCGTTAGCTGTTGTTAAAAAATGCAATATTATACTTTAGAGTCAATAGTAAATGAAAAAAGTGTATATAGTCATCCAAATTACAAATTATATAAAATAAATTTATTATTTTTTATAAAAAATATTTTAACAATAATTCGTAAAATAAATTTGTTGATTTTTATAAAAAAATATTTTAACGATAAATTTTAATTAATTAATAATGTAAGTTTTTTTTTTTTATTGATCCAGATGCATTGAAATTAAACTATGAAACAAGTGTCACCTAATATTAAGATGGATCTGTTGGGCCTGGCTCAACATTTTTGGAGAGAATGGGATTCTTTCGTTGCCTTCGTGCTTAATTCTTGTTGTCTTCACTGTGCTTTCTTCTTCTGTTATTTGTTTTGTCTATTCTGTGTTGGGCTCTTTTACTTTGCCCTTCTTAAAGCTTCGGTAATATTGGCCTAAAAAAGCCCAACTTTTTTTTTTGTCAGGACAAGGAAGCCGAACTTATAAGGGACTTGTTAATTGGTGTCATTTAGGACACTGAATAAAGAATTAATTATAATTTTTTATTGAAAGTTATACTGAAGATGCATTGGAAATCATAGTTATATTATTAACATTTTTAATAATAAATTTTTAACTAGTACTTAGCATTGGTTTGCTTTTGTCAAATTATTCCTAACATCGAATGTGAGAGCACGCGGGGTTAGGCAAAGTATAGATTGTATGGAAGGGGACAACATTTTCAACACTATAATCTCACCTTAATCTTAAAAGCTAGAGTTTCAATTGAATTACAAGTTCTTTGACAAATATGTAACTACTTGGAATCTTTTCTATAAGAAATGTTTGAGAAGTTTGTTTTTTAATTTTTTTATAAGATTCTCTTGAAATAATTTATTGCATTATTTTTGTTTTATAAAATACCTTTAAGTTGATATGTATTAATTATTTAGATGAAAAGGGATTAAGATAATGAAATCCCAATAGTTTTAAGAATAATTCTAAAAAAGTTGTTAGAAAAAATTAATATTACAAATTAAATTAACTAAATATCTTAATTATTTTGAAATGGTTAAAGTATACAAAGTAATATTTGTGTATATGTTCTTTTGCATCAATCCAAACCAAGCCTCCCCGAAAAAATTATTTCCCCCGAAAGCTACCGCAAAGTTTGAACCCGACCAATAACCAATTATCCACTATAAAAATCAATAAGGTTATTATTAATGTCAAAGACTTGAATTGCTAATTGCTAATATTTAAATTTTTTTATTTTTAATTCACATATACTTTCAAAACTTCCTAGGTTCACCGCAGAAAAAATTTTAAAAGCACTTTCATAAGAAATTATAAATATTACTTTTAGAGTTAAACAAATCATTTTCATTGTTGGAAAGATTTATGTAGATAACAAGTGTAAGACTAATTTCATTTCCGATGAATATTTTGATGTGTCTCTTTTTATTCTATACATTGCTACTTAAAAGAGTTGTATTACTCACTTTTCATTGAATTAGACAGCTTAAGGAGTAAATTAAATTAAGTTACGTCCTATGAAAGAGAATAAAAAAAAAAGTAAGCAAAAACGTGAAAGAATAAAAAATACATGCGACATAGTCTTTATGACGAAATCAACGTTTCATTCGGCTGGTCCTATTTTAAGCACCCGTTGTTCGAATACTCATTTCACGAATAAATTACTTGAAATTATAGTTATTAGTAATTTTAATTTATAAATTTATGAAAAAGGAAATTTAACCTTGAAAAAATTAACAATTATTGGTCATGTTAGTTCTTAATGTATGTTAAAGAATCCTTTGGTCTCTAACTTTAGTGTATATCGGTCAATATAGATTTCGATTTCAATGTACATTAGTTTACTTTGTTCCTAATTGCAGGGTAGATATACTTATATTTTTGAACATTTACTTAGGTGATTAATTCCCTTCTTATGAGTGACTTGGACTAAAGAAGAAAAAGAAAAAAGCAGTGGCCCTTTCCGTGAAGGTGCAAAATGATCATGTAAGAACTCTGTGAATCTGATATACTTTACTTCGTTGATAGAGTATGCTATCAGCTAAATGGTGTGATGTGGGTTGGGTTGTCTTCATGTTTATCACTCTTTTCTTTGCTATTTCCTTATGTTAATTCTGAATCAATCAAACGCTTGATATTTTTTATTTGAATTCCCCTCTCAGTATGACCACTTTTACCGTTCCACCCACGCATCTTTTCTACACTCTAGTAATCCATTCAATCCTCAGCCATAGTTTCCTATCCACCTTCTCTTACTTTTAGTAAAAATATTGATTAAGTAAAAAGCAATTCCTTCCAACACTACAATTTTTTTTTTTTTTTTGTCAAGAATATGCCTAACTAGTCGCATTTTTCTCTATCGTAGGATATGACATCATTTCTTTTTTCCATAATGGATGCGATTTTAATGTTTTCATTTCGCATTACCCTAGTATATATTATAAGAGAGATAATTTTGCTTACCACCGTGAAAGAGAATTTTTTTTCAAATATTCAATGTATTTATATATTAGTACTCAAATTTGAAATTATTAATTAAATTAAAACTATTATGTATAAATTGATTCACGTAAGGTAATATTTTTATTTTTAAACCTTGACGTTTTTTCTGTGTTATTTTTAAATTCCGAATTTGAATAATTTTTATGCGGTCAAATTAAATCACTTTCACATTGTCGCTGCTTATGCATACATAGCACATTATGAAACAGACCAGATATATATGCAGATTTTTTTTTTTGGTCGGCACGGATGTATGTAGAATGAAACATTGGACTTGGGGCTTTTATATATTCAAAACTACATATATCTTGATAATATTTTACTTCCACTTGGACCATTTCTGCTTAAGGAACGAAGATCGAGGAATTCTATGCCGTTAACTTCCCAAGTAGAAATTTACTTAAAAAAATTAAGGTTTATAACTATATTCAGCAACGTGAATTTCGTCAACCTAAAGAAATAACACAAATTTAAGTTGAACACGTCTTTATTCATTTCAAATGTCTATTTTGGCATACTATTTGATTTCTAACATGATATACCTCCAAGTATGCTCATAGTGACCCAAATATTAATCCCCCGATCAATTCATACTCTTTGAATTGAGGAATCTCCTAAGGAAAAAAAAGAGAGAGAAAATAAGCTAATTTATATGTGTGTGTAAACACATATACGTGGGTTTGAAAATTTTAGTTCGCTCCCGTGGTATTGATAGGAATGAAAATTGAGAAATTCATTTATCATGCATGCTCAAGAAAATTACGCATATAATGTAAGCTCAATCTCATTAAAAAAAAAAAATACCATTTACATACAAACCACTAATATTTGAATGTGTTTGGTGTGGTTTTGAATTTTAGATTTTTAAATGTAAATTTTAAAATAAAATATGGTAAACTAAAATGGAGTTGAATTAATTTTTAATTCAATTTTAAAATATCTTTGTTTCAAATTTTAAACCCAAAAAATAGTTTAAGTTTTTGTCATTTAGTTGAAAAATTAAATCATTCAACTCTTATTTTTTTAAAAGGTACACAAATATTATTATTTCTACCACTTTTATTATTAACAAGTTTTCATAAATATCACTTGTTACAACTAATAACTCAATGATTATAATTATCATCTTCATCCAAGTCATTATCGTTATTATCACTACTAATTATTATTGTATCATTATCATTACTCTTATTATTATTATCGCAACAATTATCAATATTGTGACCATTACAATTATAATTGTTATTTTCATTGTTAGTACTATCAACATTGTCACATATTACTACCATTGTAGTTCTTGTCTTGATGTATAGAAAAAAAGTAATTAATATACATTTTTCTCAACACATTTCATAGTAACTTTAATATCATAGTAAATTTTCAACATGCCTAATTAAACATATTGGTAGCATGTTTGCTAGTGTCACCACTAGGATGAAAATAAGTTAAGTCAGACTAGACTCTGACACATTTAAATCTGACATACATTATTATTATTAGGTTTGAGTTTGACTTGTTTACTTGTTATAGGTTATTTTTTAAGATCTTACTTGACATATTTAAAAGTTTGGTTTGACCTAAACACCTATCTAAATGACATGTTTTATAAAATATTTATGATAATTTTGTAGCTTATTCTAGCAGAACCTAACCATGTATGAATACCACGTGCGTACGATGTGTGACAACATGGTGTGACATGCGACATGTTGTTTGTTTGTTGAGTGGTGCAAGGGACAATGAACAAAAGTACAGAGTGTGAGAACAGAGGTATGAGAAGTAGGCACATATCAACTACTGAGTAATAGGGTGTTATGCCCTTACAACTTGTAATTATGTATTTTGTACTAGTTTGTTAGAATTGATTCAATTAAAAAAAGTGTAAAACCACATTAGACATGTAAGAATAAAAGTAATTTCTAATTAAAAATATTTTATTAAAAAAATCTTTATAAAATATATATATATATATATATATATATATATATATATATATATATATATATATATATATATATATATAATATTAAATATAAATAAATATAGATTTTTTTTGAAGTCTAAAGCTTGAATTTTAGTTAAAAAGACTTTTTAAAAGTATAAATATGATTTTTAATAAACATACTGGACTTTATTTCTACCACAAGCACTACTATGTGTTTCCATTACCAAATAATTTATTTATTTTAATTATTTTAGTTTTTCTAAGTAAGTTGAAAAAATAAATATAAATTGTTGCATAGGGAGTCAATAGTGCTTCTTATTTTTTTCTTAAAATATACACATTTAATATTTTCGATTCTAAAAAGTCATCATATTCATAAAATATTAATTTTTCTTTTTTGAATTTCACCTATCACATTCTAGGTCAAATAGTGGATTAAGATCCTTAAGAATAATAAAGTTTTTTTTTATTAAATTTTAAAGTAATAGAACATGAAGTTGACATATTATTTATACGATAAGATATGATAAAATAATTATTTTATTATGTTGTAACATGTTGTATGTCTTGAAAAGTTTATATAAAACTTATTTGAAATTATTATCTGTTATATAAGTATTTGTAATAGTATTGGGAAGAATTTATAAAAATATTTTATGATTAGCCCATAAGATGTTTTCAACTTATTTTTATAACTTTCTCAAGATAGCTTTAAGAAATTTATAAAAAGAATCGCATTTGAATCTTAACATGACTAAATACATAGAGTGTGAATTTTTTTATTTGTTTGTCTCTTTTTCCAAATTAAATATTTTATTTTTTGTTTATTCATTTAAATTAATGTAAATATTAACTTTTACACAAAATAAATTATAATTATTACTTCTAATAAACATTTTATTATTATTTAATATATTTTCTTTGTTTGTACTATAAAATATAATTTAATTAAATAAATTTATATTTTTATATGTTATGTTTTCTTCTACAATAGTATGTAATGGTTGAATTTTTATAACGATATACTATTTTTATATACTTATATTTATTTATACATGTGAATGATGAAATTTTTAAACTTATATTATAATTTAAAAATATATATGATTTTAATTTTAATACTTTAATTTATATTTTAGTCGTATTTTGATTATTAATATTTAATTTTAAAAAATATTAATAGGTGCATGTGAAAATTTTTGTCTGAAAAATAGTTTTAGATCGTTATCCAATCATAACTTTCCATAGATATGACTTTTAAGGTAGTTATTATAAAAGTTAACAAATTTATCAGATGCATTATAGTTGGTGATTGGAGGAAAGTTTTTATGGTATAACATATTTTTTTCTTTTTAAAAACTAAAAATAGGTAAATGATGAATAGTATTTTTTATTTTTAATATTTTTGTGATATATATGATATTAGTATAATGATTATTTAGTTAAGTTTTAAAATTTTAATTTATTTTTAATCATGATTTAATTTTTTAATTTTAAAATGAGATAATCTCTTATAAGTACTTATATAATAATACATTTAAACACTTTAAAACTATATATGGATTTGTTAACATGAATATCCAGACATAATAAATTTATTAAATTTTAAGCACTTATAACATAAGTTCATATATAATAAAAATTTATTAAAAAATATATTAATTAAAATATTTTCCAAATAAACACATAATAATTTTATGTTATCTCTTCTCCTATTATATTACTCTAATGCATTTTTTTTTTAATTTTGAGAGTGAAATTGAATTAGAATGTAATAAGATAAAATAAAATCTTTCTTTTTTTTTTTTCTTCTGTGTATGTATACATACTATATAATATAATAATTATAAAAAATATATAAGTATATATAATATTATTATGTATAATGATAAAATATATATTATCAACGAGAGTTGTGTCCAATAAAAGGAGTCAATATCTTACAACATGACAAATTAATGTTTGAATCTTCCAAAGATGCCTTCATTTAGTAGTCTATCATACCTCCAACAAGATTGTTTTTAGACGAAGACACCAGCAATACTAAAATAATAATATATTATATATAATAATATAATATATCTACAAATAACAAATTATATAACAGATATAATAAATACTTTTTATAAAGTAAAAAATATAATTGGGACAATAAGGTTTTAGCTTAAGAACATGTGCATACTTTCCAAATCCAACCAGATCCTCTAGTGATTCACAAATTGAAATATATTAATCTGTCTGTGTGCTTTTGTTCTTCCCCCCCTATATTGTATATATCAATGTATATTATATATATAAAATCTGTCTTCATCATCATATTATCTTTTATATATATATATATATATAATTAAGTATATTATTAATTAAAATATTATTAATTAAAATATTAAAAATTAAATAATTACTATATAAATTTTTCAAACAAATATTTAAATATTATTACAATTTAAAAAATTTATATAATTTTTTATAATATTATGTAAATTAATTACATAAATAAAATAATAATTTTGTATAATTTAGTTAAAATTATATTTTTATATAATTTTATAAGATAAAAAATTAAACAATTAAATTAAAAATTACTTTTTAAAAAATATTGTATGTAATTTTAACAATTTAATAATTTTCAAATAACCTATATCTTATTTTGTTATTGTCTAGTGTAAACCAAATATTAAATAAGATTAAAAATTCTTATCATTAGTGTTTAAGAGTTAAAATTAAAAAATAGTTTATAAACACTTTTTCATTTTTTCCTAAACCTACCGAAATAGTTTTTAAAGATAAAACGACAGAGGTTCGTAAGAGTTAAAGCGACTGAAATTGATCTTAATGAGAGAGTTGTGAGTTACCGTGGATAAATGGCTGTTTCATTAGTCCAAATTGTTGAATTAATCTGGTTTAGAAAATTTCAACCTTGAAAGCTAGAAACCATTTTCAGTCAAGCTTGCAAGGAGGACAGAAGAGGAAGCACGGGGTCTACCCATCATCTTACCATTCTTCAATCCCAATTCCTATAAAAACAATTGTTGCGTATCGTATCATACCATACCATATTCATCCTAGTTCTACCAAAAAGGTTAACTAATTAGATTCATTCACAAGTTCACAACTACTGAAGGTGCATTTTGTTTTTGTTTTTGTTTCATTTATTTAATAAAACATGTTTCACACGGCTATGGGTTTCTCATGCAAGAAGACCCTCCTCGTCTCAGTTGTGCTTATCATCTTCACCATTTTAGTTATGTCTCCTCAATTAGGAGCAGCCTGCAGGCCATTAGCATCACAAAATGGGCCTCTCATATGGTCCATTTTACGAGGCCCAGCACCACCATCAGGCCCGGATCAGACTCATGGCTAAGCCAGCTTCAGTGCACACAATAAACTATATACATATATATATATGACATTCTCGTTGTACAAGTTCATTTCATGTGTGTTACAGTACTTCCTTTCCGCGCATACTTGTATTCTCATGCCATTGCAATAATCTTTTACATCATATATATAGTAATTAATGAAACAGATTTGTACGTAGTATAGATTTTCTGCTGTTATTATCGCACTTTCCTGTTAATTTGGTGAAGTTTCTTGTTATTTATAAATTTGGTGAAGTTTCTGCTCAGTTATTATCGCACGATCTTCATACGTCTAACTACGTTGTTTGAGTTTCGAAATTAAAAAATGAAACATGTAAACAATGGTGCTTTTTATTGACCTTGTATTTGACAAAAAATCGCAAGTCGGAGTCAGAAATAACTGAGTGGTCCACTGGAAGAATAGAACTTAATTACTCGGCTAGAAAACTTAGCATAAAAAGTATTAAAATTGCCAGAGATTTTATTTTGTTTGGTAAAAAGAAAAACAATCTTGTAATGTGGAGCTAGGAAATTGATCGTATCACTTTGCATTGTCGGTTTTGTTTTGTTAAAAATTGATAGGGTAAGCTATATGTCTAGATTTGCATAAATCATGCACATATAAATTTCAAAATGAGATATATAGGATTTTTTTTCTTTTATATATATATATATGATCTTATTGATTTTAGTTTTTATTTTTTTTATTTTTGAATATTTTATATTACATGTTTTATTTTAACTACTATATTATTTATAACATTTATTTTATTATTTCAACATTATATTTCAAGATATTGATATTGATAAATTATATGTTTATTTTATTTTTTATATTATACACTGTTTATTTAACTATTATATTATTTACATTACTAACTATATTTTTTTTAACATTATACTTTAGTATAATTTTTTTTGGTACAGACATTTTAAGATATTTTAATTATTATACTAATTAATATAGAATAAAATTAAAAATAAATAAAAATGTCATATAAAAATATTTATTTCTATCATTTTACATTTATAAACTATTTCAATATAAAGTTTTACAAAACACTTATTATTTACCTAGCATTCAAGTTTTGAGCTAGCTTTTTGGCTAATTTTATAGTCATTATAATTAAAATGGGTTATGTGTGTAAAATAAAAAACAAAAATTAAGAAAATTTCTACAAAATAAACAAATCGAGAGTTTGATCAAAATAAAATAATATATTACTATGGTTCGAAAAAAAATAAGAATTTCTACTCGACACTACAATTGAAGTGTGTCGAATCAAGAATAAACAGTAAGCATCTGTCTTTATTATAGATGTTTTATTTTGTCTCAACTTGTGAAAGTCAAGGAGATACAATAGACATTGCAATGCAAAGAGTTTTACTATGAAGTGTGTTTAGAAGTACTTTATCTCGTCATGAAAGTGATAAACTAGAATTTTGTATATTAATGTTAATGATTTTTGGGTAAAAATTTTATTATTTTTAACATTTATCACGTAAAATTCACTCTTTAACATATGAGTCGTGGAATTTTTTGGGACGATCTTTATGCTCCCTAATTGCTCCCTTTTAGTCTCTCATACTATCTCTCCTCACTTCTAAAGTTCTTTAAGAACACTTCGGGGTATTTAGCAAGACTCAAGTCATAATGTAGAGTGGAGGAATAGAAACTCTAACCATTATGAGTTCTCCTTTCCTTACTCATTTATGCTTTCTTTAGTCTTCTATACTTTTACTATATGTATGAGTAACTAAATCCCCTTTTAAGGATTATGGTGTAATCGTATTTGGAACCTTTAATCTTACTTTTAAATACAATTTTTTATTTTTCATCCCTTCTCTACATAAATTGTTTATTATTCTAGTGTGATTGTAAAACAACAATAACCCTTTGCATGTTCAAATAAACTAATTAGTGACTACTACACCATAATTAGTTTGTGAATCTATAAAACGATTAGATATAGAGAATTTGGATGACCAGCCTTCTTTAGATTTTTATTCGATTAATTATTAATCAACCTCTATATTCTTAATGTTTGTTTGAGTGTGCATTTCTATATGACCAACTAGGAACTATCCTATGACAAAGAATATTGAGAGTACTGGACCAAGGTTTCTTAATAGAATTAAGAGGTAAATTCAGTAATAAGAGAGATAGATTCAGAAAGTCGCATGAAATTAGAATTAAAGGGAGAAAAAACATAGATAAAACCACAACCCTTACTTCAAATTTAAATTCCAAATTACTTGCGTGATTCGCTTTTAATTTCTTCCTAAATCAATTTCTTTTTCAAACACTTAAAACCTAGTTTGCCTAAATTATATAAGAATTTCCTAAAACTAGTAATCACTTACACTAGTCCCTATGAGTATGATATATGGACTCAAGTCTTCGTTACTGCTGCGATATTAAGTTTTTGGGATCGTTGCTAGAGACTAGTTGCAATACAAAGAAAAAGAAGTTATAGTAGGATTAGGTTTTTTCTTTATCATTCTCTTTTTTCTCTTGATTTTATCTTTATCTCTTTTATTACAAAATTTCTCTATCTTCTCCATCTCCATCTTCTATCTTTACTTCTCTTTTATTTGTCTTTTTATTCCTCTTTATCTTTTATCTCTACTTTCTCTTCTACTTTTATTCTCTATTTATGATAACCTGCTTTCAAAGACCTTAATTATAGTTCTCTATTTATGCTAACTTTCTCTCAAATGCCTCAATTACAATTTGATCTCGAAATTAAGAGAGATGCTCACAGGAATAGTAAAGCAAAAAGGCTAAAAACCATGGGGAGCAACATAACTATGTGGGAGACCCACGAGAGAGGATACTACAAGACTATTTCATCTTGACCATTAAGGTGACCAACAACATTCATCGTCCTTTAGTGGAGGCTAACAAGTTTAAGCTAAAGCCAACCTTAATAAGCATGGTGTAGAATTTGAGTCAATTTAAGGTCCTATCTATCGAATAACCCTTCACTCACTAGAAGAAATTTTGTGTTTTGCTGACACGGTAAAGATAAACAACCTCCTTATGGACATTATTAGCTTGAGTCTTTTTTTCATTATCACTAGTAGATAGGGCACTTGAGTGGCTCAACACCTTTCCAGACAGAGCCATCACTACATGGGACGAATGCACTCATAAATTCCTACTTAAATATTTCTCTCAATCTAAATCTAACAAAATTAAGAAGGACATTATAAACTTCTCTCAGTTTGACCAGGAATCCTTATATGAAGCCTAAGAAAGATATAGGAAATGCTTAGATGCCCCTATTATGATTTCCTTAGGGGAACAACTAATCCAATTCTTCTATAGTGGCCTCTCCACCTTGAATTGGACCAACATTGATGTAACTTGTGGGGGGACAATCATGCAAAATCCCCAAACAAAACATATGACATCATAGAAGACATGACTTCCAACACTTTTCATTGTTCCTTAGGAGATAAACATGTAGCAATGAGGCCAATTAAAGTGTACTAGGTAGAGACAAGAGAGGTGACAGAGCAGAAGTTACATGCTCTCACAAAGCAAATTGAATCCATGATGCATACACATGTCCAATTCATACCACCTCTTTCTCCCACTTGTGAACAATGTAGGACTCTAGGCCATGAACGAAAGGACTATAAAATGAACAACTTCTTGACCAAAATAGTAGAGAAAGCAAGTTTCATTTCCCAAAACCAAAATAATCCTTATTCCTCTCACTCCAACCTTGGTTGGAAGGAAGACACCAACTTCTCTTGGGGAGGACAACAAAAAGGGCTAACCTAAAATGTTTATAGACCTCCACACATGCAAAATCAAAACCAGGAATAAAGATAGGAGGAAAGGAGGCCAAGAATGCATAACATAATGGCTCAATACATGACTAAGAACTATGGAAGACTCAAAGCAATGGAGACTTAAATCTCTAACTTAGCTATCCTTATGTCCTAACCAGTCTAAGGCTCTTTTCCCACTCAAATAGAGCCTAATCCAAAGGAAGAAGTGAAAGTCATTACTTTTAGGAGTGAAAAGGAGTTGAAGGAGTCCCAAAGATAGAGAAGTCAATGGCTCCCAATTGATGTCACTCACAAGGGTAAGGACATTCTAACACTAGAAAAGGCAAATGCCCATTTTCCTCAAAGATTAAAAGATGACAAGAAAGATAAGGAGTTCTCCATGTTTCTACAAATCTTTAGAAAACTACACATAAATATTCCATTTGTTGAAGTTAGCTCTCAAATGCCCAGTTATGCTAAATTTTTTAAAAAATAATGTCTTAATAAAAAGAAGTTAGAGGGATTTAAAGTGGTAAACCTAACCGAGGAGTGTTTCTCTATAGTACTTAAGAAGTTGCCCCCTAAACTTAAGGATTGAGGATGTTTCACTATTCCCTGCACTATGGACAACTTATATTTTGAGAAAGTACTGTGTGATTTAGGTGCAGGAACCCCAACCTACTAATATTTCTATGTAGTTGGCAAACATAACCATCATCTATCCCTTAGCATAATAGAGGATATTTTGGTAAAAGTGAGAGAGTGCATATTCCTTGCTAACTTTTTCAACTTAGACATGGATGAGGATGATAAAGTTCCAATCATTTAGGTTAACCTTTTCTGACCACAGGAAAGATAATGATAGATGTCGAGCATGAAAAACTGACCTTAAGACTAGGTAATGAGGAGGTAGATTTTAAAGTTTTCTAACTTTTATAAAAATCCCTTGCCCCTTGCTTCTTGTAATTGTGTGCACACTTTTGATATTTTTGATGGGGCAATCACAAACAACTACCCCAACACAAGGAAGTTTTTCCTTAAAACCTTAGAAATCTCTAAACCATGCAAGGAGTTCATCAAAAAGTGGCTTGAGAAATATAAACAACAACATGAGATCAAAATGAGTAAGAAAATATTAATCTATAACTCATTTTTGCTTCCTATTCTAGATAAGTTACACTCCAAATGGCATGGACCCTATATAGTAACCAAAGTCCTCCCTATGGGATGATGGAAGTCACTAAGGAAGATGGAATCACCTTCAGAGTAAATAGGTATCAAGTGAAGCACTATGAATATGGACTCCTCCAAGTTCTCTTTGTCATTGCCTCTAAAGACTAGACCTCTTAGGTCTTTGTTAGGCATAGGACGTTAAATGATAGTAGCAGGAGGTAACTTAGTTTCTTATCATTGTCAATATTTTGTTTTGTTTGTTTTGTTTTATTAAGTATTCTTGTTTTCTTTTATTTTAGTATTTTTGAATTCACTTTTTTTTTTTTTTTGCATTAGGGACCATATTTTTCCTTAAGCATGGGGAGGGGTCTCAATGTATTAAAAAAACATTAATATTTGAATATTTGATTGATGATTTCCTCATTCACTTGATATACATCTTGTTAGATAGGATTTAGCTTTTCAAAAGCACAAATAGATAGCAATTATTCTTCTTAACTTACAAGGTCCAACAAAAATAAATAAATAAATAAATAAATGTGTAGCTAGCCTAGCCTTCAATAAAGACCATCTTTTGAGAGCAAAAATTAGTTGTAGGTCTGTCATAAGCCCTCATTGAATAAATCTCACAAAAAGTAAGATTTGGGCTTAAAAGGGGTTGCATTTGAACACCTCTACTTCTTCCTTAAGCATTTCCTTTGTTTACTTGTTTTGAGGCTTGTTCTGAAATACATGACTTAGTAACTTGTTTCTCTTGCATGTGATATGGAGTGAGAGTATTAGGAATTTCCTTCTTGGCCTTTAGAGCCTTGTATTTAAAATTATCACTAGTTGCCACCTTTGAGTCTATGTATGAAATTTTCATTTGGAATTTTCACATAGTTGGAGCACCCTCAAAGAGTATCACATGAAGAATAATAAGGTATAATAACAGTGTTTCATCTCTTCCTCATCCAAAGACATCACCTATCTCTCTTAGATAGTAAAAAAAAGTCTGAGAAAGTTACATGCATAAAGTTTGGAGTTAAAAAAAAAAGACTCTAAAAGAAAGGAAGGAAATAAAAAGAAAGAAAAGGAGATAAAGGATAAATACTAGTAATTAAGGGAATGAGCTATTGAGGGTGGCTCAAAGAAAATGATACAAGGTAAAAATTTTGGTATAATATTTTTTCTTTTTTTATCTCACCTGACATAAGAACTCATGACCCACTACAACCCATAAAATCCCCTAATATTCATATGCTTGAAAATCTAGGTGCACAAAGATTTGATTGATTAACAAGTATTTAAGTGATAAGTTTTTATGGGAAAAGAGAATATTGAAACTATAAATCCTTAAACACCTAAGAGAAGTGAACAGAGTGAACCTACAATTCAATGAAAGGTAAATTTTAGGACCTAAGCCTCTAATTGGACACTCAATTGATGTTTGTCTTAAATAAAATAAATGTTGGCTTGTTTACTTTTATCTATTCTATTTCTCTTAAAAAATGATAGGATTAGAAGTTTTTACTTGCTGTGTTGTTTCTAAATGATAGAAAAGATAAGTTTGCTTGAGGACATTTATTAAAAGATATCTATGGAGAAGTGGATAAACCTAAATTTTGTATATTAATACCTAAGGATTTTTTTGTGAAAATTTCATTGTTTTAACATTTATTATGTAGAATTCATCCTTCGTCCTTTGAGTTTAATGCAATACATACCCATGAACAAAAAAGGAAAAAGCATAACAAAAATTGAGATTTTCAGCTCCAAAAGAGAAAACCCACAAAAGTTTAGGCCAACCATGCCCACTCCAAAATCAACTAGCACGATTGTGCTCCTTATGTTCATCTCAAAGACATTCAGCATGGTTGTGCTAAAAAGCATGGCTATGCAAAAATACAAAAGACATTCAGCACGGTCGTACTCCATTTAGCATGACCGTGCACAGTCACAAACAAAGAGGGACAACATGATTATGCTCCATTCTGCACGCTGGTGCAAGTCCACTAATGAGGCCCACTTTGCATAATATAAAAGGGAGCAACTAGAGAGTAGAAAAACCATCCTAAAATTTCACAGTTTTAGTCTTTCATACTCTCCTTAGCTCTAGATCTCCTTAAGAGCACCTCAAGACATTTAGCAAAGCTTAAGGCATAATGTAGAGTGGAGGAATGAAGCCTTTGAATATTGGGAGTACCAGACCAAGGTCTCCTAATAGAATTAAGAGGTAAAATTAGTAACAAGGGAGTAGATTCAGAAAGGTGTGTGAAATTAGGATTGGGAGGAAAAAGATAGATGAAACAAAAACCCTTAATTTAAATTTAAATTTCGAATTACTTGACTTATTCGCTTTTATTTTCTTCTTAAATCAATTCCGTTCAAAAAAGAAAATAAGGCAAATCAAGTTTATTTCCCTTGGATGGTTTGTAATTGATCATACAAAAACACACTCAAAAGCAAACATTAAGAATAGAGAGGCTAATTAGTAAATAGTAATTAGTTGAATTAGAAATATAAAGAAAAGGTTGTTCAAGCAATTTTTTGATATCCAATCGTTTTATAGGTCCACTAACTAGTTATAGTGCGGCCACCATTAATTAGTTTATTTAAACATGTAAAGGGCTATCATTGCTTTAGAATCATATTGGAATAATAAAACAATTTAAGCAGTAAGGGGAAAAAATAAAAAATTGCATTAAACATAAGATTTACATTTCCAAACACAAATTACACCATAATCCTTAAAAAATAATTTAGTTACCCATACACATGATAAAAATATAGAAAACTAAAGAAAGCATAAAAGAGTAAGGAAAGGAGAATTAATAGTTAGAGGTTTTGTTCCTCCGCTCTACACTATGTCTGGAGTCTTGCCAAATGTCCCAATGTGCTCTTAAAGGGCTCTATAACTAAGGAGAAATATAGGAGGGGAGAAAGTATGAGAAATTAAAGCTATGGACTTTTGAGATCTTTTGCTCTCAAACTGCTCCTTTTTATACTATGCAAAGTGGGCTTTAATGATGGACTTACACTGGCACGCAGAGTAAAGAATGACCATGTTGTCCTCTTCATGATCATGCACAACCATGTTGAATGAAGCATGCCTGTGTTGAATGTTTTTTATACTTGTACATAAGTGTACTGAGTGGAGTATGACCGTGTTGAACGTCTCTGAGATAAGCACGAATGTAAAGAGTGGAGCACAAACAAGCTAGTTGATTTTTGAGTAGACACACACATGTTGAGCAGAGCACTGTTATATTAGTCTTTTGTTAACTTTCTTATTTTTAGGCGAAATTTTCAATTTTTGTTATATTTTCTCTTTTTTTACTTGTAAGACTGTTTTATATTAAACTCAAAGGACAAATAGTAAATTTTTCATGATAAATGTTAAAAACAATTATTTTTAGCATTAATATGCAATATTTTGTTGCACCATTGCTGCATGAAGATCAAGAAATTCTATGCAGTTAACTTCCCGAGTATTTCTCCTTCACAAGTAGGATTTATAACTATATTCAACATAGTGAATTTTGTCAACCTAAAGAAATTACAAAAATATAAGTTGAACACGTCTTAATTTATTTCAAAGACTATTTTGGTCGTACAATTTGTTTTCTAACATGATATATCTCCACATATGGTTATAATGGCCCAAATGTTAATCTCCCCACCAATCCATACTCTTTCAATTAAGGAACCTCCCAGGAAAAAAACAAAAGGAAAAAAACTAATGTATACTAATATTAAGTTCCTATATAGATATAAACAAATCCTTTGGATAGAAAAGGTTCATACGATGAATAATATTGTGACTGGGATAAATACGTTTTTCATTAGTCCAAGTCAGTGTGTTGATTTAATCTGGTTTCCAAATTTCGAACCTTCAAAGCAAGAAACCATTTTCAGTCAAGGTTGCAAGCAGGACAGCAGAGCAAGCACGGGTCTCCCCATCTGTGTTCAATCCCAATTCCTATATATATAATCAAATGTTGTGTACATATCATCTCATCTCACATATTGGGCAAATTAGTTAATTTCCTTCGCAAACTAAAAGTGCTTTTTGTTTCATTTATTTAAAGATAACCTCTTTCACACATTCGACCATGGCTTTCTCATACAAGAAGATCCTCCTGATCACAGTTGTGGTGGTCATGTTCACCATTTTGGTTGTGTCTCCTCAATTAGGAGCAGCCTGCAGGCCATTAGCATCACAAAATGGGCCTCTCATAAGGTCCATTCTACGAGGCCCAGCACCACCATCACTGCCGAATCCAACTCATGGCTAAGCCACCTTCACTGCACACATATGTAGCTGAAGCTGTTAATTATATAAATTAGCAAAGAATATCAACCAACCTCAGAAGCTCTTGGACTCGATGGGCACAATAAACTATATACATATATTACATTATCGTTGTACAAGTTCATTTCATGTGTGTGTTAAATTATTTACTATCTTTATTTTTGCGTATTCTCATGCCATATATTGCAATAATCTTACATTATATATAGTAATTATTGAAGCAAATTTGTACCTAGTATAAATTTTCAGCTCAGTTATTATGCCACTTTAATCTTAATTTGGTCAAGTTTTTTGTTATTTATAAGATTAAGCTCTTTCGGTCGACCCATAATCTATTTACATACCAAGCTAACCTTTCTTAGGATAAGGATCTACCAAAGTTATTCAAATATTGAAAATGACAATTATTTGAGGAGTGAAAATACTTTAAACATTTTACTGCCGGAAATTTAACTAAAACCTTAACAAAATTTTCCATCAATTCGATGAAGTAAACCACACGTCTATATATTGTTTGAATTTCGAAATTATAAAACAAAACGTGTAAACATGGTGCTTCTTATTCACCTTGTATTTGACCAAAAATCACAAGTCAGGGTCAGAAATAAGCGACTGCTCCATTTGAAGAATAGATCTTAATTACTCGGCTAGAAAATTAAAAAAAAAAGGATGAAAATTGCCAGAGATTTTATTTTGTTAGATAAAAAGAAAAACAATCTTGTTTTGTGGAGCTAGGAAACTAATCGTATCACTTTGCGTTGATGGTTTTGTTTTGATAAACAATTCATAGGTAAGCACTAAGCTATATATCTGGATTTGCATTAATCATGCACGTATAAAATGCAAAATGAGATAATATGTTTTTAATTCTTATAAAAATGATTTTATTGGTTATAGTTTAAAAAAAATTTATTGTTTTTTTATAAAAAAATTTACAAATTTTAAAAACAATTCCCATCATCATTTAATGGTAATCGGTCATGTATTTTGCTATGATATATTAGCAATTATTTTCAGATAACATTTAATATAACAGGACTACATTTATGTTATATTATTATATAGTGGAAGAAATAATTTTAGAGAACTAAAACTAAATAAAAGTACAGCAAATATATTTATCCTTTAAAATTTTCCAGCCAAAAGTAACATCGTCAATTTTCAATTTGTTGTTTCAATCCAGTCGTACAGACCCCGTTATATATAAGTTATTAAATAATATATTTATTTTAAATAATTGTGTTCTTTAACTATAATGATGTAAAATATAACTTGTATGGCATTAGAAACAAAAAGTCATATCCATTAGTTTTTTTCGTAATAAAATTAGTTCACGCTTTACTAAATGCTCATATATACAAAATAAAAAATAATTAGTGTTTCACACTTTTTAAATTTATATACATAAATTTGTTATAATATTAAATTGTGACTATATATGCAATAAAAAAAATAAGATAAAAATATAGAAAAAAGTCATGAGCCAAATAACTAGTCTGTTACTTGTATTTTTTTTTTTAATAGAAATCTAAAACTATATCGAGAGATTGCAACACCTACACATTCTTTTTAATCAATTAAGATAGATTTTATCGACAATTTGTTACTTTCATATTTGTATAGGTTTATTTTTATACATATATTAATATAATATGTAAATTTAGTAGTAAATTAACATATTCATTTATATAATTCATGATTATCTATTCATTTGCAAACTAAAATAATTAATGTTATCGTTAAACTAACTTGTGTTGTTTTTTTATTAATATTTTGTAGTAAACTTGCAAGAGACTTATTTGTTTAGAAAATTACTAAAATATTTGTCTTCTAGGCAAAATTTTAAAATTAAAAAGTATAAATAAATACAAAATAAAAAATTAATCAATTACAAGAATGTGTACTGGAAAAAAAAAGAAGGTTACAAAATGTATAAAGTGTGTAGGTAAGAAAGTAGAATGTGTAAATGAAAGATAATTTTAAGTTTCTCGTAATTAGAATTCATACAATTTCTTGTTTTATGTGCGTTGGGACAAAACATGATGATTCAATTGGAATCTATCTAATGTATCTATTCCATAGGTCCCCGGCCACAACTACTTTTAAGTTGTTGAATTCATCCAATCAAATGTCTATTACTCATGTATATCAAAACTTTGATTTTAGTTCTATTCCTTGTTTTTGTCAAATGGTAGCATGTTAGGCTATTTCATGTCTTGCACTTTAAGATATATTATCAGCCTTTGAAATATGCTTTTAGGCGAAAAATGATAAACAAGAGGAGGCTACATGTGTCAATGAGTTTTTTTTTTTTTAATATATAGTAAGTAAAAATATAATATTTAATTTCTTAGAAGATTTTTATTAAAAACATTGAAGGAGGGCATTTCATGCTCTTGTCGCTTATAATTATTATAATAGAAATAAGGCTAAATTTTATTTCAAATCTTATAATTTATTTTGTTTTTGGTTTTAATATTGAATTTAACCTTGATATATATTGTTAGTGCAAATTATTATTAATTAATTAAAAATAATTTTAGATACAATATTTTAAATTATTATTATCAAAATTATAGGAAGAGGTTGCAAGTTTTTTGTATTTCCGTTGATATTTACAATTTTCTGTTTAGGTTTTGTATTTTAGAACTTAGAATGGGAAATTGGAAAAGTATAGGGATCAGCGCGAGGAACAAAATTTCTGAGTGAGAAATATTATCATAAGAGATTCACACGTGTCACATTTACAATTATGAGATAGAATTTGTTGAAATCTTGGCTAAGTATAAAATACTTACATCAAATTCAAATCTTCAATAAAAATCAATCTTTTAGTTTATAATAATAACTTTAATATAATTTGTAAGAATTAATTAGTTAACTTTAATTAATTAATTAAATTATTTGATTTAATTTAATGGATAGGTTAATTGATTTAACTTTTTATTTGAACTATTTATGAAAATTATTATCAAATTAATATTTTTGTATGATTTTACTTATAATAAAGCATATATTTATTTTCTCTATTAATGATCTAGATAAAAAAATATATTTAATTTTATGATTTATTAAGAATTAATAAAATTTTTAGTTGCTATTGTTTTACAGAATTTTACAAATTAAGTAAAATTTAGAAAGTAAAAAGATTATGTTAAAATCATAGTTAATAATATTTTTATAATGTGTGATTATTTTCATTAATTATGACCAATACATATATTTATTCTGACGATTTGTTTATAATTAATCCTCTTTTAATTGATATTTATTTTTAAATTAATTATATGAAAATAAAATCTGAAAATGAAAACTTTTAGATCATATATATTTATTGAAATATATTATTAGTTAAATATAAAAAATTAAAATAACCTAATACTTTTACATTAAAACATATATAATAAAAAATACAAAATAACAATAATTATAAATAAATTCAAATAGTAATTACATATTATATATATATATATATATATTCCAAAACCAATATGCACATGTATTTTATTTAAAAAAAATAAATTATATAATGATAGTGCAAAATAATTTTACATAATTATTTAATTATAAAATTATATAAGGTACATACTAACTATTATTTATAATTGAATAAAACTAGCGTATAATTTTTCGTACAATCCAAGCATTATTCGTATTCATATCTAATATTTCATAAATAAAAGTAAAAGCATTAGCTAACATATTTAAATGGTTATTGGATTTGTGTTTGTTGGAAACATAGTGATATCGATCTAGTAAAAGAGACAGTTAAGCCCATACATTAGATAGGCCCATTTCTAGTTTTTTTTTTTTATCAAGTTATTCTAATCGCGTGCAAGGCAATCACGCGCTTTTAACCAAATAATGATTTGAGAATTTTCAAACTAAAAATCCAACATGCATAGGCATTTAAATTTTCTTCCCTCATTGATAGTGACATTAAACCAATCCTAGTAACATAATTCATTTATTCCTATTCATATATGGTATTAATCTCATAAAAGAAAAAGCATAGAAAACAAATTTACCTATCTAATGTTCATGGCTTTCTCTTACAGGAAGACTGATCAAAGTTCTGCTTTTACTTGGAGAAGCTTGCATGCCATTATAATTAAAAGCGGAGATTAATTTAAACATGCATCTCAATCACATTCACTTACTAATTTCAAATTGATTTTATAATTATCCGCATCACTTAGTGGATAACTTACCTCATTCCCTTATGTACAGGACTAAGCCAGATATTGAATCCTATTAAAATTAAGTAATAAATATATAAATATTAAATTTTATATAAAATATTTATGTCTTTAAAATAGTTCAAGAATATATTTACAAAATATATACATACACAACAAACTAAATATATTTTGAAAGATTAAATATTATAATTATACATTGTTCTATATTAATATATATAAAGAATTTTTATATATACATTAATCATATATAAATTCACATGTTATAAATTTTTTTATAAATTTATAATTAAAATTAATATATACATTAATCATAATTTTTATGAAAACTTTCTATTAGTTGTTTTATAAAAAAATTCTAAATTAAAATGTATTGTTACTGACTAAATTATCTTTTTATAACAATAATAACTAAGATTTATTGAATATGAATTTACTTTTATATTATAAAAAATAAAAATAAACATATTATATTATTTGCCTAAGATGAATATATATATATATATATATTATTCTTCTATTATTGTTTTTTCTTTTTTTTAATTAAAAAAAATGGTAAATAAAAACGTTAATGCTATAATCATTAAAGCTAAACAAAAAGACAAACTAAGAAAAAAAAAAAAAAAAAACCTATGCAGTTCTTTGAGCGGTGGAGTCCAATGCGAAATGCGCAAGGTTTGACCTTTCCCACCTTTCTTTAACATATTAATTAATAAATATATAAATATGTAAAATATTTTCTTATTCTTAGTTTCTTATTTTTTTTATTTCGTTATACTAAATCATCAAAACTTTAAAGGATGTATAAATATCTGGATCCATGATAGTTATTTGAAGATCGTAGCAGAATCTTTGGTAATTACGGGTCATTGGTTTGTAATCTTTCTCAACCAAATTGTCTTAACAAAGAAAATCTTTTGATGTGTTAGTCCACATATATGATTCTTATTATCCCTTAATAGATCAATATGAGTATCTACTCGTTAAGTTTATATAGAGTTCTTTTAGGAAATCTATTTTAATTATTTAAATTGGATCACTTTAGGATTATAATCACCTTAAATAAATAGTTAATATAATTGTATTTTAAAATATAATGCCCAAAATATTTAAAAAAATTACAAATTTCTAACAATCTCCCACTTGGACTTCATATTTTCTTAAAACAATTATATTACAAAATTCTTTAGGCACGTCTGTATGTTATTTATCTTTATACTTCCTCTTAATACAATATGGTACATCTTGTACATTAACAATGAAACAATTGCAACTTTCATCACAAATAAGCATGATTAAATCACAATGATCATTATATAAATACACTCAATGACAGATCAAATATGAATGAATGACATGGAAATTATATACAATGTTATCTCAAACATGTCTGTTTCCAATTGGTCCTTATTTTTTATTTTTAGTGGAGATCAATCCAAATTCTTTGAATGTAACATAATTATTACATACAAGAAAAAACAAGCAAGATTAAAATGTAAACATAAACCATCAACTTTATTTCTTTAAAAAATAAAGAACAACAAAATTATTCAAATTGAAACATAAAACATATTAACTTCCACTAAACTAAGGTATCCTAAGGAATAATACACATGAGCAGTGTGTTCATGAAAGACCTTAGGTATTAGCCCTTTAGTCAATGGATCAGCTAACATAAAACTTGTTTCTATATGTTTTATTAAAATCTATTTATTTTGAACTTTTTCTTTAATAACCAAAAACTTGATGTCGATAAACTTTGACTTTATAAAACTCTTATTGTTGTTGGAGTAAAGAACTGCTGAATTATAATCACAATATATTTTCAATGGATTTTTAATACTATCGACTACCCGTAAACTAGTAACAAAGTTTCGTAACTATATCTCATGGTTGGATGCCTCGAAGTAGGTCACAAACTTTGCAACCATGGTTGAGGAGCTATAAGAGTGTTTAACAAACTTTCATGAGTTAGCTCCTTCAGACAACATGTAGATGTATCCAGATGTGGAGCATTTGCTGTCTTGACATCATGCAAAATCAGAGTTAGAGTACCCGATGAGTTCCAAACCTTTAGACTTTTGATAAGTGAGCATGTATCATTTTGTTCTCTTTAAGTAACGCATCACGCATTTAACTGCCTTCTAATGCTACATTCCAATATCACTCAAATATCTGTCCAAAACTCCCACAACAAAGGCAATGTCAGGATGAGTACAAACTTGAGCATACATTAAACTCCCTACTGCCGAGGCATAGGGAATCTTTTGCACCTCATTTCTTTCAAGGTCATTGATGGGGAATTTCTTAAGACTAAATTTGTCTCCCTTGGCTATTATGGTGTCTCCTGGTTTACTATCTTTCATGTTGAATCTATCTAAGACTTTGTTGATATAGTTCTCTTGTGATAGTCTTAGGATACCTTGAAAACGATCTCTCAGTATTTGAATACCTAATACAAAAGAAGTTTCCCTAAGATCTTTCATTTCAAAATTCTTCATCAGAAATCTCTTGGTTTCATGCAACAAGCTTGTATCACTACTAGCAAGTAGTATGTCATCGACATATAATACCAGGAATATGTATTTACTCCCACTGAACTTGTGATATACACAATCAACAACTATATTTTTCTCAAAACTGTATGAGGTAATGACTTGATGGAACTTGTAATACCATTGACAAGAAGCTTGTTTGAGACCATAGATGGATTTCTTTAGTTTGTATACCATAGACTTAGATTCATTCAAAACAAAGTTTTCAGGTTGCACCATATAAATCGTTTCATCAATGTCACCATTTAGAAATGTAGTCTTAACGTGCATATTATGTAGCTCTAAATAAAAAATAAGCTACTAGTGTCATTATAGTTCTAAACGAATCCTTTGAAGATATCAGAGAAAAGGTTCCTTTATAGTCAATGCCTTCCTTCTAAGTAAAGTCTTTAACAACTAGACGAGCCTTATATCTCTTGATATTACCCTTAAGATCATTTTTGGTTTTAAATATCCATTTGCAACCAATAGGTTTCACATCTTTAGGTAATTTGACAAGATCCCAAACGTCATTGTCTTGCATAGACTTCAACTCATCTTTCATGGCATCAATCCATTTTTTAAAGTTAGAACTTTGTATAGCTTAACAGAAGTTGATTGGATTATCTTCTGTTAAATCAATGTCATCCTCATGTTCTTAAAGAAAGACAATGTAATCATCTGGAATTGTATGTCTCATCTCTTTGATGGATCTCCTTAATGACACTTCTTGAGGTTGTTAAGGTTGCTCTATAGGTGTTTGAGGAAGAACCTCATTGTAGTTTTATTTTGGAACAATGTCAGGAATTGTAGTTTAAACATTGTCTCCTATTACTGGAATTGTTTTTTGAATAGTAACATGCACAAGGACTTGACCAATGTCATTAACAAATTCTTCCTCAAAGATAACATTCCTTATGTTCTCTTCCTTCTCAAACTCAACTTCCTTAAGAATTTTTGCATTTCCCGTTTCAAAAAGGATCTTGAAGTGGGAACATAAAACTTATAGCCCTGAGAGTGTTTAGCATAGTCAACAAAATAATAGCTAATTGTTTTTTATCCAGTTTTATTTCATGCGACCTATAAGGTTGTGCTTCAGCTGGACAACCCCAAATGTGCAAATGTTTGATATTTAGCTTTTTGCCAGTCCAAATTTCATAAGAGATTTTATTAATTGCTTTAGTTGGCACACTCTATTAAGGATGTAAATTGCGGTCTTTAAAGTTTCTCCCTAGAGTGACTTTGGTAAAGAAGAATGACTAATCATACTTCTCACCATTTCTTTAAGAGTCTGGTTTCGTCGTTCTGTCACATTGTTTATGCTAGGTTTGTCTGACATGGCGTATTGCGGAACAATTCCACGTTCTTTGAGAAAAAAGGTAAAATGCCCTTGATATTGTTCTCCTGATCCATCATATCTACCATAGTATTCACCACCACGATCAGATTTGATGACTTTAATTTTCTTTCCAAGTTGAAGTTCAACTTCAGCTTTGAATTAGTTCTTTCAATAAAAAAGATTGAAGATTAATGATGTGATAGGTATTTTGTTTGAGTCTTTAAATTTATCATTAAAATTAATTGTGCTTGTATTCTTATTGTTCTTTTGTAGTGCTATAATAATTTTTTATAAAATTAAATTTTATATATTCATTAAATTATGTAATATTAGTTTATGTATAGATCAAAATTTTCACAATCTAAAATTTTCTAGGATGTTATATAACTATAAATGTTTATATATATATTTTAAATATTATAATTGATTAGGTGAAGTTAGCTTGAACTCAATTGGCCCAATTTAATACTTTAGCCCAATTTTTAAGTCCAAATAAAATGTGTACTCTTTAGTCCAATTCAGTAAAATTAGGATCATAATTAGGCTTATTCCATACTAGTCCAATTATATTTGGACTACCCACTTTTTCCTTGTGACAATAAATTATCAATCTTGTATTTTTTTTCTTTTTAAATTAATATTTTATTCAAATTTGACAATTAATTTTTGTAAAAATTATCTTATAGTCTTTTTCATGTATATTTATATAACTCTAGTAATAAGTGAATTAATTTTTATGCTCAAAACGAAAACTTTCTGATATTTTAAATACATATAATGAGTAATTATATTATAAAAATAATTAAAATAAAAATCTATGTGAAATACCAAAAGATGATATACAAACTATTTCAGCCTTCCTTCCAATAAATGGTTTCAAATAAAATAAATAATCAATTCAAATCAATATATATATATATATATATATATATATATATATATATATATATATATATATATATATATATATAAATAAAAGTTTCATCATTATTCATACGAATGTATGATCTGTAAACTAAGTATTTGTGCTGTTACTTTGACAGGTGATGATAGATAATATTATCTTATATTAAAAATAATTTTATTAATATTTTTTTAAAATATAATAATAAAATAACATAAATATTTATATTTTATTTGCTATATTAAAATAAACATGACCATAAAAATATCATAATAATGATTAGTCTTTAGTTAAAAATAAATAAATCAACTAAAAAAAATTGTTGAGTCAATTTGAAAAATCATAGTCTACATGGTATTGGATTGGTTATTTATTTAGAAAACTGAATTAAATTTGAATCTTTTAAACCCAAATCAGTATAGCCAGTAGTGGATTAGGTAGCCTGTTTATTAATTATGCTGAAAAAAATAGTACCGAGAAAATATACATTTAAAATACTAAGAAAAAAATGATTCCTTTAATTTTGTACTAATTGCACTTTGCTCACTGTATCATATGTCAATTTTCGAATTTGATTTCTTAATATTTTTTTTTTACAAATTTTGATCTCTACTATTTTAATGTATAAATTTAATTTATCATTTGATTTAATATTTAATATTTAATGAAAATATTAATGTGACAATTTACTGCATATTTACATTAAATATATAATGATTGCCAATTTAATAAAATACTGAGAGATCAAATTCATAAAAAAAAAACTAAATTCAAGAAGTAACAATAATAAAAAGACAAAAATTATAATTAATTTTTTTTATAAAAAATATGATAACTTTAAAATTGTTAAGTCATAAATTATGAGTCAATTCAGCTCATCATGACGAAGTAGATAAAAAATATTTATTTATGACTTAAATTTGACTCAATTTCAATTCACTTATCTTGCGGTTGACCTGAAGTGGATGTAAATTAAATTAATTTAAATATTATTTTTTTTAATAAAAATATATTGCAACTTACTGTACTAACCATTGAGAAATTAAAGTGAGTAGCATATAAACTAAATTATTTAAGTCTATTATAATCATAATAAAAATAATATACACTAACTTATCTTTTTATATAGATATTGAATTGGAGGGTAAGTATCACTTTCTAAAATCATTAATATATATAAACTCTAAGATACAATGTAATAAACACGTTACTGTTCTAGATTTCATTTAGTGCACAAAATTTTGATCACCTCAATTTTGTTTTTTATATAATTTTTTTGGTATATTTACACTCATATCTTCTGTCTTCGTTTTTTTAATTTTAGGTTAGTCTTGGTTGGCTAAGCTTGATTAACCATTTTTTTGTCTTAAAAAAGTAAGTAGAATTGAATTGATGCACTTTTTGAAGAACATGTGTGAAAACCTGAATGACTAAAATGGCTCACTTTAACCGTTCAACTTGTTTCTTAAGTTGAAGCTATAAAAAGATTAAAATTAAATTACATTGCTTTGTCCATTATCTAACACACATATATATATGGGCCAGTGCTAAAATTTTTGGTTTGTGTTTGTCAGAAACATGATGGGATCGATCTAGTTAAAAAGGCACTCAAGCCCACACTTTGGTTTGCCCCATTTCAAGTTTTTTTTATCAAATTATTCTCGTCATGTGTTAAGTTTTTAGTTTGTTAGCTGAAATTATGACATAGTCAAGAGTCATAAGGACACGCTTTTAACCAAATAATAGATTTGAGAATTTTCAAACTAAAAAACCAATATGCACAGGCACTTAATTTTTCGGACAATCCTAGAATTATTCGTATTCAAATCTAATATTTGATAACATAAAAGTAAAGCACAGAAAACACTTGTAACTTGTAAGTGCAGAATTGAATATAGTGGGTGTTTTGTGGTCCCAAGTTACAGCATTTGACTGGTTCAATTAATTTCTTAGCCAAGAAAATTATCGTAGAAATCAACATACGAGAGACAAGTCAATTCATAGTTTCTTCTGCCCAACAACAGAGAACTCAATAATCTTTCTCTCTGGCTTCCTACCACGAAACATATCGCAAGTCCACTAATTTATTATAAAGAAGATAGCTTTTCCTTTTTGTTTCAATTTCTAAAAAAGATACCACATTACCTCTTATGTTTATTATTTTTCTCTATTCCCACTTGGGGTTTATGCATCTCAAGAAAGTGTGTCATATGATCATTTTCAACATTATATCTTTGAGACGGTATATATTCATCTCTATTTATCACTTGATTTTTATTTTTTTTTAATTATATAGATACATTTAAACATATTTCACAAAAGTCAAGAGGATAAAAAATGTGTCAAAATTGTTGTACAAAAATATAATTATTCTCATGGGATTTTTAGATGCATTTATGCACCGCATTTTCATAGCCTATCTTATTCTCTTTATTCACTTATATTAAACTAGCCACTCATTATTCATCAACTCGTAAAATTGTACACAACACCGGCTAAGTACCCGTAGCTTAGGAGTAACAAAATTAATTTACAAAATTAATTTTGAAGTGATGTAATTAATATAAATATATTTTTATTTCATATAAAATGTGCGAGTTTTAGTTCTAAATAAAATTTATTCTTTTAAAGTATAAAATTATTTTCTTTTTAACATTATTTTAGGGATTTAGAATAAAATTTAGATAGGCACGTTCGATTTGATATTTTCTTTAGTGCCCAGGATCACACTAGCTTAATTTACTCCTCTCCGTGTGTTTTTTCTTGTGTAATTGGTTTCATAACTTTATTCAAAAGTGAGTTTTTTTTTTTTTTGCTAAACTAGTATAAATTAAATTAAAATTAATTTATAAAAAAATGTAAATTAAAAACAAATTACTAATTTGAAGTTGTTTTTCAACACATATACATGCTTGACATAACTACAAGGTAGGTAACACGTCTTACACATAACTTATTACAACCGCAATTTACACACTAAAAATATTTATCGATCACATGTAGCGATTATAAATGTTGTACATATTCACTATACGCAACATTAGCAACATGATGCTCACCACTAGTAGGAGATGCCACATATCACATGTGGTGGGCATGCACGTTCACCATGTTCACCATGTTCAATACTGCGTACGATGAATATGATGTTGCTCAACATTGAAAAATAATTTGCATCATTCAGTCCATGTCAAAATCTTACATATTGTACACAATGATTTAATAAAGTTAGAAATCTAAAATTACTTAATTCACCTTAATTTTATTTTTCTTACGGTAAAACAATAAATATAAAAATACAAAGTTATACTTTGTTAATGAACAACTAAAAATTTAAATCACATAATAAATATAAAATGACAAATTTTTATTCAAACACTGAGAATCTTAAATTCATTAAAAATATTAAATGAAAAATCATAATTAAATTAATTAAATAAAAATTATATTACATAAAAGAAAAATATTATATTAAATTAATTAAAATATTATTTCACAATATAACAATTTTTAACCGTAATAATCTTTTATTTAACAATTTAACAACTTTAAAAATCTTATAAAGTAAACATAACATGCATGTTTACTTTATTACTAAGCGCGGAAATTAACTAGTATAAGGTTGTTTTAATTTTTTTTATAAATAAATTTGTTCTAACTTGATTAATATTATTAAATTTGAGTTTTGAATATATAATTATATTAAATATTTGGAGATGAGTTTTCTCATCTATAGAGTTGTCTACTTTAGCTACATATGACCTTGTAAAAAAAATACATATTTGATTTGTTCACACTTATGGTTATGAATAATTAATTAAGCATCAAAATCTTGTTTTGTATTTATTTTGATGAGTGATTAAGTAGGATAAACAAAATAGATTGAACTTGTTAGGTCAGCTTACCTAACATGTCAAAAGATAACTAGTCGTGTGAGTTGGGTGACTCAACTTATCAACCTGCCAACATGGCATGTTGAAGGTGGGATGAATTGACTTGCTAAGTTGTCTTTCTATCACACTTCACATATCCTATCAATATTTGAAGCATGTCTATATAAATTTATATTTTTATGTAATTAAAAAGATATAATATATATTTATATAAAATAAAATAAGTGATATGTTAAAAATAAATGAATTTGTATTTTTAATATTTTTTGTTTTTGTATTTTGTTGGCAAGACAACTCATTAATCCACTTCTTAATACGATGAATTGTGTTTCTCAACTTATTCTTGTAAGCATGTTGACCTGTCTTATTTAAAGAAGATTGAAAGTGAGTTGAAATGAATTGGTCCGGTATTCACTCTTATATTAAATTTTATATTTTAGTTTATGTTTTTTTATAGTTAAACTTTGTTGTTTGTCTTCATGGTAATTAAAGATATTATTTTATTTTCGACTTTTAATTAAGTAACTAAACATATTTAGTTAGGTTAAATGATTAAGTTTTGAGTTGTAATTTTTACTTAATGATTAAACTTTTATTTATATTAACTTTGTTGATTTTAATTTTTGTTAGTATATTTTTTATTATTGTAATTATATCACTTTTATATTTTTATTTGATTTTACATGGACTTATACTGATAATTTGATCGTATCAAACTATAAGTATTCGGAATACTTTCTAAAAAAAATTAGTTATTAGTTGTTTATTGTTAGTTGTTCCTTGATTAATGCCTACAAATGATTTGATATAATTTATTTAACTCATTCAATCAAATAACAATTTTATTTTCTCTTAACTGTCTTCTTCCCATGTTGTTCTCCTATGGTACAATACGCAACAGCTAATTCTCCTTATACATAGAGAAAAAAAAAATGAAGATTTAAATCAGCTCCAGCTACTTACAATAAAAGATTCTTTCAACTACACAATCACGAAGTGCATGCAAAAGTAGACTCCAAATGGTTCATGCAGATAGCATATGTACTGTTTGTAGCAAACTTTCCTCTTCAATGAATGGATGTGAGATTGCCTATTTTAAGCATCCTACACAGTGTAGCACACAGTCTATAGGAATTTGTCGTTGTAGACTGAGAATGTGAAAAATAACTCTGAACCGATAACTTATTTTTAATTAATATTTTTTAAAGTATTTTTAATTTGATATTGATATGGTCAAAAGCTCAAGACAGAAGGAGAAAGGTTAAATCAGACAAAAAATGAATAATTTGTACTAAATATTTTTCAATTGTTGACCCAGATATTATATAATTATACTAACATCACGATCTTTTTGAATTTTCAAACATTTTTTTTTTCTGTTTGTATGCATGGGCGTTTAAAGTACTTCAAGTAACTTGTATTTGATTGATTCTAATAAATATTCAAATTCAAGGGCAGTCCAAGTCACTAGGATACGTTCTTGTTTGTGACGCAACTCGACCGAGAAATCAGAGCCAATGTATCTGTCTACCATATTTTTGTATCAAACACTGATATTTGTATCAATCACAGCAGGGGAACAAATTGAAGGGGGACTTGGAAAAAATAATTTTACCATATACCAGTTTTGCGTAATAACAGTGGCACCGATCACACAGTTAAATTATACATATATTGGTTAATTTTATCATACAATCATTAAATTTAAATTATAGTCTTTTCATTATATTTCATAAAATTATAAATATATTTAAATTATTTTTCTTTTGCTCTGAATTTTGATAGAATATTCTTTTAGAAATATTTTTTATTGTAAATATATCTTAAATTTAATTAATTAAAATACATTTAAAATATTCATTTATTAAATATAATTCTAATTACCTTTAATATAAAATTTCTCAAAAAAACCTTTAATATAAAATATTAATAATCTTGTACGTAATAATACGGATAAACTAATTAATAATAACGAATTTATGATATTAATAACTACATGAGCGGATTCAGATGCATGCCACGTGCACTCACTTTGGATCTTTCTTTATGTGTTATCCTCAATATTGTATTTAAAAAAATAATAATAATTTACCTTATTTTTGTAATATATGAACTTATAATTTAATATAATTAATTATAATTACCCAATGATTAAGACGAAAAATTGGGTTAATTCAAAAACTATTAATCGCACTTGCTAATTAGCTATTTTTTTATCAATAGAAAATTTATTATATATAAATACTAAAATGTTAAACAACACCACTTTCATGACTCATGAAATTTATGGACCGAAAAAAAGAAAATGCGATGATATTTAACTTCTTATATCACTGTTGCTGATCTGCCACGTCATAAGAGTGGGCGTTGATATCACGAAAGTAAGATGAATTCAATGTAAAGTAATTATAGTGCTAAATATTAATAAAAAAGATAATTATATTTTATTAATAAAAAGATAATTATATTTTATTAATAAAAAAGATAATTATATTTTATAAAAGAATAATTTACTTTTAAGGAAGTAATCAATCTTCACTCTTCAAGGGAAGGATTTTTTAATTTATATAACACATGATTTAATTATTATTTAATAATGCTTTTTTTAAAGCTATCAAATTATTGATTATTTTTATTTTTTTTGCATTGAATTATTTAAATTGAAATTATTTTTAATTTTTATATTATTTTTCATCTCAAACATAAATTCCTTATTTTTTTCAAATTAATTTTTAACACTTTAAAATTAAATTTTAAATATGAACTATTTATTATTTATTTAATTAATTAATTACTCACATTTCTCTATAATATTACATAATTTATTAATTTTTACAAATTTTATTTAAATTAAAAATATTTATATAGTGTACAAGTTTCCTACTAATTTGTTACTAACTTTTAAACACTTAATACCTGCAATAGTCATTTTAACATATTTTTATTATTTGGGAAATTTTAAGTGGTATTCTATTTAGTGAAATCCGTAAAAGACTAATTTTTTAAATTATTTTAATTTATTTGCATAAGATTTTTAAAAATCCATAAAAATGAAAATATTTTTATTTTAAAAATATTTTTCTATTTGGAAAGATGAGAGAGAAAAGAATTGTAATGAAAGGAACACTATATTTTACACAATATTATATATATATATATATATATATATATATATATATATATATATATATATATATTATAATTAAAATTTGAAAATATTTAGATTGTTTATTGAATTATGGTATATATGTTATATATATTTGGTTAATAGTTTTAGTTTTATTAATTTTTCATAATTAACATTAATATTTTAAAATTTTATTATTAATTTTCTAGTTCGTATAGGAAACAGATACACATATTTAAAATTTAAATAATAAATTTAAGTATAATTATACAAGTCTCCTTTAATTATACAGGTATAAACACTATCCCCATAATAATTTTAAAATGATACAAATTGTAATTCTCTGCTCATCGCGCCATTCGTATCCAAATCCAAATGATATATAAAAGGGAGAATCGATTTCGAGGGAACACTTTCTAGGCAGGTGTGTTTGGCGTCCGAGGTACTTTATTTTGATTCGTTCAATATCTTTTAGTTTCAAACTTCAAAGTGCATGCTAGTCATTCATAAAAAATATAAATAAAAAAATGCATGCCTAGTCAAGTCCAAGTTTTCGCGTGAGCCCTACTATATATATGTGCATGTAAACTTGTTTCCTTCACCATATTCACATCACAATCTCTCATCTTCTGTTTCCCGATTTCAAGACAGGAAAACACGATTAGTTAGTTTGTGATCGATCAATACATACAAAAAGCATTTCAATTGGTTACATAGAGACATGTCTTTGTCTTACGGTTACACAAGGATCCTCTTGATGATTCTGCTTATGATATTGGCCATTTTGGTTGTCTCTCCTCAATTTGGAGCAGCGTGCAGGCCATTACAAGACGAACTGTTTCTAAAGCTTCCACGAGGCCCTCCGGTTGTATCAAGTCCCGATCCAATTCGTCCGTGAAATTAATGAACAACCTTGCTTTCATGCACAACTAATTCTAATTGTATAAGTAGTTCTTTCCATATTTATAAATATGTAAACTTTTCTTTTTCTTTTTCTATTTACTTGCTGGGAACAGTCATAGCATAAGTTAATGCTCGGCTTCCCTGCAAATATATAGTCAGTTTGTTATACTTATTCAATTGCAACAATCTGTAACATTCATTTATTGAAATAACACATTACGAATATCCATCGCTCCTACATTACGTACATTAATATTTTTTTTTTTAGTATTAACCACAAACATATGCGTTTCAATATATGTATACTCTTTCTCTGTCTTTTTTTATTGTAAGATTTAATTGTTTTGTCATGGATGACGATACAATACGAAACCAAATAGATCATATAAGGATACATAAATGTGGTTGACAATTATGATTGTATTGAGTGATTTTGTTCTATAGAACTAGGTTGATCTTTCCCTCCTTTCTTTAAGTCGAAATGCAACTGTCAAAGAATAAAAGCATGTTGGTCCAAATTGAGAGGCGACCAAAATGGAATTGAAGTTGAAATAACAAATCTGAGACTTCAGCAGTTGATCATGGAAGATGAAGTCCAAGGGTTCCAATGAGATTTGATCAAATCAACAACTTTATCACCTTTAGTTCTAATATTCTAGTCATGCATATATATGTATATCTCCCGCGTACATTTCTTAGCCCATGTTTTTAAAATTGAATTGATTATTCAATCTCTATCAAGACCTTGGTTAAATGCTTAATAACAGTGGAATCAATATTAATAAAATAATTATGATTATATTATATATATATATATATAATATTATAATTTTATAACTAAAAATTAAAATAAATATTATTTTATAACTTCTTAATTAATATTTAAAGTATCCATAAAAGTTCAAATTAAATATATTATAATGTTTAGGTTTATATTATAATAAAATACAACAATGTTCATCAACAATAACAAGTTTACATCTAAAAAAAGACAAATTAATATAATATAAAATTACAGAAAACCAAGATATAAAAAATTGAAAATAAATATAAATGTTTTATAAGAAAAAACTAATAATAGTTAAAAAAATAATATATTTCTACTTATAATCTTTATTAAATATTTATTTTAAAATATTTTTAGATAAAATTTAATTTTTAAAAAAATATATTTTAAAATTCACGTGTTGACACTAGATTTCTACACTAGTTTTAAACTGGCTGTCACCAATTCTAAAATATCCATTTTGTACCGCTGACTGCTCATCAAACCTGTTCCTATTTGAATCAGCCAATTTAATTTCCAAAATTATGCTCTTAGCTATCCGGGCTATACGTACGGAGTTATCCTATCTTATATATATATATATGAAACACCAATGAGATTGATAATGTTATTTTTATTTATAAATAATAAAAAAATGACTTGAAATGTTTTGTTTTTAATAATGTCCAAATAATATATTTTTAATTTAAATTTGCAGAATTATAATTATATATTTATTATATTTTATGAATTTTGATAAATATGTATTTGCATCTTACACGTATTGTGTTTGTCTAACTACAGTGTTACTGATTTGTTCGTGTTTGTCTAACTACACATAAATTAAGCTATGGTTCACAGAAACAGATGTTGGCTTCTTGAGTGTGTGAATATTAATTATATTTGGACGCGCTTTATTGAAGGGAGGGCTGAGGGGAGTCTATAATAGCAGATCGAAAACGTTTTGAGACCCTTTTAGCACAAGTCAAAGTTTGACATTTGACATTTAACCCCCCACAACATGTGACAAGCCACAACATGTGACCTTTAAGGTGGGGAGGATGAATTAATATGGTCTGGAAATGATTATAATTGGTAGGTAATCTTGCTTTTTAAGAATATGGTAAAGGTTGGATTTCTAAGTTTGTAGTATGAAAAAAATATTTGTTAAAAAGAATTAGTCTTTTGAATAAATATTTAATTTTTCTCAGAAAAATACCTTAAATTTATCTTTAAAAAAATAGTAGGAAGAGAGGAAGTTATGTTTATCTTGTATTTTTTTATTGACTAGTTTCTATATGGATATTAGATATCCATTTATATTAATAGATATTTATGAATTTAAGAATGATTGTATGGTTTTTTTTACCAATCACATGGTTTTTTTTACCAATCACATGGTTTTTTTTTTACCAATCACATGATTTTTTTTTTATGATAAATGATCTTGTTTGAATTGAGTATAATCATTGTATATATGAACAATAAAAAATATTTTCCTAGTCTAATAGGACCAATATGATCATGTAATATAATATTATATAATATAACTTTATTTATTAATTTAAAATTTTAATATAATTAAATAATATATCAAGCTTATTTTCACAAGGAAAAAAAGAGAAGAGAGAGATAGGATGTGTTCTGTTTTCATTTTAACATAGAACAATCACGTTAAAATTACGATATTTACTTCGTTAACGGTTAGATCAGACTAGAAATTTAATAGTAGATTCAACACACGTAGTTCTGCATCTTGACCGTTCGGATCTTGATTTGGAGGTCTGTGGTGTAAAACATCGTGTTCGCACAATAACTCAATTTTGTGAATTCTTTACTTTCTTGTTCCTTCATCTTGTTCTTTATCTACAAGTTTTGCTTGCTTACTTGCTTGTGTTAGTTGGTTGTATGAACAAATACTGTTCTTGACCTAAACACTCTTGTATCCTTATTTCATTACAGTATATTGATTTATTTGGTTTGGACGACCCGTGATTTTTACTTCTTACGTTGGTGTCTCTTGCATGATTCTTCTCATTATTACTATGATTCTTATTTGTAGTTATTCCTTAGATATTCTTACAAGTTAAGAGAATTTATATTCATTGGGTTGTGACATCATTATATGTGCCTTATTTTTTTTTACCATATATTATAAATTTACCTTATTTCAGTAATATTTGAATTTATAATTTAATATAATTACCCAATGATAGATTAAGACTAAAAATTAGATTAATTAAAAAATAGTAATTTTACTTGCTTAACTATTTTTATTTTTTATTAAGAAATTTATAGATAAATACAAAAAGGTTAACATGAAACACCAATTTCATAAATGAATTGAAGACACATTAGAGGTTAAAGTAGAGTAATCTATCCCGATTTGTAAAAAAAAAATTGAAAAATACAATTATGAAAGGGTAGCTTGATCTGCCAAAAATTGCAAAAAATAAAAAATATATTAATTTAGTTTTAACAATATTATTTATTTTATTATATATACATATATATTATTTCTTATTTTAATTATAAAAAATATAAATTTATATATAAAACATATTAAATACTAATAAATTAAAAAATGAATTATATTTTTTATTAGACAAATATCTTAATCAAATATACATTCTCAAATAATCTAATAAATAATATTTTTAATTTTTTTATCATTTTTATTATTCTTTAAATAAGTTGGTATAACCTTCTCTAAAAATGATTGATGTCGAGAGTTTTTTATTTTGGTTTTTCAAAAAAAAAATAATAAAAAGGAGATGAGTATGCAAGGCATGGGTCTGTTATTTTTGACAAAATTAAGTAGGTTGAACCTACTTTGTCATCTCCAAAAGGGATATACTATTTAAGGACTGAAAACAGAAATCCCGATGCTATTGCGGTTGGGCGTTGACATCACGAAATCAGATTAATTAAATATAAAAGTAATTATACTACTAAATATTAAATTTATATCTTGTATACCTCGGATCACGTCCGGTTCATGATCTTTCTGATAATGACGCCTAGTCAATAATATAATTATATTTTATAAAAGAATAATTACTGTTAAAAAAAAAGAAGTTACTTATATTTTCAAATTAATTTTTTATTTTTTAAACTAAACTACTTATTTATTTAAACTGTTTATTTGTATTTCTCTTATAATATTAAATATTTTATTAATTTTTACAAAATTTATTTAAATTAAAAATATTTATGAAATGTACAAAGATTCCTACAAATTTATTACTAATTTTTAAAGAACTAATACTCGTAATACAAATCTTAACGTATTTTTATTATTAGTTACATTTTAAGTGGTATTATTCTATTTAGTGAAATTCACACAATGAATGATTTGTTTGAAATTATTCAAAAAAGTACTTATTGATATTTCAATTATTTTGATTTTGCATAATATTTTTAAAAATTCATTAGAATTCTGTTCTCATCGCCATTCTTATCCAAATGGTTACTAAAGGAACACTTTCTAGGGCAGGTGGGTGTTTCACGCATGTGAATCTGCTTCCTTCAGCTCACCATATTCACGTCACATTAATCTCTCATTTTCTGATTCCCAATTTCAAGACAGAAAAACACGATTGAGTTTGTGAATACATACATACAAAGAGCATTTCAATCCGTTTCATATAGACATGTCTTTGTCTTACGGTAACAGAAGGATCCTCTTCATGGCTCTGCTTATGTTGGTCTTTTTGGTCGTGTCTCCTCAATTTGGAGCAGCGTGCAGGCCAATGTTACAGGACGAACTGTTGCTGAAGCTTCCACGTGGCCCTCGGAGGCCATCGAGTCTCGATCCAATATTGTCATACGTGAAATGATAACCCTGCATGCCTCCATGCACAACTAATTAAACTTAATTTCCTTGTCCCATAAAGTATTCTAATTCGATACAGCAGTTCTTACAATAGTTACAAAAATATATAAACCTGTATATTTATTTTTATTTTTTGGGTGTACACGCTGGAAACAGCCATAGAGGCATGCTCTGGTTCCCCTGCAAATATAGATTCGGTACTTCGTTATACGTATTCAATTGCAATAATCGGACACAAGTTGTAACATTCATTTATTGAATAACACATTACGAATATATCCTATTTTTAATTATTTACACACCACTCCGACATTACCTACATTATTTCCTTTTTTGTTTTTTAGTAGTAGGATTATGTAAACAAGATCAAATGCATTTCAATATACTCTTTCTCTATCTTTTTTTAAGTCGTAATGCGACTCAAGCTCAAAGAATAAAAACATGTTGCTTCGAATTGAGAAGCGATCAAAATGGTGAAGATGATAGTTAAGGAACTTTTGATAACAACACGAGACTTCAGCACTAGCTAGGAAATAAATGAAGTACAAGGCTCCCAAGATTTGTTTACCCCCTCCACCCTTTCCCTTTTTTTAAGTCATAATGCGACTCAAGCTCAAAAAATAAAAACATGTTGCTGCAAATTGAGAAGCGACCAAAATGGTGAAGATGACCGTTAAGGAACTTTAGAGAACAAACACAAGACTTCAGCACTAGCTAGGAAATAAATGAAGTCCAAGGCTCCCAAGATTTGTTCAAACAACTATCTCCTTTCTAATCCTATTTCTAGTCATGCATGTATATCGATCTCATATCTCGTGTATATCTCTTAACTAATCACATGAATGTCATTTTGTATATTTGATATATATTAGAGAAAGTATTATATATATATATATATATATATATATATTGTGATAGGCAAAATTCTAAATTGACATGTGAATGTTTATGTCAGAAAAAATAAAAGACAGTTATAATTTATGTATGAGGCAATTAAGAGTGAAGTTAGTTTGGTATTATTAGATATTTATGAGTATTTTAAGGGGATATGAAAGGCTGGTAGTTAGGAGGATAGAAGGTGTACGAATTTGTATGTTTGTTTCAGAGAGAATAACTCTCTATTAGGGTCTAGACCTGTGTTTGTCAAGATTGTACTCTAAGTTTAGTTCTACCTAGAATTGTTATCAAATAAAATTATCTTATTCGTGTATGCAATTTCTTGATTCTAACAAATTGGTCCGACTTGTTGGATGTCGTCAACAAGGACGGACTCAAGAGTGGAAGGATTGAAGAAGCATGTGGAAGAGATGAATGCTCAGATACAGAGATCCATGTCGTGCATCAAGAAATTGACCGAACATAATTTTTTTTTATTTTTTTTTGTTGTAAAAGGACTTGTTGGTAAATAATAATATATGTAGTAATTTCTCTTGCATATATTAAATGTATGAAGTGACATATAGTGACATTTTTGCATATTTATATGTCAATTTAATTACACATAAATAATATTTATTATTCATCTGTCTTAAATATTTTACTTATCATAAATAAAAGAGAAATGAAAAATTTAAAAATAATTAGACATAGATGAAAACATTAATTACATGTTTTAATCTATATGTTATTTTTCGAAGTGAACAGATAAAATAAAGAAAAAACAAATGCAGTAATTAAGAATTAGGTGGAGATAAAGTTATAATTGAGAATAGATAATAATTAATGTTATCTTGAATTTTTAAACGATGGAGAAATGAAGATAAGAACACATTTTTTATTCTAAAACATTGATAAAAGAAAATAGGCAATACAATAATTGGCCTTTTCATTGAATCTTGAAAACTACGTACCCCCCTATTTTGAAACAAGTATCGTTTTGAATGTTACATAATTAAGGATGAAGAAAATCTTAAATTCTTTAAAAAAATAACTATAAAATTTAATTACTTTTTCTTGTGAGTATATGTCATTGATATTTTTATCGTTTAAAAAAGAATATTTATCGAACACTAGTTTAAAGGGAGCAAGGAAAAAATTGAAAAAGATAATTAATATTTTTAATATTGTAAAATGACAAACAATTATTTTGAAATAAAATTAAAAAACTTTGTTAAAACAACACTTGTTATATATTTTTTTCTTTTTAAAATTATACCCGTCATTTAAGACAATACAATACGTATATATTAAAAAATATTTATTATATAAATTATTATGACAAAATAGTCTTCATTAAAATATCCTTTTTTGAAAAGTTAGAATTTATGAGTTAATTAATTAATTAATTAATTAAATATATATAATAAGATATCAATAAATAGGTTTTTAAATAATAATACTTTTAACTTTATAAATGTCAATTTTGTAAAAAAAAAACAAATCAAAACTTCCAAAGTGAGATGAAACTAGATAAGAAGAGAATAATACGTATATACCTATTTGTTAATACACACATATGAACGCATTGAATAATTAATTATATCAATAATACTTACATGTGTGGTATAATTTTTAATAGAAATTTATTTATATAATTTAATTATTTAAGTTTAAAGGAAACTATAGAAATTTTAAGGTGAATTTAATTGTAAACTATTTGCCTAAAATAACAGATATTATTCTATGTGGATAGTCAGCATGCAACAAGGCGTGTGATATGTGTGATTCAATATCAATGGATTAGCATGCAATATAGAGCATGACAACAATTATTTGACTTTTGGGTTTTAAAAGGAAAAGAAAATGTTTTATATTCAACTGGAGAAACATTTTATTGTATTTTAATTTCGGTCCCTGACTACGACTTAGTACTCTATATTGAAAAACCATAATTAATGTTTGGTTCTGGGGTTAAGGATTGATTGGGTATAATAAGATGGAAAATAACTAGTGATTGATTTTATGAGACATTTTAACGTATAAACCATGGTATTATTACTTATCTACACAAGTTGTTTTCATGGTAGGTGTCCAAGGTTTAGTATTTGAATTTGATTGGTTCAATTTTCAACCTTCAAGTTCAAACCATGCATATTGCCGAGTCAAGAAAAACGAGTTTTAAAAAGCACTAGAGGGTCCGGTCAAGACAAAAACTAAAGCGCTATATATATGCATGCAAGTTCTGTTATGCCACCATCCCATCTCTCAAATCTCCCTATAGCAAGAATTGAAACTCATTCAAAATTAAAGCTCCTAAGAGGCTCATTGTTATTTAGACGTGCATACATAAATTGAAGAGAATTATCAATATTATTTGATTACATTACAGTGAGCATGGCTAAATATTACTATAACAGGAGGATCCTTTTCACGATTCTAGTGATCGTCTTTATCATTGTGGTTTCTTTTTCTCAACGTGGAGCAAGCTGCAGGCCCTTGCAAGATGACCAGGGGCCCAGGGCCCAATTTGATGGGCTTTTGTTGCAATTCCTTCCACGTGGCCCCGTGAAGCCTTCAGCACCCGATCCAATTCGCCCCTAAGCATAACAATACGCCTGCCTACACATTCTTTTAATTTGTAGATTTGTCACCTTCATTTTTCAATACTGATCACTCATGCAACTGATATTTGTTCAGATTTATTCTTTCCGTGTAATATAAAATCTTAACCCAAAAGCTGTTGTCATATTTTTCAAACTCACATATATTGAATATTCGATGTAATACATTATTTTATTCTTTCAGGCATTCTATTATATTTTGTACACTTTGACCTTATATTACTTCTTTTAATTTGATTGTTTTCCTATTATAAGATATTGAAGCAACCTTTAAAGCAAATAGCACCTTTGCATCGCATGCATGCATTCAAAAAGAGATCCAACTCTTACTCTCACATTAGTGAGCTAATTTCTGTCATTAAATTATATAATGGTTGAGATCTTTACAATTTAATGATAATAATAATAATAGTAATAATGAAAAAAACCTCTCTCACTTCTCCCACGCCGTGTATTTCATCCCTTGTTCTTCTCAATACACAATGCAAAACACCGGTGACCACAGAACCACTAACTGTAACACGTCCACACTCTTTTTTCTCTGGATTTTGTATAGAAATGTGTTCGGTGTAATTATCACTGAAAATGAACAAAATTAAAAAGAGCATGATATATATGACAAGGTCGTGGATGCTGACTGCTAGTTGCAGCCTCCAAAGTTCTTAGTCATGGCCTGCGGTGGAAAAGAGATATTGTTGCATCATCATGCCTGTGGTGAGAAGGAATTAATAAGATGAATAATATGTTGCTTCATCGTTAAACTTGCTGCAACTAATAAGAAAAACTAAACGTGTCATAGAATAGAGGATCACCAACATCATAATGTTAAATCATCAATAATAAAAATTCATATTAATACTTAATTATCATAAATAAAAATTTATCATATATAATCAACTTGTAAAGTAATAGTTGATCTTATATATATACTATTTAAGTCATCTTATTAGATAATGTGAGATCTTCAACATATGTCTCTCACTCTAAGGATTAAAGTTTGTAAGACTAATAGTAGGTAGATTAGTCTAATAAAAATTGTTATGAGAGATTTTGATATTATCTTATAATAGCATGTTAATGTTTAATCATCGATGACAGAAGATCAAACTAATTTTTAATTATCATAGATAAAAACTTATATCTTAGAATTGTGAAGATAATGATTATTTCTACTTGTAAACACTATTCAATTTTTCTCACCAGAAAATATGGGATCTTCAACATAATCCGATGTATTAATTAATTATTGAAAAAAATTATTTTTAATATGTCAACACATAATTAAATAATTTTTTTAACAGTCAATTTGAATTTAAAAACTTAAACTAGATATATGTTATGCAAAGTTGTAACACTGATAAATTATAATTAGAAGCTTATTAATTTATGGAATTTATATATGACAACATTAATGCTATATTGCGTGAATATTCTACTAATACATATATATGTCTAAGTATTATTAGCTGCATATTATAAAAAATAAAATCTTTGCCAGAAATCAAAGACATGGGTTGCAATAAAATATTTTTGTAGAGATATGAATTCGTAAATGATAGTATTTTCCATATCAACAGGATTTTATACAAAGTAATACTTTTTTTTGTTATTTTAACAGTATAACTATTTTACTGAAATTTTTTTTTATCTCTTTATTCTTATCACATGATATTATTCATTATATTTATTACTTTTGTATTTATTATTTTTTCTTCAGTATAGATTAATATTGAAGTGTCATAAATAATTTTCCTTCTATATATTGAAGTTCCCGTGTTTGACCAACTGTCGTACGGATCGGAATGGGTGGTTCGTGTTTGTCCATCTGCAAGATACGCTGAACATCATTTAATTAATTAGATTTCGATCGAATCAGGTTGATATTTTGTTTTTATGTCATTACTATTTATGATTTATTAATAAAAATATTAAACATTTTTTTATTTATATTAGTATATATTTTAATAATTATATTATTATAAGCTATTTAAAAAGAACAAAAGTATTATATATATATATATATATATATATATATATATATATATATATTCAGTTATTAAAATTTTAATAACTATTTTAAATTAAAATATTCTCAAATGATATCAAAATGATTATTTTATCAAATTATTACAAATTAGAAAATGTTTTTTTAATTTTTAATGTTTGAAGAACTTAATATCACAAATATTTAAAGAATAAATTAATGTTAAGTACATCTTTAAATGATTAAATTAATAGTTTTATTTGTAAATTAAGCTTATAATATATATAGAGAGAGAAATTAATAATTAATAATAAATTATATTTACTTATTCTCACAAAATATTGATTTGTAATATATAATCTAATTTAATACGATGAATAGAAAAAGAAAAGTATTAAATTCAATAAATTTATTTATAATTTCAGTTTAATATAAAAAATAAGAATTTGAAGGAAAATGTTTCCATTTTATTCATTTTTCAAATATTAATTTTAGGCGTAGATAATTTTTTTTTATTTATCCTTACAAATATAATTCTGTCTGATTTTGATCATTGCAAAAAATTTTGACATTTTTAGACATGTGAATATCATTTTTTAGTCTTTATTACTAACTTTATTTCAATTGAGATAATTTAGACATGACTAACAAAATGAAAAATATTAATTGAGATAATTGAGGTAACAAATAATATTTTAAATTAAAATAATTAAATTATTTTCAGGTGTTAAATTCAATTAATTAATTGACTAATTATTTTATATAAATAATATAATTTAACCAAAAGACCGAGAAATAAGTAATTCGACTCATTCACATTCAGATCATGAATGTTTGAAATTCATATTATGCAAAGAGACATTGCTTTTGCTAATTTGAATTAAAAGATGATATAAAATCAGTCTATTTCCGACATCATATCATAGTTAGCGTATTTATCATAGTTAGAAGCTCCAGCTCCATATCAAGGTCACGGTCGACATTGTCACTGTCATCAATACCCTTAGGCTTGTAATCCAAGAACTTGTTCAAAAATACTATAATGAAAAGATTTATAATTTATTTTTCAATATATGATGTACAATGATTTTATTTCTTTTAATATTATTCATATTTTTCAATTTACTAATTTACTTTTAACATTATACTTTTTAAAAAATATATAATTTAATTTTAATATATTACTTTTGATGTTATTTTTATATTTTAATTTATTAATTTTTATTTATTGTTATATAATTTATTTTTTTAAAATATATCTCAAGCAATGATTTTATTTATAAAGACACAAATAAATTGAAATATAATATATTAAAAATAAATTATATTACAATAATTCAAAGTTAATAAATTGAAATATAAAAATAAAATATTAAAATTAAATTATTTTTAAAATAAATTATAATTTTTTTAAAATAAAATGTTAAAAATAAATTATTGAATTGAAAATAAGAATAATATTAAAAGTAATAATATTGTTCATGATATATTAAAAAATAAATTATAAAATTAAATTACATGTAATTATCTTATTTATATAAAATAATAAATATATTAATTCTATTGAAAATATATAAATGCATTAATTAATAATATTGAAGATATAAAAATAATCTAATTATCTTAATTTAAAATATTTTATGTTATTTTAATTATTTTAATTAAAATTATTCATTTTGATAGTTACATCCGTACTAAATTAATTAAAATTAATAATAAAGATTAAAAAATGAAAATAATAAATAGTTAAGATGTAAAAATGAAAAAAAAATTGCATCGAATAAAACTAAATAAAGCTATATTTACATTACCTAAATGTATTTAAACCTTATTTTTATTAATACTTTGTAACGATAAATTTATAATTAAAAAAATATTAATTGATTGTTACACTATTAATGTAAAATAAAAACAGAATTTATTTTATAAGAATTATTATATTTGTTCTCAATAATTATCTATAAAAGTTAAAAATAACTACGAAATGTACAAAATAAATTGAAAATATTAAAAGCACACAACGTTTAAGAAGCATAGATATGAAATAAATGTAAAATTTAATTAAAAAATAATAAAATAATAAATTAGAAAATTTTAAATAAAGTTAAGAAAAAGGTCCTGTTTTAATTCTAATAAAAGAAATATAATATAGTGTATTATATATAATATTTAAATTTACATGTAGAAAGAAATGTATATAACGGTCCAAATGATGGATGCGAATACGTAATTTTCTTTCCAGCTTATTGAAAAGATGAAATTTGACTTGAATAGGAGGTCTTCTATTTCCAGGTTTTTGACTTTGACTAAATTAATGTCCAAGCACTAAATATTGAAGGGGTCGTATCTCATGGCAAATGATTTTTTCGCGTCATATTTTTATTTGAGAAAAAATAAATAATGTATAAAAAAAAACATATTTCTCGCTCTTGTTGGATACATAAGTAGGGTTTTTTATATATATATATATATATGATGTCATCTAAAATAAAATCACAAACAAATAAAAAAATTAAAACCTAAAAAATAAATAATAAATAAAAATATATTATTTTGAATCATTTGCTTCCTCAACCAATTAGATAAAATTTGTAATACTGAATAAATCTAGACTTAATCAATATTTTTTAATACATATAAATTATTATATATTTTACATGTAACTTATTTATATATATTGGATATTTCATCCACATTTTTATTATACTTTTTAGATATGTAATTAACGTAATAAAATTATATATATTTCATCTTGTTTAACTTTTATTTTAAATATATAATCTATTAATTAACATATTTTTCTATTTTTAAATAAGTTATTAATATACTTATTTATAAAGATAATTTACTTATTTTAAATATAATATTTAATATTTAAATTAACGACCTATAATAATAATAAATTAAAATGTTGAAAAGGATTTGTGATAAAAATTGAATCACCCATTGTTTTAGGTTTTAGATAGAATGATTTTTTAGATTAAAATTAATATGTAAATGGTTCTCTATATATACATGTTTCTCTTGTTTTATTTTCTTATTTTCACAATAAATAAAGTCTATATTACTTATTTAATTTTTCTATTTATTTATTGTGTTGAATCTTATTCTCCATTGTTAAAAAGTTTAATTTAGTCTCCCAATTTCAAAATCACTCTGATGTTATTCTTCTTGTACAATTAAACTAATACCATTAGAGTATGAGCAATTAACATTTTTTTGAGTTACGAACCGTGGCAGTTTTTAATCGTTACTATCATATTTCTAATTTTAATATTAAAAATAATAATAAGATATTATAATTTAATAAAAATATTATTTTAAAATTATCATAAATTTAGTAAAACAGAATTTTATTTGTAATACCGAAATTTGAGGAAAAAATGTGTCAATAAATTAGATTGAATATAACCGTGATTTGAAATTATCCAAGTAGTAAATTAATGTGTCAAATAAAAATAACGATAGAGAATAAACAATAGAGTATATAAAAATTAAAGTAAAATGAGTGACAGGGGTCTAAATATAATATAATTTTAATTAAAAACTTCAATTAGAAAGTGAAACAAACTATAACTGTTAGTTGATTTTAATTAATAGTATAAATTTAAATTTTGTTAGTAAAGTAATTTTTATACTATGAATTTAAGCTAACAACAGCCTAATTGAATAGAAATAACAACAATACAATCAACATAACTTTAAATAACCTCATTTATAAGTAATTAAAACAATAATTTTAAAATGGTAGTTTTGTATAACTAGTTTAAATCCATTAATGTAATGCAGTAAATATAAAACAAGATAGAAAATGGTAGTTTGTACAACCATAGCACGTGAATTTAGACAAGATAGCACGTTTCTTACATTTTGTAGATAAGGTGTGGCATCTAGTACACCTTCCACGTCCTTGCATTAAATTAGTAGCTATATATGTGCATTTACAAATAAGAGTATTTAATTTTGCCTCTCTATCTTTTATTTGCGTATTTTATGTTTATATATATATATGTTTGTTCTGTAACTGTAGTTTAATTTATTTAATCATAAGTTAATTAAGTTTTATTTTTCGTTATTATAGTTTATTCAATATATGCATAAATGTATATTTAGTTTTTAAATAAAAAACAGATTTTCACATAAAAAATATTGTTTGTGAAAATGAAAATTTGAAGTGGTTACAATAATTAAATTTTTTACTTATTATTTTTTTAGATGTACTTACTCTTCAATTGTATATGATAATTAATTTCATATTTTTGATATTAAAAGATATTAGTAGATTATTTTGAAATAAAAAATCATTAAATCAAAATATTAAAATATTATACAATTTGATTCGATTTCGATAATTTTCTTAAAAAATTTGATTCAATTCAAATTCATATATGATAAAATGTGGTTTAGATTGGATGGGATTATTGACATCATAATTTTTTATTATTAAAAGTTTTTAATTCAAATATAAAATAAATTATCTTTTTAAATATAAAAAATATATGTTATTAATTGGTTAATTCTTCTGTAATATAGTTTTTTTCTTAAGAATATATATATGGGATGTACTTATTAAGAGTAATGCTAAGAAATTTATTTTTCATCTTTCTCATTCATTTTCTTGTCATCTAAAAAATAAGATGTGTCACTCGTTATATTTATTAGATTGTAAAAAAATGAACGAAGAGAAAGAAGAGTTTGAAATAAGTGAATCACTCCTCCTATATATATATTAAAAATAAAAACTAATATATATAAAAGTTACATGTAAAATACATAATAACTTGTATGTAATAAAAATATTTCTTTTAGTTTATATTGATTCGATTTTATAAATTTTATCTGAAATTAGATCAAATCCAATCAATTAATTAAAAAAGTTTAAAATTATTAAAAAATTTTGATTTTTGATTTTTTAGATTAATTTAAGATTTTATTTTAGATTAAGTTAAATATAAATAATCTACTCATGTCATAAATGAGGTGTTACTCTTTTTTATGCTCTAATTTATTTTTATTTAACTTTCTTTGGTTCTCTCTTTATTTTATATTTTTTAATTACAAAAGATATTATATTCTCTTTTCTCTTTTTCTTACTCAATATAATAAATTATTTATATTTAACTTTTAATTTAGAATAAACTATTATTTTACTATTTAAAAGTATATAGTAATGTCACATTAGTTTCTAAAACTAAGAAAATCTTAATTAATTTTGTATATAAATTCTTAAAATTTCTAATTAATTTATTTAAAATTTTAAATTTAATTATTTATTATTATTTTAATCTCTAAGTATGGTTAATATTTTCATTTAAGTCATATATTTTTTGAATTTTAAACTAATGTAATTGATCGTTAGTTTAAAAAATTTATTTAAAGTTTCTTTAGTTTGATAGTTTAAACTAATATGTTATGTATTCTTACATACTAAAATAGTAATTAATTATTTAATTTTCGATATATACAAAGGTTTTATCACAGACAAGTAAGAAAAGAAAGATACTTATCATTAAATGAATAAGATAAAAATATAAAGGTGATATCTTTTATTATTTAGCCCTTTGACAACGTGTATTCATTATTCAAACGGTATAGATGGTACCCGCGAAGTCCATGCGGGGAGGAGAGGAGAGGGAAGAGAGCGAGGCACAAGAATGTCCACAAGCATGGCGATTTTGCAGGGCCTTGGGACATTTCCGCTCTCACAAACCCCATCATCATTCCTCCAATCGCGCAACACAAAGACGAACAAAACTCCTGCGTTTTCTTCCTCATTTCCTCCTCTTCTCATCTCATCTCATCTCATCTCATTCTCCCGCAATCGTTTCCTTCCAACGAATTTCGATCTGTCACGCACGTCGAAAACGTGCGCTCCTTCCAGTTCAATTTCGATCCATGATTTCGATGATTTCTCGCGGTTGGAAGATGTGTGCGCTGGGTTCTCTTGGCCTGTGACTCCTATTCAGCCAAGCTTCATATTCTCAGAATAATGGTACGGTTATCGCCTATTTCGATATTTGCAGATTCGGATCTTTGTTAGCTAGGAATGTAACTCTATGTTCTTCCTCCTCTCTGCACTGGTTTCGAAATTACTTGATTAGAAATTTTAGGATTCATAAGTAATGGTGACTTCGGACATTGATAGGGATAATAAAGGAACTGGTTGAAAACCTAGAAGTTGAGAAACTTAATAACTGCTGCTGAAGTTGGCAGATGCAAAAGTTGTGGTGAGATCAGACTGTGAGAGTGACAGGTTTGATTGGACTTATACAGTCATATTTTATATACTGCTATATTGACTGAGATGCTCTTCTAAAGCAAGAATGGGAAGGAGAGTGCGGTTTTTGGAGTCCAATGTAGGTTGGAAACAATATACAGAGTATCTTTTTGCTAATAATGATGACTTGTTTTGGTATACCGAATAAAAATATCGGTCAGAAGATAGGTTTCGAATGTATCTCAAGTTTCAACAACTAGTTGAGACTTGCATAACCTTCTTTACCCCAACTAGATATGACTATTTTGTAACGAACTAATAATTTCCAGGCCAAGAGCTAATGAGCTATAGAGTTCCAATATCTCGTTTTAGGTAATTAAAGAATATACTGAGTTGGGGGGGGGGGGGAGCAGGGGTAGTGAGTGGAAAAGAGTACCGAGGTATGTGGATGGGATTTCTGCCATCCATAGCAACGGCAGGGCATTCAAGTGGGATTGAGTGCTAAGATTATGCCCACATTCTCTGTGTGTGTGTGTAATCTGAATATTGAATATTGATTTGTTTTAATTAAGACTAGTGCTATGTTGGTTATGCTGAGAGTGAACTTCCTACTAGAAGTGAGAGTCTTATTTGTAGGAAATATCCTTAACCTATTCAGACATTCATTAAATAAACAAATGAAAATTAAAGGGTTATAAAGTAAATAATAATATGAGATAACTCAACAAATAATCACGTTCACATTTTCTCTCTGTTTTTTCAGTTTCCTTGGCTCATACTTCAACACGTTTTCTTTTTAATTTGGTGTTTGAAACTTATTAGATATGAGAATAAAACTTTTGCACAAAATTTACTCAACCCTCAAATCTGTCTCCACACATCCCAAGGACTATAGCATAAACAATAAAATAGACTTAAAAACCCATATACCCTGGAGAAGATCATGTTGTTTCTGTTATTACATGTTCCTTACAAAAGATACTTCAGAATATAGACACAATAAATTCGCCCTCTTTTACTCTATTGCGAATTTACCTTCATATGTAGATAGATACTGATAAAACACTGGAAGGTTGTTCCAAGTCAACTTAATGGAGTGGTATACAGATTGCTCGGCAAATAATTGATCAATCATCCTGGAATTTTGTATATTTTTCTTGGCTTTACATATTTTCCTCGTCAAGAAATAGGAACATAAATGTTTAATTTTTAAAATAATTAAATATGTTGTAATAAAGAATTTTCTTAAGGCTTTTGATTACAAATGATACAGGGAATTCCAGAAAACATTGTTGTTGGTTCTCACGTTTGGGTTGGAGATCCAGAACTAGTCTGGATTGATGGACTAGTACTGAATATTAATGGAGAAGAAGCTGAAATTCAAACTAGTAATGAGAAGAAGGTAAATAGACATGTTTTATAAGTCACAGCCTTTCAATCTTATGTTTCTAATTATCTCTAGCTCCACTTTGTGATGTTCTAGTTTTTAAGGATTTTAGATATTTCAACTTCCTTCATTTTGTGTTTTTTACATGTTATTTATAGTTTCAAGAAACATGTATATTTGCAATGATTTTTTGAGGAGGATTTTCTCCTTAAAATACTTAGCAAAGGGTAGACTAGAAAACTTCAATATCCATAAGAATAGACTCTAACATTTTCTGTCAGCATCTTCAAGGCACGATATCATTAATCCTTAATTCTGAAAGAAAGATTTAAGTTCCACAAGAACTTTTTCCTTATGGAATATAGGGATCTTACTAGTTAATTTGCACATCCTATTTAAGAGGGATGGAGAAATGGCTGATTATTATTATTATTATTATTTTTTCATTTTCCAGTTGACTAGTATCTATGGTTTGTAGTGGCCTCCCCCGGTTTCTAATATCTTTTCTTTTCTCTAGTCCTTCTCTCTGTGGGGAACAGTTAGTTTTAGAGCCTTACAAGGGTAGAAGGGGATGCCTTAACCAGTGCAAGAAAGAAAGGAAAATCTTAGCTGTTTCCCTATTGTTATATTAGTTATCAATAATTTGAGAGAGAAACACAGAGGCGGGCTGTCTCATATTTGAAATTTGAAGTACTCAACATTTCATTCTCTATCTCTATTAGAAATGTGGTTGATTTTAGCTATGAGAAATACATATCCAAGGACTTTGAAGACAGTGTTTATGTGACTAAGAATTATGCCACTTCTTATTTCTCAAGAACTTTAAGTCTATAAAAATGCAAACTAAGAAGTTCTTTGGAGACATCTATTTAAGCTCTTATTTCTGTCAATAGACAACATGCCCAATGAGACTAAGACTGCAACTGATTTTACTTCACATTAGCAACATTGCTGCACAAGTTTCCTCATGTAATCTGAACTAATTATCTTCTATTTTGTTTCCATGTCACTAGGTTGTTTCCCGTTTGTCAAAATTACACCCCAAGGATGTGGATGCACCTACTGACGGAGTTGATGACATGACCAAGCTTGCTTATTTGCACGAGCCAGGAGTGCTGCATAATTTGGAAACTAGATACATGATCAATGAAATATATGTAAGATTACCCCCCACATTCAGTTTGAAATCAGTTAGTGTTCACCTTTATGGAAAACAAGACTTAAACTGTAGCTATGTATGGACATCTCTTTTATAATAATTTGACATCATGGCAGACTTATACTGGAAATATTCTCATTGCAATCAATCCCTTCCAAAGTCTTTCACACCTGTATGATGCAAATGTGATGCAAAGCTACAAGGGAGCAGCATCTGGAAACTTGACCCCACATGTTTTTGCTATTGCTGAAGCAGCATATAGGTGAGTTTGCCTTGCTTTTACTTTCAATTTTCTTTTTTAAATGGTATTCTTATTGCTGACTGTTTGTTTAAATTAGGGCAATGATGACTGAGGAGAAAAGCAACTCTATTCTGGTTAGTGGTGAGAGTGGTGCAGGTAAGACAGAAACCACCAAAATGCTTATGCGTTACCTGGCGTATTTGGGTGGTCATACTGCTGTCGCCGCAACTGAAGGACGAACTGTCGAACAACAAGTTCTAGAAGTAAGGAAGTTATCTAAATCTGGGTTATGGTTACTATTGTTTCTTCATGTTTGGCTGTGACTTATACTGAGACATATTGTTTAAAGCTGTTTGCATGTTCTTGCTCTTGTCCAAAGTAAGAACAACGTAGTGATGCCTGGAAACATAGTGTCATAGACACTTAAAGAACAAGAATGAGGACGTTTAAAGAACAATAACGAGGACCAACTATATTACTCTCATTAGTTATTATCGAGTGAAAAATGAAAAGAATGAATTCAAATGTAAAGATAATTTGGCGTAACTAATATTTGTTAATTAATTATTAATTTTTATTTATTGCTAATATTAGTTTATGGCTAATATATACCTCACGCTGCTGCATCATTTGAGAAACACAGATAACATGACTTTTTTTTTTTTTTTTTTGTAAATTTAATAGTTCATTTCAAGTTGTTGAGATGAAAAAATAGGAGAAACCATAGGAGAGAATCTGCATGTAAATAAAAATAGGAGAAACCATAGGAGAGAATCTGCATGTAAATAAAAATAGGAGAAACCATAGGAGAGAATCTGCATGTAAATTACACACTAGAGAGTATTATTTATAGAATAAGTCATAAATGCAATGATCATGATTTCCCTATTTCCGTAATTACACAAAGATATAGTTATCCTATTATCCTATTTACATTGATTTTGACACTCTCCTCAAGCTGGAGCATATAAGTCATTTGCACAAAGCTTGTTACATCTTGTTGATTGCTTGAATTTACAAAACTAGTTACAATGTCTCCAGATAAGGTCTTCTACCTAATAAAGTGACAATCTACTACAAATTGTTTGGTCCTCTTATGATATACTAGATTTTTGAGGCAATATGTAAAGTCACATGATTATTGCTAATAAGTGAAACATTCCCAAACAGTGTTATCAGAACCAGACCAGTCATTGACTCGGTCAAGGTATCAGGTTATTGGGTCATGGGTTGAACTAGTGGGTCACTAGTTGAACTGCATGAATTGGTATATATTAGACATATAAATTATATGCTAAAAATATTGTATATAAGTTTGAAGTTTTCCCACACATTATAAAGTTTAGCTTTGGTGTAGTGGTTGTCTTCATTTTAGCCTTCAAAAGGTTCAGGTTCAATTCTCTTCATGACCAAAACTTCTCTCAGCTTTCAAATTCTTTCTCGCACGCAGTGCAGATTCATGGTTTCCTTGGATAGTGAGCTGGGTGGTTGGTTTCCTTGGATAGTGAGCTGGGTCAAGTTGTCAACAGGGACAGTTTTGGAAGCATGCTGCTCAGCTCATGATGTGTAGGCTGCTCTGGGTCAAGCCCTCAACAGGGACAGTGTTGGAAGCATGCTGCTCAGCTTGTGATGGGTTGAGTGATTGAGTCGCCAATTTTATTCGATTTTCAACCGAGTTTGATGACATCAGCACGGGCCAATTGTTCAACTGATCAGAAAAGAAGATTGGACTGGCTACATGTTCAGTTTCCGGTTAAACTGAGTTTGATGACGTCAGCACGAGCCAATTGTACAACTGATCAGAAAAGAAGATCGGACTGGCTACATGTTAAGTTTCTGGTTAAACTGATCGGACCAGCCGATTCAGTTCAAATTTAATAATACTATTCCCAAATATTTGTTAGTTGAACAATTTTTTGAGCCATATAAGTTCACAGGTGGCAGAGGCCATGATTCTATATTTTGCTTCTGCACTTGATCTTAGTCACAATACTTTGTTTCTTGGTCTTCTAAGAAATCAAATTATCTCCTATAGAAATACAAAATCTAGAAGTGGATATTTGCCCAATCTCCATTAGAATATCTCACGAGACATGTATGATCTTTGTCTTCATGCAAGAGACCTTTTCTTGGGGCTTCCTTAATATATTTCAGGATACAAATCACTGCATCCCAATGACTATAATGTGGCTAATTGAGAAACTGATTTACCACACTAATTAAAAACGAGATATCAGGATGAGTCATTGTGGGGTAATTCCGTTTCCAACTAATCTTCGATACTGTTTTGGGTTAGATTAGAAAAAGGCTTCCTTGTCCCATAGAAATTTGGTATTGGGATCCATGGGAATGTTCATAGACTCGACATTCATCAACTGTATTTCCTCGAAAATGTCCATTGCATATTTTCTCAATGAAAATCACAATCCCATTCTTGGATTGTGCCACCTCTATTCCTAAAAAATATTTAAGTTTGCTAAGATCCTTTGTCTGGAAATGATGGTAGAGATCGTGTTTTACTCAAGTGATTGACTTAATTACATATTTTGTCACTAAACTATTTTATTTGCACATTTTACCGCTTAATTTACATAATTTTGCATATTTTGTCTTGACATTAGTTGGTTGTTTTGACTCCATTAGTTGATTGCTAACGTGACAATGAATAGTGACGTTGATGTGAAAAATGAATTAAATTTCACTTTGTCAACCTACTTTCAAAATTTGGCACATTTTTTCACTCAACTTTTATTTTCTACAGATTTTGCCACCTTTTTTGTTGTTACAAATTTTGCTCCCCAACTTTTTTTTGTGTGCATATTTTGTCCCAAACTTTCAAAATTTCACTCCTTGTCTCTTACATTGCAATTAAGCATTTTGCATTTAGAACAAAATAATAAAAAATTGAAGTACAAAATATTTAAAATAAAAAAAATAAAATAACTAAAAAGAGAAAAATAATGATCTATTCGGTCAACATTTAAGCAAATGATTTTATTTTAAAATTAGTGTTTATTTTATACTTAGAAGTTAAAAAAAATTATTTTTAATTCTAAATTTTTATTGTTTAAAAGGTTTGAACATATTTTAATAAATTTAACATGGGTAATGATGATAAATCGTTAATATTGAATTGCTTCATGAGTCTAATTCACAACTTGAAGAAGATATGGAATCATGTGATTTGCTTGGATATTCACAACTTGAAGAAGATATGGAATCATTTGATTTGCTTGGATATTTATAAGATCCTATTTAAAATGATTGTTAAATATATGTTGATAACATGAAATCATGTTTTTTAGTGTATTTTACCTTTTTATTTTATGTATTTTAGTTTTTATTATTTTGTTTTAAATATGAAATGCTTAACTACAATGTAAGAGACAAAATGCACAAAATTGAAAGTTGGGACAAAATGTGTGGAAAAAAAGTTTAGTGGTAAAATGTGCAAATTTTTAGAAAGTAGGGTGGCAAAAAGTACAATTTAATTCACTTGCCACATTAACTACCATGTCAACAACATTGTTCACTATGTTAGCAATCAAACTACCATGTCAACAGTCAAATTGCCACATTAGTAGTCAACTAACGGAGTCAAACAATCAATTGACATCAAAGCAAAATGTGCGAAATTATGCAAGTTGATTAGCAAAATTTGCAAATAAAATAATTTAATGGCAAAATTTACGAAATCGTGAAAGATAGGTGGGAAAATGTGCAATTAAGTCGTGATTTTAAGGTGATCACTACATGTGATGACAATATTGTTGACATGCACAATCAAGTAAATGCATCTTGTGTCTAAATGGCACTAGAAGATTGAGTGATTAACTTCACTTCTATTCACACCAAATTTTTGAATTATTGTGCTGAATTTTCCAAACCATACCCAAGGATTTCGGTTGAGATCATATAAGGACTTACAAAGATGACAAACTAGACTAGAAGACTCCCTCTTAGTAACAAGCCTAAGAGGTTTCTCCATTTAAACATCCATGAGATCACTATGAAAGAAAACATTCTTAATATTAAGTTGGTTTTGGCCAATGGAATCAGCAGCTATGGACAAAAATAATATGACAAAGGCCATTTTAGCAATAAGAGGGAAAGTACCACCATAAGAAGCTAAAGATTTGAGTATAGCCTTTGGAAACCAAACAGGGTTAAGGCCATCATCTTGACCATTAGGGCCAACCTTCACTATAAAAATCCAACAATAGATGACAACAAATTTCCTCGATGGAAAAGGAAATGAGTCCCAATTACCATTGCAATGTAATACACATCTCATCAATCATAGCTTGTCTCCATTCGAGATGAGAAAGGGCATCATCAATTGTGTTAGGGATAGACACAAAAGACAGAGAAGAAAGAGAAGCATAATGTAAATAAGATAAACAATAATAACTTAAAGTGATATAATGTGGAGAAGGATTACAGGTAGAACATATACCTTTTTTGGAAAGCAATTGGGAGATCAAGTACTAGAGGCAGTGTTGAAAGGGATGTGGTAATTGGTTTTGGAGGAGATTTGGTCCTATCACTAGTTGGTGGTGACACAAGATTACGTTTTCATCGTTGATAACCTATAATAGACATGTAAAAAAGGGTACCTTTGGAACATGAGAAAACCCTAGAGGGTGGAAGTGCACTGAAACTGATGGGAGAAGTGGCAATGCATATGGAATGGAGTTAGAAGGGGATGGGGTAGACATAAAGAAGGGAATAAACTCAAAGATGGTAACATCAGCGGAGACCAGATAACGACATAGAAAAGGATAATAACATTTATAACCTTTTTGAGACTGAGTGTATCCAAGGAAAATACATTTGTGAGATCAAGGTGAAAGTTTATCAAGCCTAGGGTAAGATTATGAATATAACACATGAACCTAAAGACTCGAGGAAGTAACAAATGAAGGGATTGGTGAAGAAATAAAATAAAGGAAGGTATTTGGTTAGATTGATAAGGTAACAAGCAGTAAGGATAACATATCTCCCCAAAACAATGCGGAATTATCATGAAGAGTGTTCAAGTGGTTTCAATAAGGTGTCTATTTTTATCTTTAGCAGCCCTATTTTGTTGAGGGGTATGAGCACAATATGTTTGGTGTAAAATGCCATTTGAAGCCATAAAAGTTTGACTTTGGTAAGATAAATATTCATGAGTATTATCACTTTGTAAAGTGTGAATTGGAACATCAAATTGATTAAAAAGACTGGACTATTAAAAACAACTCGGATTAAATCTTAAATAAAGGTGAATTGACACGACTCACAGGAAGGTAGACAATTTGGAAAGACTTGGTACCGGTTGCTGTAGCTTGGCAATACTAGGATGACCAACTGAGTGTGGATGAGAAGAGAAGAGTCCACCACTGAAGCAACACAAACAAAGATGCTAACTTAACAAAGTCTATGCGATTGACAGCCAAAGCCAATTATTTGACTCAAACATTGATCCTATTGGCCTACAAAATCTTTACTAAAAGAAATGGCATATTAGTAGATTAAATTCTTAGAAAGTGGGTTTGGGCCTAACTCAACCTAAAAAGCTAGCTCAAGAGGTGAAGATGCTCCTCTCTTATAAACTATTTTTAGGCTCTATCCCTAGCCAATGTGAGACTTCGGTTTTTTCCATTACACCCCTCTCACACCCAACACTATTGGGCTTGATGCGTAAATAAGATGGTATCAAAGCCTATCCTAGATCCGTTAAAGAGCCACTCACCATATTAGCCATGCATCAAGCCCAAGCCCAATAGTGCTGGGTGAGGGTGTATTGTAGAAACTTGATACTACTAGAGTACATAGCAGATAGTTGATCAAGCAAACAAGGCTAATTAGATTAATTTCAAGTGAGATAGTCTGCTGAAATAGACTCACTATTTTTTGGTAATGTCTGGATTTTTTAGTAAACTAGTTCAGCCTCGTCCTCTAGTATTTTTCACCTTGTTTTTTGTTAATATTTTGTAATCTTCTTTGTATTCTCCTTCTCATAATTAATAATATTTTTCTCTTGTATATAAAATAAGAAGCCTTGCATTTTTTTCCTATTAGATAAAATTCTGGTTTTGATTCTGTTCTTTTTTGGTAAGTCAATTAGTTCTCGTTCATTGTTTATTGCTGGCTAACGTTGAACTCATGACCCTTAATTGTAATGATGCAGTCAAATCCAGTTCTTGAAGCATTTGGTAATGCAAAAACTGTTAGAAATGACAATTCCAGGTAAGAGATTTCTATGATGCTTAGTTTTTTATGTTACATAATATTATGTGTGTGATTTTCATGTATGTGATTTCTAGTATATAGTTATATTCATATTAGTATCTTGTATAGGTGGAGGTTTTTGAATATTTGACTCAGGTTTTTGCATACTCAATGCTTTTTAATTTATCATTAATTTAATCGGGAAAAAAATGTTCTTCATGGAAATGAAGCAATATTTTCATTGAAATTTTTTCATTGGGATCTATATCTCCTTTTCATTTTATTTGTATTCATACAATAAGAAGTACTAGGCATCATAAACTTTCTCATCTATGAATTAGTGATTTCAATAACAAGTAGTAGTTTCATACCTTCTGTTTGTTATATTTTTTCTGCAGCCGTTTTGGAAAATTTGTTGAGATTCAATTCGATGACCTTGGACGAATATCTGGTGCAGCCATTAGAACTTATCTGCTTGAGAAATCTCGTGTGTGCCAAGTGTCAGACCCTGAGCGTAACTATCACTGTTTCTACCTTCTCTGTGCTTCTCCTCCTGAGGTAGGCATGTCAAAGCTTGATCTTCTATTCACCATTCTTCATGTTGTTTATAATTTTATTGGCAGCATCCTGATTTTGTTTAGGAAAAGGAGAAATTTAAGTTGGGAGATCCTAGGTCATTTCACTACCTTAATCAATCCAATTGCTATGAATTAGTTGGTGTTAATGCTGCTCAAGAGTATCTTAGCACCAAGAGAGCCATGGATATTGTGGGAATCAGTCAGGAGGAGCAGGTCTAACTATATCCTTTGTTAGTGATTCTAATAATTCATTTAGCTGCCTCTTCAAACAAAACTTCTAAGTAAAATTTGTAATATATTTCCTTCTTTCCTCCTCTCAGGATGCAATTTTCAGAGTTATAGCTGCTATTCTTCATCTTGGAAACATTAAGTTTGCAAAATCAGAAGAAACTGATTCAGCAGTTCTAGAAGATGAAGAATCCAAGTTTCATCTCCAAACAACAGCAGAACTTCTGATGTATGGCTGAGTTTTCGCCGTTATCATTTTTCAATATCTTTGTATTAATATTATTTATCAATTGAATTTATTCATATTTCAGGTGTGATCCTAATGTTTTGGAAGCTGCACTCTGTGAGCGTGTGATGATTACCCCAGATGACATCATCAAAAGAAGTCTTGATCCTCTTGGGGCTACAGTTAGCAGGGATGGTTTAGCCAAAACAATATATTCTCGTTTATTTGACTGGTAATGTGGTTTTGTCATACACACATATATATATATATATATATATATATAATTTAAATCTGAATGATATCTTATTTCTCTATAGAAGGAATAATCGAAGACATCAAATACAATTATCTGTTTTTTTGTCATGTCCAGGTTAGTCCATAAAATTAATATCTCCATTGGGCAGGATCCTAGCTCAAAATGTCTCATTGGTGTTCTTGACATATATGGCTTTGAAAGCTTTCAAACGAATAGGTGAGAATAGATTTTTTTTTAATGTAATCTTGTTATTGTTTGTTTGCATACTCTAATTTAGGGGAAGAAACAAGCATGTGCTCAATACAAGGTCTCACACAATCCTCATTCATATTTGTTAAAATATATGTGCCTTATATGTTTGCACAGTTCCCATTGCTCCAAGCTTCTTTACTTTTACTTCACTGTGCGTAGGTGGTTTGAACTCCTTATCCTTAAAGTTACCCTTCTCCTTCAATACTATTAATATTGAGTTGAAAAGACATATTTCTTGATATTGTTTGTTTGCATACTCTAATTTAGGGGGAAAAAACAAGCATGTGCTCAATACAAGGTCTCATACAATCCGCATTCATATTTGTTAAAATATATGTGCATTTATATGTTTGCATAGTTCCCATTGCTCCAAGCTTCTTTACTTTCACTTCACTGCGCTTAGGTGGTTTGAACTCCTTATCCTTAAAGTTACCCTTCTCCTTCAATACCATTAATACTTAGTTGAAAAGACATATTTGCAAACAAGCTCTCCCTTTCTTTTTGGTGCTGGTAAATAAGATAAACCCATGCTGATATGTAATTTCCTCTTTGCAGTTTTGAGCAGTTTTGTATAAATTTTACCAATGAAAAGCTGCAGCAACACTTCAACCAGGTATGAGGTTAGTTTTTCATATATTTGACAACTTCAACTGTGAGACTTTTCTCTTAACATTCAATCTGATGTCAATGATGTGCTGCAGCATGTGTTTAAGATGGAGCAAGAGGAATATACAAAAGAAGGGATTGATTGGAGCTACTTAGAATTTGTAGATAATCAAGATGTACTGGATCTCATAGAAAAGGTTTCTACAAACTTTTAGTCTGTGCTTAGTATCTATTATAGGAACTTGTGAAACCATACTTTATAGGTTTGCTTTTTTTTTTTTTTAGTAATATTTTTGAAGTTCAGAGGCAAACTATTGCTGATCAATATTTCTAATCCAAGGGCCATTGCCAAATTTAATACAATGGTTAGCTGCTATGTATGAACATAGTTTGGTTCCAGTAGTTGGAGGCTTGGAGCAAATCTTGATTCCTTTGGTGTTCAACTCCTGCCTACTTTAAGGGTGTCAAGTTTCATGAATGCTTAAACTTAGGTAGAGGACCAGAGGTCCAAAAAATGGATTTTATATCTTGAACACGCCTCCTCACATATGAGCCTTATATATAGGTTGAAGTGTGTAGCGTAGACAACTGCTTTGGCCCATTTTACTTTTTGCTTAAATTTAACTTAATCATGAAGAGCAGGCACACCAAGGATTGAACTCTTGACCACTTGGTCATATAGAAGCTTTTGAGTTGTTAATAATCAAATATCCTACAAACTTTGTTATGCATATGCTCTACAATGGTTTCTATATCTCTGACAAAAGGCACCTTAGCAGTCAATATTTGGAGAGATTAAGGGGAATCTCTGGACCTTTGTTTTGCATGGATTCTCTTGTGGCTTTTTATCATGTATTGTTTACAAAACTACTTGTTGTGGGGCTTAGGCACCCCATGATACCCAAGTCTCTATCAGAAAGATTCCAGGATTATCATCCACAAGTCATTCTGTAGTCAAGATATTTGTGATGATAGCATCTCACAACATGCTTTTCCTATATGCAGGACTTCTGTTTTGAAATATTTATGGAATATTTGTTTCAGAATTCACTAAGATTCTGAATCTACTTTCAGAAAGTCACAAGACTGATATCTAAAAAATGTCTACTTTTTCAGAAACCAGGTGGAATCATTGCTCTGCTTGATGAAGCTTGGTATGAAGAAATATCTTTATTCTTTACTGTGTATGTGTTTATATTTTAAAAAATAGAGAAGAATAGAGAAATGCGAAGAGTTTTGTGCTTGCAAGAAATAACTTTATGCAATATAGAGCTTGCCCAAGTGCTAGGTTAAGTTCCATAACTGTGCCTTGCATTATATCTTTGAATTGATTGTTACTGTTTTAGTAAATGGCAGTCTAAGCTTTCTGCATGTAATGGATATGACGCATTGATATTTGGGACTATTAGGATTTGGTATCATTCTTATGAATTTGAGGTGAAAGAATGGGTAAGCTTTGGTCTCTTCTTCACTAATAACTTTCAAGAAAAAATGTACACTATCTTATGCTTGTTTCCTGATAATTTCTCCTAATGAAGTCATTGATTATATTTTCAAAATTGTTCATAGGCAGTGTATATACTTGTTACTATTTTGAATTTATTTAAATAACTAATACCCTTATTGGCATGTTTTCTACCTGCAGTATGTTTCCTAAGTCAACTCATGAAACATTTTCACAAAAGCTTTATCAAACATTCAAAGATCACAAACGCTTCATCAAGCCAAAATTGGCACGCTCTGACTTCACGGTTGTTCATTATGCAGGGGAGGTGAGTTTGATTCTTCAACATTGCTATGCATTTTTTTTTACTGTGAGTTTCTGCTAAAAGTTGTTAGTTATCCACTTTTTTTTTTTTTCAGGTTCAGTATCAATCAGAACAGTTTTTAGACAAAAACAAAGACTATGTTGTTCCTGAACATCAAGACATGCTAAGTGCTTCCAAATGTTCATTTGTATCAGGCCTTTTCCCTCCACTTTCTGAGGACGCAGCCAAATCTTCTAAGTTTTCTTCTATTGGTGCTCGTTTCAAGGTATATAAAATATGGTTCTTTTTTACCTTGTCAGAAGGAATTATGTATCTGATAAGCCTTACTGCAATCCAAAGGACGGAAGGTTAATACTGTTATACTTATTTGTGCAGTTACAATTACAACAATTGATGGATACACTCAATCTGACAGAGCCACACTATATTAGATGTGTGAAGCCAAATAGTCTATTAAAACCTTGCTTATTTGAAAATATGAACGTCATCCAACAATTACGATCGGGTGTAAGTAAATTGGGAATTAAGTCATACCATATTTGCTTTTGAGGGTTGGACTTCTGGCACTTCCATTGCCTACATTCTCAACTAGCTACTCATTTCCTATTTTTCTCTCAATTAAATAGTGGTTTTATTCAGTCAAACCTTAAATAATTGCATTCCTATTTAATGGGGGACAATTAGAAATTCCAATTGAAAATAACATGAAGAATGTGAATAGGCAATTAGAAGTTTCAACAGCCCTTTGTTTGCTCTAATTAAACTTAGTAGAATTTTCACCCATTGTTGATATTGTAGGGTGTTCTTGAAGCAGTAAGAATTAAATGTGCTGGATTCCCCACTCACTGGACCTTTCATGATTTTTTAACTCGATTAGGCATTCTTGCTCCGGAGGTTCTTCAAGGGAAGTAAGTGCAACTTAACGTCAATTTTAGCAATGCTCTTTTTACTCAATAGTCTTGATACCATGCTTTTTACTTTAATATTTATTTGGTTTCCCATCTTGAAATGATCTGCATTTATGCAGCTTTGATGAAAAGGATTCATGTAAGAAGATTTTGGAGAAGATTGGGCTGACAGATTATCAGGTAGAGCTGGAAATCTATTGAATTTTGTATTGTTTAAAGGAATGCAAAATTAAAAGAATTTGTTTCCTTTATCATTAAAGTTGCTGCCATTTATTCCCAGAATCTTTTTCTAGTACCTGTCCATTTGACTGGGGGCATGGAATGAAATGTGTAAACCATTCTAGACTAGTGACAAATGATGCATATTCTGACTCATGTTGACCAACATTCTTTATTGCAATATGCTTTTCTATGTTCAGCTGAACCTTTTGTGATCTGGCTAATTTTGCAGATAGGGGAATCAAAAATATTCCTAAGAGCTGGTCAGATGGCTGAATTGGATGCTCGGAGAGCATTGCTTCTTAATAATTCTGCAGCGGCTATCCAAAAGCATGCTAAAACTCGTTTTACTCGGAGAAGATATATTGCATTGCAAAAGTCCTCTGTGTTTCTGCAATCCATTTGCAGAGGTCAGTTATTTGTCTTTTTTGTATTATGTGATGGACAAAAGGCTTTTGTATCTGCCTTGTTCCTCAGAAGTGGAGTCTCTATGGGCAGAAAAGCATGAAGCCCTTCAGTTTGAGATGCACCTTCATTCTATTCAAATTACATATCCTTTTTCTTTCATAGTTTTCACAGATTCTTTCATAGTCTTTAAGTCTAACCCCAAAGGGTGGGGAAAGAAATCTAATATTGTCATGTCATATTTGGAGTGAAACATAAAATAAACTCTGGTAATGATCATTGAGACGAAAAAAGAAAGTTCAAATGGACACACACACAAGAAAAAAAATCCTCTTCTATCTCTATGGACAATGCTTTATATTGCAGAAAAATTACCTTCATCCATTCATGAAGTTATCTCTGTGTGCCCTGTGTTGATTTTCCCTTCTAGCTCTTGAAACAGTCTGAAACATAGTATAGTTGACACTGAACAATAAAAAGTGGTATGAAGATCATTATCTTACAGCAGAATTACATCCCTCCACTTCCAAGAATCTGCGAGGATCAATAGCAAACATATCATATGGAAGCAATTAAAATAGTGCAAACACACAAGTGACAGCAAGATTTTTAACGTAGAAAATCCTTTCAATGTAAAGAGCTAAAAATCACATGTCATCCAGACCCATGAAAACGACTCCACTATGATCAAAATGGGTCAAAAGTCTCAAACAGGTGCACAAATCTGTGCTAACGGCCAGCCAATCAACAAAGGTTACAATAGACAATGGAGTGAGCTTCAATTTTCGGGCCTTTCTCCACATAGGAAGGGAGCCCGATACCCAAAAATATCTATTAGTTAATGAAATGCATAAATAATGAAGACTTTTTAAAGTCAGGTTTGCCTTGCATTTGTTTTTTCCATTGCTTCATTGCTTGATCTTACAGTTTCAAGGGGACTCTGAAGCTTAGATTTAAGAAGTTTTTCATAAAAAATCTACATGCATTACATTTACTCAATTTATTATATTAAGCACTTATTGTTTTAACTTTTAGGAGAATTGGCTCGAAGATCGTATTATCACACGAAGAGGGAAGTAGCTACAATCAAAATTCAAAAGTATACGCGTAGAACACTAGCCAGGAAATGGTATGCTGAAATAAAGACCTCTGCCGTTGTCTTGCAGACAGGTTTACGAGTAATGGCTGCTTGTGCTAAATTTAGAAGTAGAAAGAAGCAAACTAGTGCATCAACTACCATTCAGGTTAGAGCTGTCCTTACAATATTAGGTAAAATATGTTTTTGGTCACGCAAAATATCTCGAAATTTGGTTTTAATTCCTATAAAAATTTAATACATTTTTAAGTCTAGATTTACTAAAAATGAGTTGGTTTCAGTCCTTCATCGGGGACTAAACATGTATTTCTATTAAAAGTAGGAACTAAAAACACATTTAATTTTTATAAGAACTAAAACCAAATTTCGAGATATTTTGAGGGTCAAAAACATATTTTACCCTATTTTTTAAATGTTTTTTTGTTGCCTGAAATTTTAGGAATGAAAAAAATGCAGTCCCATTGGCGTCGACATAAAGCTCTCTTCGACTATCAGAACCTTAAAAAAGCATTAATCATTTCACAAAGCATCGATCACTCCGGTGATGAACAAGAACAGAAGGTTGTATATTTTAATATTTGTGCTTACTTACACTTTTGGTCCCTCTAGTTTGGACTATGTACAGTTTTGGTCTCTCTAGTTTATACTATGTACAATTTTGGTCCAAGTTTTTTTCAAGTCAATTAGTTTTCTTTTACTTAATAAATTATTATTTTTTATATTTGGGGAGATTATGATAGATTTGGGATATGAAATAATTTTAAGAGTTTCGAAGTAAGAAATTTAGTTGAAATTTGAAGGATTTTATAAGATGTGAGATTAGGGTTTAAAGATGGGTAATTTTGAGAATTTTTATTTTTTGGTGAAATTTGATGTTCTAGTTGGTGAATTTTGAGTAAAAGGCAATTTAATTGATTCAATTTATAAATATTTTGAGTAGAAAATTAAAGATGTGAGGATTTTAGATAGAAGAAATTCAATGGAGGATCAAATTTTCTTAATTTTAATAATAAAGAGACTTAATTGGCTTGAAAAAGAAACTTGGGAGACCAAAACTGTACGCAAATTAAACTAGAAGAACAAAAAATGCAATTAAGCCTAGTATTTTTACTTTGATAAATTTCTGTATGTTTTCAATTTTTATATTCCTTGTCTTGATAATTATTAGTAGCAGCTAGTCAGCTTTATAAGTAGGGGAATATGTAATTGTTAGAGATATAATTCAAAACTATTGTGGAGCCTTCTCTTAATTGGTTACAGTGAAACAATGACTACCTTCTTTTAGCATAATTATCTTGAAGTGAAACTGTCTTTGGTGCTATGAAAACTACCTTCTTTTAGCATAATTATCTTGAAGTTCCTGCTGCTGACATAACAAAATGAACTGGTTTGCTATCATGGAATGTCAGGTTTTGGAGACACCTGTGCAAAATGAAAGGCCTTCTGTGGAAGAATCTTCAAATCCTGTCCAAGAAGAATCTTCAAATCCTATCCAAGAATCTTCAAATCCTATCCAAGAGTCCTCAAGTCCTTTCCAAGATGATGAAAACGTTGAAGCTATAAGGGATTCCTCAAGTCCTCTCAAAGACACTGAAAACATTGAGGTTCTTACTGTTGAAATAAAAAACTTGAAGGTAAAATAGTATATCTACTACCTTAATTAGAATATCTCTATAAAATATCCCATAATATCACTATTGTATCTTATAATATTTTACAGTTAGTAGATTATCTCTTAGAGAAGTGGTTTCTATATTTCATTATATATGTTCCTTTTTTTAAATATGATTGGGAGTTTAGTTTTGCTATAAATAATATTTAGTTCTTTGTCTTTGTTGTATTGTTTTCTTTTCCTCGTTGGCTCCTTCTCTAAATCCATATAATTCCAATACGGTATTAGAGGGATACAGCCTCCATGGCACGTCTCGTAATTTTTCCATTGTTGAGTTCTTTAAAATCTAGCACTCTACTGTGATGATCTCATTATCTCCATGATTCTTTTCTTCCCATTGGTTGTGCACAAAATTTTGGCCACCGAAGCCAAAGAAACAACATCAATCACTAACATTTTTTTCCTTCTCATTTAGTATTATTATTGGTTTTCCAATGCCATGATGGTAATGAGAGGGAGAGCAAGAATGATAAAGTTACCTCTTTTCTTGCTGACAATCAGTCCAGCAGTCCACTTGTGATCATACCAATGGTGACTTTTCTTCCCGTTGAAAATCATTCATTTTGGTCCTGCTGCCTCTAGTCCTTGATGCTTTGGCCCTTCAATATATTTTTTGATTTGTTTCCTTATTTAATGGTATTAGGAGTTCACTTATGAGTATAAATAATGATTAATACATTTTTTTTAACACATCATAAATGCACCATATATCAATATTATATTTTATAGAGTTTGTTTTCACTTTTCCTCCTTTTCTACATAAATTCCTATGATTTCAACAACCTTCTCCACCTTCTGAAATTTAAAGGAATCTTTAGTTCTATACCTCTGTGTTATTGTTCTTCTCATTTTCTAACATTATATATTTGTAAAAGTGATAATTCATGGTTAGAGTTCCTCAATAGAACGGTAACTTTTGTTGAATTACATGAAAATTAACTGTAAAGAGGTAAAAGAGCAATGAAAAATGTTTCAAAATGTGTGTCAAACCAACACATATGATCCTTTATTTATAGAAAGAAAAGGATACAATTAAGGATATAATAAAGGAAATAAAAGAAAAAAAGTTCTAATTTCTAGCAATGTAATATGTTCTTATTTCCTTATTTACATGTATTAAATGCATATATTTAACACTCCCTCAAGAGACTTTGAGGGATTTAGTGAACATGTTTGCCTTTTGGTCATTGGAGCTCACAAAGTCAGTGGTGATTTCTCTTGATATCACCTTCTCTCTTATGAAATGAAAGTCTATCTCTATGTGTTCAGTCCGTTCATGGAAGACCAAATTTAATGCATTATGAAGAGAAGCTTGGTTGTCACAAATAAGTTTAGTATCTAAAGTTTCTCCAAATTTTAGCTAGTGAAGAAGTTGCCTAAACCATGTAATCTTGCATGTAGTTGTTGCCATAGATCTAGCAACTATGTTATGCTTTTTACTTCTCCATGAGATCATGTTCCCTCAATAACACAATACCTAAAAGTGGATCTTCTATTTGATATTGATCCTGTCCAATTAACTTAAGAGTAACATAGAATTTTAGCATTGCCATAGTCTTCATACAATAGCCCGCGGCCTGGTGCATTCTTGATGTATCAAAGAATGTGTGCAACAACATTCTTGTGACTATCACAAGGGGCATTTAGAAATTGATTTACCACATTCAGTGCAAATGTGATGTCTGGTTTCGTGACATTAAGGTAATTAAGATTGTCCACAAGCTGTCAATATCTTATTAGGTTTGTCATTGACTTTCCATGACTTGGAAGAAGCTTAACATTGGGATCCATACGAGTATCATTGGGGGCAAAATCAAGCATACCAATCTTAGTCAGAATAGCTTGAGATACTTTTGTAATGAAATAGCGATGCTAGAGGAGGATTGAGCAACCTCAATGCCTAAGAAATATTTGAGGTGACTCAAGTCCTTTGTCTGAAACTAATTGTGGATATCGGACTTGAGGCGGTGAATATTGGTCGAGTTGTCACTAGTGATGACGATATCGTAAACATAAACAACAAGATAAATGCATAGGCCAGATGGAGAGTGGAGGGAAAACATTGAGTGATTAGTCTCACGAGTCATGTCAAACATTAGCAAGATAGAACTAAAGCGGCCAAACCAGGCAGGAGGAGACTGCTTCAAACCATAAAGGGAACAACATAGTTGGTAGACAATATAAGAGTCATTGGTAATGTAAAACCTAGTGGGTGATCCATATAAACCTCATTCACCATGCAAGAAGACATTTTTTATGTGCAGTTGGTGAAGTAGCCAATGGCTGATAAAAATAGCAAGAAAGAGATGAATGAAAGTGATTTTGCCCACGGGAGAAAAGGTGTCCCCATAGTTGAGACAAAAAATCTAAGATGATGTTGGAGTACCAGTTGTTGCTGTGTTTGTCTGTTGTAAGTGAGTAGTGGAGGTGGAGCAAAAGCAATGACTAGGGCCGAAATAATGGGTGGACAATTGGCAGAACATCTAGAGGACCATTGTCATTGGTGGAACATAGAAAGAAAGGGGTATTCTCGAAGAAAGTGATGTCAACAGAGACCAAATACCATTCAATTTCAGCACAAAAGCAATGATAATCTTTTTGAAGAAAGGAATAACCAGGCCAAAGACATTTTACAAACTTGCGAAAAGTTTACTTCTATTTGGAGTAAGGTCATGAACAAAGCATGTGCAACCAAAGACATGGAAATGAGCAATGTATGGAACCTGTTTAGGGTACAAGATAGAGTAGTGCATCACCCCAAAACCGTAGAGGAACGTTATAGTGAAGGAGGGTACGAGCTGTTTCAGCCAACTGTCGATTTTTTCATTCGACAACACCATTTTGTTAGGGAGTGTGAGCGCAAGACGTCTGATGAAGAATACCTACAATGTTAGAAAAGACTAAAATTGGGAAGACATATTCATGGACATTATTATTCCATAAAATTTTACTTGAAATACCAAATTGATTTTGTATTTCATTCGAGAACATTGAAAGATTGACAAAACATTAAAATGATTTTTCATTAAGAACACCCACGTACAACGAGAAAAATCATTAATAAATGTGACCAAATAAAAATAACCTAAAGTTGAATATACTCGACTAGGACCCCAAATATTGGAGTGCACTTAAACAAAAGGTAATGCAACACATTTATTGACACAGATTGTAGGCATGTCAAGTATGTTTGCCTAACTGGCAAGATTCACTAAAAAGACGCAAGTGTAGAAAGACTAGGAACCAAAAGATGTAACTTCTCCAAACTAGGGTGGTCAAGGCGTTGATGAGCAAGATCAAGGGAGGTAAATGAGACATAGGCAACTAGTAGTGAAAGTTGATACAATCCTTGAGACTTATGTCTTGTTTCAATCATCCATCTAGTATGTTGATCCTGAAAAAGAGATGAGTTATTAACAAACAAAACAGAGTAATCTAAGGTGTGAGTGAGTTTACTAATTGAAATTAGATTAAAAGGACAACCTGAGACAAATAAGACAAATTTAGGGAAAGGTTGGGGTGTGTGGGTTAGTTTGTAAGATGTCATGAACTTGTATTTGAGAGCCATGACAGAAAGGAGGGTGTTTGAAAAAGAAAAACGAGAGAAAAGAGATTGGTTGCCAGTCATATGATCAGAGGCAACAGTCAAGGACCCATGGTCCAAGAGAAGGGGATTGAGAGACAAAGGCTATAGGATTACTAGACTGAGCCACAACAGTGGTAGAAGTAGCAAATTATTGGGCTACCGAGAGCTGAAGAAGATCATATTCAGCAATAGAAATAGTAACATCAGCAGGTGAGGCGACCTAGGCCACATTGATTGGCTTTGACTGTTCTCAAGCTTTGGTGTGACATTCCACTTCAATATGTTCATAGTGGTTGTAGTAGTTGCAGTGAAGATGACGTCCACCACAATGAGAAGAGTGGGAAACAAGAGCAGCAAAATCATTGGAAGGGGTGGCAAATTGTCGAAAAGTGTGTGGAGTGGAGAGACGTAATAGTTGTTTGCCCACCATGTCATAGGTAGGAATAGTAGAAGTAGACAGTATTTGATTGCATATCGCATCAAGATCAAGGGATAGACCAGCTAGGGTAAGGAACATGAAAAAATGGCTGCGATGTTTGTGATAAGTCTCTGCATCACTAGTAAAAAGGCATAAAATTAGCGAAATCAGCAAACAAACGATCAAGCTTACCAAGATACATATGCACAATTTGGTGGACATCACCACACTATAGAGTCGATGGACATCGTTAAAATAGACTTTCTTGGCCTTGGTCTAGCTAGACCTCATAACAGGTGGGAAACACCTAGTATTGAGGCTGAAAGTTGAGAGCATTAGAGAACTAAAGGACACTGCATAAGGAGGTGTCAATCTGCTTCCAACGAGCTTGATTCCTGATTGAAATATCTGACTTGAGTGGTCAAGTGATCAGCATGTCCTTGGCCAAGGAACCACAATTGGACAGCAGCGGCTCAGGTGTTGTAGTTGGCAGTTCCTGTCAGTTTTTTGCAAGGAATCAACAGAAAATTGGTGAACATGACCGCAGATTCGACATCGTTGGAGGAACCGTCGAAGGCCATGAATCAAGGTTAGGGCAATAGAGAACCAAAGGACATTGCATGAGGAGGCGTCAATCTTCTTCCAACGAACTTGACCCCTGATCGAAATATCCGTAACTTGAATGGTCAAGTGATCAACACGTCCTTGGCCAAGGAATTAGCAAAACATTGGTGAATGTGATCACAGATGCGATATTGGTGGAGGAATCGTCGGAGGCCATGAATCAAGATGTAAAACGAGTTGAATGGGGGCGCCTTAGTGAAGTAGGAATAGGGAAGGAGATGCCGGAGGATGGGCACAAGTGAAACGCGCAAAAAATGTTGATTCACGTTAGGTGCATGAAGAGTACGCGCCTTAGAGTGGCGCCGCTGTTTGAACATTGGTGAATGTGATTGCGGATGTGATACTGGTGAAGGAACCGTCGAAGGCCATGAATCATGCTGTAAGACAAGTTGAAAATGGGGGTGCCTTAATGAAGTAGGAACAGGGAAGGAGGTGCCAGAGGATGGGCACAAGTGAAACGTGCAAAAAATGCTGATTCGCGTTAGGCTACGCGCTAGAGAGTGGCAATGTTGTTTGGACAGAATGGGTCGTCGGCGTGTGGGCGTTTCGATTGTGCAGGCACATCAATAAAAGGATGCACAGTGGAGTGGAAAACGAGATGGCAGTGGTTGCCGTATTGTTCACGCATTAGCCACTATTGCAACCTGGAAAGATAATAATAATAATAATAATAATAAAATAACACATTAGGCTTTTGATACCATATGGAAGAAGTTATTAATGTGTGTCTAACCTACACCCATGATCCTTTATTTATAGGATGAAAATGATAGAATTAAGGATATAATTAAGAAAATAAAAGAAAATAATATTATTTACTTATTAATAATATTCTTTTTTCCATAGAACTCTTACATTTATTGTAGAGGCTAGACAAGATTGATAAATAATTAGTTTGATGCTAAAGACAAACAAAATTATGCTAAAGAGAAACAAAATTCTTGGTAAGCTTAAGATGAAATGGATTCAAACAGTCTATAAATGAGTAATGACTGGGAACTGATACACTGGGTAATTAGTGTACATGTTTGTAGTTTATAATCAAGGAATGTGATATAAGAACATATTGAATCAAGGATGAACGGTTCAGATCAAAGCATTATTTAAGGAATCACATGGTTGTCACTGTTATAATGATCCGGTGCTTTTATGTCATACATGTCCTACGTATGTATGTATATAACGGGTTTTGGCTTCTGATTATAGTTATTCAATTCAAACTTACCAATTTTTATCTAATTATTGCATTGCCCAGGTCATGTTGCAGGCAGAAAAACAAAGAGGTGATGAATATGAAAGGAAATATGTAGAAGCTCAAGGATCTAGTGAAGAGTTACGCAAAAAGTTAGCAGAAACTGAAAAAAGAGTATATCAGCTTCAGGACTCATTGAACAGGTAGTATTAATATTATCCCCTTCAGAATTCATGTAATCTTGCAATTATGATTTTCCAATACCAAAATCCATCCATGATGGTTAAATCATAGCACATGATATCCAGAGGAAAATGGATAGAATAAAGGAAGGAGTGTGTCAATCCTAGAATAACTGTGTATGTGTGTTTTCTATGTATTTTTACTAAGGGATATATAATCTTTCAACTGAATATAGAACTTGCACCAACAATTAAAAAACTAAATGGTGGTGCTGAGAGGATCAAAATCATTCTGTCAACATTCATAAACACTCACCAGACGTACACACTTTTAAGATATGGTTGTTTCAAGTTTAACATATGTTGATAAGTCATGCTTTTCCAATATTATTTTTTATTTAATCATATCAAGTCGGCAATTAATTTTATTGACCTGGCAAACTTATAAGATTTAACTTCTATGGAAATATCTGATGATATGTAAACAATACCATAATCCATCTTCCAAAAGAATTACTACAAATTTGGAATACAAGGGTCAATAAATTTTAGGTAAATTAAGGCAATTATAGTTAAGAGTTTTGAAAGAAAACATTCTAAAGTCTGTCAGCTGAAGATGTCAAGTTTGGACGGTTGACAAATTGAAGGAAAAAAAAACAAGAAGCCAAGCTATAGCAGAAGAAAAGTTTGGCTTCCTTCCCCTTTAATCATCATCCCTTGAATTGAATGCATCACGCAATCATGAAACAAGTTTCTTAATTAAATAGAACTTATAATAACTGAACACTGACCTCATTAATTTTCCCAATATTTTATTCCGTTGTTAATATAACTGATCTTCGCTTCAGGGGCTTCTGCTAGAGTTCTCCATCATATGTCATCCACTTGATGAATATTTCGAAAACTTCATTTATGTATCTTAGAAAGCCCTGAAGTTGACCTTTGCAAAGAAGATTTAGAGTCAGCCTAGATTTATGAAGAAGTGGTACTTTTGAAAGACCTGCTTCCATAACCATTTTTTTTTATGGAATTTATGTAAATAAGTAATTGTACATTATCAATATTTGTTGGAAGGACTGGAAGCAAATTCCGATGTACTATATCATGAGTCATGGCCAGTCATGTTTAAAAACCTATTTGGAACAATAGAGAAGTGGCCAAGATTTACCATATAATAGAAACCATACTTTGTTGGGCCTTAATGAATATTATGGTTTAAACTTCAAAGAGTATGACCCTGGAGAAAACATTAAAAAGGGTTTAACTATGGTGATAGTCTAAGAAATTGTTTACTTTGTCTTCCTTTTATGGGCATCACTACAATTTGAATTATGACTTTTAAAACTGAATACTATTTGATTAATGCTAGATCTGAATTAGTGTGTATCAGGATGATATCTTCCATGTCAAGTCAAGTTGCCGAGCTGAAGACGATCTTGAGTACTTCATCAAGATTGAGTTCAACTTTTCGACCTATTGCTAGGGTTGATGTTGCTTCCAGTAACTCCGATTCTTCATCTACAGATTCTGATTTCACATTTCCAGCTCCTGCTTCAAATCCAGAAGCTGCTTCTTCCCCAGAGACAAATTCTTTCCAGCTAGTAGTTCAGGATGTCACTGCAGTGGATGGATCAGGTTAGTCCAACTTTCTCTACAAATGTCAATGTACTAATCATCTTCCCATCTAACTTGCTTACTACCTTTGGAGAAAATAATTTTGTAGTCTGAGGGAGTAAAGCCACTATATAAGGATCCTGTCATGTGTATTATAATTTATAAATGTAATTTTTTAAATAAGAATATAAGTACTCTTTTTGAGACCTTGACAGCCTTTTAATCTGGGGTTTACAGTGGAATATCAAAGATAAGGTTGCTTCCTATAATAATAATGCAATTATATGCATCTAGGATGATAGTATTAGTAATTGCAATAAAATAAACAGTAAGAACATGGCTTATATTTGGATTTTCTTGTTTTTTTTTTTTCAAATTTATTGGAAATATTTTGCGAGAAATATTGGAACTTGTAAAATAAATGAGAGATTAAAATTAAAGAAGAAAAATTGACTCATAAAAGCGAATGCTTATAATAAATTTACAACCAATTTAAAACTCCTATGAAATCTCATCTACCATTATATTTATTAAAATTTTATTAATTACCTAAAAATAAAACATAAAAAGATAAAATCTATAATAATAATAAAATCTAAACTAAAACTTATTCAAATTTCAAATAAGAAAAATCTGATTTGTTATTTATGAAAAGACGGAAATAAGATGTGCATGTGTCTGGCAGTATCATTTTTCCTTTTCTTCATAGTTGCCTTTTCAGGATCTGAAAGTGGAAAGGAGGGTGCATTTGATGATTTCTTCTAGTAAAACTTGTAGTTCTTATCGGGCTTAAATTTTCATTTCGTCTGTCTCTGGGGAAAACGAGAAGGAAAGACAGGAAGGCATGTTCACTCTTTCTGCCACAAAATTTGTAGATACACAGTTCATCTCAGGATCCTGTAGATCAGTAAGGTAGAGGTAGCAAAAGTGTCAATCTATGATGAACTCATTGATCAGTGTTTCACCTTGCTTTGACATCCCTTCTGTTCTATTATATTATTTGATGTCAAATTACACATAGGGTGACAATTTTGTATATAATATCTTTCCAGAGGTTTTTCTTGTTTTCTGTCTTTGCGATTCTCAACCTTACTATTGTAATGCCATCTGCTTGGCGCTTCATTCTCCACATATCATTTGCATTAACACAACTTCGTCCACTGAATGGTAAATCTTTCACATCTTTCCTATTTACATTACATTTTTTTTTTTATATTATCTGAAACCTTAAACATCACTTCACATTTGCTTTTCGATGTTTCTAACTTCTAACAATTTCTTAACATAAGTTCCTTTTCCAACTTATGACAATTAAGCTGCCATTGTTATTGTTAGCTCAACCCTATTCCTTCCGTTTTAAAATTATTGTCTAAAAGTTAATTTTAATTTATTTTTCATTATCCGTTATGTAAAAAAAGGAAAAAAAATATAACCACCCTAACTTTGTGACTTTTACAAATAGGTATCTTTAACTTTCACTTAGTAGGAATTTAAAAATTAATCGAGACAGTGAAAAGGTTCAAGATGTGCAGTTGTAAAACACACAATTTAGGGCGGTTGTTTATTCTTTTCTCTAATAAAAATAAAATATCCAAATTTATTTAGTATTACTAACTTAATCCCCAAGTTAACAGAAATAGTCTACTATAACAATGGTAAGAGTTTAATGATTAATTAAGACGAAATGAAAAATTAAAGTATTTTGGTAAAAGGTACAAAGTTTGAGAAAATTATATTTTTTATTTCCTTAAAAAAAAGAAAATGATATTTTTAACTTTATTCTTATCTTTTAGACATCTTCACTAAAAGAAATGAAAGAAAACGATATTTTTTTTAAGAGGAGGGGAATGGGAGGTTTTAATTAGACATCTTATTTATTTAAGAGGAGGGGATAAGAAGAATTTTAATGAAATAGAAGAAAATAACTCATTTTTCTTTATTTAGTTCACGAGAGGAGATAAAAGATTTTAAAAATTAATTTATTTTTATACTTTTATAATTTTATATTTCAAAACAGAAATAAAAATATTTTAGTCGATATACTTAAAATATTTTCAATTCTTTCAATCCTCCAAAATTCTTTAATGTAGGAGAGGAACAAAAATTGGATGAGAATGGATTTTGTTCCATTTAGTCAATAACACACTATGTTATTTGCATAATGATATTATTTACCAATATACATTTCTTAACTGATGCTGCATAGGGAAAAGAATATTACCATTTTAATAAAATCTTAAGGATAGTTATTAGATAAAATAAAATAGTAAGAATTATTCTCCCGCTTAAAAGTTAATAAATATGTCAAATTATTTTGTCTAAAATTCTTGCACATTCAAATCATGACTGTCTTGCATTTTGCCTTTCTTTTGCTCCTTCCACTTTTTTGTCACTCTTTTTACTTACAATTTTTCATGGGTAAGGGTAAACAATGAACGGTGCTTTACTTTTTCTAGGCAAATAACTAAAAGATATTTCCTGAAGAAAAAAAAAAGTGCAGCTCACATCATGAGTTCAAAAGTGGAAAATAAAATAAGATAAAAATAATTAGTAAAAGTATGACCATACAAGTGGTGTCAATGTCATTACTAAAATGAATCACTTACAGAATGAAATATGGGGTGAAAAATGGTTGAGTAGCACCTTTCAATTGATCATAAATGTTTGGTATGCAGTCATGTTAGCGTAGATACATCGGACGGGGCTTTTTATTTATTTTTTATATTATTTATTTATTTATTTATTATTATTATTATTATTATTATTATTTTCATATTGCTTAGCAAAATGATACGATTACGTTGGAGAGTGAAAGCCTCAAATTTTATAAAATAATGTTAGACAGTGAGATTTTTCTTATTTAAAATTCTTATTTATTATACAAATTTTCATATTTTTTACCAAATATTTTCAACAAATACACTCACTCATATTAGTTGTAGGAGTAGGACTCAATAATTAAATTTAATAGAAATTATGTCTTTTTCTTCTAATAAGACCATATCATGTTACTTAACACATTTAATGTGTAGAGATTTTTACGTACTCTTCATAGACTGTAAAATTAATCTTCACTTGAAGTACTTGTTCCTTATTCCAAGTACTATTCTGTAAGTTTAAACCCTTGATATTGCTGAAACACTTCGATTGTTGATGTCAAACTTACCAGGGATTTTGGTGGTGTTTCAATTACTTTTCATGATAAAAATTCATTTTATCTATTTTTTGAATAATGTTACTCATACAAGTTATTTCATATTAATTAATCACCTTTCAAATTTATGTGATAACCGAAGAAAATGTGTGAAGGAGATATTTTGCTAGTGATTAAATTGGTTTGATAGTTAATTAATTGAAGGATATGTGATGTGAGCTGATATGATGTGTGTGTGAGTTGCACATGCATTACCTTTATTCATTTGAATAAATAAATAAAAATAAAATAGAATAAACCTTTATTCTTTTGAAGTCAAATACTGAAATTCTGTTCAAAGTCACTCGAGTGCAATAGTATCAGCATTACCTGCCATATGCCAGAGCTTTCCAGGATCAGGCAAAAGGGAAATACCACTTTCACACAGTTCCTCCATTTTATTTGCTAAGCAATATCCAAATACAGTAGCTGCACGCAGTGGCAGATGAAGTACACCTGCAGATAGAGATCTTCACTTTCTGCCTCAGAGTAGTACATGATGTTAAGCTTAAATTTGAAGCTATTCTAGTTGGATCAGTTTCTCTCACTCACTCAATAAGTTCTCTTGTAAGAGATCCACAAGTCTTAATAATTTATTCTATGGGGACAAAGTCAAATGTTTTCCTTTTCTTTTTATTTCTTAAATAATTAATATATGGTTCTCCTTTCTTCTCTCTACAGGTTACAGATTTGGACTGAAAATTACAATAGATAAAGAAAGCTCCATGGAAGGAAACTATCTGAACAGAAACACTCCTCAGAGAGAGGATAACTTTGGCTTTGAGGATCATACATGGGGAACTTCATGGCCTGCTAGAAACTATGCTTGCAGCTTTTGCAAGAGAGAGTTTAGATCTGCTCAAGCATTGGGTGGACATATGAATGTTCACAGAAGGGATAGGGCAAGATTGAGATCATCCTTATCTTCATGGGTTTCTGAATGCCCTAAACCTAACCCTAGCACTAAGCCTAATCCAACTCTTCTTCCACCCTCTTCTTCACCATCACCTTCAACTGATGAGTCTTTGAACTATGCACATCCTTCTCCACTTTGTAGTCCTTGTCTCACTTTGTCTTCTTCACCCTCCCCAGCTTCTACCAGTGGAGACAAGAAACCAAGACTCACACCTTCTCAGTTTCCTCTTTTGTGTCCTCAAAGCAGGGAAATTAAGACGATGAGTAAGAACACAAGGAGTGGTTTCAGTGTTGATGAGGAAATGAAGGGCTTTGTAGAGGAGGAGGAGCACAAGGGTTTCAAGAATAATGAGCAAAACATTACGTTGGAGTTAGGAATAGGGCTGCTTAAACACCAAGAGGAGAAGTTAGATTTGGAGCTTCGACTCGGCCATTTCTAGCCAGGTGCAATTTTATCAAACAAATTAATGTATGGCCAGCATTGCAAGTAATTTGCAACTTTATATATATCTGTTTAAACTTCTTGCACCAGTAATTTGGTAATCCATTCAAGCTGCAGGTTTATATAATATATATGTTAATTCTACAACATTTCAAAATCATTTTGTGTGCTTTAATTTAGTAATTTGGCGTTAAAGTTAATTGGTAGCTCTATCTTAGCTTGTAGCTTGATATATTCTAGACATTGAATTGGTCGATTCAAGGTGTCTAGAGACCCAACTTGGAGCAATGGTCAAGTGATAGAAATAAAAAAGCCATAAATTCACAAAAAGATCAAGGTAACATTGAATCTTCAGTATTAATTAAGAAGCCAAAATTTCATAATGCTGTATATTATTAGTCTCATGAATATCTGGCAGTCAAATTTTTGGCTCTTGGACGGTCTTCATTCTTCACCTTAAGTGAGTGACAGCCAATGAGCACAGTTGTTGTTTAGTTTGACTGAATATGATATCCTATATGCTAAAATTTCCTCAGCTGATCTCTCTGGATAGTAGATATATAGATGGCCATGTGATTCTGATAAAAATATTCCTCATAACATCCATGCATTTTCCTGGGTATATGCACCCGTAGCCTTTACGTTTATGTCATGTTCTTTCTTGGAAACACACTACAACAGTAAATCATATTTCAGTGAGAATAAAACATATATTTAACGAGAAAAAAAATGTGCTTTTAGTTTTTATATTTGTGGTCATATATAATTAAAATTTTTATATTTTTATAATAAATTTGTTTTACAAACTTCAAAAATTGAAATATTTTATCTATTTTTTTATAAATTTATTATGTCTTTCAAAGTTTGAGTATCAAATTAATCAATATAACATTAATCATGTATTTAATAAAAAATATCATAATTAAAAACATATATTTCTCGTTTAATTATCATAAAATTCTCAATGGATTTGTCTGTATATATGTTTACATATAAATAAAAAAATCAGATATATATATAACTTAACAGAAAATTTTCTTTTGAAATCTAAAAACTCTATCAAGTAATTGAATGCTTGGAATGTTGTCAATGTTAATAACATCGTGTAGAGACAACTTAACCATATACACCAATATATATGTCGGTGCTGTTTTTATTTATTATTTATTTTTTATTGAGCATAAAATAACCAGTTCAACCTTCCCTGTAATTTTCAGACACACACATATATCATGTATTTAATGCTCCTGCTTTTGGTTCGTGATGATAGAAGACCAAAAAAATATACGAACAAGAAACAATCATGTATACGATTACGTAAGCATAATTAATATAAATAGGAGTATAGGAGTAGAATGAAAAGGAAGAGCCAGAAATGATGTCAGAATGAGCTAGGGACATTCAACATGAAGTCTTTTTCATATAAAACTGTTGAACAGAACAAAGAGGACAGAGAAAGCAAGGCGAGAGAGATGAATGCATGCGTTGCTACATACACATAGATGATGGATAGGTTTAAAACTCAACTCATTTTTTTCCTTGTCCAATAAATTTATTCAAAATGGTAGTTTAAACGGGGAGCATGGTGTTTCGCAGCATTAGATATTTTGCATGTTCCCTATGTGATGTGGCTCCATACCATGATGAGCTTTCCCTAAACAGAAACTCGTAGTTTTTGGCAGTACCAATCAAAACAAGAAATGCTTTTCTCTCTTTCTCTGGATTGGTCTGTGAAATTCAGTACCCCAAGATTAAATAATTAAATTAATTATTTGATGTCATTGTAAGTGTAAGGAGAGAAGTTTGAAAGTTGAAGGGGCTTAGCTTAGAAGAATTGAAGTGTGGATAGTGCAATGATGTCAGAAAGTATATGAATGAGGAATGATGGACATGTGTGTGTACAACAAATGCTGCTAAAGTGCAGTTTTAGTGAAAGAATGAAGAATGGGATAAAGTAAGCTAGTCGGCGCACGTCACTATCCTCTTCCATTTACTTTTCCTTCACCCAAACTAACTTTGCCATCAATTACTACCCCCCACCATTTCCCTAAACAAGAAACAACAAAATTAATAAACTTACCTTTTCTCTCCTTTTTCATAATCAATCCTATACATTGTGTTTTTCTCACACTGCAATTTAATTACTCTTCAAATTTGTTCTACACATCACACTATTCACCGTTCTGTGCCTATGTTTTAATGGGCCTCTTGACATTTTGGGTTTCTTCAACAAAAGCAAAAATAAGTCCATCCAGTAATTGATAAGTATGACATATCAAAGACATTTTCTGAAGGGAAAGATATTAAAGAGTTAGTATATTCATGCATCAATTTAGAATAATGTTATATAAGGTTTGTTAAAGTTTGAATTTAATTTTTACCATGTTTTGATAACATGTTCGTCTATGAAAGAATGTATATACATATGGAAACCAGAAAAAAAAAACTATAATAGGTACAATGGAATAGTCTCTCAAATTGAAGTTTGAGTCTTCGTTAAAATTAAAAAAGATGTATTCACATTGAATTTTGACAATGTTTCAAAAAAGAATACACACGTGGAAACCAGAAAAATTATAATAAGGTTATTTGTGTTATAAATTGTTTACACTTTCTTTTATGACTAAACAATTATACGTCCTAGTCACTATTCTTCAACCTTGAAATTCGCTAATCATTTATCATCTACGTTGAGTTTATTTCTTTAACGTTAAAAAAGATTTTATTCAATAATACATTTTTTATTTGTTAAATCAGTTAATTATCAGCTAAAATAATCAAAGTATATTATCCTTCTGGGCATAAAATTATTAAATAATCATATCTTTTAATTAAGCTAGCACGTTATTAAATGATAATAGTAAGATGCTTCAAATATAAACATTTTTAATAGACCGAAAGTTTATTAAATAGATCACAAGGAATATTCCTATCCATCGACAAGAATCAATTAATTAATTAATTAATTCTTACGCCTTACTCTCAATGCTTCAACAATTCCGTTTATAGTACGTATATGCTTCAAAATAAACAATTGTGGGACCTCTCTCTTGACATTCTCCCGTGTTTTTTTTAATGTTGTCCTTTTAGACTTCTGTTTCGTCTTTCCTCAATATGTAAATATAAAATATCTTTATTTTTTGTTTACACTTGAAAATATATAAATTAATACATGGTTGATTGATTCAAATTAATAAGAAGCTAGTCAGGCTATTGACTACTGACCATGACCATCTATTCTCCCTCTCATTCTCTCTTTGCCACCGTTGAAAGAACTCACCTTATTTTATGGCTTAAAAAATTGGTGACCTATGATTTATGAAACACCATTTACTTGTTATTGCCAAAAGGAAAAGACACAGAAATGTAAGTTCATTAGCTATAACTGTAGAATTAGTTACTATAATCATATTGTAGCCTCAATTAATTATTCAAGTGAAGTAAAATATACTTATGTAGTACAATTATATGGACAAGATTGAGGAGCATACCATCCCAATTCCCACTTAACCTGCTTTTTAGCTAACAACGCCAAGCAAGCAAAAATAAAAATAAAATATTGAAAAAGGGAAATTTGGTAGGAAAATCCATCATACTTGCGTTGTTGTCTTTCATTTTCTTGTTATTGTCCTTATCTTATGTCTCACCACTTTTTCTTTTAAGTTTCTTGCTGATTAAGTCAGAAAACCAATATCTAATTGAAACTCAATGAAATTAACTCACACACTCACACATACGTGTGTATATGTATGTATACACTCAATCTCAGTCACTATACCATAACTCTACATTGCACGAGTTGCTTTCAACCACCAAATTAATTGAGGAATCTTAACCATGCCATTAATTACTCATGTGCGTACCAATCGTGAAATAGAAGGTAGAATATACCTAGGTTCAATAAGCTAACAGAGTATAATAATGTACTAAATAACTGCAACTAATTAGTTAACAAAATATTGTTGTTTTAAGAATTTTAATCGTCAATTAATTCAATTTGTTGTTCGTATTCTTAAAATTAATAACTTGGAAGTAGCTGCAAGTTACCGTCATTACAATTATATAGTTTTCTTACTATATTTGTTATTAAATCTATGATTGGAATTAATGGTGATGTGTGTAAATTAATGGCAGGCCAACATAGGAATCCTGTCGCTTTTGCGTAATAAGAAAATGTTGTCTTGAAGCATATTGGTAAAGGGAATAAGGAATTTGATTTATCAACAGAAAATAACAGAGAAAAGAACACAGTCGAATTTGTTAGGGTTGCTATAACTGAAGCTTTGATATCCATTATTAAATTTAAATATTCCTAATCTGTATCATCTCACGTTGCAGTCAAATGGGATTGCAACTAATTAATACTTCTATCATTTTCCCATTATAACTAAATTATTTTTCTCCTCAAACTAAGTGCTATATATAAATAAAAAAGAGAACAACATTACTACGGACATCAATTGGAGGATTGTATGATACTCCTAAAGCGTTTTGGTACCTTAAGTAATTTGACATAAGTATACGTCACTGCAGGACTTGCAACCATAAACATTCCTGGAGAATACATTACTGCTTGATCAATCAACGTATAGCGGTTTTTTGTTACATGCACTTGCATGAAGAAATAAATTATATATATATTTCACCCCCTAATACACGGTAGAGTAAAACCAAGAAGGAAAATATTGTTACACTGGCACTTTTCTCATGTTATTTTTTCGCTGGTTAGTAATGTATTAATTGTATAAGTTTGTAGTTAACAACTTTAATTAATAAAATAATATTAACCAATTATTATTAGTTCATTAATGTTATACAAACGACATCTGATATAAAATTATTTAATTAGAGTTTGATTTTTTATTATGAATATGAATATGAAAAAAAAAAACTTTCCACCTCCTTAATAATGTGTTGGAAAGGTAGTTAATTTTCTGACTGTTGGCTAGGAGCACCCTTACTGCATACCAAAAAGTTAATACATGTTATTAACTATTAACTAATAAATTGTTTGATATAAAAGAAAAATGTAAGTGATGATAATTAGTGTTTGTTAAAAAGAAAATTGTGATTACTATATTATATTTATGGGTAAGAGCATTCTTTGTATTCTCATTAATAAAATACTGCTTATAAAAAAAAGAGAGAGAAAAATACATTCTATCATATATACACACACAAACTATATATAATATGCCTGCTAGGTGCTAGCCCTTGTTTGTTATTAAAATCAAAAGGGGGCTGTTACCTAATCGAATTGCCAATGTAGGTCTAAAACAACATAGGTAGACAATGTATAAGAGGAGCTTAGGCTAAGTGGGTTGTTTCTTCCCCATTAATGATGTTGATTGTTATGACATGATGATGAATTTTACACATGGCATGTTCTCTTCCATTTATATGTCGTGCAAGAACAATGCAAATGCAACAATGGTGGGTTAAGCTCTTCCTTATATATAGCATATAGTTTCCTGTATTTTAGAATCTGTTTCATCACAAGATCATAGTTAAAAGTAAACAAGTGTTTTCTCAATGAGCAGGATCTTGCTGTGTCATACCTAGGAAAAATCTATGTGGCATATCCTTTACGACTGTGTGTTAATTGGCTCCTGAAAAGGCAAAAGAAGAAAAAAAAAATTAACTTGTTATTTCTTGGTACCAAACAGAGATTGGACCTGTAAAATTTAATGCCAAACTTCAATTTTTCCAGCTTCCTGAGGGGCCTTTGCGTGTAATCCTTTCGGTACATGTTGGGGCTGTTACTCTTTGATGGATACATTTACTTCGTTCAAACTTCAACATGATAATGTCTCTTATCATGTTATGCATGTACCATAATAATATTTTTTTAATATAAAATTTAGACCAAATTACATGCACATAGGTTTAATGAAATTACAATATATTCCTTTCACATTACTTTAACCTCTTCCCCATAATCAATCAAAGAAGGTCTTTGTTAACGAAAATAGTATACAGTATTGTGTTATTATATAAATTAATAAGGTTTAGTAAGGTATAAAAGAGAGATAAATAGAGTGGATTTTTGTTAAATCTCAAGGGGTATAAGTATAATTTGCCGTAAAATTTAACTAGAACGTTATTTTCCTCACAATATGCAGCCGAACTATGTAATTATAAAAAATACAAATTGAAATCTAAAGGAGATCATTGTTAAAGTTGTTACTATTCTTAAGCATTTCCATGATGTCATGAAATCAAAACATTAACTTAACCAAATAGGTAGTAGATGTAAGATATATCCTTGTCATTCTATTTTTCTGAATGAAAAGGTTAAATTTAAGTTCGAGATATATAATCAAAGAGTTAAAGGTTTTGAAATAGTTGGTCACTCACCTCTTTATTATAAAATTTTTAATTGTGATGTGAAAAATTACAAATAATTTTAGGTTAAACTAAAATAACTAGTCCTTATACTTTCTTTTAATTGGATTTTTCTCTTTTTCTAATAGTAATTTAGATAAATTACATTTGATTTTCTTGTAAGTTCACACTTTCTTAACTTATCTCCCTTTACCTTTTTGCATCATTAAACTCCTCATAAGTTTGAGTTAAAATGAAAAATGTTATAATTTCAATTAAAATCATAGTTAATAAGCCCTAAACTGTAGCTAAATCAAGAAAAAAAATTAAGGGACTAGGAAGGTTTAACATGAGAAAAAAGTACAAATGAATTAAGTATAATTTATCCTAATAATATTTATACTGTCGTTATTCATTTAAATTTTGGTTCCTCAGGGAACAATATATACCTTAATAATTTAAAACTGAAAGGAATTATTTTATAGAAAATTATAATAATGAATACTTAATAAATAGAAACTAAATAGGCTCAAATCCATAATATGAAAAATATAAATGGAAGAGAACGAAAACCAAAAAAATGTGAAAACAAAGGATTAATTCTAAAATAAATTATAAGGAATAAAAATTAAACTAAATAAATTTATAGGAACTAATTATATAATTTAACCATAATTTTGTATTTAACAGTCATATGATATTAGTAAATTAAAGAACAAAAGTAATATATATATATATATTAGTTAATTTACAGTCTTGCACACAATTTAATTTCTTTAAAAAGTCATCGGTTTATCAGAAGTTGTAAAATCTATCTATCAAAATGTTTTTGGTTTATTCTCAAAAGATTTCAGCAAGACAATTTAGATTTGGATTTGTTTTCTATCTGTTTAGAAAAGAAATGTGTGTATATAATAAACAATAACCTCCACCTGCCTCCAGCCCCCAGGCAATAAGGTTAGGTTGTTTTGATGCATATATATACCATACAAACTGCTTAGAGTATATATTAAAAACACGAGGAAGTGGCCAAATATTTTTGTTTGATATATATTAAGGAGTTAGACATTATTACATAGATGATAAAAGAATTAATCCAATTCGTACATCCCTCACCTTTGATGGAGAAGATTCATATATTCATGGATCGGATCCCTACATAATGTGACATGGGTGTACGTGTAGAAAGAAGTGCTGGAATGAATGGTAATCAAAGTCGTTTGCAATTAAAGAGGTGCTTAGCTAGAGGAAAAGCACAAGAGTCCAAATGGGAGACAAATAAATGATAACAAAATATAATTAAGATTAAAAAAATTAACCCACAAAAGAAAATATTCCTATGGAGATGAATCCACAGCCGGCTAACAGAATACATCTCTAAGCAAACTTCTAAGACTTTTCCACTTTACAACACATTCACTTGACCATCTTTAGGTAATGCCTATGTCCTTCATTTGTCTCTTTCTCAAACCTTCTCCACCTTCTCCTTTCTATAATACGCTTCCCTCTTAGACTTTATTACTCATATTCACCCCAATTCATCCATCTAGCTCCTTAATTGTTCACCATGGAAGAAGACTCCAAAAGCTCCAGCGAAGAAATTGATCGATCCTCTGAACACAATAATGATGAGATGGGAACTGGCAGATCCTACGAGTGTGTGTTTTGCAAGAGAGGCTTCACAACTGCACAGGCTTTGGGGGGACACATGAACATACACAGAAAAGATAGAGCCAACAAGGCCAAACCCAATTTTCCTCCTTCGAGTTCCACCAAGGTTGATGAGAGTACTCACTATGCAGATCTCGGGTTCTATAATCCAAGCTATGCTGTCAGAGGGAATTGTTATTCCACTCTTCATCCTGATCGAGAGGTAGACACTAATTACAATTACTACCATCAATTATATTTTCCCTCACACCCATGCGGTGCCAAATCACCTTCACATGTACACTATAGTGAGGTTTTGTGTGTAGAGAACCAAAGGGATCCTCAGCTTCTGTTTGGACAAGATTGGAGGCAAAGGGGTTTAAGTTTGTACACTAATCCATTATGTGTACATGAAAATAAAGACAAGATAGAAAGCAACAGTGAAGAGGACGATCTGGATTTGGAGCTTAGACTTGGTCATCATCCATAACATAATATATATAGAGTATATATATTCTACCTAGCTATATATATCAAGTATATATATATAACTACGAGAATTGATGTCTGGCTTTTAGGCCTATATATATATATATTTATGTTGTGCAATTGTATAGAGATGAGCTGCAAGTTGGAAGCAGAAAGAAGCAAGATTCAAGGAAGGTTGCAAGCTTTTGAGGAAGGTACTCAAGATGTACGTTTTCAATCTACAGAAAATATCTACCTCTACTATCTAGGGTTCTAGCAGAAGTTCTTAATTATGTGAATGTTTCTTTTGCTGATCTTTTTTGCTTAATTTATGTATGCATCTTCATGCTTGTCGCAATGAACATTAGGTTAATTACTTGATTATGAGTGTGTTTTTCAATTTTTAATAAAATAAAAAACCTCTACCTCTATGCACTCCGATCGTAGCTCGTTTCCATGATATGGAGATTGTATTGTTTCTTGGCCATCCTGTTTGCATTGTTTGAAGTATATGTTACACCAACGGATACTGTTAAAAACTCAAAGACAAATAATGATGTAAAGAGAGTAACTACCATTAGCATAAACTCACAGTATAGAGGAGTAATTGTCCAAACAGTCCAACTAGTGAAGTGTGTGTGTTTGAAGCTATTTTGTTAAATGTAATATGCGGCTTAGTAAATATGATTTCGGCCGTTTGGAAATGAATGTATTTCTATGTTTACTTGGTAACGAAGCAATAAAGAAAATGATTTATCTTCATTAGCATTTGAGTTCGGAGTATCTTGAACTCATGCCAAATTACATATCAATATGTTTCTCACCTTTTTTTTCAGAAAAAAAAAAGTAAAGAGAATGTCTTAGAATATATGAAAACGATATGATAAATATAATAAGTAGAAGTTATACTTAGTTATTGTCTATAAGTAGGTGAAGCAACTTTGGTCATTATATCTAAAATTTCTCTCTCTATATATATATATATATATCTATAATCAACAATATGTGTGAATTTTTCTTTTTCTTTGATGGAGGAGGAAAGGTGAGCTGGGTTGAAGCCTGAGACATGATTCTCTTTTAAGTACTTTCCAATGTTTATAAGTACTTAAATTTATTTTATTATATAAGTGCTTAAATTAGTGGTTGCTTAGGTTTATAAAAGTAACTTATGATCTTATAATTTCTTTCTATCTTATTTTTATGAGTATTATAATGAGATTTATCAAATATGTTATAAGCTCCGATATTAAAAATAAATATTTAATTAAACTGTTTATACAAATACTTGCTCTAAATAAAAAGAAAATAATTTTTATATAATATTAAAATAATACTTTGAGAAAAAATTTCGCAACTCATAATAGTCTTATATAATTCTATCAGAATTGTTTTGAATAGACAATACATGTAGTATAAAAAAAAAAGGTAATATTTAACAAACTTTATGTCTTCAAACTTCATGATTTTTTTTTGTTTTTTTGTGAATCTTCAAACTTCATGGTGAATATACTGTAGTAAATGTTCTTAGTTTTATGCGATGTGTTTATAGGAATCTTTAGAGGTTAACACCGCAAAGTGTTTGGTACCAAAAGGTTTCAATTTTCTTCAGAGAAGCATTAATAAATTATGGTTTTTTTGGACAATGCGCTTTCTTACATTTGTGACCAGAATCATCTAAAATAATCTCAATCTTTTTCAATCAATCTAATTCCATAAAAGTGATATTTATGTCTTTTTTTCTTGGCTTTCCTTTTTCTATGTTTGTCATGCATTAAAATTATATGATTTGAACTCTAGATTGATCTTTTATTGAGTATTTTCGCTGCTATTTAAAAAGGCTATTATCTAAAAGTGATGACGGGGTTAGATTAACCCCCAATGACAGGACCAATTCGATCTGTACTAATTTATAAAATATGGATTGCGTTAATTAGTCAAATTATTTAATTTTAATCAATTTAGGCAATAATTTTCAACTTTTTCAGTCTAACCTAAATGAAATTAATCACCAAATTTTTAATTTTAAAATTTTAATATATAATTTTATTATGATGATAATTATTTTAAAATATATATATATAATCATATAATTCTGTCCAAAAACTATATAATAAAAGAAATACCAATTAAGTTATATAACTCGAACTATGATCTTCAAGTGATTTTTTATTCTTGATCCAACTACCTAATTAAAGTCAATAGATTTGTTTTCTTCTTCTTCTTCCTTTTCCTTAAGACCACACCATTACTATGACTAAGATGAAAATTATTAACGTTGCACACACATCATCAATTCATCATCATCATAATAATAAGGTAATCAGCTTCATGAGCAGATTAATTGGTGGTAATATATATATATAATGGAATATGTTTGCGCGCGTGGTTCAGATATTAGGCAGTATTCATGAAAAAAGTTGCGTGGTCATTAACGAAAGTTTGATAGAATATATATGTAGAATGAAGATGCAAAAGAACAAAGAGAAAAGAAATGAAGTTTGAAGAGAAGAAAAGGGAACAAATGCATTGCATATGTATATATCGTTGAAAAGTTGAGCAGGCCATGGACGGATCTCCACTTGACTTGGACTTCAACGTTCCTTTGTTGCTTTGTTTTTAAATGTATGTCACACTCTGTTTGGTCATGCTCCTGCACATGCGTCGTTTCTTGTATTCATGCGTTAATTTTGCCCCGCATTTCTCAATCTACCTTTATCTTTTTACATCTTTTCATCAATCATTAGGCTTGACCAGCAACTTATAAAGTTGTAAAAAATGTTCATAAACTTATATTAAAACAACAAAAACAAATGCTACTCTCTCGTTTTCCCTTTTTTGCTTACAACAATGTCATTGGAAAATCTGTTGATGGAATAAGCGAAAGGAAATTAAATTTATGAGTAGGTACACTAGCTCGACACGCATAAGTTTGAGGTTCAAGTCGTATATATGAATGCCAATTGTACTTACTCCATGCTAAGTGTAAGAATATTCTAGGGGAAAAAAGTTGTTACCTGATACGCTTAAATGTGTTGATATGTATATATATATATATATATAAAGGAATCAAATTACATCATTATAAATTCTATCAAACTATTACAGCATTATTAATTTTATTTAGAATATGATTTTTATCCATCAAATGTTGTAAGTAATTATATCTTATTTATTTTATTGTTTATGTACTGGTCAAATCTAAAAATGGCTCAGGGTAAGACTTTCTGAGCATCACTTGGAATGAGATTTACACATTGGCCTCTCGAGTGCATTCTAGGAGGGAAAGAAGTTAGAATTATTATGGAAGTTGGTTGAGGTCAACTCAATTACAAACGCTACTATTAGAAAAAGATTGAGTGATAATTATTAAGTAATTAAATTTATCATAAATATTTAAAAAATTCAACTTAAGCTATATTGTAAAGATAAGATAGATTTACTTTAGTGTTAAAGTGTCTTTATAGTCATCTCGAAGAAAAAATAAATAAATATATTGATTCTAAGATTGAGAGAAATCTAGTGATAGAGAATTTATGTAAAAACAATTTGTATTAATTTTTGTCAAAATTAAATAAATATAAATATATAGTTAAATCATTCTTATTTTTATATATTACATTATTTTTTATGTAAATCAATATATACTAAAAAATTTTATATTAAATATTTAGATAAGATATTTTAATTTAATGATATATATAATCTATAAAATGTCAGTTGAAAAAATTCCTTGTATATTGGTTCAGAAAACTCCAATACCTACAGGCTACATGACCTAAGCTCCAACAATGCATATGTGAGTTATCAAAAGGCGAAAACAGTTAATATACATGAAGCACCAGTGGTCTAGTGGTAGAATAGTACCCTGCCACGGTACAGACCCGGGTTCGATTCCCGGCTGGTGCATTTCGTTTTCTTTTTAAGAAGGCAACAAAGGGACCCACAGAGGTGGGTGGATTAACAAGGCAAGTTCTTTTATTATGGATAGGAAGGCATGCATGGTTGCTGTAATATGAAGCAATGATGGAGTTACTGAGAGTAATGGATCAAAGGATGAAGACAAGAGGAGCAACTAGAAAAAGAAGTGAGTGCTTGGGTTAGTATACCAGTACCACTGTACGAGTAACAAATGACGTAACTTTTTGGCATAAAAATTTAAAAAGGGATGAAAGTCTAGCTGGCAGAATGAATGAAGCAACGTTTTCATGGGTTTGGCCGAAGACCATGCGACTCTTGTTTGTTCTTGACTACCGAAAAGACGAAAAGAAAAAACAAGTAATCATCCTAAATGTCAAGTATTATGACAATGTTAATATACCGTTCGGCTAAGGTAGGGAACATGGTTAAGGCTGTTGTTGGATTATTGATGTTAAATAGAATATCAATGTATCATGTCATTATTTGGACGTTTAGTACGTGATGAATCGGACGAAAATTTCAATTGTTTTTAGGAATTTCTAACAGAAATTAATAGAATGATAACAATCATAAGTTTATTTTTCCATATTAATGTATTTCAAATATATTATCTTAGAATTAATGAAAAATGACATTATGAAATTTTATTAAATTCTCACATTCCTTCTAGTTTATAAAAAAAAAAAAAACTCTCTGATCTAATATTAAAGAATAACATTTTAAAAGTGAGGCATTCTTTTTAATCTATATATGACCTAACACAATATCTCTCCTAAATAAAACAAAAAAATACGCCATGGTAAGAAAAATGGGAGAAAATTATTTAAAAACAAGCACTTCACTAGTAATATAAGCATACCTATTAAGAATATGAGGGTCCACAATATAGTCTTGCCTCTACAATATATAACTTTTTTTTTTAAGAAGCGTGGGGTATAAAATTGTGAAAAATATTGTGAGTGTCTTCTGTTAAAAGAAATGACATCTATTATTTTGCAAGGAGTGTGTTAATTAACTAAATAAATAAGGTATGTTTTTATTTAAAAGCCAGCATAAATATCAATAAAGAAGATATGAGCTGTTATATATATAATTTTTTAGTAATATTTTTTTTTAAATGTTGCTAATACTTTTCTCAGTAATATTTTTTATATCTTTAGTAATATTCAATAAATATAAAATGTTGTTGAAAATATTTTACGACATAATTCAGATATAATACTTGTTAAAATATTATAAAAAAATTATAATACAAAAGTATGATTTTTAAGCCATCTCATCTTTTGTTCCCAATATTGGGACAGAAAAAAAGAATTTCTTGTCTTTTATTTCCATCTACTTTCTAAATATGTCCAGAAATGTAAATTTCATGTCCTTATTTTAGATAATTGTTGAATGGGTAAAAACAGCAAGGAGTATTGTCAAAATGGGACATAAGAGAAGGCGTTATTAAAACTATTAATCTAAACTATTAATAAATGTACTCTTATTTTTTAAGTCAAATCTTGTTTGTGTGCACATGCAACTCCCTTTTAAGGATTCTCTTGATCCAAAATCCTTGGGTCAAAGGGTATGATGGTGTTTGATTGTTGCAAATTCAACCTTTGACTTTGAGTTTCATTGCCTAAATGGCTAAATAAAGTCAATGAACAACTTCAAATGGTTCACCAAGGTTACCAAGGTTGTTGTAGTATTTGACTATTGTTCATTCAACAATTTCAACTTGATTGCCCAAATCTTGTTTGAGAACAAATTTAAACGGTTCAGCAGGTGTGTTATATAGTATTTAAATTGTTGTCATTTCAACCCTAGTGCCTAGAGCTTCAAAGTTCAATGTGTTAATACATTTCGTACAAGCAAAAAAAAAAAAAATTAAACAGCTTACCAAATGGACGTGGTCACACGTCAGATTTGAGAATTTTCAAAATTCCACTCCATCAATTTAGAAGTTATTTTTTTAAAATCAACACATTAAATTAGGTCACGACTAAATTGTATTTACATTTTTAGGAAGAGTGGAATCAAATTCGTTGGATAAAATCCAGTTTAGTTGGATTGAAATTTCAGACTCTGCAGCCCAACCTAATTAGCGTTCTTCATCGTTGGATCAAATCCAATTTAGTCGGATTAAAATTTCAGAATTCTTGCAGCCCAACAAAATTAGCGATTTTTCATGCCAGAACCCATTTTGGACCAAAGGTGATAACTAAAAAGACCAAAAAGAGAAAGAAGAGCAATAATCAACACACTCTCTATTATACTTTGTTTGGAACATTCTTCAATTAATTAAAATTTATTAAAAATTATCAAAGCATGAGTGAAATTCATTAAATAAAAAATAAGACCTACACAATTTTGTAATTTCTAACAAATTTCAATTAATATATAATAGTGCGTATTAGAAGGGGTGTTAGTAAAAATCAAGGTGATCTGTAATCATGGTGAGTCTCTCCTAGGTGGATATAGTAAGTGATGATGGGATTGAAGGAAGGATCTATGGTTGTATTATTATTGTTTGCTCCATTATGCTGATTCTGGTTTTGGTTAATACAAGATCCTCCTGAGTTTGGTGTCATTACAGAAGAAATAGCAGCAGAGCTCTTATGGAAAGGGCATGATACCATAAAAGTAACAAAAGATAAAATGATGATAGCAATAAAGCTAATATGAAAAGAAAACGATAGAAAACTGATGCTGATATTGATTCATCTGAAAATGAATGAACACAAGAGTCATTGTGCAGTATTTATACAATAGTTTCTATACTAAAGTCTAAAAAGAAAAAATAACATTCGCATTGAATGAAATGCGTGATCCTCAATACGTGTTGTATTTGTTCTCCTACAGCATCTCCTTCACAAGAAATTATTAGGGTCCAAGACCATCATGACACATAAATAAGTCTCGGACCATCTCTCCTCTTTCATCCCTCACCAATAGTTTATTTTTGAACTACATAGCTTTCCAACCAAAAGCTCTCTATTTATCTAAATTCATTGTTTCAAACAATGTTGTTAAAACATGAATGGAGATTGAACTGCTAGACTTGGAATTCATGTTCAATCAAACGATCGAAGCAAAAAAGTCACAAAATTAATTCACATAAAACAATATAAAATATATAATTTATGAAATATGAAAAAAATATTAATTAATGATTTTGTGGTCAGTTCGTTCAATTAATTCAACTGAGTTTTACTTCATTTGAAATGGTCTACGCGTCTATTAAGATGAGACTAAATCATAAACGAATAAGTGTATAATTCACGGTCAGACCAATAGCACTAGTGCCCTACTGGATCCTCTTTCGTCAACAACGATTGAAATATTTATGTTGACACAATAGAGTACGAATTGAAGCTTCTAGAGAATAGATGAAACATGAACAATCGAAATCAAAGAGAAAATATACACAAACTGGATATGGACATTACTCATTGGATTAAATGAAACGTCAAAATCTTTATACAAACATAATCATCTTACAAGTAGTAACTAGTTACAGGAATAGAGCAAGTAGCCTCCTTTCCAATCTAACATAAAGCTAAAAAGTGCGTGAAGGACCAATTATCTAGTCAAATAATATATAATAAGAAAAAGCACAATAAAGGATGCTACAAGTGAGAACATTCTTCGGCTGGATTTTGTCTCAAATACCTGAAAGATGACATATGATCTATTAAAAAAGACAAGGAAAATAAATACTTGATCCTGAGAGGGAAGACACCACTACCCCCACCACATCTATTGACATTCTCCCCAACCAAAAGAAAAGGAGAAAACAATATACATATAGAGCAATGAAAAACTAAACAAAGACACTCCTTAAAAGGGCATACAAGATTAAAGTCCCCATACCATTTTGAATTTATCCATAGTGCCCGATAGGACTCCTCTCGAAGAATCCATATCATTTCCCTATATAAAATACCATCAGATTATCAAAGCATAATGCGATATAATAGAGAAAATGCAAATATTTTCAATAATTGCAATAGACAGTAAGTACACACCATACGATCCAACATTCGGTTATGACTATCCACTTCCCCATGTATATCACCTGACAACTGTTGTAATTATGCTCGTCAAAACTTTAATTATAGTTGATAAAGTGAAAGATTTTAAACCATCACAAAATTGCACATTGTTAACATCTTTATAGGATACAATTACATGCATTCAAGGTCTTTAAACACTCTTATAAAGGGTTTCAAGAACCAAATGGATATAATAATACTCAACAAAGTGAACAACATCAGTTACACCATGAGAGAATAAGATGTAATAAATAGTTCAGGTCAACAGTGATTCAGTGAAGAAGTTGGGGAGTATAATTTAAAAAATAAATAAATCAAATTTCAAAGTCCAGAAGGTTGTAATTCCTGCAGTATAAACATTGAAATGTTTACCAATAGACAATAGTTGAAACAAAATGAAGAAACAATTATAGGGTGCATCAATTATTATACAGGAAGACAGTTGGAATCTAAGGCATGTTGCAGGCAATAGTAAGCTTACTCTTTTCAGCAGATTGACTCTATCTTGCAATCCATCTAATGCTTGTGCATTATCATGTTCATCAATTTCATGGGAAGAAGTTGAGGAGTAAAGAGACGATGCTCTGATGCCACCCTCCTCAATACCATCAAAAAGAGCAACTTTGTTGTTACGACCATCTCTGAAACAGAAAAAATACAAAAAGGTAAATATGTGCCAATATGGTCAGATAATAAAACACAAGCAAGATAATTTTCACTTCTAGACATTTGAACACTTTTAGACTTATCAGATTCATTTGACATTCCCGTAGGTGTGTACACTATCAAGATAAATAAATTAAATCATACAAAAATAAAAAGGATGTCTCAGCGTTTCTGATATCAAGGGTGGAAGACACATCATACACTTGAGAATTTCTAAAATATAAAATTATAAACAGAGACTGAATAACCCCTAACAACTGATCAAATAAAAAATAGAACTAGTGCAGCAGAACCCATTTCCCACCAAATAATGAGAGAAATGAAACTTTGGATTTGAGTACAAAATCTTTTGTCACTTGTATCCTGGTCAGCAAAACCTTACAAATCTATCAGGTCACTTGATGTTTACTAAACAAATATAACAGCAAAATGCCATTTTATGTTACACACTAGCATCCATTATCCAATCACAATTTCATCATAGCTTTTTGAATACAGGGAAACACATGCATAAAACTTGTTTCCCTGTGAGAATCAACCACATTGTCATTTTCAGTACCCATGGCAATAGATATGTTAAGCTATGGTAATATTTTGCTTCAATCTGGCTGTACAGGTGCAGGGGAGACGTGCCCAAGTCCATCACCAGTGCACTCAATTTTGTAAGTTTCTCTCACATTCAAAGAATCAACTCAATAAAAATGTCCACTCGAAGCCTCCAATACATATAATGACAAAAATAGACAATAAAAAAGAAAAGGGATTGAACTAACTAACTCGAATAAAATATTGCACAGCATAGATGACGACTCATTCAAGTTAAGATACAAAACATCTCCCCTCATATTTGTTATAGGAATCTACATGCCAAAGATAACTCAATCGTCACTCATCCGAGGATCAAAGCTATTCTTATTCCAATTGAAAGGTGCAAGGAGTCATTCAACAGTGGAATTTGAGATCAATAAAAGCATTGATTCTAAACCTATCTACAATTCACCAGTCCACACAAAATGAAAAATAATTCCAAATTGAAAGCCAAGATACAGCAATTCACCAATAAATCACATTTATCAATCGATTCAAATAATCCAAACCCTCCTACGACGCCGTATCCACGGATCTAAGCAACATAATTTCCCAACGTAACCGAATCGATTAACTACCGACATTTTTGTTTTCAGAACTTGAAAGAACATATTAACGAGAGAGGACACGAATTAATCCACACCAACCTTCTAGCATTCATGGCTCACCAGATCACAAATTCCACAACCGTTTCGCAAGTTCTCTCGATCGTGTTTTCTAGCCAAAAAAAATACAAAAATAAAAACCATTATTATCTAAACGAAAAGCACAAGACAAAACGAACAAAAATCAGATCTGAAGATGAAAGGAAGAGGAAGAAGATTCCAGAAGTTACGCGAACCTCTGTTGAAATAAAAAAAAAAAAAAAAAGTTGGTGTAAAGCAGAGAAAGAGAGGTAGAAGGAGAAGAGAATGAATGAGAGGTTTATATACGGTGCGAGCTTCACGAGTGTAACACTGTAATTACCTTTATTAAGACTACAAAGGTGGCAATGAAGTGGGTCCCATCCTTTTATAGTCATGTATTATTAACCGTATGTATGTCTACAGTTCTTTTTTCTTAATTGCAGGCTTAAAAAAAGGAAGAGGTGGATCTTGTTCTTTTGTCAGGGTCTAACTGTGACTCTCACGACAAGTTATTATTATTCGTTCAAATTTAATATTGTCATAAAGTATGTATATATGTATATAATAAATTATAAAATTATTAAAATTTATGCTATTAATCGTTTAATTATCAAGAAATATGAACTGAAAAGTTAGTGATCATATGTTTAGTATATTATTATTAAAAATATATTTCTAAAAAAATATTATATTTTAAAAATGATTTTTAACAAATTTTTAAATTTTTTGAAATTGATAGAAAGTTTTAATGAAATAAAAATACTTCGATATCTTCGATAATTCATTTAGAAACAATTGATCATAATAAATAACTATATTTAAAAATAATATATTTTTAAAATTGGTAATATATTAGTTAATAAATTATTTAAGAATATTATTATCGTAACATTTAAGAAATATTTTAGTAGAAATTATAGAATAATTAAAATAGAGAAGATGAAAAAATTGTTACGTTAAAGTTAAATAATTTTTTTTAAAAAATTACATAAATATATTTATAATTTTAAATTTTATAAAAATATTTTTAAAATAAAATTTTACATAATTCTCTCTAGTTATTTTTCTATAAGGATATGGAAATAATCAATTATGTATATAAAAAAATTCTATTAAAATTAAATATAAAAATTTTAATTTTTAATAAACATATCTTAAATATCTTCTAAAAATATTTATAACTAACCAAATAAATTTGTATTGTTTATGGGAATAATAATTCATAAAATTCATAATTCCAAGAAGTAATCTGGATATAAAAAAAAAATTATCGTCTATAAATTCTTGAATTCTAACAAATTTTTACTGTAATTTGCAAATCAATGTCGAGAAAAAAAATCAGATATATCAACCTCTAATATCTAATAAAGCAAAATATTTTTTCTCCACTTGTCTAGATAAATAGGCATATCACAAATATTATTTCAGTCCATAATATTAATGCCATAATTTTTTTTTCCACGTGATAACATTTTTTTCAAATGATCTTTTATATATAAAAATTGATAATACAAAAATTAATAATACAAGTGGTTAAATATTTATATTCTTTAATTAAAGTGTAGCATTCAATCTTTGATTTGTACACGACATTATAATTAGAAGTATCATCTTATTTTAAAAAAATTGATCCTGATTAAAGTCCTAGAGTTAGTTATGACATACATATAATTATTTCTAATTAATTGATAATATAATTTTTTTATATTGATAATATATAAAATTAAACTTATTTTTAAAATGGTTAGAATAATTATAGAAATTAATCTCTTCTTTTTACTTGAAGGATTATGATCAAGGTTCTTACCCTCTTAACCAAGAGCATGTTAACTTGCAGATCCTCCTGGTGCACCTAGCAAATACCAAAAAACATGTGAATGCTTTTTGTCACGCAATCTTGTTTCACCCGTGTGGTGAATAACGTGTTTATGATAGCCACTCAACCCAACTTTTTAAGATTTCTAGTATATTCTTGTCTCTTAACTATAATAATGGTTGTTTACGGTTATATTATACGGATGAACAACGATATCAAAAGCTACTAATTCCCGCAAGTATTCTAACTACTTCGTAAAAATTAATAAATTATTTAATCTAGTTAGTATATTAAATTTATCACTAATTTGTATAACTTTTATAATTATCTTTAAAATTATTATTAATTAATTAATTAATTAATTAATTAATTAATAAAGCTCCACTTTATTTAAAAAAATATCAATGCAATAAACAATTTAAAAGAATCTTTTTAGGGTTAAGATAATTTTTTCAAAAAAGAAATATAAAAAAAGTAGTACAGGATTAGACAATCCAATAGGTTAACCTAAATAGTAAAAGAGCAGTGTCCACCTGAGAGTTCTACGAGTCCATCCGACTACATGGTTAATTAGGTGTCTAAATATGATTAATTTGTTTCATAATTAGTTAAGAATAAATGAATATAATAATATACAATAATTAATGAATTAATAATGTTATGAAGTTATTAAAATATTCAATAATAATTATTTTTTTTTTATGATTAACAATATCATAAGATTATTCATTATCATAAATAGTTAACTATATATATAAATATGATCAAGTTTATTTTATGACTAGTTAATAAAGTTAAGGATTTTAAATATAATAGTTAAATGTACTTAAAAGTTGTTAATTTACCTATATTGATAATTATATATAATTATATTTATTTATTTTAATAATTTATAATACAAAATTAATTATATTTATACATATTATTAACATATTTATTGGGTGGTAACTTAGAGTAAAAATCTAGTTATACGATATGCAATACTCAACTCAAATAGAATGTCATACAATAACACGAAAGAATAACACTTCATGGGGCAAGGAAGTAGTAACACAACAGATCGAAGGGTAACATTAATCAAGCTCAATGACTTCCCCTATTAGTGAAACAATGGTTTTTGTAATGTGCAAAGAACGAGGAATATGTACATTAAACATCGTAGGTTGCTGTCGGGAAAACCAGCAAAAATCCTTCACACTGTGATGTTAAGAATAAAGAATAAAGAAGCTTGGAAAATTTGGCAAGATTAAGGCATGTTAGCATTTTCACAGAACCAGATTGTTAATACCGAAATATGCAGTTCCTTTTTGAAAGGCATTAATGACATAATCAAGTTGTATTTGAGCCAAGCGGGTTTTGAATCGAATGCCACCCCCAATCCCAAACCCAATTCCTGGTTTACCATGCCTCTCTCCTGGATTGTCTGCAATTATGATTAGATGAAATGGTTAAATCAAACAACTAATATATCACTCCAATTTAGCACATTTTTAGTGTTAAACAAGTGATAGTCATACTATAAAGAACTCAGAAGCAAGCCATCATATAAGCCAACAATGTTGAAGAGATCTAGGCATAAAGGTTTGAGGCAACTGTTTATGTGTTCAATCTTAGTCCTACCAACTCCAAGATACGGGGCTATATATGCACAAATAAGTCTCTAGTCCCTACAACCCTATTGTTTTGTGGACTGATTATTTGCAAACTGCAAAAAGTTTCTCTAACCACAATTAAGCATCAAATGAATGATTAAATGAAACTCACTCGGAACTTTATCACTACTCCCCAGGTTAGATCCACAGTCCACGAAGATAACACCTGTCAGTTTCTTGTTCTGCAAATAGAAATGTTAGAAATGCTTGTCACGGTGGAGATTTTAATCAGTATCTTATATAATAATGCCAATAGCCAAAAAGATCTAAGTACTGGGAATTTTATTTAGAACATTAATTACACATCGTGTTTTGTTCTTGACAAGAAGGTGCTTGTTAATCATAAATTATTTAACTTTCTTGCTTCAAAATGAAAGCCATGCTTCTTGCCACTACGTAAAACTTGGATCAAAGATATTTCATCAAAGTATGCCAGCTTATCCGTAAATCATGAGAATTATAAGAGAAAATCGAATTATGATTAAATCAAGGATGGAATATAGCTAATATTTTTCGGTCATGGTTTAAACCCCTGAAGACGTTATCTCTCACTGCAAGATTGATAACATCTTGCCTTAGGTATCAGGAAACGAAGTAATAAGCATTCTGGAGGACAATGTTAAATAAAGAATTATGCTACAGCTGACCAGAACAGAACCAATGGCAGAAGGCAGGTATACTCAAACAAACAAGTAATCTTCACGATTAATAATTTATATAATCCTTGCCCCAATTTTTTTTATTCTCATAAGTATCTTCCCCAATTCAAAGCACGGTCACATACTAAAGGTAAACATCAAGAAATTCAAATCTTGATTCATTACGTTACAAGGGACTAACTCCTTCTACTAAACCCTAAACCCTAGACAATCAATATAAGGACTCCAAACTGGAGGTCAAGAATAACTGATATAACAAGAATCCAACTTGGGAAAAGAAAAGTTAACGAACATTTATTAGAAAAAATAGCAATAGATTAGAACCTTCATAATATTCAGGACGAATCAGCATTACATGAATATCATGTAGAGAAGAAAAAAGAAAAATACAAACAAACAGTATAATATTATTTGTGATACAAGCCAAGTAAGGAGCGATACCAATGGGATTAGCAATTCACTTGTAGACACAAGACACGATTGTCCAACACCAACTGCACCTTCACCATAACCTCGCACACTGCCGGGACCACCGATTGCAAATGCTTGATATGGAGCAAAGGATCCCATAACTGTACCACCACTCATCCTGCCAGAACGTTAAGTTACCCTAAATTTAAGAAGATAATGAAATTAAAAGTGCATATATACGGTCTCAAGTGCCTTTTTTTTTTCCTTCACTTATATTAGTATAGTTAATTTATTTATCACTGTATAGATTATTGTATTGCTTCTATTTATGACCCTCCTTATATCTTGTCTCCTGATGAATATTGCAGGATAACAACTGAACGTGGAAATAGAACTCACCGTGAGAAGAACAGTGCTGGTCCAAGTTTGATTCCTCTTGCAGCAGAAACTTCAAACCGATAGTAGCTTAGCAAGGTTGGTGGAATTGGAGTCCCTAGTTCCATCTTGACACTATGCTGAACACAAACAAGTAGTTAATAAATTGGATATGACAGCTTGCACATAAATAATGGTTACAAGTATGCATCTGAATAAATTTCTCACTCTTGGATTACCAATGAAGTTAACTTACGTTACTAAAACCGTGATCACTTTCGTCTTCAAATCGAGATTCTTGACTAACCACTATCATGTTATCAGATGGACATCCACTAGGTCGAATTTAAACAATACGTGGTAAGTCAAAATTATTCAAACAGGTTTAATTCCTGAGGACTGAACCGAATAAATTTCATATATCAACCTGCGAGTCAATGAAAAACCATCTCGATCTGTGCTTATAGAGCGGCCTCCATTGTGCGTAAAGTGAAAACGCTGCACAATTGATGAGCAAGAATCTCTAGATTAGACAAAGGCATGCATGTGGAATTTAAAAGTAAAAAAATAATTGATGCAATTAAATATTTGCACTAACTATTTTTAAGTTGTTTAGTAGAGGGGCTAAGTTAGACAAGTACATGATTACAAGGTAAGAATTAACGAAAACAAACATTAATTCTGGCAACCTTAAAGTATACAGCGGTTGCTTTGCCTTTGCTCGAATCAGATTCAGAAGGCTCAATACTATCATACCCAATTGACAACTTGGACAACCTTACACCTCGAGATAGGGAATGAGAAAATTTGTTCAGGGGAATTCCGTGGATCCCAACCTCGGGTGAAACTGAATGCTGTAAAGGAAAAAAGTTGAATGCCATAATTAAGTTGTTTGATTTCTTACAATAAAGTTTGAGCATGCAATGCAACAGTACAAACCTTAATGGTCAGAGACAGGGGACCAAGATTTAGAGGTCTATGGTACCTATACGTGAGCAATAGATCTGAATCATGCACCCCCTTGTGCCACGACATATCAAGCAAATCACTGTAAACAAATAGGCCAGGGTGCTTCAAGCGAAGGCTGCAATGAATGAAATTGAAATACTTGGTTATAGAAAATTTAATGTAACTGTGAATAGAAATTAAAATTAGAAAGCAAACCAAATCGTGTACCTGCCAGTAGCTAGAGAAAGCATACTGCTAGAAAGCCTGTTGGATTTCATTTAAAATATCATAAGAGAATATCTCAACCAAACCAAAACATTCTCAGTTTAGGTTTGAAGCATAGAATAGTCAAAAACCTGTGAGGGGAGATCATGTGAGAACTCCATAGCTTTTGAGCGAAATTAACTCCAACGTCGAGCTTTGCTGCCATGCACAAAATTCATTTGGTAATGAATATTTAATGTTATGAAAGTTAACCAATTAGACACTAAAGAAAATGACAAACAACAAAACAAGTTTGAAGAGAGTCGAACATATTCCAGCATGGATACATTTGTTCGCTCCCATTTCTGAGGGGACAGTCATGGTTCAACAAGTGCAAGAATGAATATTAGGAAAAAATGAAGCGGAAAAAAGAGTTTCGTAATTTGGCGGAAACGTGTACGTATCAGTTGGAAAAAGTGGAGGTTCCAAGCTTTCTAGCTTTGAAATTCTTTGTTTGACATAGATCAGAAAGTTTTGTCACCTCGTTGCTTCCTCGTTTAGCTTTACCTCGTTAATCAGAGGATCTGCTATTATATTATATTATGATCAATTTTATATTATTTATTATTATATTCTAGGATATTGTGATATTTTCATATTATTGTGTAACAAAAAAATATGTTTCCTATTCTATTTTGTACAAATTAGAAATAGAATACACCCCCAAACATGATATGTACTTAGAATTTTTGTAGGTTGTACAACAAGTTCCTAGATTCGAATAATGTTGCGGATATTATATTTTTTTTATTTAAAAAAATCAGAAATCTTATTAATTGTATATATTTAGAATTTTTATTTAAGTTGTACAAATTAGAAATTAGAATATTTGTTATTAATAGGTGTAAATGTGTCTTTGCTATTTATAAAGGAATACATAATCGAGAAAGGTTTTTAAGCATTTTTTTTTACATGGTATCACAAGTTTTTTAGCTTCAACTTTTTCTTTTTTCCAATGCAGTCATGTTCAATTATTTGCACACAAAGTTATGCCCTTTTAGTTAGTGACAGAATCCTTTGTCGCTCTTGGTTAGTTGCTTATTCGTCATTCTTAGTTGTGCTCTTTTAATATCTAATTTGCATGCCTTTGTCAGTTTCAGCTTCTTGGATTCTACCTGTTTCTCGAGCTACATTGGATGCCTATGAGACAAAAGATGTTCGAACTATTTCTCAAATTCTAGGATCCATTATGCCTCAAATGTTAATAGTTTGCGATCATTTTCGAATGATAAAGAAATATAGGCTTAGTTCACATACATCAATGTCAATCCTCAAAGTGATGGTGATTGATGATTAATCTCTAAAATCACACAACCATCACTGTATAAAACACATACATTATATGAAAAGAAAAATGTTAGTGAAATTATCACTGCCACTTTTTTTAAGACTTTTTTTATTAGTGAAACTCTCTTTCTTATATTTTATTTATTATTGACATTTTTAATCACCCACTAATAAATAAAAAAAAATCATTAAATGAGAGGGGATGCTACAAAAATTTATTATTTCTAATCAATTTCATTCAATAATAAATAAATGAATTTTAAAAATAATTTCATTAACATTCCTGGCATGTGAATGACATGTAATATAATTTGTAATTGATATTCTGAAAAGACATGACAATGTGATGATGAGAAGTTACCTAACACACTATCAAATTCTATATAAGTACTTTATTGTAACTTTTACTATACATACACAATTAGCACATATAATATTATTACTTTGTTAAATATTGAATTAGACAACAAAATCAATATAAGCACACATTCCTTTAACATGCACACGATCAAAGACATCTCCCAAGATAAGTCCTTGTAGCAGTTAATATGTGGAAGTGATTTCTTAGTCCCAAGATAAGTCCTTATAGCAATTAATCAAGAACATTGACATTGTACGTGGAAGTGATTTCTTAGTTGTTTTGCACTAAACTTCTACCAACTAGCATGGACATCCGGTGAAAAACAAAGAAGAAATGAAGAATAAAAAAGAACATGCAGCAAAGAATGGTCAACTGGTTATTGATTCCAAGAAATTTCTGAATGTAGTAATAAAGTCCATCTACGATGACAATCTAGATCTATTAAGTATTCACAAAAATTATCTATAACAAATAAGGTAATTACTTGCTTAATAAATATGAAGTTGAGAATAGATAATTAAATACAAAATTTATCAAGTATGAATGTGAATATTTTAATACCAAATCCTACTCATAATAATAATAATAATAATAATAATTATTATTATTATTATTATTATTATTATTATTATTATTAAACTCACAATACAGATCATATTTTCTTTATTTTCTTATTTTTTTTATTTTTTTATTTCTTTTTCTTTATTTTTCTAATTTTTTTATTCATTATGTTGTTGTCATCAATAAAGACATCAAATCCTAACTTTATAATTCATCTCTATCAAAAAAGAGTTTTACAACTACAATTAAAATTTCATGGTCACTCTTGGTTCATCATCATCAATATAAAATAATTCTTAAATATATTTTTTATTTATTTTAAGTTTTATTTTTCATCTAAAATTAGTATATATATATATATATAAAAACTAAAATTGATTCAATAGTATGTAGGTATATTTTATGTTTATTTATTATGGCGAATATGAAATTGTACTATTTTTTTAGTTGAATTTTTTTTTACTTTATAATTATAATTAACTAGTATAATGAATTATTTTTTAATAAATTTTGGAGAATAACAACTCAACACTTGAAAATTCATAAATTTTATCTGTGTAAAAGTTTGTTAAAATATCTAATGTTTTATAACTAATTATTATATTTCGTAAAACATCTTTCAATATGGTTTTAATTTTTATGATATTTTATAATTATAATTATTATATTTTATAAAATATTTTTTAATAAAATTTTAATTTAATTACTATCATATTTTTAATTAATATTTTTATTTATGAATTTTTATAATTTATAAAATTGCAAATAACAATAGAATCTAAGGGAGAAGGACATAGTTGTTAAAGTCATTACTCAATGTTTGGGTGTGAGTGCATAATTTTTTTAAGTACATATTCGATAACAATGTCTATAATATTCTAAAACAATAAATATAATATTCTACTTAAACCTTAATTAATGCTATCCCTACAAGTTGACTTGGTAGTAGCGCCTTACTCCTGAAACATAAGGAGCGATGACAAAGTTTTAAAACTCATTTGAGATCAACGTACAGAATCCGATCAGAGAAGTAGAATGAAAGGCTGAAGAAGTTAGAAGCCAAATGCACCCGTCAATGAGAGCTGAAAGAAAAAAAAACAAAAAAAAGTGAACCGAATCACTCTTAAAACCAAATAGATCCAAACCTAAAATAACTAGACCATCTTTAAAATAGTTTTAACCAAACTCATTGATGGTTTTAAATTTTAACCGAACTCATTGATATATTAAAAATGGTTTCCGTTCAGTGATATTAAAAGTGGTCAGAATAACCGAAACTTCCAAATAATTTCGGCGTGCATATGCTACATCTGCCGCTTAAAATGTGCTTAATTTTTTTTTCATAAAATAAAAAAAATTAACGTATCTGATCGTTGTTCTCATCTTCCATATTAAACATTTGTGGTGAGTTTCTATTTAATAAATATTTAGCGCATATTTAAATTAAATTATTTACTTTAACAAAAGCTTATGATAAAAATATTTTAAAGGAAATGTTTGGTTAAAAATTTTCAATAAAAATAAAACAATTCAAACATTCTTGGACTGTGTTTGGACGACAACTATATTTTCTGGCTTGGAAGTTATTTTAAATTTAAGGTTCAAAATAATAGCTTTAAAAACAAGTAGAAATTGTTTGGTCATTTTTATATTTTTAATTTTAATGTTCCTTTTAAGTTTTAAGGTAGAGATGTTAGGTAAAAAAATTAAATTTATTTAAAATTAATTGCATCACTCAATGGAATATTAATATATTGATAAAAATAAAAGTATTGTGTAAAATTAATTTAATCAACATAAATTTATTTTAATAATAAAAAATACTATATACATTTAATTTTTTAATTTAAAAGAAATATAGAATTATTTTAATTGATAAAGATTAATTTTAAAGATGATTTAAAAATATTTTATTGTATATAATATTAATTAAATAAATATAAGTATTAGTTACAAAAGATAAAACATTTAAAACTTCTATATTACTTTTCAATAATATTTTTAGAAGATAAAAAATAATTTATTTAAAATGAATTCAATAATGTCAATGTATATTAAAAAACTGTAACAAATAGTCCAAAATGTATTTAATAAATATATTTCTGTAATTTATATAAATTAAATATAAATATTTTAATTTACTCATTTTAGTCATGTTTTTAATTTATGTAATGAAAATTAAAAAAATTAATGTTTTTTATTTTTAAATAAATAATTTAAAACAAATTAAAATTCACAATAAATAAACATAATTTAAAATAAACTAAAATATGTAAATATTATTGTTAAAAAAATAGATGAAAGAGATATTGAAATCCGTGTATATCAACTACACAACAAAGTTCGTTTTAGATAAACTTAATGCAATAAATAAAAATAAATATATGAGATAATATCTCTATTTATACAATATGATATGCCTACTTAAATAAGAAAATTAGTCCTAAAATAAATAAAAAATAAATCCTAAGAAACCATCTAAGGTATTCTAAAATATTCTAAAATATAAAAGTGATATCATAAGATATTTTTCTAATTTTCCAACACTCCCCCTCAAGTTGAAACTTACTAAACTTTCAACTTGTTACAAAAAGAAATTTTCATTTTCCTACAAATAAAGAGAAAACATAAAAATTGAGTTCTATAAAAAAATAATTTAATAGGCAATTCAGGGATGCTGAAGAAGTCGGAGAAATTTGGTAAAAATATAATTTAGTCAAAATAGCTAGAATGTCCATCATCCAAAGAGAAATTTTTTGATAAGAAAAGTAAAGTACAACTTTTTGAAAATCACTTTTAGAAGCTTTAAATTGGTAATATTGTTAGTGGAAAAAAGTGCTGAAATAAACGTCGACGAAAGAAAAGTCACACTAATATGATTCATGTGTGAGAAAAGAGTCTTTATCTAAATGATGATCGCTAGGAATGAAATCATCACTAATATGATTCATATTTGAGAAAATAGCCATCACCTAAAGTAGAAATAAACCAAGAACAAATATTTAACTATCATAAAGCAGAAGCAACAAAGCTTAATCATCAAGAGAAGAAGCAACAAAGCTTAATCATCAAGAGAAGAAGCTAAACAAAATACTTAACTACTCAAGACAGAAACAAAAATATATCAATATGTAGTTATTTATGACAAAAGCTTAAACCAATGCTTAATCAGCATATAGAGAAGCTTTCATCAATGAAAATTGCTAGAAATATTTTTTGTAAAATAATATTCTTCATAAACCCTAACAAACTATATAAGATATTCTAAAATATAAAAGTGATATTATCATACATTTTTCTAATTTTTCAACAATTATTTAATCAAAAAATCAATAAAACACTCAAATAGAAAATTCAATGAAAAATTTTAAAAAATAGTATTTTAAGTTGAGTTGGGATTCAAGGACGAAACAACATAAACAAATTTCGTATAAACAGTACAGAATCTCTCCCCAAATAACTTAAATAAAAACTACTCCTTAAAAAAAAAGTTCTATAAAAATAAATTACTCACTTTTTAATTAAGAGTTATTTTTATAAAATGTGTTTGACTTAGCTTCTCATTTTAAAGAAAAGAGAAGTTAAAAAAATTAAGCCAAACACATTCTTAGTGTTATAAAATATAACAAAGATATATTTAACAATTATGTAATTTAATTTAACTTTATTTACTAATTAACAATATTTAGAAACATTATTAATTTTTATCTATAATTTAAATAAAATGGTCATTATATATATTTTCTTACACGTGAGGAGATTTTTTCCACAGAAATAAAAGTTTTATAGTTATTAATTTTTTAAATTTACAAAACAAGTTTTAAACTACTATACAAGTTATTCGAAACTTATAAGTATATAAGTTAGGAGTTGAAAAAAATAAAAATTTATTAGCTAATTGATTAAATTAACTGTGTTCACTAAAATTATCTAATAAACTAACTAATAAATATAAAATAATATATTTAAATAATTAAATCATAAATTAAAATATTCAAAAAAATGAGAAAAAAAAAAAACTTGTAGCTTATAAGCTAACTTATTTTCATAAGCTATTTGAAGTAACTTATGAAAATAAATTAGAAGCCACTAAAATAAGGTTATGTACCAAACAAGTTTATTTTGGTCAAATTAATTTGTAAGCTAGTCAAAGTTACATATAAACTATTAAAATGACTTATCAAATGCATTGTATATATCTTTTTATGTAAGTTAATGGTAAATTTATTTTTTATTTTAAAAAATAAAATAAAAGACAGATAATGAAGGTTAAAGATGATAGGTGTTTGAGATATTGACTATAGTCTGGGTAGATCATAAATGAGGAGCAATTTTCATCATTCAAATCAGTTTTATAGTATTAAATTAAGTTTAAACCCAAAAGGTTAAAATGATATTAAAATCTATCATAATTATTATTGTTTAGCCTATCAAGTTTTATGTTCAAGATGTCTTATCATCTATATGAGGAGAATGTTGAAGGCAGTGTTGTAAAGTTAAGTAAAACTCAAACTCAAAAAAATTAAGAATAAAAAATGAGAATGTACAATTATTTTGATACGAAAAGTGAATATTGTCATTTTAATTATATATATATTATAGATAATCAAATAAAAGTATATCTTAATTAAATGTATTAAAAATTAAATAAAATATAATATTAAATTTATAGGATTAAGATTAAAAATGAAAAATTATAAATATATAAAATAAGATGAGAGATCCATCTACTTCGAATGATTCTATGAGAGTTACTCATCATTTTCACCCTTTAATTTTTTTCTAACAAATAAAAATATGTTATCATTATTGCAAGAAAATAAATTGTGAAAATAAAAATTAACTCTTTAAATTATTCATAAACTCTTTATGTCACATCTCAAAATGATGATATTTAAAATGATATGATATTAATTTATATATATTTTTATAAATATTAGTGTATATTTTATCTTTCTCAATTCGAGATTAGTATATAAAGTAAAATATTTTTTTTATATTACATATGTGTTTTTAAATTGTTAAGAAAAGGTTTTTATATCAATTAATGTTTATGTATTCACAATTTTGAACTATTAATTTTCAAATCAATGATGATAATTTTATCTTTTAAAATAAATCTTTTCACTTTAAATAAATCAAATTCATAATTATATATATATATTAAATAAGCATAAAATATCTACCGATCAAAACAAAAACTAAATTTTTTTTAAGAATGATAATATACTCACTCAACAGCGAGTATTCTTCAGGTAATTATTTTTATAATAACATGATAATGACTAATAATTTATCTTTAATGGCAGTTGGAAATGATGGTGGTGGCTGGGTAGGCATGTACATGATGGATCCCTTGCCACTCATGCTCCTCTGTGCTCATCGAAACTAAATCGGATGTTTTCAATTCTTCTCAACAATAAAACGACGCTGTGACAAAGGGAAACTCTTTTTACTTGTTTCAAACACAGACTAAATCATTAATTGCATCTAGGGGGGACAAACTAGGCAATAAAACTTCAACTTAATTTGTTTAGTGGGCCACGTGCTCGTGTTATTTTTAATGATGCCTAGCTTTTTTACTTTTTAACCCATGGAGCTGCCTCAAATGTCAAATGAACTCAAAGCTTCATCATGGAATTCTAACACACCACGTTTTCCTTTCTCTTCTTTTATATGCTCCAAGGAACCAAGTAATAGAATTAGGCAATGCCAAATTCTATTTTTTGCCAGAGAAAGGTTAATTTCGAATTCTAAATCAGTAGATCTACCATTCACAAAAATACAAAAAAAAAAAAAAGCGTCTTAGTTAGTTAATATGATCAAAAGAAGTAAATAAATAAAATAATATTATAAAAAATTGAAGAGCCTCTTTGTCTCACCCTCATATGTGGTTTCATTTATTTTACTTTTGCTTGGATGAGAGGATTATTTTCTTCTAAAAATTAAAATTGAAAATAAAATAAAAATAAAAATAAATTATTTATTTTAAAATTTAATTTGGAAATAAAATTAAAATTAATTTTTTTTAAAATATTTTTTTTGTTTTTTCAATTAATTAGAAAATACCATTATGTGTATTTTTTTTTCTTCTTATTCAACCGTACCATTAGAGACCAACATGAAAGATAAATATTGAAGAACCCGATACTGCAGTGACTGGTGACGTAGTGTTTACCCCATTTGCTTTTGGGTTTTTCTTCTCTTCGAAAAGAGAAGTTGAGATTTGAGATGAATACATTTTCTAAAACGTTTTTAAAAATTAAAATCTTAATTTTGAAAAATTAAAGTAAAATATCCTTTTGGTCTTAAAAATTTATAATATTGTCATATTAGTATAAATTAACAAATTAAATAGTTTTTTTTTAATTATTTTATCAAAAATTTTAATCTTAACTACTTATTCTTATTTTAGTTTTTAAAAATATTAATATTATTATTTAAGTGTATTTTTTAATTTTAAACTAATGTGATTAATGAATTATATAAATTTATTTACTCTAACCACTATATTTAACTTTTTTATATTTTTATTTCAAAGATTAATATAATAATATTATATATTTTTAGATATTGAAACAATGATTTATTCAAACAAAAGAAAATTTGGAAAAGTTAAAAAAAATAAAAAGTAACTTTAGTACTTTGCACATATTTTGTGAATACAAAAATTATTAGATAATCTATGATATTTCGTATCTATGATTTTAAATTTAAATTATATTTTATATAATAATAATAATTATTATTTATAATTTTAAATTGAATTATACTATTATTGTTTTATGAGTACATTATTATTTTAGATTTAAATTAAATTAAATGATATTTTACATATTTACTCTTCGCAAACAGTTAAACAGGGACTCATTCTTGTTAATAATTAATTAAATTATTCTATGTAAACAAACTTTTGTTTAAGCAGCAAATATAGACAAACCCTGATTAAAATAACAATTTAGGCTAAAGCTTAAAACAATACTATAAAAAAAAAAAAAAAAGTCTACGCCGGCGTTCGTGTGCCATGGTTGTATAATTTCGAAGACGGGATGTTTCACTTTTTTTTCTTCTAGAGGTAGCTTAATTTCCTAAGCATAACACTTTGCAGTTCATTCTTATTGAAAAATACAATATTTTGTGTTTTACTTCAGTATTTTTATTTCTTTTCTCATTCACAGGTCTTAAATTTAACACTTTAATTTACAGGAAGTAAAAATACTTACTATTTTTGGACCCCTACGTTACATTATTTTAAAGCATTTAAAATCATATTATAAACTTAGATAGAATATTAAAAAAAATATTAATTAAAAGAAAGAATGTCGTGTCAAAGCTAAAAATTAAAAATAAAAATAAAACTTAGATATAATAACCATGCTGGTATCTAATCAAAACTAAAGTTTCACACCTCAATCATCTACCTAATAAATAATTTCATTAATTATCACACAAATTATCAATAGTGAAAAACATAACCACCACACTTATAATATTTGTCCAAATTTTTATACTATTTTATGGAATTAAAAAAATTTAATTTGTTTTAGATTATTTATGAAAACGGTTTATTTAGTCTAATTAAAATTAATTTTTGTACGTAAACATTTAAAAAAAAAAATGTTATCTTTAACCGACATGAAACATAAAAAAACATTGAATGAGCAGGTGAGTAGGAAGGTGTCGGTAGACTTTACCGGCAGGTGGCAGCTGAGAAAGCGACAAAGAGTTGCAGTTGCAAGAAGCGGCGTTCGGCGGAAAAATAAATAAATAAGAATTCTGAAATTCACATAACCGCTTAATAATGCAGAGAGGATCATGAATGTTTCTGACAAATAACATCACTGCTAAAATATGTAAACATACACTATTTAATTTTATTATAAAAATAATTCTTTTAAATATTTTTCATTGAAATTGGATATAAAAATAAAAATATTAAAATAAAATTAGCAATAAATAACAATATTTAAAAAAATAATTAAGTAAAATGAAATTAATTAAAATTTATTTATATTTAAAATCAATGTATATGAAAAAAATTACTTACATTTAAAATCGGAAGAAATATTCTTACATATATGAATGATGTTTTAGTATTTAAAATAAAAAAAATGCTAACCAATTCACTTAAAACACTAGATAAGAAATTAAAATTAAAATATATTTTATTGAAAAGTATAATGTGTACTTTCTAATTATTTTTAATGTAACTGTGACATAGTCTTTAATAACAACTTATTAGTTTCTTAACTAGTGCACTTAGCAAGACCCTCTAAAAAATACTTCATAATTATTTATGTTTTTAGTTTTTAATAAAATATTTTTATTTATCCTTAATAAATATTTTATCTTGGAGTACTTAACGATGTACAATCATTTAGACTAAAATATAAGTAACAAATATGTGCAGTGAATTAAAATATAAGAAAATCTTAATTAATTTTATCTCATTTTATAATATCATTATTAATATATTTTTTATTTAATTGAGATTCTGTTTTTAATGACTTACTAGTAGTTTAAAAAATCATTTTTCAAATAATATTTTAAAATTAAGTGATATTGACTATTTTTTAATTAATGTGAATTATTTTTTATTTTAATACAAAAAGAGTATATAAAAAATTAAGAAACAGAATAAGAGTACTTTAATAAAATTAATCTCTATTAAATACTATTATTTTGAATTAATTATTTTTTAATATACATGAAAAATCTTAAAAGTCAATTATAAAAATAAAAATAAAAACAAAAATGTGAACATGTAAGATTTTGCAGCAAAATTTGATCCTAAATAAAAATTGACTTTTAATAAGCAATTTGTGAAGAATAAAAAAATTGAGCTAAAGGTGATTTGAAAAATGAGTGAGAGTGTTAGGTGTATGATTGGTAGATGTTCCCTTAGAACAAAACAGATGTGGGTCCCATGTGGCCCATTGTGTCTGGATCTTATTCCCAATGTCCCACCCTCCTTAATTACCTTATATTAGTTCACAATAAATGAATCCTGGAATTTTTGCACCATTTCCTAGTGTGGTCGTGTGCCTCAAAAATTGTTTGAGGTTCACAGGCAATAATATTATATAATAATTTGTGTTGAGGTTGAGTTGATAGCATGGGTTCTGGAAGTGGAAATGAGAGTGGGTCTGGGTCACCATGTGGGGCATGCAGGTTCCTTCGAAGAAAGTGTTCAGCAGATTGCATATTTGCACCATACTTTAGCTCCGAACAGGGAGCAGGTAGATTTGCAGCCATTCATAAGGTGTACGGTGCTAGCAATGTTACAAAGTTGCTCTTGGCTATACCCATTCAACATCGTTGTGAGGCAATCTTCACAATTGCTTATGAAGCCCAAGCTCGCATCACAGATCCTGTTTATGGCTGTGTTTCCCATATTTTTGCCTTGCAACAACAGGTACTCTTATAAATTAATTAACTCTCTCTATCCTCATTCTCATCCTCATCCTCATCCCTTATTACTCTGCAAATCACTCCATGTTAATTTAATTAACTTCCAAATATTTACTCTTTCAATTTCGACAACATTTAAATACACTTATTTAAGATTTTGTGTTGGGCTATAATTAGAATGGAACATTTACTTTTATAATATGCATAATAAATATTTATATTAAATATTAATACTGGCAGTTATAGAAAACAACATCAAAAACACTTAGAAAATTATATGAGTTTTATCTTTCGTAATAACTTCAAAAAAATTCCTTTGATATTTTCTCTATAAAAAAGTTAACAAAATATTCCTTTTAATATATATTTTTTTATTAAATAAATTTTTTTAAAAATAATAATTTAATAAAACTTATTAAATAAAAAATAAAACTCACAAAATTTTATAATTTTTTAATTTCAATTAATTTTGTTGAAAATAAGGTTAAAGATGCTATTGATCTTCTCATTTTCCTTTTATATATATATTAGGTAAATATTTTCTCATATAAACGACAAAATTGTTATACATAAATAATGAAGATTAACTATATATAATTTTAATCTTATTATAAATATAAATGTCTCTTCCATTAAATATGTTATACATATAGAAATGTATAACTTAAAAATAACTCTCATTTAAAATATAATAATTTTAAATTTGTGTCATACAATCATATATATATATATATATAAAATCTATATTTAAAATTATTTAGTAATTACATGATTTAAAAAATTAAATATATTTTTTAATTTTATTCATTCAAATAAAATCTAATAATTTATATTTATAATTATGATTTCTCATTTTAAAAAATATTATCAATTAATAGAGTCCTTATATATTCAAAAACATTTAATAACAAACTCTATATACTCATGTATTTTTTTACTTTTTCAAGATTTAAATTAAAATTTTATCTTAGTTGATTTTATAAGAATCAATCATAAGATGACTTATATAACTAATAAAAACTAGAACAATAAATAATTTAATGATGAGAGGTACTAAAGAATTAAAATGAATAAAAATATATATAATAAAAGTAAAAGAAATTCATTAAATGGTAGGAGTAATTTTAAAAAACAAAATAGAACAAATTTAATATTATTATTTAAATAAATTAATTTTTTTCAATCTTTATAAATTAGTTTACAGAAAGAATATATGAGAATATATTAACTGACATAAGTGTTTATACGAAAAAAAGAGAAAAAAATTTAGATCATATAATTATTGATAGATGATTTGGATTAAATCTCGAATCATATTTAAAAATTTGAAATCAATGGAGATTTTATACTCCTTTCTTTTTCTTCCTACTTGATGTATAGATATGTTTAGCTTATGTGAATATTCAATAACCAGTCCAAGAATATTATTATTTATTGGCTATAAATATGTATATGTTAGTCAATTATGTGATTATCACTATACAAACAAATTTCCGTCATATTATTAATTGATCGTGCACTATTAGAAAATTTAAAATTTGCTACAAAATAATTTTGTGGTTAATTTTAAAATCAATAGTTATTTTGTAACTAATCTCTAGTAAAAATAATTAGCTACAAAATTACTATAATATTGAATGGTAGCATGAAATAAGTAACAAATTAGCTAAGAAAATAATCTTAGTTAATTTGTAGTAAATTTTTTAAAATTTGTAGTTATTTCCTAGCTAATTTGTAGTAATAAGAAGTATAAATGAATATAACTTCAATTTAGCTAGAAAAAATAATATTTTAGTTAATTAATAATTAATTAATTAGGATTTAACTACTAATTTAAATGGTAGCTAAAATTAGTAGCAAAATAAAAAAAAATTCTTGTAGTGATGGTTTTTTGTTTTCATTTATACAATTATATTTTGTCTTTCGGTTTATATGTAGGTAGCATGCTTGCAGGCACAACTAATGCAAATGAAGGAACAGCTGGATCAGAAAAAGATGGAGTCGAGGAACTTGGAGAATCATTGGTCAGAGAATGTTGGACAACCATTCAATCCATTTTGTCCCATTTCCATGAATAACCCTATATCTCCTCAGAGCTCACTTGATTCAATTGATTATAGCAACATCAATGATGGAAAGAGCATGCAAGATGTACAAAGCAGAGAGGATTTCTCATTCCAAGCTTGTTCTAATAAAATATCATATAACAATGATTTGGGTGAGCTGCAAGAATTGGCACTCAGGATGATGAGGAACTGTGACTAGGCCTAGGCTATCTATAAAGCTAATATTTATTTGTCTTTGTTTTCTTGAAGCATATTCCTTTGAAGTTGATTGAGGGGTGATAGCTTTAAGCTTTTTTTTGCCTAGTGTTGTATATACTGATCATGAGTGTCAAGAAGAAAGGTGCTTGCCACAAATGATAAGCCTAGACCAGCATTAGCTAGGCTTTCTGTTTGTGGATTCAATCCAAATGAAATCAAATTTTTGAAGACTAGCAAAGTCTCCCTCTCTTGCTCTCTCACAAATTATATTGTGTTTACTCAAATTAGTATAGTAATTAATTTCCAGTGTTTAATTAATGTAGTTTTATTTGAAATACAATAATAAAGACACCCTTGATCTACAAATAGGATGCTTACAAATAAGGGTTTGTCTTGAATTATTGTATATGCATTATTTTGCCTTTCAAGTTCAATAATGATGCTTACCTATGAATTATGTTCCCTTCGTCTTCTCTGTTCTTGCTAAATGGAAGATTTTCTTTTTTAATTTCTTTTGAAATGTTGGTGAAACATTTGGTTGGTTTATATTTCAAAAGATTAATTTTTTATTTAATTAAATGTAAACAAAATTTAGTTAATTTTAAAAAAATTGACTAAATGTTATTAACTTATTCTTATCATATCTTTATATTTAATCTTATTAACTTATTCTTTTAGATTAAAACTCATCTTATCCTATAACTCAATTATAAATGATTTTATAAATATTGTTTCCTTCTATATACCTAAACTTTAACGAGATTGACATGATGAAGTCTTTCTTACGTCTTTTAGTTCTTTATTTTCTTTGGATTACTGAATTTATAATAAAAGAAATATTACTAATTCGATTGCTTCAATTATTATTCGGAAAAAATTATATCTTATTATCATATGTACCAAATTATTTCTTTTATATTTATTTGTATTCTATATAAATAAAGAACGAAACGAAGTTGGTTTGCTATTCCCAGTTCACGAGGAACGATGGTAGACTTACAAGAATAAATCCTATATATATATATATATAGTTTAACTAATTTGGATTTGTTTCTCTTCATAGATAAACACAAATTGGTCTCTTCTATGTCCTCATTCTATGTTGGTATAAGTAGTCGCTTTCACATTAATTAATTGTGAGCTATTTGGAAAAAATATATATTTTTGGGTACTCTACTATATATCATTATTACTTCGTTTTTTTTTTTTTCAAAAATTAAGGAGACCAAAAAGAGATCGTGCACGAGCCTTAATCATAGCATATGAGTTCATTTGTCTATACGACTTCTCTACACGTTTGTGTTGCAAAAAGTTGGAAATGATCAGTAACTTAAGTCAAAAGTTATCAAGTCGCCACGTTTCTCAACATGTTTCGATCCAAATGCAATGTTTCCTTGGGTGTATTGATGAGACTTGTTTTTAAGATTTTGTTTTGGAAAAAGAATGAAATAAATATATTTTTTTAACAAATATAAATATAATTATGCACTTATTTTTTCTTCTATTGCCTTTTTAATTATGTTTTCTTCCTATTTTTCCTTTCTCATCAGATTACTTATTACGTTTGTCACTTTAATTTTTTTTTTCTTTCTTTCACCCTCTGCATTTATTTTGTGGTGGAAGTTTATCACAACCTTAGGGTGAATTATTAATTGGACCCCACTTAACTCGTTTTGAAAATTTTAAATAGGTTTACCTAACATTAGTGTGCTTTTCTAATAGTACTTAAAGGCTGATGATTTTGTATACATATAAGTAGACAAAGTGTTTCCCGGATTCAATGCATAGGCTGAATCGCAAGTTTAATTTGTTTCTCCCCACTCTATGGTAACACAAAATCGAGAGACAGACCTATACATAGAAGACACCTATACGCAGATATTACAATTAAATTCATCGTCGTTTACATAGCTACAGTTAACTATTGGTGTTGACTCATGAGTGTTATTCCAAACTCTTAACTCTCTTCTTCTTCTTCACTCAATATGAAACTTAATACTACATGAAAATTTTCAATGTTTGATACTACCTCTTCTCATTACATGTGGAAGAATAATACTAGTAGAATCATGGAAGCTCGAGGACAATTAATTCTTGGAAAATACTCTGTGAAAATCAAATGGGACTACAAAAAAGTTGCCCCTTTTATACAAGAAAAAATAAAATTAGTGATAAAATGATTTATGTCATCTTTTAAAAAATCATTAAATATTAGTGACCCCTGAATTAGTAAAGGAAAAGTAATTTTCGTCACTTAATTCTTTGATTTTTTTTTAGTAAGATTTAGAGTGCATTTTTGGTTCCCGTGTCTATGAAAAAATAAAAAAATAAAAAAATAAAAAAATAATTAAATTTAATTATTATGTATGGATAATATAAAATAATTTTATATTATTATTTAATTACAAATTATTATTGTTATGACTTTTAAAATAATTATTATAAAAGACATATTATACATAATAATTTATAAATAAATGATTATGAAAAATTATTTTACACTATCAATATATAACTTATTTTCTTAAAATAATTATATATGACATTATATATAATATTAATTTTAAAATTTTAATAATTATATAATAATAATATAAAATAATTTTATATTGTCATTTAATTTAAATCTCCGTTATAACTTTTAAGATAGTTAATATAAAAATTAAAAATTTTTCGTATATATTACATTATTATTTTTATTTTTTTAATATTTTAGATAGAATGAAACGTTTTAGTTATTTTCTTGGCAAATGGGATTGGCTTGAAAAGGAGAGGAACATACTCATTTTGATTTACTCTTGTCCGGCCATACTTCAAAGCTTTGTTTGTACTATTTTGTACGTGCATACAGCCATTTAATTGACTAAATAAATGCATTTAGTTGAATAAAATTATTGGGGTTTGGTGTGGCACTGGTACGGTGAAGATCAAATAAAATAGTTGCAATGATAAATAGACATAAACAGAAATTAATTGCAGCGTATAGAATTGGTTCCTCATTGCATATATATAATATAGTGTGCTATTCAATTATCATATATAACCGCACTCCCAAATGTACTTTAACTTAAATCGTGAAATTATTTTGTGATTTTCTTCCATGCTACTAAAATATTATTGGTGAATTCCATAATATTTTGATCCATAAAAACTAAACATGCATCATATATATAGTTTTCATTTTAATAATATGAAATTATAAATTTAAGTTATATAATCATATATAATAATTATGAGTAGAAATTAGTTAACACTCACATTCACTTAAAAAAAATTATTTTATTTTTTAATTTTGTTCATCTAAATATGATCTAATGATTTATATTTTATTTTTTAATTTTTCATAATAATCAAAAGTATATAAAATACTAGAAGAAATTAGTCGATTTTTAGACATCGTTTATTAGTGTCGACGATGATACCAACCTGCATTATCCTTCCACGTGATTTGAATACTAATTTTTTTATATTTTTTAATTTTTTCTTAATTTTAACATCTTAGCCTCAACTTTTTTTCCCATATTATTTAATATTGATAACCACTATAGACATAACATCCACTTTATATATGATTTATTAGTGTCGACATAATTCACACTAAATTGGTGTCTTTTGGTGTTTTCGGTATCTTATTACCTTCCCATCATCAAAGTGATTTTTTTCCCACATATCTCTCATTTTCAATCTCTCACTAATTGGTTAACATTCATTTTGGATGCTTCGAAATGTGATGATTGGAATCACATATTAGTGCCTTGTGACTTGCAACAAGAGTTAAAATTCAGGAAGACATGCCAATAAAATTTTTAATATATTTTTTATTATTAATTGAAAATTATAAAAATAATTTATTAAATAAGATGCATCACTTATAAAATTTTATAATTTCTATAAAAAAAATTAAAATATGTTAAAAGGGCATATTCTTCGCCTTTCTGATAAAGATAGACAAAATTAGCATTGTGGTGTGGTTTGCATTGCAACGAGATGGAGGAGGAGAAGCTGATGTACGATGTATGTATTTAGATGTACTTCACGTTAATTGTAATTTCTGTTTAATTTCTACGTTAAAAGTTACTTTATATTATTTTAGATTTTTATATTTGTGATCCAAAGTTTTCAGGAGTTCATACATATCCAAGAACGTGATGCTTTGCTGAAAGAAGAGAATAGTGTTAGGAAATAAAATTCCATCGACAACTTAAAACGTTTTATTTCCTATTCATATACAAGCCATAATGATTGGCTTGAGGGTTGATAGCTAGCTAACAAAACTTAATTAAGAAAAAAAAATAATAATATGAAAATAATATAATAATAAATAAGAGAGGTGAGAGGAATTATTCTAGATGCAATGGCCTGTATGTATTGGGCTAGGAGTTCACTTATCTAAGTCAAATTTTTATCAAACGAAAAGAAAAAGACACAAGACACAAATTAAGAAAAAAAAAATATTTGAAGCTAATTTACATTTGGGCTATCGGGACACAGTAGTAATAGGAAAAAAGTTATTACTATTTATACTTCCTTTGTTTACTTACTCTCCTTTCCATATTTTTGGCATTTTGTTTTCTAAAATCATTTTTGATAAATATTCCAAAATATTATCTCTAATAGTTCTATCATGAATGTCACACACTAACTATTATATCAAATCCAAATGCATGAACTCTTAAAATCCCCTTTAAACACCTCACATTTCAACAATTATTTAGATAAGTTTATTTTATTTTTATTTTTTATTTTTTCTCCTCGTATCAATATTTATGAAAAAATGAAAAAATTTATCTAAATAAATACATAATATAATTATATAGTAGCAAATCTAAGTATTTTACCATGACTTCACAATGAAATTAACAATATGTTTGACTTGTGATTGTTTAATTAAATATATTAACAAAGTTTAGTATGAATTTTAGCATGATGTGGTGTTTGTGTGACATTTGTTGCATATGTAGAGAAGATTATATTACAAAACTTTGAAAAAAAATATACCAAAATTAAAAAAAATAGTAAAAAAGAGAGAGGTGAGTTTAAATACATAGGTGTAAATAGCAAAAGTAAAAAAAAAATGGTAACGGGATGTTATATAAAAGATTTGTAATAGGAAGAATAACCATTAACCACACAATCAAAATAATAATAATAATAAAATTGAACCAAAGTTAATAATATTTATAATATTAATAATTAATAATGATGAATATAATTTTAAATTTTTTTTAAACAAATTAAAAGAAATTGATTGTAAGGTGAGTTTCTCTGTAAAAATTTAAAAGAGAATGAGATTGGAAACATTTAGTTAGGATGAAACTTTATCATAAAATTTAATAAAGTTGAAAATAAAACTATTAATTTTAGTATTTATGAGTGAGTAAAAGTGAGGAGGGATAAGAGTGAAATTTACTCATAATTTGATTTAATTTTTTATTATTTTAATTATCAATTCAAAATATAATTAAGTTCACTTAATGATCATAATTATATGGTTATGCATATAATAATTAGTATTTTATATTAGATTTAATATCAAGTAAAAATATTGGATTGTAAATTAAGAGACTAGAGTTGTAATGAAGCCTACCATTGACGTAATTGAAACTTGGTCTCAAGAGAAGTTGAGATCCTAGTAAAATACTTAATAGATATCAACTCTAATAAAATTAATTATAATATTGTTGTTGGACCTAAGGTTTTAGAAAAAATATATCCTGTAATGAAATGTGAATCTTGTAGTGTAAGACAATGAAATCTTGATGATGTATATAGTGTCCATCATGCATTTTACGCACTAACTATTATTGATTAATCATTATAATTTATTTATGATCATTGTACATATTTATGGACATTTATTTTAAAAATTTGTTATTATGTTGTTGAAAAATTGTCCATAGAAATGAATCAGCATATTACATTCATTTATTGGATTTGATATATTTATTTGAATAGATTATTTGTTAGAATAAACCCGTAATGTTACCGCATGATATATGTCTTAGGTAAATACTTACCTCATTGTTGTTGTGTCTATGTTATTTTTCTTTTCTACTTACTTGATGTTGTTACGTGTTCCTCCTACCATGACAATAGTAGATATCAATGACACGGTATTTGGTAAAATCTCTTCACATTCTTTTGTGACAACTCTCCCTACTGTATTTTTTGTACAAGAAAAAAAATTATTTTTATTAGATATAATCAACTTTAGGTCATTTGTAATTCTACTTTTAAATATTTATGTATATACTGCTCGTTAATATATTTAAAAGAAGAAAAAAAATTCCTTCGTATGTTCAAACATAAGACAGATATGTAACAAAAATAAAAAAGAAAAACAAAACAAAGACAGATATCATATAAACATTACAAATTATATTATTTGGAGTGTTACAGTTCACACAGCCTATTAATTGGGCTTAAACCAGCTGAACCTCTTGCCCAACACTGGGAGATCCACGTACAAGATCCATACTTTCTATGAATTTGATAAATTCTTTGCTTTCTACGTAATCAAACCCAAGCTTGGCTTTTAACTGTATTAAAATCACCACAATTTAACTGTATTAATTCCTTCCATATACTCCTTTCAATTAACCAACGACAGACAAGATGAATATTAGCAAATTTTCCGTTGATTACATTTAAGACACACTCCAAGAAAATCAGTCCCAGAAAACAAAAAGCTTATATTATACAAGCTAACTTTCTATAAACTTATCATATCCCCTGACCAGTACGAGAATAGATTGTACGAATGATGTTCGAAAATATATGTTAAAATCTTATTGGTTGAATTTAAATTAAAAATTTTTAAGTAAAGATTTTGAAAGAAATTAAAGGCGGTGATAGGTTATAAAATTTTTCGTGCTGATTATGGATACGCACATATTAGCATTTTCCATTTCAAAATTGATATAATATTATTTAGAAAATATAAAAATACTTAACATTGTTAATTTAAATTTGATAAAAAAATAATACAAATAATTAAAGTAATATATAGTTATAGTTCATTGGTTAGATTAATAAAAAAATACATCTTATATAAAATTATTGATAATATAATTTAAAAATTATAGTGGTTAGAAGATTTGTGGCTCTATATATGACTTTTTACGCGGGTATTTTTTTTTAAAAAAAAATCAGATGTTTTACAGTCAAACAATGTGCTTAATTTAGAAAACGCTTTAAACTTTTTGTATCATTTTTATAAGATAGTATAAATTATAACATTATTCACATTTTTTTACCTAACAATAATTGTGTTCTTCTACAACAGTTTTTCACAAAATATGAAATTAATAAGCCTTCCAAAAGTGGAAGTATTTGCATTACTATATACCATTTTGGTATATTATTCTTCAAAATAAATAAACCATTTTGGCAACTAAAAAGCATTGGAGTTTAAGTAGTGGGGGAAGATGACAACTTTAAATTATAATAAAACAACTAATTAGAAGAGTAAGGACCACCATTGAGTATAAGCTCTTTTTTTTAAGGGTGCAGAGTAGAAGCTGAAACCAATGAAAGTGAATCCCAATACATTTGATAATCATGGTGAGAGACAGACTCAAGTGTCATGATGATGATAAAAAAAAAACATTTTTCTATATTATTCTCAAACATGCACTAATCCACTACCACAGAAGAAAATAAAACCGATGCAAGCGAGATGAAATTGCATCCAGAAGAATATACTAAACTGAAGTAAGGCACGTACGTATAAGCAAGTGCATTAAATAAACTCTAGTTGTAATACTATAAATCAACAATTTTCGTTTTATTTTTCCGTTCTCTTTGGTCAAACACAACGATTTCTTGCTTATAAATTTTGCTTATATATTTATCAATTAATCTCTTATAAATTTTTAAACGATCTAAAATATAGTCATGATTCATGCCATTGTTCAGCATGTTCAAGTATTCATTTGGCCGGCCTGGTGATTAAGGAAGTATACAAGTATTTGATCCTATCTCTTTTCTTTCATTTTGCTTCTTGTATGTGTTTGCTGTTACAGACTAGTATGAGATTATATAGTCCCCATTAATCTCAATACGTATATAATTAAGTATTATTAATTTTTTATAAATTAAAAAATTATATATATATAATGTAAAAATTGGTTGAAATCATAAATTAATCTTGAATTACTTAGTAATTTCTTGTTGTTTGGGTACCGGCGGCCGGGGTTTATGGATATGGTGGAGACTTAAATTACATTAAAATAAAACCATTAAATTTACCACAGAATAAGAGTGATGGACTTAGACTCTGAAAGTCATCAATTTCAATATTGAATACATACATAATTTCATCAATGTATAAAAGGGGAAAGGACAGACATGTTCGTATAGATATTATAAGTTTATGCAAACAATAGGTTATACTAATGGATAATTACGTTTATATATGAAATTAATTAGTATATATCATCAATGGATCATATATATAAGATATGGATATTAATAGTTGAATTTTGTTAAAGAAATTATATAGCAGGGACAAGAAAATGTCTAATTAACAGTTATTATATAATTTATTTGCAAATATATATTTTTCAACTTTACATCTCACTTCTTTTTGTTAGATCTCTCACAAAATTTAGTGAAAGGAATATAAGAAGTAAGCCAAACTCATTTTTACTTAGTAAGAATTATATTATTTCTTACGATGCTGCAGAGAATACATTCCTCCGTTGGTCTTTTACTTGTTAATTGCATTGTTATGCCATCGTGGGTATGAAAGAAAAATCACTAAAATAAATAAATAACATGCTATATTCGGCCTTGAATTTAAGGGATTAAAATCATGATAAATTTTAAATTAAATGAATAGTAAATATGTTCTTGTTTGCTCTCTTTATTTTATAGTAGCCTTATCCCAAGAATATACCTTAAACGTTAATGATGTGTTTTAGATAATAGAGTCCAGAGTAGCCCTAAGGCTGTTCTTTTTTACATATGCTAGGAGCCACAGCGCATCCAGATTTGGAAGCTGGATACAAAATAACTACAAGGAAAAAAGATCATTGGAGTCAAGAGACATAAACACCCATAAAAATAACAAGAGAGGAAAAATAAGTTATTTATATATATAATTATTAATGTAATGTGATAAAAAGACAAAAATATTAAGAAATGTGAGATGTCATTGAGACGTTTGTGCACTCTTCGGTATTCAAAAATTAATATCTCTAACTATAATATATACCTAATTATATAAGCTTCAAATTCTTGAAATTAAAATATGTAGATGCACGTTATATTCATAAATATGTACATTAATGTATATATTGGAATAGGAAAATCTCAAATCGCAGTGTAGAATAAGACCAAGTTGGCTTTTCCAATTACCAAATATCTGAGAAAGTAGGTACATATATCTTCATCAGGATCTTATCTACAATTAAAATCAAGGAACTACAGCAGACAGATTTTGTACTTTTTACATGCAGAATATACAGCAGATATGTTTAAGAAAAATGTTTGTCTATTCTTCACCATGAGAGAGAAAGGAACAGAAGAGGGAGAAGTGCTAATATGACAGATAATATAAGGAAAAAAAAAAGAGTTAAAGAGAAATGAGAGGTATTAAATGTAAGTGTTTATTCCACATGCATGCTTATCATATTGTAACTGTGAACAAGAGGTGCAGTAGGGGGAAAATAAGAAAATGCAACGTATTGAGCAACCGTGATAGCTTGCCCAGAAAACTCATTCAGGGAATATGTATTTTAGTTGCCAATTTAGTCTGAACCATGTATCCTCTGTATGTGCCTTTGCCTCCAAGGGATTTATTTCAGAAGAATATATATGAGAGTGATCCCTACATGGTTTCTGAACTTAATTCTTCTGTTTGGAAATGTTTGTCCCACATTCAGATACTTAGTATTCCTAGTTTGATAGGGTTTATTTGGATAATTTATTTATTTTATACACCTGTAAAAGAAGAAAATAAAATAAATAATTTTTTTACAAATTAACTAAAATTAGTATATAAATTAATTAAAAAGTAATTTTTATTATTATTGTTTCTTTTCATATAAATATATATGAAAAAATTTATTAACATATCTTTATAATGTTCCATATAATCCACATCAGACCTGTTGTACATGAGAAAGGGAACTACAAATATCATTACGGTAACTGGGAAAGTATTTATTAGGTCAAAATTTAGGAGCTGTTTAGGAGCAAACCAAACTAATTTAGCTCTCATAGTCTCATAAAAAAAACCTGAGAGTTTATCTGACACAATTACACCATGATTATAAACTAGATTAAAGGCAATAAGAGGGTGGGCTTCCATTCCAATTATATAATATATATATATATATATAAAGATTTCTATGCTTTCCTAGCTTATTTATGGCAACAGAGTATATAGTGCATGCTTGACAATATGCAGCAGCAATTCAAAATTGATAAACTTGTCTTCACCAGTTCTTTCATGAATATCGAGTTCCGTATCCAAAAGCCACTGAATGTAGGTCCTCCACTTCATGAAAACCCCACGTCCTCCTGTTTGTTTGCATGTCATAGGACATGGAGTAGTTAGAACTCTCATCAAAGCTAGAGAAGGAGCTGTTTTCTTCCATGCCTCCTGAATTTTCATAATTAATCCCAATAGGGTTTGGATCTTCCATGAGAGCATTGTTCCCATAATGTTGTGTTGCTGAGGACAAATTAGTACACAAGTTAGGAAGAAATTCCGGCCCCAGGTTGGAATTTTCCACCTGAAACCAACTTTGAAGATCTTGGGGTAAAGCAGCAGAAGATTTTTCAAGTAATTTTTCACTAGGGTTTTCATTGACAGAGCCATTGAGACAACTCTGAGCTGCTTGCTCCTTGAGATAAGCTAGCTGTGCTTGTAAATTGACCACCTATATATACATACAAAGACCAAATTAAGAAAAAAAAAAAAGAAAAAAAGTTCATGCACCTATGTATTAACTTAATATAGTACAAATTAAGCACATATTGGTTATATATAGCTAGGGCTTTCAATTATGTATAACTTGTGAGAGAGAATGAAACAAATTAAACCTGTTGTTGGAGTGCAAAAATATGGGAGACACAGCCATAAATTGGATCCTGAAGTCTGGCTTGAGCTTCATATGAGATTGTGACTGCAGCTTCACAACGGTCACTCACAGGGAGGTGAGCAAGGAGCTTAGAAACATTGCTTGCACCAAAGACCTTATGAATGGCTGCAAAATGGGTAGCACCTTGCTCATGGCAAAAGTAAGGTGCAAAAACGCAACCTCTCACACATTTTCTTCTCAAGAATTTGCAGGCTCCACAAGGAGATCCTAAGCCACTCATCTTGGCCTTTTTAATTGGGGTTTGACGATATTCTAATTTGGAATAATTGCTTCAGGCTCTATCTCTTCAGCTTTGTGCTGATGATCATCATCATTTATCATCATCTTTATATACACCGGAGGAAGAGGAAGGGATATATTAGATTAAGGAATAATTAATAGCCTTATGTTCCCTTAATGGCCTACACTGTTCATTATTTTTTCCTGTGCAAAACGCTGCCATTCTCTATTCTAAATTTTTATTTTTATCTCCAAAATGAGATTCCGTTCAGCATCCTTATACTACAAATGAGCTAGCGTTAACCAAACCCGTTTTGTTTAATTGATGATTAATTGGATCTATCTGCTCTTGTCCTTCTTTTCTAAATAATAATATGCATCCTTGCCTTATAATCAACTGATAGCCGCAAGTGCATATTTCTTGGATTTTTGTAATGTCTATACTCGACCGAGAGAATATTAGAATAGAATTAGAACCGGGTTAATAATTCTTTACTAATTATATAAAAACTTGTTACTGCTTTACCATAATTTATAATTATTAATTAATGCAGTTTATACCATTATGCGACAAAATAATTGATTATTCTTAGAACGTCCAACTGTTACCCACACTTTTTTTTTCCTTCCCGTGTTCCGTAATATACGTATAAGTATGAAGTTTTGAAGTTTGTACTGTAACTGATATTCTCAATCATCTATTTTTGAGTTAAAAAAACTTGAATCATACCTTTTAGCTAGAACAACACAGAGAAAACAACAAATTATAAGTTTGATGATACAGTACAAGGGTACTGTACACCAATAGAGTACTGTGGTACCCTTCTACAACAATATTTTAACTTTAATGATACGAAAACAAAACGCAATGGTCTCACTAAGCTCTATACATTTTCCAAGAAAAAGAAAATACAGTTCCTTGCAATTATATTTTTTTACATCAAGACAGGGGTTTAGTTATAATTGTTATCCATTAATTAGAACAATACACTTTCTAATATTTTTAATTAATTACTATTTATTATTTAATAAATTTTATTAAAATTTACAAATTAATGTATGTAATTGATTAGATAGAAAATGAAACTCATGTGGTGTTGTCGTAAAATTTCAACCAATAATTAATAAAAAATATAGTATATAACAATTTTAATAAATAATAAAAAATATATTAGAGATGTTATTTGTATAATAAAGAAAATATATATATATATAACATAATTAATGATATGATAGGAAGATATACTGTCATATTTTAGTTTAAAACTAATTAATAATAAATGAAATTATCCAATAATTATATAAATTACATTCTATAGATTGAAACAGACAACGTAAATCTTTTCAATAATTAGTAATTATATATACTTCATAATCTTTATAGTTGTACACGTTGGATGAAGAAAAAAGACTAAAGGTGCTTAGGTTAATTCATCCATGACGGCACAAATAATTATATGCATGGTAGTTTTAAATTTTAATGGCATTAATTAGAGTGTATGAAATAGTGATATAACTTTGGTTAATGTCACATTCTCCTTAAGGGGCTAGTAGTACTTTAAACCAATATTTATCCGGGCAGAGTGTAAAGTTATACGCGGACAATTTGCCTCTTTGAGGGGCTCTCTTTCAACAAGCACTCATTATTATTGTTGTAAATTGTAATGAGATTGATCGATTAAAACTTTAATATATGAAACAAGCTAGTGTCAAGTGATCAACATTTCCTGGTGGATTATTCTTGTAATTATACGAATAATAATTATCCTGCAGTACAGGTAATCTAAGCATAAAAGCAACTTAAAAAAAGACATAAAAGAGAAGAAGATTCCAACAATGAGTGAAACAAAAGATAGTGACACAAGTTTAGAGCACAAATGAGGCTAATTAAGAGAGAGAAGATTTTGTTGCCCTTTCTAGAGTTGGAATTGTTTAAGCCTGGAGGTCACGGTTTGTCTAGCAATACCGTATAATTGTCATTTAACAAATACTCATAACTTTCAATCACTTTCTTCTGTCTAGTATAGGCACCAACATGTAGACCTCACTCAAATGGCCAAATGAAAATTTGAGACCCCACACTCAACCCTAGCTAATTATAACACCCAATAAAAAGTCATCAAATAAAATTAAAATTTCATGAAAAAACTTTTTTTTGGGCGTCTGAGTGACGGGGAGTTGGACAAATTAAACGGTCGTAATCTTAGGTAATTAATTAGTGATTCTTGATCAAGTTGAAAATGCAAACAAACAAGGCAATATTTACAAGAAAAAAAATTATGTTCCATGAAAATTGCATGCGTGCTTTCCAAATTTGAGGGCCTGAGCTTTCCAAACACCTCCAATTGCGGGTACTATACAGGCCATATTCAAAGTAAAGTTAAATAAAAATAATAGTAATGTTTCAAGTCACAATTTTTCTTTATTGACTTAGTTTTCTTTTTGAAAAAACTAGAATTTTATCCACTAAAATAATAATTTATGATATTTAGTCATGTTTATGCTGTATTTATATTTTGTTGATATTTTTTTTTGTTTGCACTAATAATTTGTGTTTAAACAAGTATATATTTTCATTAATTTTAATTTGATCTGATTTTAAATAGTTATGATAATTAAATTATTTTTATTAATATTAATTTTTAAAAATAAGATATAATTTTTATTAAAATTAAATTAAATATATATATATATATTTTGTAATAAGGTAAGTTGCTCAGAAATAATAATTTATGGTCACGACTTTTATTAATAAGAAAATATAACAAGAATTCAGGTTTGTAAGAAAAGACACCTTATTACAAATGACTTTAGTTGTTGAAAAAAAAAATTATCTTAATTATTGAGTGGTATAATATTAATTGTTGAGGAAAATTATCAAATCAAAATGATTGTCATTGATAGAAAGAATATCTTTTGCAATAATAATAATTGTTTAGATACAAAAGAAATGATAATAGTTTTAGTGATTACTACAATTTAAATTAATTATTGAACAACAAATATGTCTAAATGACAACGATAATTATCGTTGTTAAAATATAAATAGTGGCAACCACATCAAATATAGTTCTATGTACAAATTTTTTGCAATAACATTTTGTAGTAATATTATAAAGCGATAACATTTTTGCTGCTCACAAAAGTCGGTTTCCCAATCACATTAAGGATTTAAAGACAAATATTATTATGGAAAACCTTTATCCTTGTATTGATACTCAATAATATAGGTATGTAAATATGAATAACACTCTTGTGAATTTAGGTAAATATAATACTCATCTTTATATTTGTTTCAAAAAAATATATTTATTTTTAATTTATATTTATCTAAATACTAATTTTTTAGTCTATTTTTCTTATAAATACTTAAATATGTATACTCATGTTTAGCTATGATACACATAACCATATAACAAAGCTAAAAAATAAATATAAATATTTAAATATCTATTAGAAAAATGGAGTTTAAAGTTATTATTTATATAAAGATAGTCAGTCAACTTCTTCAGCAATTATTTTACACATATATAGTAATCTCAAAAAATATCTATACTCATAGCCGCCTTTCATTAAATTGTTATTACGTATCTTAATTATGAAATTGAATAAAAATAGACAACTTAATTATTAGTTATGTTTCTTGAGAAACAACTTCGTAACGAGCATAACCATGTAAACAAAGATGTTAGACGAGACAATAAGAGGTTGGGATTTTCAATTTTAATTAACATCAGAAGATTGAATAATCAAAACAAGATTTATGAGTGGCGATGATAAAAGTATAGAAATGTAAGTGTAATATTAGTTTTTTATTTTAAAACTATTATATTAAATCAATATAAATACAAGATGAGTTTTTTTTTTATTTCTTGTACAATGTGAAAAGTTTTACACATTCAAACAGTAAAAAAATCTCAATAAATATGATTTTTAAGATCATTAGCATAAAAAATAACTAATATATATATACTCTTATTTAGACTAAGAACCATTTAATGAATAATTATCCTTTGGATTATTAATATTTTTTTTTGTTGGTCCCCCACTAAATTCTGATCCAACTGCCATCCTACTTGCGAATTGAGCCCATGATGATCATCAGGTATTCCTAATCTAATTAAGGACACGTGAATTCAAAATGATTGACTTAATACACTACTTTTTAGCTGATTTCTATGTTTATTTTTCTTCGATCAACCCTCCATATCACATGACCCTGAAGTGAATCATTAACAAATTAAATTCATTCATTTGAACATTAATTAGACGATTCCACCAAAGCACTCGTGTAATTAGGTGTAATCTATTAGTTCATTATAGTAATGGACAACACCCTGAAAGGAGAAAGAGGAAGAGGAGAACCATAATTTTTTACAAAACAATAATTGCTTTATATCCGTTGCACAAAAATTTATTGTCAAAGAAACATCTTAACATGCATTATATAAAAGTCGAGTAGGTTTTAGAATCCAATCATCTGCTTCTTCCAGTACGAATTTGTCGGTATTGTTTGACAAAAGAAAATTTAAAAAAAAAATACATTTTTAATTCAGTTATTATTTAATCTACGAAGAGCATAACATGGCCCAAATTGAAGATGGCACACGTATTCGTATGTTTTTAGTTGATACATAATGTCCCACCTGCACCATATATGTTTAATTTTTTTTATGCTTAACTTAGACAAAGTGCAATGCATGTTCCCTTCCTCCCTTCCATAAATAAATAAATAAAAGGTACAGATATTTTCATAATTTTGAGTGCATGTGTAAAGCTTGATTCTGTTAGCATATAGTGGAAAGGAAGAAAATGGATACACTTTACAGGTGAAGATGCCTTCCATGGAATATGTTCCATCTTGGAATATTAATTGGAAGAGAAAGCCCTTTTTAGTGTCCAGAGAGGCATCCATATCCTCTCTTCGCTTGCCCTAATTCTTTTCTCCCCTTAAGATAATCCATTTCATATTTCTTAATCTCTCATTTTATAGCACTACTAAAAATTTCTTGATTAGCTAGGAAAGTTTATTTATTTTCAATTATTGGCATGTGATTTTCACTTTTATCATGTTTTATTTTCTTAATTTATTGGGCATTAATACTATATGTGAAAATCAATTAATTCTCTAAAAAGATTAATAACTATTAATTTGAAAGAACATTAACTAATAGTTTTTTTTTTTTATATTTCTAACAATTAAGTCTTTTTATATGACAGGGATGAAACTTTAAACCATATATTACGGAAATTCTAATTACCATTTCAATTATTAGGAGCAATTATATCATTTCATGAACTAATTATGCCAAAAGCTAAATTATTAAGTCAAAGTACATGAATCACTTTTAATATTACATCTTTAATTTGAGCTGGTGCTCAAGATCAAAGAGTCTATATATATATCTAGCAAATAACCCAGCTTGACGCAAAGCTAATCACTAATTGGTTAACATTCAGAATCTTGAAAACAAGACTAATTTTCAATCAGATTTATGCCACATTTCAAGCTGTTTTGCACCTCCTATTTTATTTTGCCTGGCTGGTTATGTTACCCAAAGGTGAATTTAGCTAAAAAGGGGTTAATCACAATTCACATATGTCAACTCCCTTGTATATTGTAAGAGGGTTGGGATACCTTATATCCCTATCTAATATAATTTTATTTGCTAACTAAAAAAAATGTCAACTCCATGTTATGTGAGAATTGAGAATGGGAAGGGAACAGGCGAGAGGGAGCGGGATGCCACCAAAAGAGAAAGTGGAAGGAGGAGAAATATATAGGGAAACAAGGATTAAAATAAAAAAAAAAGTTAAGTATATTTAAAGAGATTAAAATAAAAATTAAGTACATTTAGAGAATTAATAATCAAAACTATATAGTGATGTGACGTGAAGAGATAATGAATTAGACAATTTTTTATTTACGATGGATGAATTAAAATTAATTCATTATGATTCATTAAAAAATCTAATATATTTATCATTCATTTAATAAAATTTATTCATCCATTAATAATTTTTTTAGGGATATACAATCTATTTATAAAATTATTTTTAAAAATTAAATAATTTTTATTATTTTAAAATACTCTTTCATCCATCAATAAAAAATATTTTAAAAAATTAAGAAATTTTTTATAATTTTTAATATATTCTCTCTCTCCTTCTCACTCTACACATTTCCCGCACTACTCACTTAAGTTACAATCAGCCTCTATCCCAACAATATCAACAACATCATCAAATAAAATTAATAATTAGTTTTAAAAAAATAGAAAAAAGAAGATAGTCAAAGAGAGTGTTGAGTTGAATTCTACCAAAATAACAATAAAATTTGAATCAATGTGTTTGAATTAGATCGAGTTCCTGAGTTATTTTAAACTATGAACACCTCTATGAATAAGTACTAAAATTAATATATAAAAAATAATAATTCTAGAAATTTTAATAAATTAAAAATCTAAATATGAAAAAAAAGTTATGTTAAACTAATTTTGATTTATAAAGTATTAATTAAATAGTTCATTGGATTTAAAAATAGATTATTATATATTCATTTAATTAAATGAACCATGTATTGAATCCGATCCAAGTATTTTTTTTTTTTTTAACTAAATGGATTAGAAGATTTTACATAAATGACGGGATAAAGTATGGAGAAATACCCTTTACCATCCCTACAATTAAGTGAACTTCTGTCAATTACTTCAATATACTTAATTAATAACAAAAGGCTAATGTTAGAGATTAATACGTAGAAAAGAAATATTATAGGGACGAAATCGGAAAAAAAAGTTTAAAAAAATTAGAAATTAAGATATAAAATATTTGTTTAATTAACGTAATTAAGATATATGTAGCTTGTTAATAAGATTTAGAGGTATTTTTATAAATTTCAACATTTAGAACTACTATAGAACTAATACTCAATTTAAAATTTAGTCGTACTTATCCCTTTTCGATAATGTGTTTTAGAAAAACCAAATACAGATCTCTGGTACAAATTCATCGTGTATTGTGAAACTGATTGTGATTGAGTTATATATCTATACATTATAACAATATTGTAACATACTTGAATATTATATTGTAGTGTTTCGTTATTGATACCTCTTTGGTTAGACGCCGCACGGATGGTACTATTCTTTATTTTTGAGGATGTCGTGAAGCCCCAAGCCTAGCCAATGCCACGTCAGCAACAACCCTGTTGTCGAGCTGTACTAAATTACACACATACTTATGCTTAAACAAATCTCTTGGATTAAAAAAACGTTCAAATGGTGATAAGTTTATATATATAAACAAATGAGATCAGAAGGTAACATAATCGCAAAACGATAAAATAAGGGTCGGGCTTTCTTGTAAGGTCTTCAATTGTGGAAGACAAACCCAACCAAAGACGACAAAACTCACAATATATATTAAGACTCACAGGGAAGAATTCAACATTTTCAGCCGGTGTTCTTTTCAATTATATATCCCCAACTCAAAAGTAATATACCATTCTTTTTTTATTTGAGAATATGAATATACATATGGTGCTCATAAAAAAAATGAATATCTACATGTGGTAGTTTTTTAGTTGTGGATTATAATTAAATCTACTATTATCAACTGTGATTATTCGGAGAAGGAACTAATCTATGCTAAATCAAAGTTTGAATTTCTGCTTGTATTCAATAATATATATCTTAAATTTAATTTTCTATTAAAGCTCTTACAAATTAGGAAGCAAGATTTCCTATGAAGTAGGCTTATCAATTTAGGTGTGATCTGTTCTTCATTTTGAACCTACAATTATTAATATCAGAGTCAAAGATGTTTTTTTTATAAGATTTAATTATTATTTTGTCTTTGGATTGGTATAATTTTTACTATTTAGTTCTTACATTTAAATATATGAACGGTTTAGTATCTAATGTCAAATATCATTTAATGTGATTAACGGTGTGATGACAACTAAAATATTAATATGTCATTGTTTCTTCTGCACTTAATATTTTAATTTATATGTTTATATTTTATATTTTAGTCTTTATATTTAAAAAATTTATATTTTAATTTCTATACAAGTAATTTTTATGTTTTAATCTCTACCAACACATCTCCCCCTCTCCCTTCTCTATTTTCTTCTATTTTTTTTCTTAACTAATTATCAACACCTCTTTTCTACTTTTATTTTTTTATTTTGTTTCTTTTAAATCCTCTTAAACCAATAAATTCTTATTGATCATAAATCGATGAGTTAACATGCGAGTAGTAATTTGTATAGGCATTCCTCATAGTGGCAGTGACTTCTACATTATTTATTATTTTTTCATAAAACATTTGGAGATATATGATATTGAAGGACCAAATGTATAGAGATATACAATGCATCAAACCAATACCAAATCGTTTTGATTTTGCTACATCAAATGTTTGGGTATCCACATCACTGTTATATGAGTAATCTTTATGTTTTAGTCTTTATCATCGATTGTCATGTAATTCTGTTAGCTCTAAGTTTTCTAACATTATCACAAAATCGAAATTAACAAATATAAAATTGCTAAAAAAATTTCTTACAATTGTTAAATAGCCAAAAAGTTGAAAACAAAAATGCTTCTGCCACACACCACTGTCAAAGGCATCTTTTGGTGACAAAGCCCCTCTCCCTGTTGCTTCTTTCTTTTCTTTTGTTTTTTTTTTCTTCTTTTTGTTCTTCTTTCTTCTCTCTCCTCTCTCTTCCCTTCTCTTCTTTCTTTTTCTTCTCCCTTTCTTTCTCTCTCCATAAAAGTCAACCAACCTTACAACCCAAACATTTCATTCATTGTTTCATGTCGATAAACATGTATTTTCCTTTTTCTAATTTGTTTGAGAACTAACTTCAAGACCTAACCATTATGTGATATGGAAAACGAATTAAATAGCAACTTTCATGTTTCCAAACATTTGATGCAACAAGATTAAAATGTAGTAAGTTACCGTGAATACAAGGAGTATTCAAACAAATCACTATCCATAGGCCACCTTGTCCAAAAAAGTGTGTCTAACTCTACAACTTTAAAACCCTCCTATTTAGGTTCAATAGAAATTTGTTGTGTGTAGCAAGAGGATTTAAAAGAACTAAAAATCATAATTAAAAAGAGAGTGGTGTTGATAAGGAAAAATAAGAGAAGGAAATAAAAAGGAAATCAAGAGGAAGGGAAGGGTAAAAGAAGAGAGGGGGAAAGTATTGACAAAGAATTAAACATAAAAAATTTGTATAGTATAAGATTAAAATACAACTTTTTTAGGTATAGGATCCAAAACATAAAAATAGTGAAAGTATAGAAATTAAACGAAAGACACAAACATGTTAATATCACATCTGTCTCTTGTTAATATCATGTCATCACATTGATAACGATGTTAAATTATATTTCACAGTAAAAACCAAAATATAATTGAGAGGGTTCATATAAATTAGGATGAAACTAGATACATTTGTATATGTTGGGGCATTTCCCTCCCCAAAAAAACTTAGCATCTACACCTATATTCAACCCTAAGTAACTAAACTTTTCTGCATGTGGGACAACCCCAAGCAACTAAACTTTTCTACCTATGGGACAATCCACTAATTAAAGGAGTTGAGAAGGTTCCATACTTACATTTACTTTAAATTTTTTTATAACATCTACTTTTAACTTTGAATCTATTTTTATCTTCACCTAGAAAATTCATCTTTTAACTTTTAACATATTAAGTTTAATGATACAGTTTTTCTCTTCATATCTCTCTTATCTTGTGTTAAATTTTTATCCCTCATATTTTCAATATTTTTATTTTATTTTATACTTATACATGAGGAATAAAACAAATAATTTCTAGATATAATAATTAAAGATAAAGAATATTATACAAATATAAATACTAAATAAGTAATTTTTTCATAATCAAATACAATATATTAAAAGAGTACAAGGTACTCTATCTAGAGTCAAAGACGTTTAAATTGATCGAATAATAAAACAAAATCTCAATTCTCAAGTCATCGATGAATGATAGGACAACCAATTAATTAAGATGCACCGGCTATTGCATAGTGCATACATATACGCATAAGACAAAAATGGTGCACGTGTTGGTTAGAACATAAAAATGGCAGATATCGAAATGCCTAGGGTCTAGCTAGCTAGGAAGCTATATGTGTATCTAGGTTGAACAAGATCACGAGATACTTATTCAATCATGCTTTCTTAGCCAGGTTATGAAAATTGCTGTCTCATCTGATTTGCACTCTGCGGGAAGAGAGGGAGAAGGGGATGGACATGATTGTTTTATGGTCAAGGAGTGCTGGAAATTATGTTAACAAGTGTCTTAGCAAGACCGGTCAAGCCAACATTGAGGGTTCATTATGGGGCCACTGCACGTGCAAGTTTATGAATGATTGCCAGATATCTAGGGTTTCGATGGATGTCCCTCTTATTCTGCTTAACATACAAAATTAAACACTATCAAGTAACTTACTGGTTTTTTATATATATAAATATAAATTAATTAACATTTTTTAAACATAAATCAATTCTTTCATCTTAAAGTTTAATATAATATATAGTGACATTTTAAATCTTATATTTATTTCTCTCGTGACAAACAATAAAATAAGTGAAATTCATTGACAGTTTAAATAATAAGCAACTCGCATACAAAAATGAGTAAGTTAACTAGTTTTTTTATACGATTAATGTACTGTGCAACATGGTTAATGAGACTTTAAACGTGTAATCATGTTTAAACTAAATAATCGTATCTCAAAGATAATCCATGATGATGCAACTCAAAAGCGACTACCTCTAGATGTTCAACCAATTAAAGGGCTTTGAGATCTAAACAATACCAACTACAAAAGAATTGCTTAATGATTGAGAAACATCTGAAGAAAGCTTCGTTTTCAAGAGGGTATATAAACAAATATTGGAAATACAATATAGCTTGTGTCAGGTACTTTCCGCGCACTAGTTTATTCACAAGAGACTTTCCAATCTAAAATAAAATCTAATGTAGTTTGAACAGGGGGCAGTTGTTCAAACCATATATCAAGTATGGACCGTTTTAATCTATATATTAATTCGAATAAATTACAAAAACAACGGGAGTTAGCTAGGTTGTCATTTCAAAAGGGTTAATAGTAATAGAGAAATCTCGTGAGAGAGATGGGAGTTTGTCATATGGTTGATAATATTCTTTGTTCTTGCTTGTAAAGAATGCAATGAAGAAAACTTTCTATAGACCAAGCCGGGTGATCACAGGTGGAGACAACCTGGAAAAAAGCTTAAAGACATAGTAAACATACTCAGTTCAACGCTATAGTAGGTCAATTGACTGAAACGAATCACATTTTATGCATACATGTGATTTTTTTTTTCTTTTATAATGTATATAATTGCAAATAACTATCTTGATTGATCACCACATTTTTAATCTCGATTTTCTAATAGATTTACACTACAAGAATTTTTTTATTTTGTTACTAATTTTAGCTACCATTTAAATTAGTAGCTAAATCCTAACTAATTAACTATTAATTAACTAGAATATTATTTTTTCTAGCTAAATTGAAGTTATATTCATTTATACTTCTTATTACTACAAATTAGCTAGGAAATAACTACAAATTTTAAAAAATTTACTACAAACTAACTAAGATTATTTTCTTAGCTAATTTGTTACTTATTTCATGTTACCATTCAATATTATAATAATTTTATAGCTAATTATTTTTACTAGAAATTAACTACAAAATAACTATTAATTTTAAAATTAGTCACAAAATTATTTTATAGCAAATTTTAAATTTTTTAGTAGTGTTATTGACTCTTATAAGTAGGTTATACACCAATTAAAATTAAAATTTTTTATTATATATTTAATGAACTTAAATTTAATATCACTTGAATCAACTAGTTGTTGTTTATATGTGATGTTAATGAAATGGGTTGGTCCTACAAATTTTGTACTTGTATGATTGTATCCACACGATAGGAAGTCTAGGAATTAATAAAAATCATGCCTTTCGATCGATTAGGCTTTGTTTGAAACAAGTTACCTAAAATTTTGGTGCCGACCCACTTACAAATAAAGTTATTACTGCCGTGCCTGCCAACATACTACTATGCTAGCAAAGACTTTAAACTTGATCTTCATAAAGCTGGAAGACATTAGTTCCTTGATTTAGTAATGGGGTTGCAATTTAAAAGGGGGTGCAACTTAAGTGTTATCTTTGGAGAGGCCAGATGTCACAGTCACATCTACTCCCAATTAATTTTCTCAATTGGTTTTCCCCTTCCACCTGACCTAACTATTACGCGCCTTTATGGAGCTTTTGAACCTCGAGTTAAATGACACAAGGAGCCTACTCATGCACTAACGTGATATTCATGATTTTCTCTCTTTTCATTAAATATATTTTCTTAAGCTAACTTTCACGTCAATCAAAACTAGTTTGTTTTTTGAGGTCGCCCCACATACTACAGTAACCGTGTTGAAAACAAGGCCGAGATGCCATGAACCAACGTGCATAGCGAAGCACGTGCCTTTTTGCGCTGTGAAAAAACTTCAAACAACCAACTCGCTCTGTGTATTAAAAACGAACAAAATGTAGATGTAATTTCTTAAATATTTTTTGTATTGTTTTCTATTTAATAAGGGTTTGTATTAAAATTAATATAAACCTTTTGCATAGAATAAGTCAAGTCTAACCAAGGTTTTGGAATACCTATGGAACTGTATCATCCCCGCCATTAGAGTTACATTGACCGTGTTTTCTTACCATATTAAATATCGCGACCAAACTGCCACAATAACAATAACTGTGTAAATGAATTGGTAATTATTATTCATAATAATAGCATTCTTTATTTTACAAGCGTATATAATTATTAATTATTAATCTGTACCTGTGACACTAATTATTAAATATATTTCACAAATAGTTAATAATATTATAAAGTTATTGAAATATAATAATAATTAATTTTAGCTCACAGGTAGTTAAGAGTAAATAGATATAATTATATATAATTATCAATTAATACATGCTTATATAAGTGTTAGGTTCAAATTTTGTTGTTATTATTATATATTTTTTAGCTTCAAATCTTATTGTCGTTATTATATTTTTTATTTTATAAAAAAGGTTAAATATGACTCGTAAATAATTAATAATATGATAAGTTATTAAAATATGTAATAATAATTAATTATATTTTCAATGGACATTTTTAGTACTCATTTATAATTTTTCATATTTCTTCAAAAGAAAAAGCTCGTAACTCGAATAAAATGCTGCCTGGACTCGTCTGTGTATAAGTCTTATAATCATGTCGATAATTGTAATATTTTGGTCACAAATAACAACTAACAAATAGATATTTCCGGTTAAAATTTAACATCTCAAATCTGAATGAACTTTTGGTCTCGTTTGGGAGTCATGTCGAGAGTAGATACAGTTACGGGGGGCCTTTTTTGTGTTCCTTTTACACGGAATTGAGTTTTAATTTTGTCTTAAAAGAAATGACAATATTTAAGTTGAAGTATGTTAGACCGGCCCTATTCACACAGATTAACCCAGCCCACGCAATCAATCTATCATGTATGTTCATACTATTAAATAAATGAAATCATAATATATTTATCCTCCGCCAAGACGCAAGAATGATCATAATATTTCTGTATCAATTCAATCAAATACGTGAAAAGGTTATAGAAGTAAATAATCAACAACTAATCAAAGAGTGACACCCAGCTATAGCAATTGAGAACTCACATGACAATATTAGGTTAGGTCTAGCGTAGATTTGGTACAAAGTATCACCGTGAACAGCAAAAGAAAATCTAAAGTTGTGCAGTTTAATAGAAGCATGTTTATTATGCCACCACAGGACGTGCTTTTGATGGCTACAAAGGCAAAAGGAAAAGGAAAACAAAATACAGAACAAAACAAAATATCTGGATTTTACCCTGGATGCTATGACATGATATCCACACGCCAAGGGCATGCTTGCCCGGACTACAAATATAGCCAGAATTTTTGTAGACATCTAGGTTAAGTAAAAAACGCCACATGTGAAGCTCATAGGCTGGTCCCATGCTCTCCCAAAAATGTAATAATGGGGGATTTCCGAGTTTATTATTAGTTATGATAATATCAAAAGAATTACTCATCTATCAGAGAACGCACTCTTCCTTTACATTATTATGCTTTCGTGATTCTGTCGACACAGATAATGATTGTCAAATCTATTCAACTAAAAAAAAAAAAAAAAAAAAAAAAAAAAAAAAAAAAAAAAAAAAAAAAAAAAAAAAAAAAAAAAAAAAAAAAAAAAAAAAAAAAAAAAAAAAAAAAAAAAAAAAAAAAAAAAAAAAAAAAAAAAAAAAAAAAAAAAAAAAAAACCCATCCACCCCTCTTTAAAAAAAAAAATCAATAGAACAAGGTTGATTATATAAATTACACATCATTTGATTTAGTTAAAAAAATAAAATTTTAAATATATTATTTACAAAAAATTTTCTCTTAATTTTTTTCAATGTCTTTCTTAATTTCCTTCTCCTTTTTCTACGAGTTAAAAATCATACAAATTATTCTCTTCCCTGGTGCTTTCTACATGTTCAAACTACCTTAACCAATTTTTATAATGCTACCCTAATATCTTCTCATTCGCAATCATTTCAAATTATTTATATAGTCCAACATTCATTTTAATATTCATTTATGGTACTCTTACTTTTTCAACTTAGAGAATTGTATAACATCTCTCTTCCTCTTAAACAAAAATCCTTTTTTTTTTTTTCAAAGTATGTCTCTATAACTCAAATGTTAAGTTATTTACTCCCCTTAATTCCTCAATCAAAGCTATATCATCTAAAAAAAACATTAAGAATAATACCCCAACAACCACATGAAAAAAAACAAAGAAAGAAAATGAGCCTCGTGCAGATTGGCATTAGCAAAAAGTAAAAGTGCAAGACTGCACGACAAATAACTAAAAGACATAATAACTATTTCAAAAGGTGCAGGTGAAGGTAATTTTCCATTGGACTCCCCAAAGCACGCTCAATAAAAGCTCTTCAATCATTTTGCATTAAAAATGTAAATTATGGATTCAGTTTGCTCCATTACTAGAACAAGGTGAAATGATGTCATGATAATTGGATCATTGAAGCAAAGTCGCATTCGAGAGGGGAAGTATCCAATTCCCACCTGCTAATGCATCTCACTGAAAACGTGTAATGGATGCACGCAAAAAACATTTCCTAAAAATCTAGGTTGGGGTTCTTTCTTCAAATTTGCTGAGTTATTATTTATTATATACTGTATAGGTTGAAATTTTGACTCTTGATTTTTAACAGTATAAATGGTTTAGCGAATGAAAAGAAACTGAAATACTCAATACATAAAACTAGATAAGACAGTGATGAAGATTTCAGCGACACCTAAAACAAAATAATACTTCACAACAACCACTAGTTGAGATCTAAAACATAAGCATATACAATTTCAAAACATGAACTACAGCATGATAGTCCTCAAGGAAACAGGCACAACAATGACTGAATATTATTTGCTACAGGACTAACTCAGTGTTTATTTTGAAGATAGAACCAACTATCCACAATTCTTATCGTATTTAGCCTAAATTGCCTGATTTCTAATGTACTGTGCTATTGCTAACACCGCCGCACAGACTACAGAACTGTAAAGCACCCCCTAAGCACAGAAAATTAGCTATACAATGTACAGTTTTATTACAAACAAATGACATCATGGAAAAATTAAAATAATTAACAATATTTGTTATTTAAATATACCTTCCTTCCCGCACCATGGCAAACCTTTAAGAACATCTCTCAAAGCATAATAATGGCTATCACATCTGTGGTCTGTGATAAAATTGCCCGAAAAGATTATCCTCTGGAAATGCTCACCAGGCTCCCTCTTCATAAGGGTGAAAAAATCCTTTCCAACATCATTTTGGGATCCCAAGTTCCTCTTAAGATAGTAAACAGTCCCAGGTATAAATAACTCCTCGATTGCTGCAGGTTTAGTTCCGGCAACTTTTGTGACAACTGAATTCTTCTCCTTTGCAGCTTTGGAGGGTAGAGGAGCTTTTGTAGCAACTGGCAACTCCTTATCAACGGTACCAACTGTTTACACACATCAAAACATCTGATGATAGACATGTCACACAATAAATGCAATTAAAGAACACAAATAAGCATTAAAAATCAACAAGCAAAAATTTAGTTTACAATTTCTTCATTTTTTATGTGTAAATGTAATGCAATGTCTACTATCAAATAACTGTTCTATTTTGTGTGTGTGTTCAAAGAAGCCAAACATTGATGTCTAAACATTCAAATATCTTTCTTCTCACTTCTTAAATACTGCATGCACCATAAATTTATCATGAGCACAAGAAAGAAGTTTGATTGGTTCTTCAATATAATTACTGCCAACTCCACATCAATGGTAGTGATTGAAATGCAATTCTGCCACTATACAGGGCCTAAAAGGTGTAAGAAAAGTACTTCCTCAAGAAGAGACAGCAAAGAAGAAATGGTGCCACTGTATAACTAGAATCTAGGTTCACTCTTCCAGAAACAATTAAGTTTTGAACCAGTGCAACAAAAAGGCTTACCAGCTAAACTTTTGTTTCTCCTGAAATTTGCATAATCAGCAAGTTTGTGAGCTACATCTTGCACTGAAGACACAACCTGCTTCGCATTTGTAACCAAATCTGTGACGCTCTTCCAGTCTTCTTTCTCAATTACACTCATCCTGAAGAAAATATCATATCTTTTGATCAAACCTTTTGTTGGTTAACTACCAAATACATATTAAGATTTTGAAGCCACTGATACCTACTAGATTTTAGATATTTAAGCTCTATAGTTTGTAGAAATTCTCTGTTGGAATACTCAGTCACCATCCACATATTTTCACCCCCACATCTCACTTAGATAATACCAACTTCCAAAACAATGAGTTTCCCATTTCTTATATTAAAGAAAAAGTACACATACAAAGGAGGGGGGGTGATAATAGCATTTCCTACATGTCCTATCAATGGACAAGAAGAGGGGGTATGCATACTTCAAGATTATAAATTAAATGTCACTCACCAATCAGTTTGAACAATTTCATTTCTGAGCCTTGTTAGGGAAGCTACACTCAGTCTAGGTATAAGATCATCCTGTACATTTCCAAAAACAGTAAGTCAGAAGTAAACACAATAGGTAAATACAGACAAAACTTGGGAAAAGAATATTATTCATCTCAGGAAACCATAGATATAATTACTTTCTTCCAGATCAAATATTGTTAAACAGACATTGTCAAATGCAATCACATACCTGCATCACAACTGTCGACACATAGCCAGAGCAGCTTTCAGCAAGTTCTCTGGAGACACATGGTGGAGTTCCATATCCAACAGCAGATACAATGTCAGGGCTAAAACCCAGCTCCTTCGATGATTTTCTACGGATCATTATTGCCAATAAAGAAGCTATAGCACCTCCCAGAGAATGACCTACAAGTCTTAACTTAAATCCCTGCTGAAGAGTTAGCCACACCTCGTGCCATGAATGAGATAAACAAATGAACTAAGAAATGAAAAAGCAAAATAGATGAAGTAAGATCATCCCCACCTCATGTTTCTCCAAGCACTTTCTTATGATTTCAATCTCATGATGGAGAAACCAACGCGCAGATTCAGCAGTGCCAAAGTGGGTTGAGTAGCCTTCAAAGGTGACTTCACCATCACTTGAGGAGAGAATATCAGTGATAAGGTCATAAAAAGTATGCGTGCCACGAATGCCCAAAATTACCAGTTTTTTCCGGGTATCAACCCCTATATAATATGCAGGCCTCATTACACTGGAGTTTTTAACAAATTTTTTGACATTACTTTCTCGTAGCATGCTGTTCCTTGAAAGACTAACAAGGCTATCCTTATAAGCACCTTTAGCCAACTCAATATGATAAATGAGATCTTCAACCTGGAATCCAGTAAGATATATTGATAAGAATCAAGCATGTACTGGACCACAATAATTTGTAGTGATATGCAAGCATCAAAAGTAAAATATCACAATATCACATGAACATATAAATATAATATATGCTTTCTGCCTCTAAAATGCAGTTTCAGAAGTTACAATTGATTCTGACAATATCTGAATGCCTTTCATATCTTCAGATGGATGAGTAGAAGCTTGACGAAGATAGATCAGATACAAGCCAATTGTAAGGTCACTCAAGTTCCAATCCTGGATTCCAATCTTGCTCCGTTGGATGCAGGCAATTATTTCCATAAGGGATCGATTGCTTGGTGGGGGTTTGTTTCCAATTCCATCTCCTGCATAACATGGAAAACTAAGTCAGCCTTGTTTTATTGTAAAGCAAATTGGAACATTATATTACCAAGTAGTGTTTATGGAGCACGGGAAAAAACACATGCTCATGATATAAATAAATTGTCATATAATGTTATTTAGTTTTAGTCATGAGGGCAAGCCTTGGAAGTGGTAATGTCATTGTATTGTGACCTGGAGGTCACAAGTTCAAATCTTGGAAGCAGTCTCTCCATTTGAACGGGGGTGTTAAGGCTGTGTACATCTACCCTCCCTAGACCCCACCAGGAAGAAGCCTCATGCACTGGGTTACTCTTCTATAGTGTAACTGAGTCATCTATGACTCATAACTTGTTTATAACAGATGACTTTACAGGAAGGTACTTGTAATTTATACTCATGTTCGCGGTCTAACTTCATCAGATGAACATGTTATGACAATATGACTTAAAACTTAACAGACCTGTCGGCAGAGCCCACCTACAAAATTGCAGAGCTGGTTCAAGTGCCTTTGTGAGCCAAGCCAGCTCTAACTTCCACTTACTATCTGAGGGATCTTCATCATCAGAACTGTATTTGCTAATCCCATAATTTCCATCCACCTTCTTAACTCCAGATTTGAAAGAAATCTGTTGTGTTTCTGGCTCTTCTTTTAGCTTATCTTCTACCTTGTCCGCTCTTGACCTTTGCAATTGAAGCTGGTTAAAAACACTATGCATATAGTTCCAATGTGATTTTTCTCTCTTGAGAAAAAAATTGGTAGAATCTGCACATTCAATTAAAACCAATAGATATGAATATTTGGATACAATTTACTAGCAAGAAAATTGTATTAACAAAAACAAACTTAAATACTGGGCAATAGAAACTTGGGATCAGTTCTAATAAGACGTTTGGTGATATCAGTTCTTTGTGAGCCAATTACTGAATCCACCCATAACCAGATTGACAACACAAAATCTCCAGTTGAAAACAGGCCATTGGACATCTTTGAACAATTCTTTAGCATAAATGATCTATACCCTACAAGTAAACAAATTTTCTATTGTCCTCTTGAGATTGCTTCAGTTGATAAAGCTATATGAGCCTATGACACATCTTATTTCCTATCTTCTTTCCCCTTCTTCCTCCCTGATAACTTCCCCAAGTTCCACATCCCATATAATAGGAAGTGTGGACATGCAACAAGAATATCAGGTCTCAATCCCTACAAACACTCTCCATTCACAATTTAAAATCAGCGTCGTCCCATTTAACCAACTTCCTTTATACCAAATGGCGATTCATGATTTGAATTATCACGAATCGGTTCCTCTAATTCTTATTTAAAAGAAAATCCTAGTCTAGAATTGGGACAAGCGAGCCATTGAGTGGTAGCAGAAACGAATAGTGGACAGAGGATACAGTGTATTGAATGCAGCATTAGATTGAACCAAGGAGTGTTAAAATTGGAAAGAAGAAGAAAGTGAACTTACAAATATTACGGAACAATTGTTTCACGCATTGGGTATTCATTTGGAAATGGATATGCCAAAGTGAAAACGAAGGAAGAGAAAGAGATGGTTGCACTCCGCTCGCAGAAACAAGGCACCGCTTCGGGAATACTCTACAAATCCTACACCAGGTTTTGCAAACAAGCCTCCTTTTTATTTTTATTCATTTTATTCAAGATTTGTAAAATTCAAAATTAAATATTACATAGTTTCTTTTTATGCTTAAATATTACATACTTTTTTACATTTTAATATAACAAATAAATTTTTATTGCCTATTTTTTAATTCTCATATTAGATTTTTAAATAAATAAAAGATAGCTATTTTCGAATAAAATAAGTTACTATTTCATCCTTTGCCCATGCACCCGAAGTTATTGAAGGAGAAATAAAAGGAACAAATAGAATGAATAGATTAAAATAGTTAATTTTTACTTTCCTTGTATTTGGATTAAAAATTTTAAATTTTCACAACAATTAAAATATTTGAAATCTTTATTGTTTTGATTTTTTTATTTTTAAAATATTTTATTTGAATAAATTAATTTAAACTTTTTAATTTTCATTTTTTTATTTTAGACATGATAATTTAATTTTTACTGTGTATAAATTTTATTTTTTAAATATATGTTAAATATTTTTAAATTGTAATATTAAACTTTATCAAAAATAAACATTAGTCAATTTTAAAATAATTTTAGTGTTAAATAATATTTAGTAATTTAAATATTTAATAAATTAAAAATATAAATATTAATAATTTTAACATCAATATTAATAAAGAAAAGAGATAAATAAAAAAGAAAAAGAAAAAATAAATACATAAATAAGAAAGAAAATACATAAACATAAAAAAAAAGAGAGATGAAAAGAAAAAAAGTGAAACTTGAAAAAAAAAAAGACTGATAAGAAAGATGAAAGATAAAAAAAAATAAGCATGAAAATTTTAAATTCTTATTTTTGTAAAATTTTAAATTCTATAATTTCAACGTATCAAAATATTTTTTACAAGTTATTAAATTTTTAATTTATTTTTAAATTTTATATTCAAACAACATATTTTATCATAAAATATTTTAAATTTATTAAAAATATAAATTATTTTCTTAAAATTTCTCATTCAATCGGACAGTTAAAGAGTAAGAATTTTGATAAAGTTCTTATTTAATAATATATTATTATATAAGAGTATATATTATAAATTTAAGTATAAAATTTATTGAAAATAAGTTTAATAGAAATGGTAAGTTACTTTTATAAGTTCAAATAAGTTTTATAAAAACTTAAAAAAATATTTGAATAAAAAGAAATTTTGATAAAGAAAATTCTTATTTGTTTGAAAAAAAAGTGAGAAAATGCAATTTTATTAAATTATATATTGTAATTAATATAATGATAGGTAAGAGTAAATAAATTAATTAATCATTTTACGCACTAAAAAAGTAGTTTCTTTCACTTTCATTTCTCTTTCATGTGAAGAGAGATAAAAAAAATTAAATTCAATAATTCATTCTTTTTTTTTTCACTCATAGATGAGGCAAATCAATATAATTTTTTTATACCTTTCTCCTATCCCTTACTTCTTATATATATTTTTATGACTAACAAAAGAAGACCAATTGAGTATGTAGTAAATACTTTAGTTATTTACGACCAGAAAAAAATTTCTTCCAACAAAATTTTGTTACAACTGTCACAAGGTTCATACGACGAAGTATCTCAAGTTTCTATTTGCTATATATGTGTTTAATAGTTTTTCCGTGTCTTGGGGAATAGATTTTGTAGAATACAATTCAATCTCACATGATTGTTTTTTTATTCTTTTCTTTCGCAACAAGATCTTTAGAAAACTAAAGTGATCAAAAATATAATCTTTTGAGAAATTAATTTTGTTACCAAAATATTTATAACAGAAGTGAGGATGCAAATAATATTGGCGGATTAAATTGAAGAATATTTTAATATTATTCGTTTGGGAAATTTGATATTGGATTAATTGTCGCGACCAACTCGTGACCTCAACAAGGAGGATATGAATCATTATCAACGTTTTAGGAAGGAAAAGTCAGGAAACCTCAAAATGAAAAGATGTTTGAACAAGATTGGAATCTAGATCAGAGAAATGGGGTTTGGGGATTGGTTACATGAGAAATGATGTATCCCTCGTATCTGTCACTTAATAGTTATCCTAACTACATGCATGAAACTGGCAGAATTCTCATTAGGTGTTTGTTTTTTTATTTTATGTGGAAGTGTAACGGGAAAGTATTTGACATGGACAAATGAGGAGATGGGAGGGGAATAAACTTGACAAGGGAAGTTCCCCTGCTCTTACGTATCTCCTTTTATGCGGCGGAGAAGTCAAAGTTTACGTAGTTCTATAGGTAGGAATCTATTGTGATCGTGGGGGAAATACGGGCCAAAACCTATTCGGCACACCATTGGTGTCGACTATTAGTCGGCATGGCTGCGAAGCCGAGAAGGCCTCGCCTTGAATATATTCGGCATTATTTGAATCCGAAGTCGATCCCGAGTGTTTCCCTTAATGAACTGAGTCACCATATGGGGGTTCATGCTTATGCACGAATGATGATGCTGGGTTTTGACTGAACTAACCTGGCATCTAGCAAGGAGGGTACTACTTCGATAGGTAGATTTGTCTATCAATTTCTGATGTGTAGGGATTCATACTCCCTTCCTCTCCTTCCTTCTACACTCCCTCTTCTATTTTTCCTAGTTCTCTCTTTCTCTTTCTCTTTCTCTTCTCCAATACTCCTCTTATTCACTCTCTTTCCCCTTCTCTCACCAAATGATCTTTTATATACTTCTTCTCTTTTCAGGTCCCTATCTTAGATATCTTTAGCCGATTTCTTCTCATATATGCAGTGGCGTTTTTCCCAGGCTCATTTCATGTTGCGACGTTTCTTCAGGCTCCTTTAAACGCTTTTCATTTAATGTGGTGGCGATGGGTCGTGGCCTGTGTCCTGGCATGACCATCTGGGGGTGGGCTCCTGCCGCCCTTCTAGTGTTGAGGACAGAGCTCTTTCGCGGGCCTCTTTCCCATATTGCACAATTTGCTTCATAGGGTTCTGCTCAATATGGAGACTTTAAGTCCTCATTCTTTTCTCCCTTAATTTTTCCTTGTCTTTTTCCTTTTTCCAGGAGAACAACCAGTCTGCGCCTGCCTTACTCTATTTTATCTTCCTATTTCTAGCTTTCGTGTCACCCTGCTGGTCATTAACCTCTCTCCCCCCAACTAATCTTTTCAGTCTCGAGCTGTGGGTTTAAAGGGTATCAACAAGAGTACCACTTTATCCCCGGACAAAACAAGAGTATCACACTAATTAAGTATAAAATAAGAGACGCGTGCATATAATTCATAGAAAGTTAATTAAGTAATAATAAGTATGATGTATATTACATTAATATTTTTCAGTTCATGTAATTAAAATAAAAAATTAATAAAAATATTTTTTAAAATTATAAAAAAATTAAGCATAATGAATTCATATAAGATCTTGTATTAGAAATATGTATTAAAAGAATAAAAAAATTAGACTACTACTAATACTACTACTTCTAAGTTTTTAAAGAAATTTTTTTAACATGCTTTGATTTTTTTAAGCATATAAAAATGAAATTTTTAACAAAGGGTTCACATGTATGATAATATATATAAAGATATCATCTCCCTTTCAAAAGTGAAACCTATAATTTATTCAAGAACGGATATATTTAAGTACCGCAAAAGATATTTGCTAACGAATGCTTTACATGACAGGTCACATGATATTCAATATTTTTTACAATACAAATTTTGGATGCATACGTTAATAATTTAACTAAATACTTGTTATCATGAGAGTTTATTTATATTAGCAAAAGTAAAATTTACTAAAATAAGTCGAAGTGAGTTTATAAAATTTTCATAAACCACTTTTATAAATTAAAATAAGTATTGTAAAACTCTTTCAAATTTAACACTCATTTGGAGAGGTATACAGTTAAATTGAAGATAAAAGTGTTACTACTTGTCATACAAGGAGATCCCTTATCTCCTTATGTTTTTGTTTTACATATGACAAAGTTTACGCACCTCATTGTAGAAAAGGTTAATGAAGGTGATTGGATGTCAATGAGCATGGCCATTTCGCTCCTTTTCTTTGTGACTGATTGCCATATATAGACTTTATGGATCCTCAGCAATATTTATTTGTAATACTATTGATTCTCCATATAATATAGCCCCACAAAACAGATAGGCTTCCATGTTAATTGGGATATGGTTGGTTGCTCCTCCTAATTAAGGGTATTGGAGGCCTCCGAATTAGAAAAGCTTGTCCACATAATACCATAAATATGCATGACTCATGTAAACCACAAAGCTCATTTTTTTATCAGGGGTTGAATTGTAAAACTCTAGCATAATGTTAGAAAGAGGAAATTGGAGATCTAGAGTAGTACTAGCACTCCAATAGCAATCCATCCAATCATATGCTCTTTTGCCTATATGCCATGAGAGTTCTTTAATTTTCTGTTAATCTTAGTTTTCTTTTTTCTTCTTTTGTCACTGCTTGTTGTAATACGGATAAAAAAAACATAAGACTAATAATATTATTTAATGAATAAAATTTTATAAAATTCAAAATATTAAAAGTTTAATAAATATATACTTACAATATAATAGCTTTATCCTTTCATTCAGTCATCACAAATAATTGTTAGTATTATTTTGAAAGTATATATAATAAAAATTAATAATTTTATGATACATAAGTTATGATTGAATCACAGTGTAAATTAAATATATAACTTATTTTTTAAAATATTAATCACTAAGAATTTATAAATTTTTTTGTTAAAAATACTTATATTTTTTATTTAATAAATTTATCGACAAAACGATTCAGTGGCCCAAAGCAAAGATTAAGTTAAATAGAAAATTTTCAATAAAATGAAACATATGCGTAAACTAGATTAGTGAGTGAATTTAACTTAATCTATTTTTTCTATTTTAACTTATATATATATATATATATTCCTTATCAAGTCATTGTGACATGTGTAACTTGAGTGCATTACTAAGTTATGGAAGAAAAGCACCCGGTACTCTGGTAGATGGATGTGAGTCGTAGCTAACGAGCGAGACCTTACCTACCAAGTACTACTATCAACGATCAAATACAGTTCGATCAAACTTTTAATTTATTTATAAAATAAATATGAAATTGTTATTATTATTGAAGATAGTAAACTCATCAAACTATTATATTTCTTTTCTAATATAATTTTTTTAACATATCATTTATCATTGATTAAAATTTATTAAAAATAATAAATATTGATGATTTTATTTCATATTTAATAATTAATAATTTTATAATTTTTAATAAATAATAAATTGTGCTTTAGAAATAAAGTTAAAAGCTCAAGATCGTAAACTAGTTGCTTAATTTAAAAAAATACACATTTGTAAAATAAAATTGAGAAACTTTCATTTCTTTTTAAATTTGGGATTATATAAAAGAAAAAAAAAATTCTAAGATAGTGAATCAATATTTGAATCTTTCTAAAGAAAATGAGGATTACTTCTGGAGTAAGATTACGCCGTAAAGAAAATAAACATAAAAACAAATAAAAAAACATTTTTCATGACAGAGTGGAACATTAAACGCGGCCTGCTGGGCCGCGATGGAGCCCAATTTCTACCTAAAGACATATCTGGAGCGGAGGAATGGACCATATTACCCATTGTTCTCTCACTTTTAATTTCAAATCTTTTCTTTCTCTCTCTTTCTTTCTTTTTCTTTTTCTTTTTCTTTCTCTTTCTCTTTCTGCGGAGGAAAAGAAATAGAAAAAAACACAGCGCCCTAGATTTCCTCTTCTTTGCTTCGGAAGAGAGAGAAACAAACAACGCAAAAATGGCGTTCGCTTCTTTTCTTGGCAGAGTCCTGTTCGCTTCCGTCTTCATACTCTCTGCTTACCAAGAGTTAGTACTTTCCTTTTTTCTTTTCTTTTTTATAATTTTCTTGTGTTGATCTGTGGCATGCGATGTTATTTTCTAATTTTTATTTGCTCCAACGAATTAATGGAAGTTTCTGGATTCTCCTTAAGTTTCTGAAATAGATTCGGTTATTTACTTGTTGCGGTAGTTGGATCCGTTACGCTTATGGTTTGAAACCGTTTCTCTCAGTAAAACAGCCACGTAGATCTGCGTTTATTTTTCTTGATTGGTCCACTAAGATTTCGAAGACAACGTTATCATGTTAGTAATTTATTTTCTGACAGTATTGTCGAATTGGTCTTGTTTTGACTGAGAGAGTCGTGTGGAGTGTGAACAAGTTATGCTCTGATTTTGTTCAAGTTCGAGGAAATCGATTCTGCTTTTTTAATATTGCTAACTGTAAAATGAACTATACATTCTTGTCTAGGCTGCAGATTTATATGCCTGCTTTAATTTCTTGTGAAGGAATATTATCTTTAAACTGTAATATGGTATATTTTTGTTATCATGTTGAATTCCTACATATTTTTCTGTGTAATGTTCAATTCTGCATTGACTTTACCGTGTTTTCATTCTTGCTGAATTGGGTTGCTTTGAATTCTTGTGCGTAACTTCATTATTACATGCATTCAGTTGTGCTTGATTTAGAATTTATTCGTTGTGGGTTTGGCGGAGTTGATGGGGTTGATTGCTTTTGCTTACTTTACTGAAGAGTTAGAGACTAGAGGTTAATAATTAAGTTCTTTCAATTTGACATTTTAAGTGTGCAACCACTCTTTTGCTAATTATTTTTATTACATTTTTTTTTAACGGTCCATCCCCTCTCTTTTTTTGCTGATGTGAAGTTCCTTGTTTACTGTGTCTTCTGTTCTTTACTATAGATTTAATGAATTTGGAGTTGATGGGGGACCTGCAGCAAAGGCACTCAGACCAAAGTTTGATGCATTTACAGATCGAGTGCATTCTCAAGTTGGCTTTCAACTTCCAGCGATTGATGTTAGTCTCTCTCTCTCTCTTTCTTTCTCTCTCGTGTGCGCCCGCATTTATTTGGTCTGTGCCTGTTTTCATTTTAAAGTAATAGAAGAATTTATCTAATACAATAATAAATATTTTTGTAATACTATCTTATAGAACTTGCAATGTATGTTGAAAGATGATTGTTTCCTTTCATTAAAATTAAAAGAAACTTGCCGGATTAGAAAAAGAATGAGAACATGGTGGTGTTAATGGATATCACTACTGCTGTGCATTTATCCTTGCGGCTTATTGGTGCTTGCCCAAACCAAATTTAGGGTTCTCAACAGGCAAGGTTATTCAGCCTGTGTTGGCTATGAATGATCAAATTGAGAAGAAAAATAATAAAAAGTAGATTTGTTGACAAAATTGAAAATGTAGGCGGGGTTGGGGAAGTTATGAACAATTTAACATCACAGTTGAAAACAATTGATTTTCTTGCATTAGAACTGTGATATATATATATATAGAACATTCTTAGTTTATACGTCAAAACGTTCTTAAATTGACTTTTTCCTTTTGTGCATGCATATTATATTATCTTGTATGGAAGAATTCCTCAGATATTGTTGATGTCTTGAACAGACGAAAATTTTAATTGCTGGGGCTATTGCTCTGAAGGGCCTTGGAGGAGTTCTTTTCATATTTGGCAGCTCTTTTGGAGCTTTCCTTCTGGTTTGTAGTCAAATTTTCTCTATGAATATATTGGATTTTTCATATTCTTCTCAAGCGTTTTTCAAGTTCTGACTCCTTTAATTTAATTTACTTTTTTACTTGTAGCTCCTGCATCAGTTGATTGCTACTCCAATCCATTACGATTTTTACAATTATGACAGTGAGGACAAAGAATTTACTCAACTTTTCATTAAATTTACACAGGTCAGAGCAGTGTTTTTTTTTTTTTTGTATTTATTTTCATGTCCGTGTGCCCATATTCAAGTTGTTTCTTACACTATGTATTTTTGCACTTGCTCATGAAATATGATTACTCCGTGCAGAATATGGCTCTTTTTGGGGCTCTGTTGTTCTTTATTGGGATGAAAAACTCCATCCCTAAAAGGCAATCCAAGAAGGCTCCAAAAACAAAAACCTATTAGTTGCAGCATTGGAGGACCCTTTTCAAGTTCTTCTTCATATCCTCGTCAATCTGCCAGGACTTGGGTTGCACACTCTCTTCTCTGGTTCAGAATCAATCTTCCTCCCTTTGAGTTTTGTAGTTTTGGCTTCACTCAGATTAAATTACTGATTATTATTATTTTTGTATGATCTGTTATCACGGCATTAGGAACTATCTTTCAATTGCAAAACTTGTCTGTCAAAAAAGAAAACCAAAAGGATGAGAAGCCTTTGTGCTTAAACTCGAGAGAGCCAATCTCATTCTGCAAGTTATCTTGATGTAAGGTCTTTGAAGTCTGGCAAGTGAAGTTATTATTTTACTTAACTGGAGTTCTCCACTTCACTGGAGTTCCCCTCCAATTTTTATTGTTTTTCTTGTGCTCGTATTTTACCTACCTATTTTTCCACTTTCAAAACAACTTAAATGTGTGTTGGGTTTGTAAATAAACAAATTTATCTAGTTTAGAAGTAAATTTGGATAGTTTTTTTAATGAATGATAAAAAAGAATTAATGACGTAAATGATTCAATTTGTTAAAATTGATATATGCGTTTCAAAAATTAAATGGGGTTTCTTATAAGCTAGTAAATTAATTTTAAGTGAAGAGATTTGATTTTATTTATTTTTTAATTTCTTTTCTTTCTTTTTTCTTACAAGTGCAAAAAATTATGTTGGCTGTATATATTGTGATTTGGTTTAATTTTACCTTTGTTTCTTCTATACGTGATTTTATTGCAATAACTTTTTAACTGAATTTTGTTCTTTAATTTTCGTACTAGTTTACAATAAGTTTTTCATTTTTTTAAACTTACAATTAAAATTTTCATCAGTTTTTTTTTTCTTGGTAGGATTCTCATTTTCTCCTTCATATTTTTATGAATTAAATTTATTAAAACATTTTAAAACTAAAACATTATATTTTATTAAAAATTATTTTATCATTAAAATTTTAACCTATGTAAATAGAAAATACGGATTTGAAACTTAGCTATAATAATTAAAATTTTGAGGAATAAATTCGAGAAAAAAATCGAGAGGTTAAACTTGTATATTAATTACAATAGAATTAAAATTTAACTAAATATTTTATTCTTTAACTTTAAAAGTATATACAACAGTTAAAATAAAATTTTAAAAATAAAAAATACGAAGAGAATTCCAATATATATATATATATATATATATTAAGGACATTTTAAAACAAAATAAATGAAAGAATATAAAAAAAAAGAAGAAAAGAAAATGAGGTCAAGGTCAGTTAGGCTTCAATGGTTTTTATAAGTACATGATTTGATAATCCATACCAATAAAATAAAATAAAAAGATTTGATAATCCAGAATCTAGATTTTTTTCTTATTGAATTTATTGCTTTGCCGAGTTGAGTTGATAGATTTCTAGGTCTACATGGATTTGTGATCACCCTTGGCATTGGCAGTAAGGACTTTTCGTTATTCAATTTAACTTAATTTTCATACAAGAAACCATTTGATGTGATTATAAAAATAAATTATTATTCAGTTTGGAGTAGTTTTAATATGATATTAAATTCATCCAATATAATTTGATTTTTATGGTTTAAATTATATTGATTAACTTGATTTTTGCTTTTTTTTTTAATATTAAATTCATCCAATCTAATTTGATGTTTTATGATTTGAAGTAGATTAATTAACTTGATATTTGCATTTTTTTAGAGACGACATATGTTAAATGAATTTTGCACCAAAGGAAGAAAAAAGATCATAAAAGACTTGTAAAATTTAGAGGAAAAAATTTCACAAATCTATAACAAAGCCAATTAAATTTTCTTATTTTTCTGTAACAATATTATTGTACCATATACATTCAATACATGAATGACAAGAGTTTGTGTGACACAGAACTTATACAATAAAGAATAATCACAACAAACACGGAAGAAAATTCAAAATAATAAAAATAGACCAGCATGTTACATCAGTTATAAGAAAGTAATAAGACATTTTAATAGCTTATAAATTATTTTGAATAATTTATAAATTAGTTTAATTAAACATATTAATATTATATTAGTATGAATAAATTTAAAATTTTTAAAACAAAATCTTAAATTTTAATTGAAAGAATAAAAAAATAGATTATAACATAAATCCTTGGGCAATCAAATATTATTATTTTATCATCACATTAAACTGGCTAGATAAATGGGCCCTACCAGGAAGGAACAAAGTTGTTGTTGGATACTAATTTTAAGAAACCTAATTGAAATTAGTTTCTTGGTTGGACGAACCATCGAAAAAATTGAATGCAATAAAGCCTTGTTTGTCGACGCATCTTAGCTTTTTTTGATGGATAAGTTATTTGAGTACTTTTAACTTATTTACTTCAATTATTTTAATAAATTTATACAAATAAGCTAATTTATAAATTGTTTTTTTTTATATTTTTACTTTTATTGGTTTTTTTGAAAATTATTATTTTTTACTTAGAAATCAAATATCTAAATATGTTATGTTTTTCTATTTTTTTAATATCTAATTAACTAATTCATTTATATTAAAAAATTTAGTTAATTTAATTAGTAACATTAAATTTATCTTATATATATATTAAATGATCTTTAATATTAATGAGTGATATTTTCAATTTTTTATAAATATTTTTATTAGTTTTATTTTTTTTATATCTCATCATTAATATATTTACTGTTTTAATTTTATTTGCTTGAAAAGTTAAAATAAAATTTTAAAATACTTTTTATATAAGATAAAGTTAAACTATAAAAAAATTAAAATATTAATATTTTATTTATTATTTATTGAATTTAAAAATAATTTTAATTTAAAATATTTTTGTAAAAAATTATTATAAAATATAAAATATTATAAATTAATTCTTAAATTTTAATTTAAATTTTATAAAAAAAATAACTTATAAACTAGCTTATCAACTTCTACTAAATTTCTATTTCGAGTTTGATATATCATAAAAACAAAACTTTTTGAAGAATGAATATATATCCAATAAGAAGAAGTGAGAAGTTAACTTAAATTTCCAGAACACGATATAACATAAAAAAACTCGGAATAGAAAAATTCACCTAAAATACTATAAATAAATGAGACAATCGCGTCATCTCTATCAACAAAACAATTTTTTCGAGGACATCAGAAATAGTGTATATTTGCATAAAATACAATATATAATGTAATCCTAACATCTTTTTTTAAATGACGAAATTTTCCTCTGATGGCTAAATATTTGAGCAGTGAGGTAGACATTAACTGTGAGTGTAAACAGTTGAAATAAATTTAAAATTCTTGACTAATTAGTTAAGGATTACATAGACTTAGATTTGTGGCTGAACTAACATAAACTTTGTGTTATTCATCTTTCCTTTTCTTTTTTTTTATCTCTCTAACCATCTTGGAATCTTTATTTGAATTTTATCTTTAAAAAAACTTTTATGAATTTTTTTTGAAACCCTTTATAAGTACGTGTTCTTTTCATGTAAATATTTTCAAACATATTTTTCATTAAAATTAATTTTGTAAAATCAAATTTATTTAAAATAATTTTTAAACTCTAATCCAAACATATTTACTATTAATTACTCGAAACACTTATGATAAAATAACAATAAAATATACTACTATTAATTATTTGAAACATTTATAATAAAATTGCAATGAAACATATTACTATTAATTATTTGAAACAATTACAATAAAACATATTACAATTAATTATTCGAAACACTTGGATAAAATAAAAATAAAACAATAGGATTGCTGGGTCAAATCCTAAGTTTTATTTTATGTAAAATAATGTAGTCTCGAGTTTCTTTTCTTTGATAAGGTATGTAACTATGTATCAACAATATAACTATAAAATATTTTTAAAATAATAATTTTGAATTTCAAATGCTTCACTTTACCAAGTAAAGATTATATGAAATCACATTTGACATATTAATCGAGATTTGATTTTTCATTGTGTTTTGAAAAATATTTTATTAGAAAAGGTAAAATCTACTTCATTAATTTTTATGTAGTCTTTGACTATTAGAAATAAATCTTAATTCACCTAAATAATCTATTTTATTAATATTTTTACAAATAGAAAAATATTTGTTTTTATTCTCTAACCAAAAAAAATATTTTTAGTGTTTTATTTATAGAAATGTGACATTTGTGATATCTTTTATCTACCCGGTCGTTCAAAATTAGACTTTTTTTTTAAAGACAAGGAACATACCTAATATATTTTCATAAATAAATAACTAAAATAAGATAATGTTTTCTTATAAGGGTTAAAACTAAACATTTCTATATTTATAAAAGATTAGATTATTGTTTAACCTTGTTTCATAATTGGAAAAGTTTTGTCACCGAGTCAATTGGTCAAATTGAAATTAAAAACGTAGCCAAAATTGGTTAAATTCAGAGATATTAGATATCAGATTTAGGCTATGTTTGACACATTATTTTAACTGCTTTATAACTTTTTTATTAGTTGAGAATTTTGCTTAACTTTCTTTTAAAGATCATTCCTATCCCTTTAATATACATCTACCTTATTGACAAGTAATTAAAACTTAATTGCATTAACCAAAAAATTTAATTTCACTTATGGTTTTAAAGGGAAAGTATAAATAATGCGAAGAATTGTTAATGTTATATTTTAAAATTAATTATATAATATTAATTTTTTTGTGTTTATCTCTTTCCATCATATAATTTATCATATCTCATACTTCTTTATTTTTTCTCTTTTTCGTTGGATAAATTATTGTATAAATATTTATCTTAAAAATTATTATTGTGGCATATTTACTTTTGATTCAATCTCACTTTCATTTTATTTTATTTTTTATTACATTATTTATTATATTTATTTATTTATCTCTATCTTCAATTCTTTTCACTCATACAACAAACGTACACGTTGGGTATTTTCCTATATTTTGAGGTAACGTCGGTTGTCATAAAATGATTGGAAAGTGACATTAGAGTTAAAATTGTGCTTGTCGGCTATTCGACACAGTCCTTTGTTGAATTTTATTGTGTGGTTGTTATGCCTTGCCGTCTAAATGTAATTTTTATTTTTTTCATCAGACAACTGCAGCTGTAAAGGATAAGAATGTCACATTGTTGCATAAAAAATGATGAAGAAGAAGAAAGTGGCATTGGTATATTTAGAGATTCAAATTAATGCTACTTGGTGTTAGGTCTTTGTTTTTAATTGCTTGGATGTTTTTGTTGGCTGTTCCCTTAACTCTATATGTACTTCATTTTTCGTCTTGTCTTTTTTGCCATTAGGCCCTTTTTTCCACAATATAAAATATCATTTCTATTTTGTTTTTACGTTCGTTTATAGAATTGTAAATAAAATGGAACAAAAAATAAATAATAATAAAGGACTGTAAATCAATAATCAACCATAAGTTTCATTTATTTTTATGTATTTTAAACCATAAATTCAATGTGGATACGCAACCGGGTTTTTATTTTTTAAGTGCATATTAGTTTCAATTTATTTTAGAAACTATTATTTTTATTAATTGCCATATTATAATATTTTTGAATTATTTTGTCTAACATATTTCTTAAACTATATTATAAAAAAAAACATAATTCCTAAACTATCTGTAAAAGAAAAGACCAATCGTTACGGTTCCTTGTGGACACGATTAGACATTTAGAGACTCTTCGATGGATTCACGCACTTTGACGCCTTTTTCTTTTTCACGTAAATTACTACATTCTTTTTTATGGTAAGAAGTTAGTATATATTTTTTGGGTGATATTTTTTGTATATATTTCGGGTGTTTGATTATATTTAGTTATATACACATCATGAAATTAATAAATGATATTATCGCAGTTCTTTATATGTAATGTTTTAAATATAATAATTTAATTATACATTTAACGTTTATCGCATTCCTTAATTATAATCTGCTTTGTTGTTTTTTTATTTTAAGATCTTGATTATCACATATTTATGTATGATTATATCGCTTAAATTTATAGTTTTTATTTTTAGAATAAAGTCTAAAAATTCCCAAACCTTTCACATACAGACACACTCATATATATAATTTCTCGTAAAATTAGAATAAATTTTTATAATAACATCATGATAATAATCATAAATTTTAATTATAAAGTTGATCATATATATTCAACAAAAAAAAATTATTATTTAATTTAAGATTTTATGTGTTTAAAATGATTATATAATATTTAAATAAGTACATGAATAAAGTGAAATGATTCAATTAAATTTGGCTCATTTATTTAATCAATTTAATTTTTAATTTAAGTTTAACTCATTTAATTAATTCATAAATCAGTTTAATGGAATAATTAATGAAGCCGAATCTTGAATTAATTTTGAATTAATTTCGTTTATTGCTAGTCCTGCTATCTCTTCTCCTCCCTTTTATAAAACTTTCCAGTGGACTAAAAGGATTCGTATAATTAAAAAAATGTCTATACAAAATAAAAGAAAACAAGTAAGCCAATACTATAAAAAAATACATTATAAAACTGAAAAAAAGTACGCTACATAATACATATAAATATTATAAGTTTATATATTAATTATATAATATATTATATTAATAATATAATATTTTAATTTTCTATATTGTCAATATTATCTTTAATGTAATGCATGGTATTATTAATATAAATTTATAATATTTACAATAATTAGTTTCCAAGAAAATAAATCTTACAGCTAATCTTTCGTATACGACAGGTTTGGAGCTGAATACGAATTTAGCAATGTTTTAGTAAAAGAATATTTCTATAAAAGGAAAAAGGAAACTTGACAAGATATGAGAAAAGAAGTTAATTGTACCAAATTCACTTTTATATTTATTTTTCTTAATCATTTCAAAACATTTAGTTAACCGTTATTTTTGTTTCCTCTTTCTATTACATTATCTTACGTATCATACTAATATTTATTTTTTCTCAATATCTCTCAACTAACAATGAACACGTGTCTCAAACCTGTGGAACTGCATTAAGCCCATTAACCCAGATTACAGAGCAACGCATAATTGGGCAGAGAAGGTAACAAAATGCTAACAGCCCTCTAAAAATACACTAAAATATTTAGAAAATATATGCTAACAAGCATCAATTTTTCAATAAAAGAATATTACTAATATACTTTGTTGTGAAATTTAGTGTATTTTTATTCTATACTAATTAAGATTTTTTTAAAAATGGTTTCCACGTAAAAGAAAAAAAACATGCACAGTTACCACGTCAAAATGCTACTATTACACGCATGTTTGGTTTAGCATTTTTTAACTAAGACGTGTATGTGACTTTTAGAAGAAGAGAGGCGTGACGTTAATGTGTGACTTGGAGATTGGATTCTAAACACGTGTCAAAATCACGTTTAAAAATATATAAAAAAAACTGTAAGAAACTAAACTTAAATTTTAAAAAATAATTTTACCTACAATCTACGAGGAGGGATCAACTGAACGATGTATTTTATATATGAATACAGTATTAAAAAAAATTAAGATTAATTAAGGTTTTATAAATATGATCTATATGATAGAAATATTTAATTATACGTTGGATTTTGAAATAAAAAATCTAACAAAAGTTATTAAATAATGTAAGTGTGAGTGAAACTTATAGCTGAAGAGGAAATAATTTGATTATTATATATATTTTTACACTAACAATATATAATGTGATTTTTAAATATATATAATTGTTGAATTAGAACTATATATATATAATCTAAATTATTCATATTAAATATTGTAAAATTGAACAAAAATAATAATTAAATGATTTTATTTTTATATATTTTAAAAGAATATGCTATATTTATATATATATGAATACGATCTGTGGTTATTTTAAATTAATCCAAAACTTTGTAAATATGATAAAAAAATTAATCTAGCAGAAAATTCTTGAGATGAAATTATTTAACAAAGATTATTAAATAATATAAGAATTAGCATAACTTACATTGATAAGTTGATCCGCCTTCTTCTTCTTCTTTTCTAAGAATACTATATAGGTATAACAAGTTTCTATTTTTATTTTTTCGTTTTTACTATATCATTTATCTTATATCAAACCCTTTCTTCTTCTCTTTCCATCAAAGTTTTTCTTTTCTTTTCTTTCATCTCTTCTTATCAAGAAGAATGTAACTTATAAATTAGTTTGATTAAAATATACTAATTTATTTTAGTAATTTTTAATTTATTTTGATAAGTTATTTTAACTAACTCATGAAAATAAGTTAATTTATGAATTATAAACTTTTTATTTTATTCTCATTTTTTATTTTTTAGTTGAAAATTAAATAACTAAATATATTTTTTATATAATTTTATATTTATTAATGAACTTATTAATTAATTTTATAAAATACTTCTAACTTAATCAGATAATTAATAAACTTTAATTTTCAACATTTCAATTCTTAACCTATAATATATAAGCTGCATAGTTAACTTATAATTTTTCACATTAACCAGCTTATAAAACGAGTTTTACCGACGCACTCTAAATTGTAAATTTTGGTGAAATAAAGTTACCCGGTACGAATAGCATTATCCTTTTGTTAGCTGCCTCATATACCAATATGGGGTAGTACTAAACTTGATTGTGATGAATTTACTATCATTCAAGTGGCATCTAATCAGTGAGTTGAATTATTCCAAAATATCATTAATGCATGACATGACAGTGCGAAATTAAATCAATTGATCGAATTGATGACAGGATAACATTTGTTATTGTTGTAAACACAAAAAAGACGTCTTAGAATATTCCAGCTGGTTGAAGTGAAGCAATATTTGCAGCTTTGGATGGTGCAGACTCAGAAGTCAGAACTGGCAAAATCTTTCAAACTCAATCTTGTGAAAAAAAAAAAAAAACACATCAATACCTCCTTTATTCTGTTACAAGTCTCGTCATCAATGTGACAAATTTTATAATAATTTTTAGATTAAATTATTTCTTTACTTTTTCTATTTATTTATTTTAATTTAATTTTTTTATTAAAAATTTTAATTTAATTTTTTAATTTGCAAAACAGAACAATGTTATATTTCTATTTAAATTGTTAATTATGTAAATAAAGTTAGCTATTTTAAGTGAGACTTAAATTAGATATGTTTTATAGATTTTTTTCTTACCATAAATTTCTTTGTTTACTATTTTAAAATGTAATTTTTTTTTGTTGTTTTCGAGGATCTAATTCGTATTTTGAATTTCAACCCTGATTTCTACTTCAAAACTTATTAAACATATCACATATCACACATTTACATGTTTCTGTCAATAAATATGTCATTTGCATGACAATTTCAAAAGCTCGAGTCTTGACAATAATAGTAGAATTAAATTCTGGAGTTATGAGATGACGAATGGTCACCGTAACTAGTCTGGAGTCTGAAGAATGCATCTCATTTTCAATTGGAATTCAAAATGTGAATTAGATCTTCAAAAACGACACTAAGGAGTTGTGGAGCTGTGTTTTGCAGATGGTCGAAGAGGAAATGTGGGAGGAAGTTCGTGGTATGGATGAGATCTAGTGAACATATATGATCTATACAAAAAGTGTAATTGTAGTACCCCTTTTCTGTTCGAGTACAGAAAAGGGGAGAGGGGGCAGCAAAGACAAAAAGGAAAGAGGCAGGAGGAGTAGCAGTGGCAGTAGTGACGACTTGCCCAAAAGAAGAAAAAGGAGGAAAGCGTATTAGAAAAGTGATGTGGGAAAATGCAGTCCGGTGACCTCGCATTTCCTAATGGACCTGGGGTAGAAGCAGCCGATATGGGGAGTTATGAGCTCCCAGCAAGGTCATCTCCTCCCGAAAAAGCAGGAGGGCATGGAAGACATGCGTGCGACGATGGTCAGAAGGATGATGAATAGTCACTACCACATTAATTATAGAGTCGTCGCATTGAATGAAGGAAGACCCTCTTGGGACATCGAAGCATTAATGAGCCTAGGGGAGAGCCACCGCATTAATGATGGAAGATTTTCATGAGATTTAAGAGGCCATGGACAAGCCTATAAAAGGCCTCGAGTTCGAAGGAGAAAGGGGTCGAAAAATCCTAATTTGAGGAGAGTGAAAAATCCCAATCTTTAGGGAACGGGAGGAAAGGAGGAGTATAGAAAGGATCTTCGGAAGCGAGAAGGAAGGAGTTCACCCCCTCTTCAGCAAACAAGTAATCCCTGGATACAAGGTAAGATTTTTGAAATCCCCTCCTGCATATATCCATTTAGTGGCCCAAAATTCTAAGCTAATACACTTCCTCGTATAACCCAACAAAGTACTGCAATTCTATGAGCCGATTCTGAACCGACTCCCATGTAGCGAAGCCATGTTGTAGACCAACTCCGGATTGGCTCCTATGTAGCCGAAACCGAGTTGTGTGCCGATTCTGGGACCGTCTCCTATGTGGTCACAATCGAGATTGACTAAGAGCTAACTCCTATGGGATCGGCTCACACTAACGGGACCGAGTCGGTTTCGACTCCCTCCCTTTTTAACCATCTTTGGACGCCAATGGAAAGTATACTTTTATCCATTTCTTCATATGCCAATGGATAATCCACTTTCATCTAACTCTTTAGACGTCAACGGTAGTCCATTCCTTCCCATTTTCGAAACACACACATAGTTCTGCCGACACATAGTTGGCATTCCAATTGGGCCAACACAGTCTTGGCCCCTTCCACACCAGTTGGCCGACTCAATCTCGGCACCTCCCACACCAACTGGCCGACTCGGTCTCGACCCCTTCCATACCAGCTGGCCGACTTGGTCTTGGTCCCTTCCATACCAGTTGGTTGACTCGGTCTCAGCCCTCTCCATACCTACTACACCAAGACGGTCTCAGCACTCCACCTGCACCAAGTTGGTCTCGATACTCCAACTGCACCGAGCCGGTTTCGACACTCTAACTACACTGAGCTGGTCTTGGCACTTCAACTGCGTTGAGCCTGTCTCGGCCCTTCCTACCAACTAATCATTCATGCCTCAAAAACTATTAAACTTTGACTTCTCCATTGCAGTAGGAGATACGTAGGAGCAAGAGACAACTCTTGTCAAGTTATTCATCCAAAAAACTCCCCAAAACATCCCACAGTCACCTTTTGTAAATATCTTTCATTCTTAGAAAGGTATAAACTGTAACGTAGAGGTCATCTCATTTCATGCATCTAGTTAGGGTAACTATCTTTTGATAGACATGGTGGAATACTAGTGATCCATGTACGTAACCGACTACCGAACTCATATTCTGATTCTAGATCTGCCTTATCCAATCCAAGGTCTCCTGGCATTTTCCTTAAAAACGTCAATAGTGACTCCAACTGTGCCAAGTCGGTCTCGACACTCTAAACGAGCTGACTCAAATCCGACTTCAACTGTGTCGAGTTGGTCTCAACACTCTACTGGGCCGAGTCGGTTCTTCCGCACTCTTGGTTCCTTTCCCTGAAGGGACTCAGATCCCGTGCCATCTATTATCTATTTTTCGCCAACTTCGCATTGCGGCCTAGGTTGTGACAATAATATTATATCATTTTTGTAAATTGAGGAAACAAATTGAAACTTTTAATAAAAGATGAATAAAATTAAAAAAATAAATAAATAGAAAGATCAAAGAAGTAATTTAGCATAATTTTTATATATTTATTTTTAATTTAATTAAAGTATAATTACATTATAACAAAAATTATATTATTATTTAATTATAAATTTATATATTTTTGTAATAACTATTTTAAAAGTTCTATTGAATATAATTTCTAATTATTTCGTAATGTGAATGTTTTTACACCAACAGTATATGAAAATTAAAATTTATTTATATTTTTTATTACATTACTTATTTTATTTATATCTTCTCTTTTGAATATTATGTAGAAAAAATATTATAAAACTTTGTAGTAGAAATAAGATTACTCTTCTTGTATTGTAGACGAACTGCGTACGGTTTTATTGACGTTGCGAATTTGAATACACTATCTTTCAAGTAATAACGAAATTTTTCTGAAAACAAATTCTCAAACATGCACTAACGTTTTGTCCGGGAGAAGGAAGAGAAGTAAGATGGATGAAATGAAGGAAAATAAAAATAAGAAAGAGAAAAATAGATTAAAAAAAGTGAATTTTAAGAATATTTAATTTTAAAAATAAAAAGCTACTCTATTGTTAATAATGAAAATCGATTTTTTTTTTCAAATTAATAGATCGTAGAGAATGAAAATTGATTTCCTCCCTTTATTATAATTACCAACAATTCACTGTAAAGAAAAATAATCGATTATTTTTGAAAAAATGTTGCAATTGTTAAAAATCTTACGCGATCTTATTATTAAAAGTATAAACATACATTACAATTATTCTTTACGAGTTTCATATTTTGAAAATATTGATTTTTTTTATTTTTAATATTATCAATTTTTTTTATATGTAACTAAACAATCAATTAACTATTTATCTCATATATTGTTGTGCATTATATTTTTTTTATAATATTCAAAGTGAAGAAATCCCTTTCACAAAGATATTGAACAACAAAAATAAAGCAAAAGCCATGCAGTTTCACAATTGTCTTTTCTTAATATTGATTAATTATTTTTTATGTAATTTAATTATTATATTCATTATTTATTAATTTAAAGATATATCTAATAAAGATTATAACTTAAATATTATACACGTGCAAAAATTAATTTGTTAATTCTATAACTAAAATATAAAATAGTAACAAAATCAAATGCATGAACAATTAACATACATGATTAAAAAAAAACTCAAATTTTTTTAATAAGCTAAATTATATTATCTTTAATGAGTACAGAAATAATGAATTTTTAGTTAAAAAGTACAGTTTATTATAATGGAAAATTTTAAAGACAATTTTATCAAAAGAAAACGAGGGTGTTGCATAAAATGTAAATGTGAATGAAAATACTAATATATAATATATAATATATTAGATATAGTAAGGTTAGTTAGAATATAATAATGAGAGATATTTTTTTATTCATAATAAATAATAAATAAGAAAGAGTAAAATCTTAGTGGGAGTCATTGCCCCAATCGTCACTGGTGTAGATCACCCCTTATGTCTTATGTGAGACTCACAATTTCTTTCTCTCTTTTTCTCTATTTTTATATAAGTAAATAAAGGAAATTATCTATTTCCCTTCAATTTATCCACCCTTTTCAATTTATATAAGTAAATAAAAATATAAGTATTGAATTTGTGATTGGCATCTTGTTTTTATTATTAATATTATTGTATTGAAGGTTAAAGTTTTGGCATGTTGTGCATTGATTGTTGATAGGGAGGCAGCAAGTCTGAAATAGAGAAGAGAGCATTGGACAGAGAGAAGGAAGTGAGGGATTTTGAAGATACCAAAGCTGGTTGTTAAAGGCCTGTTTGGTCATTAGGGAATTTCACCAGCAACCCAGGGAGGTTAAGAAATTGTGCTATTCCTGTTTGGTTAAGAGCAACAAAATCCTCTTTCGGTTTCTCAACATATATGTCTTATGTTGCAAACATGGGGCATTGTCTACCCATCATAGCCAAAGTCTGCTTTTGTATGCACCACCCAATTTTCATTTTAAATAGCTATAAAAACAAAGTAATGAATTCTATCTAAAATGACTTTTTGATGGTTCAATTTTTTAGGATTATATCGTCTCTTACAAAAGATTATCATCGTCATTATCAATAACACGTCACTTTAACTAGCAGTTTTTAACTAAATTCAATTCTAAAAAATATTATATGTATCAACTTCCCCCGTAGAATCAAAGCAAGGAATTATAGAATTTAATCAGGAAGTATAGATAGTTATGATGCAGATAATTAATTTTCAAAACGGTTAACAAAAACAAAATATGGTTCCGAACGTTACTTTCAAAAGTAAATATTGTGTTGCTTCCCAAATAGATATTATGTTGCATTGTAAAAAGTATTTTGTTGCTTTCAAAAAGTATTTTGCAGAATGATGAAAATAATGAAATCAAACCTCAAGGTAAAATTCATTTGATGAAAATATTTTAGATGAACGATAGAATTTAATTTAGGATTGTAATAAAATGAGATTAAGATAAATTCATATACTTTTGATAGAGAAAAAAGAGAAAACAAGTGCAGAATTGGAAGAACAAAAACCCAATATTGTGCAATTGTATTGTATTTTTGAACACTTAATACTCCAACCCAAATACACCCCTTGTTAATGACCCTTTTATTTTATCATCTCCATAAGTATATATCTTCGTATTTTTAAAATGTTTATTTCTTATTTGTTTCTTATTTTTAAAAAAATACGATATTAAAAGTGCATTTGAATTATTCATATAAAGTTTTACATTTTTATTTATGAAAAATTGTTAAATATTTTCAATATATATAAATATATTACTATTTTAATGAGATATCTCGATGTACACTTCTTTGTTGAATATTTTTATCCTTAATTTTTATCAAATAACTACCACATAATTAACTCGTGTTTTATTTAACCTCTTTTTTCTTTCTCCTCTTATTTTTTTAGAGACACGGGATCTTTTCCCTAGTGTATATAATGTTAATTAAATTCATCTCATTGTTCATTTATAAAAATAAAATCCAAATATAACTGCAGTTTATACTCAGGTGCAATTTCATAATTCATTATAGAAACAAACACAGGTCAAATCAAAAGCACTATAGATGCTTGATCTATAGAAAATGTGCCTACGTCCCATTCCCATCAATGTGTCTATATATAGGGTATAACAGCACAATTTGGAGTACTACTCGTAATTCCTACACGATGGTAATTCTTATTCTTAATCTACATTGAGCTGTGACAGCAGGACTTTAAGTTGCATAGGTAGCTGAAATTGTAACTCTGGTGCATTTCATTAAAGCCCATTATTTGTGAAAACTACTACACATTTTTGGATCCTGTATTTCAAACTTGCATGCCAAAAAAAGCTACTTTCTTCATATTCAATGTTGCGAAATTGCACAATTTTGCAAGCTTAAAGCTTTCTGCATTGGTCAAGAGACATTTTTTCCATTACCCATTTTGACTAACATTACAATGCTTCTTTCTGTACTATCTTTATATAGAAAACAAACAATGAAATCAAATTCACAAAATTGAAGACTCCTTCAATAGATTTCCATGCCTCCATCCAACAACAACCAGTTTCGTTGAATCATTGGCTACTTGAGGTAGATGACTACATACCCTGATATTTTTTAATCACGTCTTCAGCGAGAGGAGTTGATAGTGGTAAGGTTCAACGCAAGGGACATGAGAGGCTTACCTGCAACCACTTGTCAATGCATTCTCCATGAAACAAGTGACCACAATCAGGTAGAAGCTTCGACCAGTCTTTGTCCTTGTAATAATCTGCCAAGCATATTGAACAACAAGATGTTATCGTTTCTGAATCAGGCTTATGCTATTTGGCTTGGGAATACAACAACAATTCTACTTGTACCACTAATTGACTAGCAACTGTATCTAACAAAGTTAAAACTTTCCTAAACACAATCAACATAAAATTCCATTATGTCCCTAAAGAGTGTGATGCCACAGCAGAAAATTCCTCCCTGCTGTTTAAGAATTGAACTAAATGACGTAACATAGTGTTGGAAAACCGACTTAATGGCAGTCAAGGTCCAATCACTCACTGTCAATGCAAAACTTTAGGGATCTGATTTAAAAATATGGTCCATATGTGATCTTCCTCCATTCTCCTACTTGCCAATAGTTAATCACTTTGAGAATAACCAACCCTTTTCCATTGCTAAAGAGTTGGTGCAAGAGATCGAAATTTCCCATTGGGGCAATGTAGGTCACAGAGCATTACAATATCGTTCATGTTGATGCTCAGAGCAAAGGAGATGTTCAAGCCTATAAAGCAACTCGAAAATCAGTTGATAGCATGTGAAAGAGCTCTCTAGAGAGATGAAGGTACCATTGGTATTCTTGCAATCTTCTCAGCAAGCTGCTCAAATATTACCCAAGGTGGAAGAACTTGTTATTAAGTGAGAGAGTTGCAGGAGAAACTTACAGCGAAACACACTACGGTTGTAGACCGCTATGAGAAGAAGTTAGGAGGATGGCAAATTGAGAATCAGATTGCTTCACATCAGCAGAAAATTATTGACTTGAGACAGAGATTGATGAGATATGATAGGTGACTATGCTGCTTGAGTCCCATTTTGATCTTGTTTTACATGATTTAGGTCAGAAATTTGTTGTGGGATTGAGCTAGTTCCTAAAAGCAAACTTAGGTATCCTAGTTCCAATTTTTAGCATGTAGCCACATTCTTTAATAACTATAATTGCTCCACTGAAGCTCAGCTACAAATAAATAATTCAATTGAGTATAAATAACTCAGCAACCAACCACACTCTTTAATAACTACAATTGCTCCACCAAAACTCAGCTACAGATAAATAATTCAATTGATTATACATAAATCAGCAACCAGTCCATGAATGCCAGGAATAAAAATGTATACTCGCAAGAGTAAGACGAATGGAACATGTACTCATTTTGCAGGTGAGTGGAAGGTTACTTATAATTGCTACCTGTTGAGCCAGTTAATAACAGATTCCAACCAACCTTATTCCTTCACTACCACTTCCAACACTACTGGAGAAAAGCATGGACTTGCATAGAGAAAAATCAGAAAGGAAAAAAAGAAGGCAAAAAGTAAAGACTTGCAGAGAAAAAAATGAGAAACCAAGAAGAATAAGATGAAAACCTGGACACTGATCTTGCATGCAGTAGGGCCTTTATGGAGAAGCTAGAAGAAAGAGCTTGGTTGCAGCATCATGAGGAATGATAGCATGAAGAATGGTTGCAGAGACGTTGTCGCATTGGAGCAACATATGAAGAATAAAAAGAAGGGGACTCAAATAATTGAGTTAATTTCACTCATGCGGCATGCCAGCATGTTTTCACCCTTTTCATCTTTAAAAACTTCCAAAGAAAACGTAGAAAAGACCCTTTTATATGTTTTCTAATTTGGGCTCAATTTAGAAAATATTTTTAAAAAATTCTAAATACAACCAAACATGTTTCCAATCTTATTTTCAATTTTTATTGAAAATGAAAACAGAAAGTGGGTAAAGTAATAGGCCCTAACATTTGATCATCATTTCAAAGATCGAGTTACAACAGTCAACAAAGAAGCTTTAGAAGTTTCAAGAATCAAATAGTTTTTATGAATACATTGTGCTCTTGGATTGCAGTAATTGAACAAGCGGCCACAAGATATCCAATCTGTGTAAATTTCTGTTGTTTTGGCCCTGTGATATTCACTGATCAGTATCAATTGCATGGTAGTTGAATATTAAGATAAAATTTTGTAGTTAACAACTCTTGCACTGCACACTTGTACTCCATCAATGTTCACATATAATATGCCAACTATTTAGAATTTCCTTACATTACTCTTTTACTTAAGGAACATACATGGTCTATATAAAGTTTCTGTTAAATTCAAATTATTTATCGAAGAGATAGTTCTACTGAAGTCCAAAGCTATCAATTAAGATATAAACACTTCCTAGTTACAGCAACTTTAATTACCATAATTCTTACATAAAATTAGGTGGCTTCATCTGTAAAGTCTGTTCCATGGAATTGAGCAGTGCATAAAATGAAAAAAATGCAACTAGAATTTTCTGTGATCATAGTCCATAGAACACCTTTATAGGCGAAAATTTTGTCTCCATGTTTTTAGTATCTAAGCATGAAGCAATCAGTAGAAGTTTTCATCCATGAATCATCATGATACACAATAGCTTTTACAACATATTTTAATTAATTATAGAACATGTAATTTCTTCAGTCCTAGAGTATAAAAACAGAGTAGGAAGTTTGTTTAATCGAATGAGAAATAAATCTTACTTCTGAGCCTGCCTCAACCACAAAACATATACATGTCTTCTCGCCATGAGCTTCTGTTGCACCATTCAAAATTGTCAGGCCCAAGCTTCTGATGGCTTCTGCTATCTCAAGAAAATGGCTGCACTCCTCACACAGCATCTGCAGCACAAGTCATAATTAGCATACAAGGGACATACTCTGCAGTTGTTGTTGAGTACGGAGTACCATCTTAGAAGGGCTTCTAGCCTCCATTTCTCATAAGTATTTTTCACTTGTTTATTCTAGAAGAATCTATTAAGGTTGTAATTTTCAACTCCTACACACCTCAACAAGCATCTGGCCATTCTTATTAAGATTCTCTACTAATATTGAACGAACTTTCAGATGGCCTCCTACTTCCATTGCCCAACTTGAACCCTGTTGATAACTAGATGATCCAAGAATGTCTTTTTCCATGTGATGCAACTGCACAATTGCAATAGCATTATACAATGGAAATAATATAATGCATAATATAATAAGAAATATACATTCATAAATTGTTCATATGAAGGTGGAGCAAATCATATTTTTGAAATGGGTCATTACATGTACAACAATTCAAACAACAATTTGTAAAACATTATTTTGTGTCTATCTCTCTCCAGTCTCCACTACATTTACACATTTCTCTCTCTTCTCTCTTTTTTTTTCTCCCTTCTCTCTCTTCATTGTACAAATTGTACAAATATCATTCCTCTTAAACAAATATATAAAATCTTAGTTCCTGCTAAAGTGTCCTGAACAGAAAATGTTACATAGAATTTAATGTCATTGTTTTCAGTAAAATACATTTTCTTTCAAGGCAAAATAAACGTAACTTGAAAAATCAATACGAAAGTTAAACATTCAACAATAACTATATTTTAAAATATTCAAAATTAATTTTAATTTATAAGACCAAAGTTTTATTGCATAAACACAATTAGTTGTTCTTTAACAAATGCCAAAATCTTATTATGGGTATGACATACTGTGTAATCCTGAGTAAGAAACCAGTGAATTTGTAGTAATCAGATATCAATACCCATTATCTAATTGATCAAAAGTACAATCAGTTAACTTCTTTATAGCCAATGAACCAGAGGTAAACTTCAAAAATCCCATTAAACCTTACCTTTGTCTTTTTATCCACAAATTTATTTAGCTTGTCAGCATGCTTAGTTATGTTCTGAAGAAAGAGCATGTGCTTTATAGTGCACTCCAGTAGTGAATCAATACTGCACTGTTAACATGTTCACAAAACTTTTAGCCATGAGAATAGGAACAACAACCATCAAAAAATAAAAACTTACTGAAACAGGATTAGCAAATGTTTGTGACAGCAAGATACCTTTGCTCCATTTGGCACCAGTTCCCTCAACTCCTTAATACGATCTTGGATCAGTTGTCTGTCCCTTGGCCTAGGCCTACAACTTTCACCAGGCCTAGCCCTCTTCTTGCTGTTCTTAGTTGGTTCAGAAGAACTCACAAACTGTTCACTACATGAACTAGGACCTGTAGAAGAAAAACCCTTTGGAGACATTACACCACATATCCCGGACGAACTTAAACTATGATGTTTGTCCTCTCTGGCAAGAGGGGTCTGATCTATTGAACAGCCTTCTGAATTAATAGTGTGCACAGGGTGAATAGAACCTTCAGGATTTCTTCCCGAGGCCATTGCAGCCTGAATTGATGTCGAAAATGATGACTCGCTATTAACATTATTATTACTATGGCATATGTTAGCCACCATAGCTTCCAAGAGATGCACTGGGCAAGATTCAGAAGTCAATTGGCTACAGCTAATCTCTTCTGACATCTCAGCAGTTTGAACATCTTGATTTGCCTCTGCCGTCCAATCAAAATATTTACTCCCTTTCAGAAAACTTGGTCCAAGTGCTTCATGTAGCTCATAGCCAGCGGGAAACTTCAATGTGTATGAGGTATCCTTGTAACAAGGTTCAGTCTGAAACTTTGACTTCTCAATATTTTTTGGGGAGTTTGCATCTGAAGATCTGGGCACATTCCACACCCCTTTATGGTTGATATCTACATAATGAAACTTGTCATTCTCACAAACAGATGCATCAAGAAAGTCTGAAGGGAAGGATACAGAATCGACTCTGACATTTTCTGATGGGCATACTAAATCATTGACAACATTATTATCCATAACCAAATTATGTAAAGATGATGACACATTTTTTCCTGATTTCAAACTTGTATCTTCACAGCCACTACTGTTCCCATCAAACTTCCTCTCATTTACAGGTTTCATCCCTACAAATTTCTGCTGCTCCACATTTGTCATATTTGACAATGACTGAAGCAAAATGGAACTTCCATCACTGTTTAATTCAGGCCTCTCATGCTTGACCACATCACTGACCATTTTCTCATGAACAACAGGAGGTGAATAATTCTTCCAAGGACATTGAAAGGGCATTGAAATATCCAGTGCTTCATGCTTCATGGTTTTCTCTGTATCGTGTAAGTAAGTATGCATAGTTTCTGATGTTTTTGTGTCCAGCTGAAAGAGAAAATTGAAACATAAATCTTATGATAATGCTCAATGCATCTGGGATAAAAAAATAATTATGTACAGGTCATTTTCTCTGTTAGTGTGTGAAAAGATGTACATGTCAATGGTCACACAAACCGTACCCTACTCACACAACCATATTCATGCAGAGTGAATACGCATACACATAGAAAGAAGTGGAGACAGAAGGTTACCAAAGATGAAGAATTCTTCACACTATTTTGTACTTGATCAGGAGTATGGGCTATTGTGTAATCTTGAGTAGACAAAAAGAGACTTCGGATACAGGTCACGACCTCCATATCTTCAATAACCTGCTACCAGGGATGACAAAAGGAGCAGATTGTTAAATATTTCAATAATAAATGGACTTCCACATAAATATTCAACATAAATCCGAAAATATGTTAAATCTATCAATCATATCCAACTAAATCTTAAACAGAAAATTAAACACAAGACCTACCAATTTACTGAACACTTGCATGTCAACGTGTTAGAATAGATCATAGATGTAATTTGGGGAGTAAAAGGAGCAACTAAGCACAAGTCTGTAATAAAAGCTAAAAAGCTTTCTCTAGATTAAGCAATAAACTTTTAAGCCAATTTACATATTAAAGAAAACAAAGAGATGCCAAAAGCATGGATTTTAACTATTATCTAAACTCTACTGCTTAGATCAGCATTTACCGAAGACTTCCACCCACACCAACATGCTTGTAAGTGAACATGTATGTATGTAATGTTTAATAATATTAACATCAGTGTCATCTTTGTAGAATTGTACCCATAAAATCAGCACTAAAAAAATCCCTTTATATTATATGCCCAACATGGACTATTAAATTATCACAAATGTCTGCTTTTCACAAGATAAAAATATATATATTTATCTATTCTGTATAATTAGGAATTAGGATTGACAAGTATTCAATCAATATCTGATAGAAACCTGGTATTTTATTAGAAAGAACAGACAAGAAACCCCCACTTTACAGAAAAGAACACCGCAAAACTTCAAGAGTCTGCACCTCCTAATGCCCAAAGGCCCCACTTTTCTCAAATAACAGGATAAAATCCCTCTCAACTCCTCTTCCTATTTATATCAACTACTGGTCTACTAACATAAACTCACCCTTAATGGGCCTAACTGCCTAATCATTTGCAGGCCCATTCGCCTTCTTTCTAACATCACCCTTTGTGTTTCTTTGACTAACTAATTACTAACATAACTACTTATTAACCTATCAATATCTCAATCACCACCCAAGCAATTACCAAAACTAGACGGACAAGAAACACAAGGCAAATCATATTATTTGAATAGTTATCTTATGATGGAAAATTTTTTAAAATGCAAACAGACTTTAAAAGCAACCACATTCACCAGCAACATGGAATTTAAGCAAAAAAAGACAAAGGAAGAAGACTATAGTCATCTTACTTTATTTAAAGAGCCAAGTTGAACAACTCCAAGGGGGACTACCGCTACAACAACAATGGTCTACAATGCAAAGCAAAGGTCTGTCAATGAAAAAATTTACTGCAGAAGAATTCATCTTCCGAAAGAGAACCATGGGTTTTCTAACATAGCGTACACCAGAAGTCCAGATTCCAGAACCTTTTTTTGTTAATTTCTTTTTGTTCATTGGGAAGATAATGCCACATCTTTTTCTAGCTTCATTACTATGCAACTGAAACAATCCATCTATCATAACACAAAAATCTAGCTCCATCTCCTTTATTTTAAAAAATATAACTATAACAAACAAAGAGTCCCATTTAGGATCAACTGGAGTACTTTTAGATAAAAAGGTTGTTACAAATTCATTGATACAATGCAGCTCATGCGATTAATCAACATTTAATATAACTGGAATCTTCGATCATCAAAGCAGACTTCAATGCTCAGCACAGCAGGGTAATACAATAAAATGCACATGACATATTTTCATCTGAATCTACTAACTTCTGCAAATGTTGTACACTAAATAAAAATGTATGGGTCTGGTTGCACCAAGTGAAAAAGGAATAATAAGCCAAGGTCCTTCAATGGCCATATAGTTAGTCATATTAAATCCATTATCACACTAACCACAATTTTCCAAATATATTGTTCAAATTAAATCATACGTAAACCATTATCCTTAGAAATGAGAGGCAATTCCAATTTCTGGGTAAATATAAAAGTTTCTCTCGAGCAGTTTTCATTGAGATTGAATTTAGTATTGTTAGCATTATCTTACCCTAATTCCAGCAGAAAACTGAGGTTGCCACCCATCAGCAAACTGAAAACAAACCAAAGAAGAGGAATGAAGTGAGGTTGATTGGAAGATTAGTTATGTACATTATGCATCATATTTTTCTGGTTTCGATTAGAGAATTTCAAATCTTACAAGGCAGAGAGAACATTAGTGGTTAGTGAGAACATTTAAGAAGAAGAATCCTCACCTCAAAAGATGGGCCAGAACTTGTAACTTGATTATCTACACAGATCCATTGATGCTTTCCAGTAACAGCTACCTGTCCAACAATTCTGTAAAAAGAAAACATTAGGCTAGGAGCTACATAAAGATTAATTTATTCTTAAGTAGCATATACATTCATTGGTTCAGCCATACCCTTCCCCTAACGAATATACATGATATGACATCTTTGCCACAGCTAACCCTAGAGGATCATGCGAAAAATCCACACTGCCAATCTGCTCCAGTGTATTCTGGCAGCTCTTATTTTCAGAAGAGTCACAACTATTAGGACTGTCATAGTAAGCATCCTCCCATGTTAAGATCCTGCAAGCAAACATCACACCAAAAAAATAATTTAAGGAAACACGTGGGTATAAATCTTTGGGGTAAGTATATACAAGACCAACAAATCAATAGATGACAACACACACAGTATTATAATAACAATAATAAATGCAAACTTATTCCAATGCAGACACACAACAAAAATAATAACACATCACTCTGACTAGACAAAATGGTAATAAGAGGAATGCCTGCAACACTCTCTTTCTAATACTCTCTTTGCTATAGTAACTGAAATTTATTGGAAATCACAAATTTTGGTAGGTTTATCTGTCATTTAATGAGTCTCCTCATTTAGAAGTGAGATCCACCAAAATTTGTTATTTCCAATAAAGTTCAACCAATAGCACAGAGTGTTACACAAAGTGTTGCAAACATAACAATCCATCAAACAAGATGCTTTTAAAACACACTAGTTTTCCTTAAACCAAAATAGAGAATATCAAAGAGCAAACCCCTCTTCCACTTGCCCCTTCCAAAAATATTATGATTACATGGACTCTAGATACTCAAGCCATGCCCTTTAGTTTAAAACCCAGAATAGATAATTATAACAAGTATTATACATATTCTCAAATCCAATCACCCAGAAAGCACTATACTGAAAGAAACCAATCTCAAACATGAAATCACCAAACTAGTAAGAAGAAAACAGATAGGCAGGGACTAACATTTTTCACACTAAAAAGGATGCAATACATAAATAAACCTAAAAAAGGACAAGTAAAAATGAGAACATAAACCATACATCCGAGTCCGATGTTTGAGCTTCCAAAAGATGGCATACTTCCACTCGGTACCCAAACAGAAGCTTCTGAGCACTCGGTGCAAGTTGCTACCCATTTTCTTCTCCTTCACAAAATCAAAACTTTTTGACACCCTAAAAGAAGGGTTGTCAATCACACCTTCAAAAAAAAAAAAACCACCACCACAGAACCAAAACAACAACAACAACAAAAACCCTTCAATTCCCACAACACCACCCTTATCTTAGCTTCCCCTGTAAGACCCTCTTCCAGCCTGTTTCCTCCGCAACCCTGCTCGCCGTTTTAATGGCGGTCCAACCGTTGCCAACAGCAGCCGATCCCTATCCATCACTGCTCACACCACCAAGCTTCCAACTTTGCTGCTTCAGAACCTTCTCCAAGGACTCACACTCACATTTGTTGCCACAAGATATTTAACCAAACCCAACACACACACACACCAGCATTGCAAGCTGCCATAGCTGAATGCATATTCCAAAAAGGTGAGTTAAGAATCAGCTTAGCTTATATCTGAAGACATGAGTGAAGCCAAAAGAGAGTGTGAACTGAAGCAAGAAAGATATGTCAACTTTGTAAAACAAAAAAGGGTGTGGTGAAGATGGAAAAGAAACCACGAAGTTCAAGGCTTTATGGAAACTCAAACCATAAACTTCTAGCCTCTGAGCTTCATTCGTTGGAGAGAAGAAAAGCTAAATGTTTTACTTTCTTTTTCTTCACAGTTAAAGAGAGAAACAGTTTCCGTCCGAAGCTAAAAATGCAGAAGTGGAAGTGGTAGAAGAGAGTATTTTATATTGAAGTTAACATGCGCACTTTGTTTCTTTCTAGCTTTTCAATGGGGGAATGTAAGCACCAGGCGCATTTTAGCAAAGGGCGTAGGCATAATGAGCAACAAATGCTTAACCAGGAACATTACTAATGAAGGGTTATATTAGAGGCTTAATTTGAGCTTATATTTAAACTTGAAGAGTAACAACGAGGACAAAAGCTGAAGGAAAGGGAGAAAATAATGAAGAGGTGGAACAATCTAATTGGGTTATGAGTACGGTTTATGGTGTCAATTGATGTGGCCAACAACATCATACCATATTGAGGAAATGCATCCTTATCTTTTTACCTCAAAATTTCCAATCCATTTTTTTGAAACCCTCGTGAAGTTACTCACCCCTCTTGAGTCATATGATCCTTTTCAACAATGATTTTATTGCAGCAATGATGAGGGTTACCTAGAAGAATCAAGTCTCAAATAATTTTAAAAAATATATATTTAAATAAAAGAATTTATGTTGTACTGTTTTAAATATATATACTTTTTTATTTTACAAAAATTAATAATAAATATTTTTTATTAATAAGTATAAAATTTAAGATTTAGTTGTTTTTTCTTACACCGATTTTGACGATGATCTTATTGTCCTAAAGTTGTGACACATTTTTCATCACTTTCCTGCTTTATACCTCATTATAATTATAATTAATATTCCTTAAGGATTCGGGGTTTTAATAATTCAAATTTTTTCTTAAGGGTTCTCTTTGGGCCTACCCATATTCCATGGGAAGGTAGCAGCCATGTCTTGTGATCATGTCATGCACCGGTTTAACCGGGCAAGTTCAATTTGATCCTGATTCAAATGAGATAAGTCAAGAATATTCGTGATTTCATTCAACAGGTTTTATTCTATGATGTTTTTTGTCCTACCACCACCTTTAAATATGTACGTTTCCTTGCCTCGCACCATCTCAACATTATTTTTCGAATCCCATAATTTGTTTTAACACTGCAATATTCGAGAGTGATTATTGCCATTGATTTTTAATCATTTTATCCTTTTCTTTATTACATTGTTGATATATTAATCCATTTTTGTTGGGAGTAGTCTCTAGGTAGTAAACTAGTAGCTGTGTTGAATTTAGTCATTACTTATTAACTACTTACAGAGGAAAAAAATATACGTCTGTTCTTGGCTATCACTAATCAAGGTTGAAAGAGAATTGATCCCATTGTTTTAAGTTTAAAGGTTAAACTATTTATTAATCCTTATAATTGTCTTTATCTTAAATTTTAGTTTATGCAATAAGACTGTAAAATTTAGTTTTTAAATAGGTTTTTATGACAGTTTATTATCGCAAAAAGAAAATTGTAATAATTTTATACCATAAAAATTTCTGATATTAGCATTAAAAAAATAAAACTTATGTATAGAAACTAAAATTTATAATTTTTCGTACAATAATTAAAAATTTAAATTAAAATATTATAGGCAATAGTTAGCCAAATTTAAAACTATATCAAATGTTGTTATTTTGGTAAGGTAAAGATTCAATATCAACGAAAAATGTTAATTTTATTGATAAAGACCAAATTCATTCTATAAAAATATGAGTTTGAGTCTCATGATTTATGTAAGGATTTTATTGATATATAATATGTAAGTATATTTATAAAGCTTTTAAGTATGTTTTATTTTTAATAAATTTATAAAATTCATTTTACCTAAAATTTTAAGTAACAATTAATAATAAAATAAAATAAAATAAAAAGTAAAGATTCAATCTGTCGGGAGTAGTTTAACACCTGGTTTCCTAGCAGTATTAAGGCACAATCAAGCAACCTTGTATTTTGTTGCTTAAACATCTCACTAGACCCTAGATTTCCTCAATTATCGATCACCAATCATAATAATGGCCCAACATCTATCATCTCAAATTTGACTGCAAGAGAATGTTGCTGGTAATCAAATGGGTGTCTAGATATTGCTTGAAAATCTTATATCGGTCAAAACCCACAAACAAAATAATTATATTGGTCTATAAAATATATAAACAAGCACAGAAAATAAAATATCATTACTATATTTTTCAATCGCTGAATGAATAAAAGGTAAAAACTATGAACAGCTGTTATTGTTGTTATTATTACTTTGAAATAAATTTAATATTCCAGTATGATCAAAAGCTAGCTTGGGTTCTGGTAGTAAAAAAGTCAACTAGGCTACATGCATGAATACATTAAGTTAGTGATAAGAAATTACTGTTATCATTAATGCAAAGAGACAAACGATAATGATTTCTCCCTTGGGTTTTCAATCCCCGTTTTCACCTAGTAAATTGAGTTTTCTACCTTTTTTTTCACTTTCTTTTTCAATGAATTTCATCTGTTGGTTCGATATTTTTGCATTTAATTACCATAACAAGGTGACAATATATTTTCGATTACGTTTTCAATTTACTTAGATTTGAAAGGCTTTTTATGATATCTATGGTGTTGCTTTTCCCTTTTACTCTTGACATGGTTGGGAGCCAAAATCATCCAAGTAGATCTTGTACTTGATCTTTTAACTAACACGTAATTTAAGGATGACTCCTTAGCCTCCAAAGTCATGAGTAGTAGTTTGATCTTCCTTCTCTCTCTCCTAGTCAACATAGATGGGCGTGAAAATGAACACCCATATGAAACTCAATCTTAAATATGATGAAATAAGTGACATTAGTGGCCACTACATGAATGAATTATCTTTTAGCTACAAGTTAAGCAACCAACATTTGCACTTTTAATGTGCATGAAGATTTTTTTCTTTACCGTAACTCGCTTGGGAATCTGCTAAGACACACATATCTCAAATAGAATATTTGATTTTAACTTTTCCTTGTTTCCTTTCCAAGGATGATCACTAAGCCTAAGCAAGTGACAAAACAAGTATAAGGAATCCAAAGATGATCTTCTACCCTTAGATTGCTTTAAATACTCTCTTTTATTTTTATTTTTTTCTTTAAGTTGTTAGAAGTATCACATCACCTCAAGATAAAAAAAAATGAAATAAAAAACTAAGTATTTAAAACTTAAAAACACAAGTTCCAACCATTAAAAAAAACAGACTTAAAACTTCTAAAACTAACTTAATAGAAACAACCTAAATAATAAAAAAAAAATTATAGTGTACTATATGTATGCAAATCACAACTTAAAAAATTCAAAAATTTTTTTTGTAATATACTAAATCACAATATACAGGTCACAATTAAACTAATCAACTTGGGAAGAGAATTAGAAATCTAAAGTTTTACCTCGAACAAATAAAAAAAATAAAAATATATAAAATATTTGAGTTTAATTAGTTTAAATTTTTTAAATAAAATACTTCTTATGTTTAATACAAACACAACTCATATTTAATTTTTTAGGTTTTTTTATTACTAGAAATAATTTAATTTGAATGATTTAGCATTATGTTATTTAATTATGAATTAATATTACATTATTTAATGAAATTGAGATTTCATATATAAAAGTAAACGTCACAACACTTTGTTCAAATTAAACTATATTTAATTTCAATAAGGTATAATAATTATATTTGCAAAATGTTGTAGTCTATTCATCGACCACTAATAATGTTATATGATGATAACTACAATAGTTGATATGGTCCAAAATCGAGTTGTCATTTTTAACAAAGGTATATTTCCGATAAAATAATGAAGTTACAATTGATTTTTATTGGATTGTGCGCAAAGTAGACATTGACCATATCCAACAACATGTAATCTTAATGATACTGTTGCAAACAAAAGTCAAGCATTATTTGTATTTAAATTTTTAAAAGAGGTTATTCCTACCACCATGAAAGCTACAAATCCTTTTGTAACCACACGTAATTTTGGCAAAAGATAAAGTGCTTAATAATCCAATACGTCCCTATGAAGACAAGTTAGGTTTAGTGGCTTTTGTCATTTGTTAGATAGTGTCACCAATATTGTATACATGAAATTCTTTCTTTCTCTTTTTTTTTTTTGTTCTGTGCAGCTGTTTCTTGTTTTAACTGGCTAGACCTGTCAAATAAATGGATTAGACATATTTTTATTTGAATTTAAATTATAATGAATGGATTAAAAGTATTATATTAATTTACTTATAATTTATTAAAAAAATAATCATTTATTTAATAAAAATTATTCAATCCATCTACTAATTTTTTTCTTATGGTTTATTCAATTTATCCATAAAATTATTTTTTAAATTATTTAAAAATAGATCTTATTTATCCAATAAATATTTTAAAAATTAAATAATTTGTATAATTTTATAATATATTCTCTCTTCTCTCTTGTGACTATATATTTCATTTTTTACACGGTGTACAATTAAGATATGATCAACCTCCACTTTTAACAAAAACGATTCAAAAGTAAAATTATTAAAAACTCAAGTTTTAGATCTATTAATAAAAAAATATTTATTATTAATTTTTATAAAACAAAAAATATTATATATGTTGATAAAAAGACTTCACATATCTCTCTCATTTTAAATATAAAAATCCATTTCAAAATTTGTTTTCTATCATATTTATCGAGTACCAACGTAAATAATATAACAATAACAATAATGATTAAATAAAATCAATAATTATCAATTTTTTTAAGAAAAAAATTAGAAAAAAATAATGTGTTTATGAGAAGTGTTTTAGATACAATAGGTCTAAATCCTAGTTTAATGAATTTAATCTCAATTCATTTTTCTTTAAGCTCATAGACCAATAGTAGATAGGGGAAGACTAACCATTAAATTAATCTATATTTTGTGGAATAGTCTCTCTTGATTCATTTATTCATACATTTATGAATATTGATATATGCAAATCGAGCTATTCTATATTAACATGTGATACTTAATTGTTAAATTATTATTATTATTATTATTATATATATATATATATATATATATATATATATATATATATATATATATATATATATAATATCAAATGTTATTTTTGTTTTCTAGTCTAAATAACCAACAACAATTATTAAGTAAAGTGTTATAGGAAAGTAACATAAAAAATTTAATACGTTGACTAAAATTGACGGATTGAGTAAAATATTAAAATTAAAACTTTGAGAAATTGAAATTATAAAATCATAAAATTTAATAATTATTTTTTATAAGACCAGTTTAGTAATTTTTAATTTAAAAAAAATGTGCTTTTTATATTTTTGATAGTTTAAAAATTATTTTCCAATCCTATATTTTATAATTAAAATAATATTGTGTAAAAAATGAACATTTTATTCATACAAATGAAATAAGAAATTATTTACGACATAATTAACGCATGCTAAATGATATGCATTACCAAAAAGACTAAAAAAACAAGGATAGTACATTTTGCTCATAAAAGCACTTTCGTAGCCAGATATAATATTTTAAATAAAAATCTCGCGTTTAAAAAATATAAAACATTAGAGAATCACGTAATAACTATAAATTTTCGTAGTAATCCAAATAGTTTTCTACTTTAGAATCTATAAAATGATTCCAACCAAAAAAGAAAAATCTGTAAAATGACTATAGAATATGTATGAAAGTAAAATGTGACTGCTTATCAATACCAAATAAAACGAGAAAGCGAAACCTTTGAAAGTAACGCGTGAGAAGCTCCAGTAATAGATTGGTTTGGATCGCATTTATAAAAACTTAAAAATTATTTTAGTTTTTTAAATATAAATAAATAGATACAAAAAAAAATAATTATTGCTACAAGTTGAGTCATACGATTTGTGAGTTTAAAAATAAAACTTGTTAATAGTAATCACTTATCAGAGGTACTAATAGTGGTTCAAGATATATATCAAAATAAAAAGAGAAGAAGGCATGGTTTATTAGTGCATACACTTTCTTGTTGAACCAAATGAGATGTGCCTTCGTCTTGAAGCGTAGCTTTTTCAACCACATGTTGCTAACTTGTCATTCCTTTTGTAGGAGTGAAAACGAAAGGAATCAAGAGTGAATTGAAGGCTTATTTTAACTTCTTATATTATGATTACATGTGTGATTTTGATTTTTAATTTATCTTTTTTTTTTAATTGTTACAATTAAAATTTTCATTAATTTTTATTTAAAATCATTAATTTTTTTCTTTCTACTTAAAATTCATTGACCAAAATATTATATTTTATCTAAAATTATGAATTTTCATAATGTTCATATCTTCTTAACCTTAACCTCATTTTCTAATTTCTACAAAATTTCATATGAATTAACATCTAGCTATAGTTAGACGCGTGATTGACAAAACTAACTCATAATTTAGTTGAAAATTTATGTAATAAGTTAGGAGTTAAAAAAATAAAAGTTTATAAGTTTAAAGATTATGGTAATATATTTGATGAGATTAATTAATAAGTTAGCTAATAAATATAAAATAATATTAAAAAAACATATTTAGTAGTTGGTTATAACTTTCCATGTGTATAAAATTATCACTTTCAATTTTTGAATTTATTTTTAATAACTTATAATTTCAAAAATTAAGAGAATAATTGTTTGATATTATATTATAAAAGAGTAGTAAAAATTTGATGATTTTGTTTAATCCTTTTCAATTATAGCGATCTATTACCTTTGAAAGCAATAGACGATTATAATTATATTGCTTTGCTTTTTTTTTCTAGTTTTTTTTTTGTAATATTTCTTTTTTTCACCAAAAGAAATACAATCTAATTAAATAAACTTGAAATGTTTAAAATCATATTTTATATTTTAATAAAATATAATATTACTTTAAAACAAGAAGAATCATTATTCTTTCTTTATAATTTTGAAATTGAAATTAAAATTTTTCAATTAGCGATCAAATACTTTAATTGAAATTAAAATTTTTCAATCAATAATAAATAAAGAGGGTAAAGGAATTTTTCAAGTAAATTAATAAAGATAAAAAAAACAAAACTAATAGCTTATAAATTAAATTTATTTAAAATAACTTATAAAAATAAGTTAGTAACTATTAAAATAAGCTTTGTACCGATCTATAATATATCTTATAAGTTATATGAATGCAGCAATATTCTTTTATTAAAACACATTAAATTCAAATATAAATTAATTCATCAAGATACGCTGACTACAATTTCAAACGAATTCATCAAATTAAATGTATAAAAAAAATAATCTAATTTAAAAATACCATTCCAAATTAATTGGCAATCCTTAGGTCCAAATTCGAGAGAAGAAACTAACTTTGACTTGAGGTATAATTGAAAATTTTCTAATTAAATATGAATAATATGAAATTTTAAGATATTTGTTTTTGCATATTGATTTATTGAATTTGTAATTCGTAGTTTTTATTTTCAGTGTTGATATCATGCATTCGATTTTAAACACCAATAGTTGATAATGATGACGTTAAAAAGCTATATATATATATATATATATATATATATGCTCAGAATGGTCTTTCCACAATTAGATTTCCTCCAAAGCAGGCAACTATATCGTGTACCAAATCCAAGTCACGCACGCAAGTTTTAAGGGACAAATGCTTCCATACTTAGACCTTTTTTCTTCCTGGTGGAGAAATAATTGGAAGTGGGGACATAATTATTAACAAAACAATTACACTTTATGCTGCTCTAGTTTGCTCAATTTTCTTCCTATTCTGGGTGCTGGCTTCATTATCCTAGCGTTGGATCCAAAGGATCATTTGCTTAATTCTGAAACAACATTTGTCACTTCAGTGGAGCGTGCTGGTGAACTGTGTAAGAAGATGTAGTTCTATCTCCTTCTCTCGTTAGAGTTTAGACTATTCAACATTCTTTGCCCAATGTAATCATGTAAATAGGAAAATTTATATTCATGACTGCACAGCAAACTTTTCCAAGCACTAGCCGCAAATATAGGATATGGACTATGTACATTCAGCTGTGGTTCTTTTTATTTACTACTTTTCTGAAATGGGATTTTTATTTTAAACAAAGTAATGATCTCAACAGTGAAATTCATTGGATTTTATCAACCCAGAAACAAAACGTAGTGGCGCTGATGAATGCAAAGTTGTAAAAATAAATCAACCTTTTTTTATTCTATGTGAGTGTATGATTGCAAAGTAGTATTTTGGTTGGTTACTAAGATTTTTAGTTTTTTTTTTTTAAGATTTGTTGATATTCAAACCAATTATTTTGAAAATAAATAAAGACTTTTTTATTATAAAGAAGAATATGATTACTCCTTAAATAAATTTTTATACATTAAGATATTAGTATTTAACTCTAAACCAAAAAATATTTTAGAAAGTAAAAAAAGAAAAAATCAATAGTGGTGGGTATAAAAGCAGTGGCTTAATTTTTTTGAAGGCAAGTGGTCAATTATTCCCTGATTGAACCAACCAGCATCCTTGAATTTGAGTAAGCGAAGGTTGCATCGCTCAAGTGGTGTCTGCTATATCTTTGTTTTCTACAGAGGGAGGACTGCATCAGTTATCATCAACAGGTGCCTTTGCAGGCTCAAACACATGCCATTTCAGGTTGGATGGATTTATAAATCCTTATATCATTATATCATTCTATTATAATGAATTCAAGCATGTATCAATCCACTGGTGAATTACTATTTTAGTCTTAAAATTTGTAATATATATCATTAATTTGATCTTTAACATTATTAAAATATTAAATTTAATCTTCAAAATATAGATAGTAATTAAATACTTAATTAAGTTTTTTTATCATTCCTAATCAACTAAAGATGTAAAATATTGATATGACTGTCTTGTAGGTATTGACACATGCTCTCAGTTCGTGCAATTCATGCCACTTGCTTTTCTAAAGAATAACATCGGTTTTTTGATAATGCTAAGATTAAAATTAATTGCTGAGACTAATTTTGAGGATTAAATATTTCAAAATAATATAAGGGTTGAGTACGGTAGATATAGAAATGAACCTAAAACATATGGTCTGTGTTAAGCACTGGTGCATTGGTCTCAACTGCAAACCAGTGTCCATCCTTCCAGACTTGTAATCCATACATTTCTTTATAAAATAAAATTGATTTATATATAAGTTAAAAATAAATTTTTAAAAAAGTTAATATAAAAGGATTTTTATAAATTAACTTATTTATAAACTAATTTTAACTTAAAAAAATTTATTTCATTTTTTTTATAACTCTCTCTTAATTACATGTATTTACTAGGAAATTAACCAAATATATCTTAAATTAATTTCTAGAATCATTTTTGCTAGAACCAAATTAAATTCTACACATCTAAAAAGGTATCTACACAGATGTATGGTAAGACAAAATAATATTAGAAATTTTGATGGAATCATTGCATGATTATGTACATACCGATATAGAGGGCTTACGAGGCCAATTTTTGGATGTGTTGATGTAAAGGATGACAAGGATGCCTTATTTTTATTTTACGTTTGAATTAATTATTTTTAGATATTAATTTTTTTAATTTTGAATCTAAACCTTATCCCGAAATCAGTGTTATGTGACCGTTTATTTTTACTTGGTCTTATATCCAAAATGGTAACGTTTACATTAAATTTTGATTTTAGGGTACGTTTGGGAATGCCATGCATGATTAACTAACTGCATTTTTCATGATTATGAGTATTTGAACAATTTGAGATTTGGTCAAATATGAAGCAAAAGTTAAATACATGCTGAATAACTGAGTACTGACTCATTAGTCCTGCACTCCTACTGTCAATAAGCATGTTTAAAACTTGCTGTTATTCACGTCGGAGAAAATAAGAATACGTCTATAGAATATTATTTAGTTCTTGTATTTTACACCACCAACCATTCTCCTCTTGCGCGATTAAATAGCAATGCTCAACAAAATAACATATGTACAAGCCAATAATCAATATTAATTGGTGTAATCTATAACGAAATTGTCACATCACATCACATGAAGAGTCTAATAATAACATCAAACCTTCTTCCGCTTGAGAATCAATATGTTTTGATTCCATCATGCGATAAACAAAACGAGAAAGATAAACTTTATTTTTGGACCCAGAAGTGACTATTCCTCACTGATCTTATGGGCCCAAGGAGAAGTTTGAAGTCCATTTTGTTGTGTGTTTATCTTTTTTAATCAATTATTATTATTATTAGTTTACAATATTTTTATTATAGGTTGATTTAATCAAGTTTGTTTGGTACTCAAATTTATTATAGTACCTTTTACCATATTATTAGATGCTAGTATAGTACTTCAATTGACATTTTAACTTATAAGCTATTAGTCCCCTTTTTTATCTTTACTACTTGAAATCCCTTTTATTTTTTTTTTGTCATTTTAAACACTATTTTGTCCTTCTCAAACTCTCATGCTCTATCTCTCATATGTATAAAGTAACAACATCATGATTGACTCGTCTGTAAATTAGAAATTTTTTTGAATTATGATAAACTTAAATCGATATAAATTTTTAAACTCTGTTCTTACATTCGGGCGACCATGTTAAATTATTCTAGATTTTGGGAACGTGCGTGATTTTTTGAATGTCAAAAAAGGGTTCTTTAGTGTATCCTTTTTCGTCTATTTCGTTCCCAGCGAGTGAAATTAATTGAATAACTTGTTCTTGATGGTTTAGTTTTACTAGTTTATTTCTTTGTCGTGCCTAATTGCTATTTAATTGTTCTTTTATTTTTGCTGTAATTTACTTTTCATGTCCTAATGTTTTGTTGTGGCTGTTCCTGCCTGGAGTTGTTGCAATATAGGCATATGGATGATGTTTTATTTGATGCTGTTGATATTCATAATGTGGCCTAGCTTGACAGCACATGCATATTCTTGTAATTAATATATAAAGTTGCTTTCTATTGGGACAATGTCAGATAGTCTAGATCATATAATGCTTTTGTATATTGACTTGTATGATCCAGGGATGTAAATTGATTATTTGTTTTGGTTTTGCTCTTTTATTAAATATATTCCTTGTATATTTGCTTGAGTACAGGTGCAAAATAATGATCAATTACAAATGTTTTTTTGTGTAGAGTGTAACTTGGATTTGAAATTTTTTTGATTAGTTTGGAAATTTATGTTATAGATTGATATTTAGGTTTGCTCTATCAATATGGATGGAGGTTACAACTTCAAATGTACAGATCTTCAGAAGCCATCTTGTCTTCCTTGAATTCCACTGGTTATTTTATATATATAATTATTATTTTAAATATAAAAAATAATTACACTGTAAAAGAAAAAGTTGTAAATTGTCATACGACTTTTGTAATTGGATATTTTTACTCGTCAGAATTTCTATGACTTCTTTATTTTTAAATTTTTTATTCTTATTTTTTATTAAAGTTGTGATTTTGTGCCACCCATTTTTGTCTGGATAGGAGGAGAAAATATCCCACAACAAAAAAAGTAGACAACAAAGTATAGCCAAAAAGGGATAAACAAAAAAGAGAGAGGAGAATGACTGATTGATTAAAAGAAGGAAAGGACAAAAGAGGAAACTGGGAAAGCGTGTAGGCAGACGCATATGAGGAGAGGTGTTGGCTTTTGCGAGAAGCTATCCCAGGTCTGCCACTGTAAAGAAAGGTAGAGGTGTGGAAGCAACTTTCCGTCAAATTTGTTAAGGGCGAAGGATGAGCAGTCACCATCGCGTCGCTACATTAATGGAGAAAAACTCCTTTGAGGGCACTGTGACATTAAATGGACATGGGAAGGGACACCGCGTTAATGGTGGAGAATCTCCCTGAAGATCTTAAGAGATGGTGAATGAGTCTATAAAAGGCCTCAAGTTCGAAGGAGTGAGGGTGGGGGAAAAATTCTGAAGGGGAAGAGCAGTTGAGAGTGGAACGCTGAGAAAGCCTTAGAGAGCACCGAGATTATAGAGAGATAGTGAGTGTTGGAAGGGATCTACAGAGAAAGGATGTTAAGGAAGGAAAAGAAGCACTTGTCCACCTTTAGGCAACCATGGTACAACTCTTGGATACAAGGTAAGGTTACTAGAAATCCCCTGCACATATATATTTAGTGGCCTTAAGCTCTAAGTCAACATACTTCCTCGTTTAGCCCAACAATATCTTGTAGCCTTTGAGCCGATTCTAAATCGGCCCCATATAATTGGAACCAACAGATCAATAGTCGGCGCTCTTCAGTCTGACTCAAACATCACTTCCAAAATGCACACACACCGAGTGACATTCGATACATAACCCTGCCGACACCTAGTCGATACTCCAACTGGGCCGAGTCGGTCTCGACCCCTCCCATCTAACTATCCATGTCCAGATCTACGTAAACTTTGACTTTTCCATTACATCAGGAGACATGTAGGAGCAAGAAACAACTCTTGTCAAGTTATTCATCCAAAAAGCCCCAAAAAATATCTCACACTCATTTCTCGTGAATAACTTCCATTTTTAGAAAGATGTAAACCATAATATAAGAGTCATCTTCTTTCATGCATCTACTTGGGTAATTATCTCATGATAGATTTGTTGGGATACTAGGTGATCCCAACGCGTAACTGACTCCCGAATCTAGACTCTGATTTCCAGACCTGTTTTATCCAATCCAAGGTTTCCTAACATTTTCCATAAAAATGTTGGGAGTGACTCCGTCCTCATTGTTCCTTCTCCGGAAGGGACTTGGACTCTAAACCTCTAGTGTTCGCCAACATCACGTCACAATCTAAGTCGTAAAGTGATGTTAAACCCAACTTATTTTTATATATATTTTTTATTATAATCATGTATAAAACCACGTATAACACGAATTTATTTTTAAATCTTTGTCTTTATTATTAAATCTTTGTATGTTTTACTGTATAATTCTTGAGATTCTCGCAAAAATATTGCTTAATTGTTATTTTATATATAAAATAGCTTTAATCGTGACTGACAACAATTACGATTTTACTTTAGAAGTTGTGACTATGAGTCATTAGTTACTCTTATTTTAAAAAATATCTCAAATCTACCTAATTACCGGATATAATTATTCCTTATGAATAAAAAAGGCTTTGGTTTGACATCTACCTACTCCAAAATATAATGCCGAAAATTTCAAGGTCTTATTGGAACCTTTTGCAAGATGATGTAAAGTCAATATACTTGAACCGGGCCCACTCAGTCCTAAACCAAGTGTGTCTCAAATAAATAACCTCTAAAAATTTTTACTTATTAATATTCTCTTTAAAAGAAATACAAAAATTATTAATCATTAATAGATAATATTTAAAGTGAAGATTTTTCCTTAAAAGAGAGGGCTCTCATTTCATCTCTCTTAATTAATTAATAATTATATTAATTTTTAATTAATATTATTAATCTTAATAAAATATACATTTTTTATTATTAAAAATATGAAAAAATAGATTATATATTAACAATAAAAAATAATTTTTCACTATCATCAAATCATAAATTTTTATATATAGTAAATTAGTTAATTTTTATAATAAATATCTAAAAGTTAATATAAAACTATTTTATAATGTAATTTTATGTAGTATGGTCTCCAAAACCTATTATACTTTCTTTTGACATTGTAAATGCAAATTAAGTTAATATGAAGTATTTTAACCTAATTTTCTTTGTCGCTTGATATTTTATTTATCTTTTTTTTCTTATAGCACAACAATATTGTTGTATTTGAGAAGAAGTGAAGAATTAGTAATAATGGACATCTCAATAATATATTTTAAGAATTAAAAATTTTAAAAGAAATTATATAAATAAAAAATAGACACCGAGGCCACTTGACATAGTCAAGTACGCAAGAACGCTTAATACTATGTATAAATGCATATATTGCTTATTAAATAATGTTAATAATTATATGTAGTAAGTGTTATTTTAGTAGAATAAAATTTTTAAAAATAAAATTAAAATTATCACTTAAGTTCGATTTCGGCCTAGACAAATAATAGGCTGACCTTACCTTTAATTGCAAAATGACTATATTATTACACACATGCATATGTATATGGAATATATCAAGTAAAAACATTAGAGATGAGTTTGATCATACAATATATGAATTAATAATGATTATACTTAAAACTAACTTTATCAATCCACGTGAATGAAATTATAAGATTAACTCATCTTACATTTTCAACTTTCCCCTAATAATAAAAGCTCCTATATTTCTAGCTTTTCTTCTGATTTGTCCCAAAAGAACTCCTCTAAAATCGAAAAAATTACCGCTTCTAGAGCATGTAGATTGTGACTTGAGAAGTTAAGGGAATGTTATTTGCTTAAGTTCTTGATTGTGAATGATAAAAATTTGATAAATAATAACTTATTTTTCAAAGATTCTCTTAGGAAGATACAAAAGATAAGTGATTATTTTCTCAAATTAAGTTGATAAGACGTCCTAAACTATTCCATCATCTAAAGTATCTAACTAAGGTAGAGATGAGAATCTAAAATTTTCAAGAATAAAGAGACTTACAAGAGACAAGAACTTCTTTAATAGTTGGGTGATGCAAACGTTCATTTGCACTAGGTGAAAACATAAGATTAATGGGTATTTTTAGATAAATTTTTCTTAATAAAAGAATAAAATAAAATAAAATAATTTTTTTCATAAACTAAAACTAATTTATAAATAATTTAATTTATATAAACTCTCTCACCTTAACTTTTCTAAAATTTTATTTTTAACTCATGCATTATGTTTATTTCAGTTTATAAGAAGCTTATTTTTTTTTATTTTTTTATTTTCTTCTACTAAGAAAAATTTATTAAAACAGATCCTTATTGAAACAAAGCTGTTATTATGTTCCTTTATTATTTTTGATAACCTGACTATACTAGTAATAATAACACATAATTGATAATCATTTTCTTAGTTAGGTGGAATTTGGTCCGTCTCATTTCAAGTGCATGTTAGCAACACGAATTTCCCTTATTGCGTAGACATTTTCAGGAAGAAGCAGTACATGTTACAACTGTAGGAGAAATAGGAACATATTTCACCAGATCTACTAATGAGAAAGGATAGAATGCGAAGTTGGGAACAAAAAAGCAAAGAGAAGAGCAAAGAAGAAAGAGTATATGATAGAAATATACATTTAAGCACACTGGATATTAATTAAAAAAAAAAAGTTAAAAATATTACTTATGACAATGATGCACTAAGGAAAGAATCCATTTTCCGTTTTAGTTCTCTAGCCTAGATATTCTTGCCAAGAAGAAATAACAATGGCCAAAAATGGAAGGATTTGGAGTATTTCGCTGTACAATGAAAACTAATTTCATAAGCTAGGATGTAGGTGAAAGTATTGTAACTAGTATTTTAATTTGTGGTTAAATATATCATCCATCTGTATATATAATAAGTCTAAAAATTTGCATCCCAACTTCACAAATAATCAGGGAGACCTTAAGTTTAGCACAACATTCTTAAGCTATGTCTGATGCATTTGTGGTGGTGTTGGGGAAATTCAAGCCTCACCTTATGATGGTTCTAGTTCAGTTGGCTTTTTCCTTTCTCTATTTCCTAGTAGAGGCTTCATTAAACAAAGGGATGAACCCTCATGTCTGTTACTTATCGGCATGCTGTTGGGGGCATAGTTGTGCTCCCTTTTGCTTGTGCTCGTGAAAGGTACATCCTATATCCATATGTTATGTGCTTCTGATGGTTGGACAATCTCATGCCTTCAAAAGCTTTGTAAAAATAATGCTAATTCATACTTGATAGTTGATACTACATATCATTACTTAACTTTCATTCATATATAATTTCCTTCTTTGCAGACAAGCATGGCCAAAGTTGACTATGAAAATGTTCATGTAGCTATTTTTTTTTTTCCCTCTTCGGGTATTGTTTCTCAAGTGACATTTTTTTCTTAAACAGAAATACATAATCCAGGAAGAAACCTACATTTATCTTTGTTTTCCTTCACTGTGAAAAACAGGATCAGTCTTACCCTGAACATGTTTTTTGCAAGTTTGATGTATACCACTCCTTCCTTTGTTGCATCCATGATTAACACAATCTCATCGCTTACTTTTATAATTGCAGTTGCACTCGGGTGAGTACTTAAAGTTAGATGGCTTTCATGATTAGCAATATTGTTGTGAATTATCAAAGTCCTACTAAAAAGCTAGAGTTGTATTTTTTTGACTTTTTTTTTTTCATGATTCTTTAGGCTAGAAGTTGTTGATGTTAAGAAGCCTCGTGGCCTGGCTAAAATTTTTGGAACTGTTTTATCTTTGATTGGTGCATTGATAATGACTTTGTATAAAGGGCATACGATGTAAAGCTTACTGGTGCCCCGTTCCATATCAGAGGCAACTTGGTTCATAATAATTGGATTAAAGGATCAAATTTGTGTGTTGTAAGTTGCATATCATAGTCTTTATGGTACATAATGCAGGTATATTTATCTATAGTCATCAGTTCTTCACATCTTTATAGCTCCCCGTCATCCCAAACAATACAAATGATTATTATTGTGATTGAAGCAATAATTGTTTATAAAAAAAATTTCATTAAAATTATTATCATTTCTGGATTAAGAATTTTCAAACAAAAAACTTGACCCTATCAACAAAATACTAGCTATAGCATTAGTATTTCATCTCATAGTGAGACAAAATCAATAAAAAAAGGATTTGCATTTGCACATCAATAATAATTCTGCATAATAACAACCACAAACATGAACCGAACTACACAACCACCATAAATCTTGGCAGGATCAAAATAGTTCAGAATAAATCTCATAAAGTAGATCGGTTGTAAGAGTGTCTTACCCGTGAAAAACAGGACCAGTCTTACCATGTTTTTTGCAAGTTTGATGTATACCACTCCTTCGTTTGTTGAATCGATGATTAACACAATCTCATCCCTTACTTTTATAATTGCAGTTGCACTCAGGTGAGTAGTTAAAGTTAGATGACTTTCATGATTAGTAATATTGTTGTGAATTATGAAAAGTCCTACTATAAAGTTAGAGTTCTATTTTTTTTGACTTTTTTTTTCATGATTCTTTACGCTGTTGATGTTAAGAAGCCTCTTGTACAAAGCTAATGGGGTGTCCCGTTCCATATCAGTGGCAACTTGGTTCATAATAATTGGATTAAAGGATCAATTCATAGCAAATCCCCACTGGAGACCAGCTTCTCATAAATCCATTCCCGCGTTAGTTCTATCAACAAATTTAGCTGCTCTTCGACTTCATCTACAAATACAAACCAGAAAATTTTAGTGTTCAGAAATCTATAAAATAGTAAATCATTTTTACATAAAACAGTGCCTTATTTCTGTTAATATCACAGCGGCTTGATATTATCTTGCTTATAAGCACCGCTTTAGTGGTGCCATATTCACACTAAGAAATTCAACTGATGTGTTGACAAGTACTGACGATTTTCAACTATGTCAGCCGACTCTACATTACTGACTGACAATGTCCTATAATTTGTCTGTTTTTGGACCGCTTAGATACTTTGATTTCGATCTTCTACTATTGAATAAAAATAACGTGTCATACCTATCAAAATCAAAGCGGTGGAAGAATGATAAACTATAAACTATAGTGACATTGTCGGTATTGTCGTCCAACAAAATTACCATATTGTAAACTTGGGAAAAAATCTGGTTTATATTTAATGCAATATTATTTGAATTAATTATAAAATAGATTTATTTATAACATTTCTTATAGTTTTTATATAATTTTATAAAATAATAATGCTAATAAGTATTGTTAAAAAAGGAAGATACTCCTTAAAATAAATTAATTATAAATTTAAATTTTAATAGATTATTTATATTTCATTAGCATCTAAGTAAGATGAATTGTTCCGCATGTTTACTTGTGAGAAGAAAATGTACTAAGGATTAGATTCTATAATGTAAGAAAATTTCTTCTTAATATAATTGTACAATATTAGTTAATAAATACCTAAAAAGAGGGATATTTTTGTCAAAATATTTCAATCAAATTTCTGGATTTTTAATGATACCATGTCGTAAGTATATTAAAATTAATGTAATACAAAATGAAATGAAATTTACAATAAAATATTTTAACTTACAGTAAAATTATATACTAAAGATAGAGGATTAAATCAATAGATATAAGACTATGAGGACCTTGATTACATCGGGTTATAAAATAAATTTTTTTTCTTAAAATATTTTCAAGTAGAATAAAAAAAATAAAAAATAATTAACTTAACTTTTAGAATTGTTAAAGACATAGGTTTAATTTTATTACATATAATCATAATAAGGTTGTGAGTAATTTTACATTCATATGATAAGGATGAAGTAACATAAAATGCCTGCTCAAAACATGTATTTTTTGTTTATGGGCGTTTGAATATAAAATATAGTAAATTAAAATATATACTCAACTAATAAATAATAATTTTAAAAATTTTATATAATTACAAATCTTGTCCTAATTTGAAGTTAAAGATACGCCATACTTTGGTTATACATCATAATTAAATTCAATTATTTTTATATAAAATTGTGAAGAAACAACATTACAATAGAAATATAGTTTAAAAATTGAAAGTATTAACTATATAAAATAATTAATAAGATTTAATACGTAGTTAAATTTAATATTCTATCGATACTAATTTTTCTAAATATTTTCTATTGAAAATATTGACCCGTATCTTTCATAATACGGTACCTGATGCACGAATCATGATATTTTCTTTAACGTTATTTAACCATTAGTTTATATAAATATTTTATTTATAATAATTTGGTAATTTCTTATTAAGGTATAAAGTGCACAAAAACATTAATGTAAATGAAAATGTTTAATTAAAAAATATAATAAAATAATGATGTAAAAGATATATTAAAAATAATGAGATCTATAAACACCTACGCTAAAACATGAATAATAAAATATCTCTAAGAGGATTAATATACAGTCATTTGTTTGAACCAGACATGGACGTTGTTGGTGGTTAATTTTCCTATTAATTTGTTGGGTTACAGTGGAATTTTGTTTTTCTAAAATAAGTTCATCATATGATTCATTAAATAATAATTTAACCCACTAGTAATATGTAGTAACGAGTTTTAGACATCTAATATTAGTGTCAGATACAATATAAATCTAGTAACTAATGTAAGGTATTTACGGTTAATAAATAGTGTGGTTAAATTTCATTATACGAACAAACAATTGTTCTCCACACTTTATTCAATTGATTGAGATAAAAGGAAAATTTGACATTTTAGTTTTGTTTCATATTTTTAACAAATATCTAATTAGTATTCTAAATTTATATAAAGTATGTCATTCTTACAAACATTTTTATATTTGGTATCGGAGTTAATTTTACATAATTTAGAACTTGATTGTTAAATATTATGGTGTCTTTTTATTTAATATTTTTTTCAATATGATTTTGGATAATTTTTATTTTGAAAAATATTTGAATGATTGTTTTCAAAAAATAAAAATAGAACTCCATATTTACGAAGCACTATTATTTTAATTTGAAATTTAAAGACAATAACAAATTTTAATTATTACGTTGTTTGAGTTTTAATTTATACCAGGGTTCTTAATTTTTTTTATTTCTATGGTGAATGGATGCAATTTCAATTTTTAAATTGTTGAATTCATAAGTTTTACTGCATGGTAGAATTAGTGTGATGATTTTAAGATATCTAATTAGTTTTTAGTCTTCAACTGTGATTCTAATTATTATGAAAGTTTAATACGTTTTAGGTGATTGTAATATTATCATTTTTAATTATTATGCTAATTTAATATATTTTACAACAATTGCGTGATTTCATCTGAAGCCCACTGTCCCAACATGTTCGGCATCCGCTGTACTGACTTCGATTGCTATTGTTATTGTATTTTAGTTGCAGTCATGTACCTGCAATTATGCTTTTGCTACCATTGCCATAAAGGGAAATGCACTATACAATACAATGAATAGTAAGAAATTTTCAAATTTGGTATGATCATTAAATGGGTGTAGAAAAAATTATCTCGTAAAAACTTGACATTTGTTTAAACTTGTCATTTAAAAATTCTCAAATTTATATACCATTGAAAAAAGTGTACAAAGTAAGAAGAGTTAATAAGAGAAAATACAATTATTTATAAATGATTTAAATTAAATTATAAAATTATGTAATTTTTTTAAGGGATAGTGTGAATATTTAATACCTTTCAATTATTTTATGATATAGATTTATTCATCTCATTTTTTATTATAAATAATTTTTTATATATTATAGATATAAATATTATGATGATAACTAAGTGAAAATGACAATAATAAAGATGATATAGATGAGGATAGCAATAATAATGATGTCAATAAATATGTTTGATATTATCTATATGCACTCACTCTTCCAAATTTATTTTTAAAATACTATTTATTTATTTTAGATTAAATTCTTAATGATATTTTTTTATTCTTAATATTAGGTTCTAATAAATGATGGTTAAAAAAAAACCTTACTTTTTAAACAAGGATATTAAAATTAAATAATGTTAATTAACTTTTTAAATTAATTTGACTTATTTTTTTATTTATATTAAAAAAAGGAGTAAATATCATTCATATTGTTCTTCTGCTTAAAGTTCCGCGGGACAAATCTGCCATAAAATACCCAGGAAACAGTAAATAGTGTTTATCAATCTCCAATTACAGGCTCTGCAATTAGGGCTATCGGATTAAATAAACTGAGAAAAGTGGGTCAGATGGTGCAATCTGCTACAATCATTTCAATGTTAATTTTCGGCCAAAAAACCAAAAGAAACATTTTGTAAGAGTGTCTATTCCCACTTTAATGCATTTATTGTCACACTTATTAAATTACTAACTTTTATATCATTTCTTTAAATGATTAATTTGATTAAAGGATATTTTAGATAAAAGTTAGTTAAATAAGATGACAACAGATAGAATATAGAAATATCACTCGTTTCACCAAAGCCATAAATTTTTCTTTACGTTCCTTTCCAAGAAAGGTCTGAGTTGTTAACTTCTTATCATATAGAAAAGTATGAAGTACCGGAAAATAATGCACACAATGATGACTCCAATGCTAAACTTTAAGTACAATAAAAATGAAGAAACAAGAGACCCAACTTCTTAAGCCTAATCATGATCATCACACCATTCTCTTCTCAAATGGAAAAAATATATAGAGAAATGGCCACCGTTTTTATTGTCAATAAAAGCACCGCTTTTATTATTCATAAAAGCAGTATCGTTTTTTATTGTCAATAAAAGCGTACCGTTTTTTTCTTTTTAATTCTTCTTCCGATTCTGGCGTTTTCTCCTTCACTTACGCGGTTTCCCCCATATATAGGGGGGCGTGGCGATAGGAAAGATCTGTGTAGGAGGAAAAATAAAAAGAGTGTCAACAGTGTGGGAGAAAATTCTCAAATTGTTTCCTTGTTCTTTTTGTTGTAATTACTTTATTAGTAAATTACATTCTTTGCTTGCATTTGGGTAGTGTGTTTTTCTCATCTTTTATTTTAGTTGTGTGTTCTTATGCTTTATTATCCGAAACCCAACAAGGTGGTATCAGGAGGTCGGTTGTCTTTCATTGCTATAGTCACTAGAATAGTGTTGGAGAAAACTCTTAGTATCTTTCTGTGGTTGTAGTTAATCTGATCTTCCACATCAGAAAAGAGTTATTCTTATTCTTGGAGTGTGGTAGTGTGAACTTGTTCACCGGATTACCGGATTCCAGGTAAGCAATACTATTCATAAGTGAAGGTTGCATAAGTCGGTTTAAAACCATGACAACGAAATATGAGATAGAGAAGTTCAATGGGAGTAATTTCTCATTGTGGAAATTAAAGATGAAGGCCATTCTGAGGAGAGACAATTGCATAGAGGCAATTGAAGGAAGAACCGCTACCTCACCGGACCGGCGGTGGAAAGAAATCAATGACAATCTATTGCAAATTTGCACTTAGCAATGGCGGATTGTTTATCCAGTGTGGCGAGAAAAGAATACAGCCGAAGGAGATTTGAGATACCCTCATCAAACTATATGAGGTAAAAATCACTTCACACAAGAATATTCTTGAAGAGAAAACTCTATACTTTTGGATGAGTGAGTCCATATCGATGTGGACCACATCAACCAGTTGAACACCTTGTTTGCCCAATTATCAGCAGCAGATTTCAATATAGTTGAAAATGAGCGTGCGGAGCTTCTACTTGAGTTTCACGACTCGTATGATCAACTCATCATCAATATTACAAATAATAATATTGATGGGAACTTACACTTTGAGGACGTCATTGGAGCTATTCTTGAAGAAGAATCCGGAAGGATGAGCAAAGTGGAAAGTTCCAAACAAGCGTGCTCTAACAATGATGAGAGGAAGATCAACGGGAATTGGCTCAGTGGGAGTCAAAATCATTATAGGTCAAACTCTCGAAGCAAGAAGAATTTCAAATGCTACTTATTGTGGCAAGAAAGGGCACACTGAAGAAAGAGTGTTGGAAGAGGAAGAATGAACAAAAGAACTCGAAGAATCATCTTCACAAGGTAATGTTGCAAATACCTTAGAAGATGGAGACATTCTGGTGAGTGATACAAAGAATGAGTCCTAACAGTAAAAGGGAGTTTCATGATAAATGGATAGTGGATTCAGGTGCAACTTGGCACATGACTCGCATCGAGATTGGTTTCACACTTATGAGCCTATCTCGGGTGGATCCGTGTTCATGGGAAACAACCATGCCTTGGAGATTCTTTGGAGTAGGTACTGTCAAAATAAAAATGTATGATGGTACTGTTCGCACAATTCAGGCGGGTACGACATGTGAAGGACTTGAAGAAGAATCTACTGTCCATAGGGCAATTAGATGATCTCGGATGTAAGATCCATGTTGAAGATGAAATCTTAAAGGTGGTGAGGGGAACTTGGTAGTCATGAAGGCTAAAAAGATCTTGGCAAATTTGTATATCTTTGGCTGGAGATACGTTGCAAGAAGCGAATGCATCAGTTGCAACACCAAGTCAGGAAGATGTGACATTTATGTGGCATTGCAGACTTGGTCATATGTCGAACGTGGTCTGAAAATTCTTCATGAACGTAATCTCTTACCCGGGCTTAAAGAAGTAAGTTTACCCCTTCGTGAACACTGTGTGATAAGTAAGCAACACAAATTGAAGTTTGCTAAGACGACTACCAGGAGTAAACACAAATTAGACTTGATTCATTCGGATGTGTGGGAATCACCTAGGTATTATCCCTAGGAGGAGCAAAATATTTTGTATCGTTTATCGATGATTACTCCGGGAGATTGTGGGTGTACCCTATCAAAACGAAGTCAAGTGTATTTTCTCAGTTCAAGGAATTCAAAGCACAAGTAGAACTTTAGACTGGGAGGAAAATTAAGTGCTTGAGGACGGATAACGGAGGAGAATATGTAGATGGAGAATTTTTAGCATTCTGCAAGCAAGAGGGTATTGTCAGACAATTTTCTGTCCCACATACACCTCAGCAGAATGGTGTAGCAGAGCGGATGAATAGAACTCTCCTGGAAAGAACAAGAGCTATGTTGCAAACAGCAGGAGTGGCCAAGTCTTTTCTGGGCGAAGCAAATAAAAACTGCCTGTTATGTAATAAATCGATCTCCATCATCAAACAATTGGTTTGAGTACACCAATGGAGGTGTGGAATGGTAAACCGGCTGATTATTCATCCTTACGGGTTTTTGGCTGTCCTGTATGCGTAATGTACAACTCACAAGAAAGAACAAAGCTGGATCCAAAATCCAGGAAATGTATCTTCTTGGGCTATCTGACAATGTGAAGGGGTATCGCTTGTGGGATCCCACTGCCCACAAGGTTATTGTTAGCAGGAATGTAGTCTTTGCAGAAAATGAACTGCAAAATGAGCAGACAAATAACAGCTTGATAGAGGACAAGGTTCTGGTGCCAATTGAGAAGAAGACTTCGGAAGTTTCCTCTGAGTTAGAAGAGCAGCATGAAGAACAGGAGCCAAATGAGGTTGGCAATGGAGAACTCCGACGATCAACACGAGAAAGGAGCAAACCATCTTGGCATTCATAATATGTGATGACTAGTCATGATGCGTATTGTCTTCTAAATGAAGAAGGAGAACCTTCAACTTTTCAGGAGGCTGTGAGTGGTTCAGATGCTTCTCTTTGGATGACTGCAATGCAGGAAGAAATTGAGGCTCTTCACAGGAACAAGACATGGAATCTTGTGGAACTTCCAAAGGGTCGGAAAGCCATCGGCTGTAAATGGGTCTATAAGATCAAGCGAGATGGCAATGATCAAGTGGAAAGATATCGTGCTAGATTGGTACTAAAGGGATATGCTCAAAAAGAAGGTATTGACTTCAATGAGATATTCTCACCAGTTGTCAGGATGACGACAATCAGAATTGTTCTAGCTATGTGTGCTGTATTTGATTTACATCTTGAGCAATTAGATGTAAAGACTGCTTTTCTTCATGGAGAACTTGAAGAGGAAATTTATATGCTCCAACCGGAAGGCTTTAAAACACAAGAAAACTTGGTTTGCAGGTTGACCAAATCTCTGATGCGGTCTAAAGCAGGCGCCCAGGTGTTGGTACAAGAGATTTGATTCCTTCATTATTAGCCTTGGTTACAATAGACTGAGCTCGGACCATTGTACTTATTACAATAGGTTTGGTAATCTTGATTTTGTTATTCGCTATTGTATGTGGATGACATGTTGGTGGTAGGCCCCAACAAAGATCAAATCCAAGAATTAAAGGCACAATTGGCTAAGGAATTTGATATGAAGGATTTGGGACCTGCAAACAAGATTTTAGGGATGCAAATTCACCGAGACAGAAAAAGATAGGAAGGTTTGGCTTTCTCGGAAGAATTACTTACTGAAAATCTTGCGGCGCTTCAACATGCAAGATTGTAAGCCAATTTCTACCCCTCTTCCTACTAACTTCAAGTTATCCTCCAAGATAAGCCCTAGCAGTGAAAGAAGAGAGGATGGAGATGTCTCGAAAGTACCGTATGCATCGCGGTGGGAAGCCTTATGTATGCCATGATTTGTACAAGACCGGACTTTGCACAAGCGGTGGGAGTGGTTAGTAAATTCATGGGAAATCCACAGTGGAGAACATTGGAATGCTATTAAGAGGATCCTTAGATATATCAAAGGGACCTCAGGTGTTGCTTTATGTTACGGAGGATCAGAACTACTTGTCAGAGGTTATGTCGATTCAGATTTTGCAGGTGATGTGGATAAAAGAAAATCTACTACTGGCTATGTATTTACAACTGCAGGAGGGGCAGTAAGTTGGTTATCCAAGTTACAGGATGTTATAGCTCTGTCTACTACAGAAGCTGAGTACATGGCAGCCACCCAGGCATGTAAGGAAGCTATTTGGATTAAAAAGGTAATGGAGGAACTCGGGCCAAGCAGCAACAAATTGTTGTGTATTGTGACAGATCAAGTGCCTTACACATTGCAAGGAATCCAGCCTTTCATTCAGGACAAAGCACATAGCCATAAGATATCACTTTGTTCGAGAAGTGGTGGAAGAAGGAAGTGTGGATATGCAAAAGATTCACAGCGATGAGAACCTAGCAGATGTTATGACAAAGCCAGTTAGCATTGACAAGTTCGCATGGAGTCGATCCCACGTGGCCTATCGGAAAAAGTAAGCTACATGTATGGCAAAGGATAAAGAATAAAGGTGTGAAGATTTGATTAATCTAATCAAAATCTTCAAGTGGGAGATTGTTGAAAGGCCCATAAAAACGCCACCGTTTTTTATTGTCCATAAAACGGCCACCGCTTTTTTATTGTCCATAAAACGCCACCGTTTTTTTTTTTAATTCTTTTCCTTAGATTACGCGTTTTCTCCTTCACTTACGCGGTTTCCTTCCCTTATATAAGGGGAGGCGTAGGCGAGGGAAAGATACACCACCGAGAGGAAAAATAAAAAAGAGTGTCCCAACAGTGTGGGAGAAAATTCTCAAATTGTTTCCTTGTTCTTTTGTTGTAATTACTTTATTAGTAAATTACATTCTTTGCCACTGGGTAGTGTGTTTTTCTCATCTTTTATTTTAGTTGTGTGTTCTTATGCTATTATCTGAAACCCAACAAGCCTCATTCTTGACAATTGTTAAAGGACATGTCCCCAGTGCCTACCTGTCTGATATGTGGTTCATTGGGTCCTTGGTCCATTGTAGTCATTTTCAGACAGTGCAACAAAACCCTCAACTCCCTACTTTGGAAAAGCAAAAACACTTGGAAAGTTTTCTAAATCACATGGAAAGCGGTTTGAGGTTGAATATGTATTCCCAAAAGCTCAACAACAAGCAGTGTAGGAATAATGATGATTATAGTTTGTTAAATTGTATCCCCCACTCTTCAAGTCTATGTTTGCAAATTTCTTTTAGGAGGGTTAAGTCCAAGAGTTCAATTTCTATGCATTGTTACTTTACTTTTTACACCGATACCAATAAAAAATTATTGTTCGTACGACTTTCAGATAGTAATAATAAAAATTAACAAATTTATCATATATATATATATATATATATATAAGAATTTGTGATTGAATTTCAGTACATATACTATTTACTTTAGGCTTTGAGCCAAATCATCATAGATTCCTGCATAACAATAGTTTAAGAACATTTTAAAGCATATTCATATGTATAGGCCAGTGATAGAGTAAGGGCTAAGGCTACTTAATAATCATGGACTCACCGAAAGTGAACATTATTTGGTCACAGTATCTTAGATTATGCAGCCATCATGGTCTAAGTTAGTAACCCCAGATAGAAAAAAAGAAGAGATGATGTATTATATATGTTCAATTACTTTAATGATATGCTTATTAGGCAGACATATGACCCAAATGAGGCATATGGAGTAAGCAAGACCATGTTCTTGGCTGTTGAATCAAGTATAAACACTCTGGCAATGTCACAGAAATCAAGCTGTCCTCAAATGTCTAAAGCTAGTAGGAGCATGTGAATATCATCATCAGTATCACTATCATGGTATGGAATAGGATTATTGTTGTTCTTGAAGATTTTGAACTTGAAGCCTTTTCCTTGATATATCTTGCTCTATTATAAGGAAATAAATTGTGTGGGAATTATATCACAATCCCTTTACATTGGTTACATTGCAGGATTTGAAAAGCTGAGCATGGGCAACGAAATGGGTAATAACAACACATCAGCTATCAAAGGTATTACATGTTATTAGAATGCTGAAGAAAATTTGGTTAGGTAGAGTTCTATTTTTACTACTTTTCCCTCCCTATTTTTTAATTTCATTTGTCATTTTGCAGAGGAAGATAACATAAGTGAAGCCGAGAAGAAGAGTTTCCAAGAAGATACCAGTGAACTTGCAAATGGGGTGTCACAAGAGATTCATGAAGAAAGTGCCAAGGAAGAAAATGGGAATCTACCAACATCTATAGCCAAAGATGTTATGGTTATGGAAGAAACTTCAAAAGCTTCCAATGATATAACAAATGAACTTGGGGAAGATACATGGCAAGAAGATGGTCATGCAGAAGATGGTCATGCAGAAGATGTAAAAGGGAAAACTCAAACAATTCCAACAGATGAAGACACTCAGGAGAAAGCTGTATGGTTTGCTTATAACCATACAACAAGCATGCTTGAAAATGATTCAATGGAAGGAGATACTCATGCATGTGGTGGAAATATGGAAGACCAAGTGCTTCCAACAGCTGAAGCTGAAGGAGTTCAGGAGAAAGCTGCAGAAGTTGTTTCTGAAGATGCAACAACTGAACTTGGAAAAGTTACACTGTGAGAAGATAGTCATAAAGATGATGTGAAAGAGAAAATACAAATGACTCCAACGGCTGAAGCCAAAGATGTTCAGGAGGAAGCTGCAGGGCTCAAGTCTAACCATGCAGCAAGCATACTTGAAAATGATTTGTTGGGAGAAGATACTTGCAAAAGTGACATGAATGTGGAAAATAAAATGCATCCAACTAATGAAGTTGAAGATGTTCAGGAAAAAGATACAGGAATGAATTCTGACTATACAAGAAGTTCACTTGAAAATGATTTATTGAAAGGAGATGCTCATGAGGATAGTGTCAATGTAGATCATCATAAGCATCAAACAGTTGAAGGCAAAGATGATCCAATAGCAGCAGGGTTGGATTTTTCTGATAAAACTAGTGAATTTGAAGATAAATTTCAGGAAGATAAACAAGATGCCAATGGCACAGATGTTCAAGGAAAAACTACCATCTCGGCTTCCGATGATCCATTGAATTTGACAAATTCTTTTGAAGGTGCAGGTTAGTAATTTCTTTCAAATAACTAATGGTAACTGTTCAGATTCCACATAGATCAGAGATATGGACAATGTAGTTCAAGTAAGGCTTTGACGGTATTTACTTCACAAATTGATTTTGTGGAGTTGAATTAGTTCCTAAGTCTAAATTCTAAGATGTTTTAGAGTTTAGCTATTTGTCTACCTTATGAAAGGGTGTTATTATTAGGTTAGTCACATTTTTCCACACTCTAGATGTCTAGACCTAGACATGAGCATGTGTGTTAAGATTCCATGTAGACTAGAGATATGACTAATATAGTCCTTATAAGGCTTAGTCCTCATTTTACAAACTGGTTCCGAGTGGTTTAGTTAGGCCTTAAGTAATTTATAAACAAATTACTTATAATTCTGTTTTATATAGGGGATGAAATAACTGAAGTCAGACAACCTCAAAACTCTCCAAATGCTGGACCAGTTGAAGCTGAAGGTGGAAACTCTGAGAGCTGGTCAACTTCTTCACTGGAAGGCACCAAAGAATATGAGAAGCAAGAAGAGTCATGCTTGAGAGAACATCTGTTAGTAACATATAATCATCACCTAAATAACGAGCCTTCAATCCAACAAGGTTAGGATAAATATTTTAATAGGCTTATCCACATTTACTTCATTAATGCCAGATTAGATCCACTTGTTGCAACGTTATTAGATTTTAATTTTAAAAATTATGATTCTAAATATTATCAGAGATTGTAAACACGATGAAAACTTAAGATCTATTCATTGTCTTGTTTTGTATTCTAGCACATGAAGAGGAAACAAGGTTGTAACATTGAATGCTGTGAACATGTCAAATAATATAGAGATTCAAGAATCATCAAGTGTACATTCTGATCTTGATGAGCCAGTCAAATTTATTTCTGAACAATCATTCCTAGGCACAGTGTCACTCCTAGAAGATAATTTGCTAGATACTAATTCTCATTCTCAGCAGTGTAAGGATGATGTTCAAGAAAAAGAAATGGAATACCATGAAAAGTTATGTACAGACAAGTCAGATGATAAAGATGGAAATGAGTTTGGTAGCAGTTTGATTGATACTTTTGGAGGAACACCTGATTCCCCAAGTACTGGAAACAACACCAATGGTAATTCATTGACCAAGGTAAATTGTACTACTGAGGATTTCCAAACCTCACTTCTTGAATCTTTCATTGTGGATAATCCACTTAAGTTTGACCATGAGGAAAATTGCAAGGTACTTTATGAAGAAAGTACATTGAGCAGAAGTGGATCAACAAAGGAGAACTCACATGATGATAAGCCAGATCAATGCATGAAAGACTCATTGAAAGAATATAAGTCTGGCATGGTGCACAAATTAAATTAAATTCTAGAATCATTTTTGCTAGAACCAAATTAAATTCTACACATCTAAAAAGGTATCTACACATATGTACGGTAAGACAAAATAATATTAGAAATTTTGATGGAATCATTGCATGAATCATTGCATGATTATGTACATACCGATATAGAGTTGGCTTACGAGGCTAATTTTTGGATGTGTTGCTGTAAAGGATGACAAGGATGCCTTATTTTTGTTTTACGTTTGAATTAATTATTTTTATATATTAATTTTTAAAATTTTGAATCTAAACCTTATCCAGAAATCAGTGTTATGTGACCATTTATTTTTACTTGGTCTTATATCCAAAATGATAACGTATACATTAAATTTTGATTTTAAGGTATGTTTGGGAATGCGATGCATGATTAACTAACTGCATTTTTCATGATTACGAGTATTTGAACAATTTGAGATTTGGTCAAATATGAAGCAAAAGTTAAATACATGCTGAATAACTGAGTACAGACTCCATTAGTCCTGCACTCCTACTGTCAATAAGCATGTTTAAAACTTGTTATACACGTCGGAAAAAATAAGAATACGTCTATAGAATATTATTTAGTTCTTGTATTTTACACCACCAACCATTCTCCTTTTGCGCGATTAAATAGCAATGCTCAATAAAATAACATATGTACAAGCCAATAATCAATATTAATTGGTGTAATCTATAACGAAATTGTCACATCACATCACACGGAGAGTCTAATAATAACATCAAACCTTCTTTCGCTTGAGAATTAATATGTTTTGATTCCATCATGCGATAAACAAAACGAGAAAGGTAAACTTTGTTTTTGGACCCAGAAGTGGCTATTCCTCATTTGTCTTATGGGCCCAAGGAGAAGTTTGAAGTCCATTTTGTTGTGTGTTTATCTTTTTTAATCAATTATTATTATTATTAGTTTGCAATATTTTTATTATAGGTTGATTTAATCAAGTTTGTTTGGTACTCAAATTTATTATAGTACCTTTTACCATATTATTAGATGCTAGTATAGTACTTCGATTGACATTTTAACTTATAAGCTATTAGTCCCCATTTTTATCTTTACTACTTGAAATCCCTTTTATTTTTATTTTTTGTCATTTTAAACACTATTTTGTCCTTCTCAAATTCTCATGCTCTATCTCTCATATGTATAAAGTAACAACATCATGATTGACTCGTCTGTAAATTAGAAAATTTTTGAATTATGATAAACTTAAATCGATATAAATTTTTAAACTCTGTTCTTACGATCGGGCAACCATTGTTAAATTATTCTAGATTTTGGGAACGTGCGTGATTTTTTGAATGTCAAAAAAGGGTTTTTTAGTGCATCCTTTTTCGTCTATTTCGTTCCCGGCGAGTGAAATTAATTGAATAACTTGTTTTTGATGGTTTAGTTTTACTAGTTTATTTCTTTGTCGTGCCTAATTGCTATTTAATTTTTCTTTTGTTTTTGCTGTAATTTACTTTTCATGTCCTAATGTTTTGATGTGGTTGTTCCTGCTGGAGTTGTTGCAATATAGGCATATGGACTATGCTTTATTTGATGTTGTTGATATTCATAATGTGGCCTAGCTTGACAGCACATGCATATTCTTGTAATTAATATATAAAGTTGCTTTTTATGGAGACAATGTCAGATAGTCTAGAACATATAATGCTTTGGTATATTGACTTGTATGATCTAGGGATTTGTTTTGGTGTTGCTCTTTTTTTACATATATTGTATATTTGCTTGGGTACAACTGCAGAATAATTATCAATTACAAATGTTTTTTTGTGTAGAGTAGAGTGTAATATGGAGTTGAAATTTTTTGACTAGTTTGGAAATTTTTGTTATAGATTGATATTTAGGTTTGCTTTATCAATATGGATGGAGGTTACAACTTCAAATGTACAGATCTTCAGAAGCCATCTTGTGTTCCTTGAATTCCAATCAAATGCATCTTCTCTTTTTTTTTTTTTCCAAAGAAAATGTGGCTTCAACAAAATTCTTTCTCTCTTGTTACATTTTTTTCCCCCACTCTATTCAAGATTGGATTTGAATTAACTAATACTCATTTCCAACTGAAAATAGAGGTAAAAATTTGAGTTGAATTCTTCATATCAACTTGTTTAACCTACTTAAAAAATAGTGGATCATGTGATTCAATCCATCCTTAGTTATTTTGTTTATTTCGTCATTCCAGTAAATTAAATACGAAACAAGTTGATTTATTGAGTTTACCTGTTTAACATATAAATATTTAAATATATATATATATATATATATATATATATATATAGATAGATAGATAGATAATTAAAAAATAAATAATATATATCATATAAAATTAAATGAGTAATATATTTTTAAAAAATAAATTAATATTTTTAATATATTTTTTTATTTTAAATTTATGTAACAATTTTGGATGAATTAACCCGTTAATTCATTTCTAAAAGAGACGAATTTTGATAGATTAACGTAATTACAACTTTTAAGTAAAGCTATAATCTTTTTTATAAATTAGAAAAACATAATTACAAGAATAAATTTTAAAGTTTAAATTTTGTATTCAACTTTTCACCACTAAAACTACTATGCTGATGGATTGTGAAATTGGTTATAACTTATTATTTTATATATATAATTATTATTTTAAATATAAAAATAATTACACTGCAAAAGAAAAAGTCGTAAATTGTGGTACGACTTTTGTAATTGGATATTTTTACCCGTGAGATTTTCTATGATTTCTTTGTTTTTAAATTTTTTTATTATTTTTATTAAAGTTGTGATGTTAAACTCAACTTATTTTTATATATATATTTATTATAACCATATATAAAATAACGTGTAACATGACTTTATTTTTAAATCTTTTTTATTAAATCTTTGTATGTTTCATTATATAATTCGTCAGATTCTCGTAAAAATGATTGCTTAACCTTTCAAACCTGGCCTACAAAATCACCCTTCTAAGTTCCTCCATGACCAAATTTTTTTCATTTCCTCTAAGAGGAGTTGACAGTAATTGCAGTGCTTATCTTTTCCGACAATTTCATGTATAATTTTAATAATAAAAAAAAAAGAATTTGGGATACAATATATGACTTAGTAAAAAAATTAAAAAAAAGAAGTCGTAATATTATGCTTGGTTTTAAAAAAAAATCATATATAACATTACGACTTTAATAAAACCAATTATTTTTTTAAAAAGAAAGTCATAATCACTTCATGGCTTATAAAAATTGAAGAAGATTTAAAAAAAACAAAAACTCGTACAACAATTTTCTATTTATTTTATTATTTTTTCTGTCAAATGAATTTATTATCTTTAAAATAGTTATTTTATATATAAAATAGTTTTAATCGTAACCGACAACAATTATGATTTTACTTTAGAAGTTGACTATATGAGTCATGAGATACTCATATTTTAAAAAATATCTCAAATCTACCTAATTACCAAATATAATTATTCCTTATGAATAAAAAAGGCTTTGGTTTGACATCTACCTACGCCAAAATATAATGCAGAAAATTTCAAGGTCTTATTGGAACCTTTTGCAAGATGGTGTAAAGTAGATATACTTGAACCAGGCTCACTCAATCCTAAATAACCTCTAAAAACTTTTACTTATTAGTATTCTCTTTAAAAGAAATACAAAAGTTATAAATCATAAATAGATAATATTTAAAGCGAAGATTTTTCCTTAAAAAAGAGGCTTCTCATTTTATCTCTTAATTGATTAATAATTATGTTAATTTTTAATTAATTTTATTAATCTTAATAAAAAATATATATTTTTATTATTAAACATATAAAAAAAATTATATATTGACAGTTTAAAATAATTTTTCACTATTATCAAATTATAAATTTTTATATATAATAAATTAATTAATTTTTATAATAAATATCTTAAAAGTTAGTGTAAAACTATTTTATAATAGAATTTTATGTAGCAAGTTCTACCAAACCTATTGTACTTTCTATTTGACATTGTAAATGCAAATTAAGTTAATATAGAGTGATATTAACCTAATTTCCTTTGCCTCTTAACATTTTATTTTATTTTTTTTCTATAACACAACAATATTGTTGTATTTGAGAATAAGTGAAGAATTAGTAATAATGGACCTCTCAATAATATATTTTAAGAATTAAAGATTTTAAAAGAAATTATATAAATGAAAAATAGACATCCAGGCCACTTGACATAGTCAAGTACGCAAGAAGCATAATACTACGTATAAATGCATATATTGTTCATTAAATAATGTTAATAATTATATGTAGTAACTGTTATTTTAGTAGAATAAAATTTTCAAAAATAAAATTAAAAATATCACTTAGGTTCAACTATGGCTTGAGAAAGATTAAATGAATTGATTTTATTATTAATTGAAAATGAATTGATATAATAGTGATTGTAATAGTTTATTAAGTAATTTTTAATTCCAAAAATTTTGAAAAATGAATTTTAAACAAAATTATAATATTTTCATAAATTATTTTAAAAAGATTTCTTCTTAAAGTTCGATTTCGATCTAGACAAATAATAGGCTGACCCTTACATTTTGTTGCAAAATGACTATATTATTACACACATCCACATATGTATGAAATATATCAAGTAAAAATATTAGGGATGAGTTTGATCATACAATACACGAATGATTAATAATGGTTATACTTAAAACTAACTTTGTCAATCCACATGAAATGAAATTATAAGATTAACTTATCTTACATTTTCAACTTTCCCCTAATAATAAAAATTTCTATATTTCTAGCTTTTCTTGTGATTTGTCCCAAAAGAAACTCCTCTAAAATCGAAAAATTACTGCTTCTAGAGAATGTAGATTGTGACTTGAGAAGTTAAGGAAATATCATTTGCTTAAGTTCTTGATTATGAATGATTAAAATTTGATAAATAATAGCTTATTTTTCAAAGGTTCTCTTAGGAAGATGCAAAAGATAAGTAATTATTTTTTCAAATTAAGTGATAAGACACCCTAAATTATTCCACAATCTGATGTATCTAACTAAAGCAGAGATGAGAATATAAAATTTTTAGGAATAAAGAGACTTACAAGAGACAAGGACTTCTACGTTAATAGGTGGGTGATGCAAACGTCCATTTGTACTGGGTGAAAACATAAGATTAATGAGTATTTTTAGATAAAATTTTTCATAATAAGAGAATAAAATAAAATAAAATAATTTTTTCATAAACTAAAACTAATTTATAAATAATTTAATTTGTATAAACTCTTTCATGTTAACTTTTCTAAAATTTTATTTTTAATTTATACATTAAATTTATTTTAGTTTATAAGAAGCTAATTTTATTTTATTTTTATTTTCTTCCACTAAGAAAAATTTATTATACTTAATGAAACAAAGTTGTTATCATGTTCCTTTATTATTTTTAGAACCTGACTATTCTAGTAATAATAACACATAATGATAATCATTTTCTTGGTTAGGTGGAATTTGGTCCGTCTCATTTCAAGTGCATGTAAGCAACACGAATTTCCCTTGTTGTGTAGACATTTTCAAGAAGAAGCAGTACATGTTACAACTGTAGGAGAAATAGAAATATATTCCAGCTGATCTACTTATGAGAAAGGATAAAATGGGAAGTTGGAAACAAAAAGCAAGAGAAGAGCAAAGAAGAAAGAGTATACGATAGAAATATACATTTAAGTACAAGATGTTCTCCCAGATTAATTCTGGCCACTGGATATTTAATTAAAAAAAATAATTACTGATGACAATGATGCACTAAGGAAAGACTCCATTTTCCGTTTTAGTTCTCTAGCCTAGATATTCCTGCCAAGAAGAAACAACAATAGCCAAAAATGGAAGGATTTGGAGTATGTCGCTGTACAATGAAAATTAATTTCATAAGCTAGGATGTAGGTGTAAGTATTGCAACTAGTATTTTAATTTGTGGTTAAATATATCATCCATCTGTATATATAATAAGTCTAAAAATTTGCATCCCAACTTCACAAATAATCAGGGAGACCTTAAGTTTAGCACAACATTCTTAAGCTATGTCTAATGCATTTGGGGTGGTGTGGGGGAAATTCAAGCCTCACCTTATGATGGTTCTAGTTCAGTTGGCTTTTTCGTTTCTCTATTTCCTAGTAGAGGCTTCATTAAATAAAGGGATGAACCCTCATGTCTTTGTTACTTATCGGCATGCTGTTGGGGGCATAGTTGTGCTCCCTTTTGCTTATGCTCGTGAAAGGTACATCCTATATCCATATGTTATGTGCTTCTGATGGTTGAGTTGATACTACGTATCATTACTTAACTGTCATTCATGTATAATTTCCTTCTTTGCAGACAAGCATGGCCAAAGTTGACTATGAAAATTTTCATGGAGCTATTTTTTCTTTCCCTCTTCGGGTATTGTTTCTCAAGTGACATTTTTTTCTTAAACAGAAATACATAATCCAGGAAGAAACCTACATTTATCTTTGTTTTCCTTCACTGTGAAAAACAGGATCAGTCTTACCCTGAACATGTTTTTTTGCAAGTTTGATGTATACCACTCCTTCCTTTGTTGCATCCATGATTAACACAATCTCATCGCTTACTTTTATAATTGCAGTTGCACTCGGGTGAGTACTTAAAGTTAGATGGCTTTCATGATTAGCAATATTGTTGTGAATTATCAAAGTCCTACTAAAAAGCTAGAGTTGTATTTTTTTGACTTTTTTTTTTTCATGATTCTTTAGGCTAGAAGTTGTTGATGTTAAGAAGCCTCGTGGGCTAGCTAAAGTTTTTGGAACAGTTTTATCTTTGATTGGTGCATTGATAATGACTTTGTATAAAGGGTATACGATACAAAGCTTACGGGGTGCCCCGTTCCATATCAGAGGCAACTTGGTTCATAATAATTGGATTAAAGGATCAATTTTGTGTGTTGCAAGTTGCATATCATGGTCTTTATGGTACATAATGCAGGTATATTTATCTATAGTAAAGTTATATATCATCGGTTCATCACAGCTTTAGCTCCTCGTCATCCCCAAACTCTGTTGATCAATATTTCCTTTATGCTGCTAACTTCTTGTCTAAAATATATAAAAATTTTGAAAATAATAAAAACAAACAATTTTAGGTGTGGGGATGCATGGAGAACATATACATGAAAAGTCATGCATGGTTATTTGATTGGGTTGTAGGCAATCATAGTGAAGAAATATCCAGCACAACTGTCACTAACAGCATGGATAAATTGCATGGGTGCAGCACAGTCTGCTGCCTTTACTGTACTCGTGCAACACAAGCCTACAGCATGGTTCATTACATCCACCGTTGAACTTTGTTGCATTTTGTATGCAGTAAGTAAAGCATTAAGAAGCTGAAATTAAAAAGTAACATCAATTTAAAATAAAGTCCTAATAACATAATAATAACCACACGTGAGTTATGGCAGGGAGTTTTATGTGGTGGTCTTGTTATATTCAGTCAATTCTGGACTGCGGAACAAAAAGGGCCAGTGTTTGTGACCATGTTTAATCCCCTTGGAACAGTTCTGGTGGCAATCCTAGCATATTTTGTTTTTGGTGAACAACTCCACATCGGCAGGTAGAGTACATTCACTGTTAAAGCGCAATCATATCCTTGTTTCAACTGTTTTAAATTATGTTTGGCGGTTTCAGTTTATTGGGAGTAGCCATTGTTATCATTGGTCTATACTTGCTATTATGGGGAAAAGAAAGTGATCGAGATTACAAGTCACAACAATCTTTTCCGACACATGCTGAGCAGATAAAGACTTCAACTGAACAAGGGCTACCGCAGAGGAACGTATCACAGGACACCAATTAACGGATATTTATGGCTAAGCTATCAACGATGCTGCAAAAGTAATTGCAGAAAACAAAAATAAAGTGCTTTTCGGTCTACAATTATGACTAGTGCTTGCCTTCACGACATCAAAAACACAATTAGATGGCACAGTTAGTGATTATCTAATGTAACTTGTATATGGCCTAGATAAAGTGGTAAATTAAACTTATATTATTCAATTAGTCCAACTTGTTTGATATGTCTAATTTTAATATTTCCTTTCAATCATGGCCAACAGTAGATATATATTATTTATTTGATCAGATTTAGATCCGAACCAACACTTCTCTCTCCATTCTCTTTGTCTCTCTCCAACAGTAGAATGGATTTCCCTAAAGCTGGGAAATCACACATTCGCAGACAATTTTAATCGTATGCTAAGATTGGTTTATATATATCTTATTCAATTTAATCAAAAGTATCAGTTTCAGAAGATGGAATGTGGAATGTTTTTCGCCTCGTGAACTAATTGAATTGTTAAAAAGTGGAATGAACATGTCTTAGAGAAGGCGATTTGTTACGAGTTCTATTATTGAGAATAATAAAAACATCTCTCAATACTATTTGAAACAAGTTTTCAAGAATCCGCTACAGTTTTAACAAAAGCCACTCTCCACATACATTGGTTGAAAAGTCTGAAAGAGAATGTTGTTTCAGGGTTGAAAAGTCTGAAAGAGAATGTTGTTTCAGGGGAAATAATACCCATTGGTACCGGAATGAATCTAGTTCAAATAGATAAAATTGGAAGGGGATTAGGAAAAATAGATAATTAGATATTGATCAGCTTAAATTAGGATATAATGAATTATATCCTGTACAAAAAGCACTGAGAATCTACCCCAAGTAAATGATGAAAAAAGAAATGTTTCCTTTTATCTATATTTCATGTTCTGCTATATTATGACACTAAACACCATTTACAAAATAGTACTACCAATGGGTCCAATCCACAAAAAAAAATATAGATTGAACAGCACCAAGCGGCCCAAAAGATTATACAATACAGCACTGGCCGCCTTAGGAGACTTTCAATTAATTTGTCTCCTTGCTCACTTCGCTTCTCCAAGAGATGCTCTAATGGTTTCAGGATTCAACATTTTATTTATGCTGCCAAAACAATGGAAAAAGTAAGGTTTATTGTTAAAATAGTAAATTTAAAATAGACAACACATTTAAACCAAAGGAACTTACAATAATAGCAAATCCCCACTGGAGACCAGCTTCTCATAAATCCATTCCGGTGCTAGTTCTAGTAACAAATTTAGCTGCTCTTCGACTTCATCTACGAATACAAACCAGAAAATTTTAGTGTTCAGAAATCTATAAAATAGTAAATCATTTTTGCATAGAACAGTGTTTTACTTCTGTCAAGAATATCACAGCAGCTTGATATTATCTTGCTTATAAGCTCCGCTTTAGTAATACAAGACCTCTGTCGAAGCAAGAGGCGAATTCTGTCAAAGAGCTTAGGGAGGCTAGCTATATTTTTTTTCCGTTTCTTTGCCTGTGAAATAGCTGGGTCTCTTTCCTCCATTGCCATTCTTTCCTTTTCTCTAATCTGCAAGAGGCAAAGTTAATCTTGATCCTAGCACGTAAAGGGTTAAAGTAAAAGGGATAAACAAAGTCTCAACGCTAACAAATAAGACGCTTTACCATTTATGCTAATCAACTTATATATTATGAAATTTAAAAACACAGGATCTGTTATTACCCAAAGAAAAAAGACCTGTAACTTTTCTTCACGTTGTAAAAGATAGGGCATACCGATTGGATAAGATTTTCAGGGAGGACGTCAAAAACATCATCATCTACTCGTACGCCACCAGCATTGTCTTCATTCACAACCTCCTTATTCTTCACTGGAGTGTCAAACTTCAATGACCTCGAGCGAGGTGGACGCCTAGCTAACTTGTTCAAAGAACTGGTAGTGTTGTCCTCTGGACTCATACAATTTCTTTTGGTTGGACGCAACGCAGGTGTTGCACTCATCAACCTAATTGGAGTTGAAGCAAGTTTAGCCGGGGTTGACATGGCTTCGCTCTTGAAAGAAGCATCTTGGTTTTCTGCGTACTCAATAGTTTTGCTTGGAGTAGCAGGGGGAGCACCAGATGATTCCAGAGATGTGTCAACTTTAGCATCCTCAGAGCTAGGAATTTCCTTTGTGCTTGACTCTGAATATGTATATGTCAGGGGTTGTAATGAATCTACCGGAGACTTTTGCTGCACAACATCTACTTCTTTCTGCTTAAATTTCTGAGAAAATCGCGGTCTAAAGGATGATAGCATGTGAAAAGGTGGTGCCATATTCACACTAGGCAATTCAACTGATGTGTTGACAGGTACTGACAATTTTTCAACTGTGTCAGCAGACTCTACATTATTGACAATGTCAGTATAGCGCATGCATGATGGCAATTTTGTTGGAGGACTAGTTTTCAACGTGTCCAGAATACTGTCATTCTTTAGGTGATTGAAAGGCTCCGGCAATGTTTCTTCTGGAATTTCATCACCCTACACATAGAAGCATCTTTCAGACCAAAGAATACGAATTGAAGCAATAACTGTTCATAAAAAAATAAACTGAATTCATTAAAATTATCATCATTTCTGGATTATGAATTTTCAAACAGAGGCCTTGACCCTAACAACAAAATACTAGCTACAACATTAGCATCTCATCTTACAGTGAAACAAAGTCAATGAAAAAAGAGTTTACATTTACACATCAATAGTAATTCTGTATAATAACAACCACAAACATAAACAGAACCAGACAACCACGATAAATCTTGACAGAAAAAAAAAACAAAGCAAAATCGAATCATCTACAGTGATAAATGGTTCAGAATAAATCTAATAAAATAGATCGGTGGTAGGAATTGTTGTGTAATACCTCAGGATGAGATTCCCAAAACTCCTTTAACCGCGAGCGAAACAACTTCTTCAGCGAAACTTTACCACTCTTCAGCAAAACTTTACCACGTTGTTTTGCGTCACACTCCACCGCATCGGGATTTAAAGAAATGTGAAGATCGTACTTCATACAACACGTCCGTTCATCACGGACCAGAAACTTCTTAATATTAATAGCCTCAGGTAAGACAAATTTCAACTGGGCTAAGTGACTGTGAGTAAACCTCCTAAACAGGTCAAAACAAATTCAACGATTGAATAGAAAGCTTAAACAAATGTATCATCGTGAAAAAACAAAAAATAAAAATAAAGTGCCGAGTCATACCTATCGACCAAAGATTCAATTCCGGAACTGATGGCCGTAAAGGTGGGCGTCCTCCCTCTCAGATGAAGGATTGAAATCAAAGTATCGAGGCGGTCGAAGAACTGATCCAAAATTTCATATCTGCACAAGCGAAATCAATGATAAATAAATAATAATATCTGAAATAAAAAATAAAAAATAAAAAAATAAAAAAATGACCAACTTTTCGGGAAGCTTAAAGGGTCCATCATCGGTGATGTTGGGTTTACTGGGGGAGGAAGGGGACAGTGAGATCTGTCTCCTGACACTCTTTGCACGCGACGACGCCGTTTCATTGCGTTGTTTCCGATCTTGCAAGTCTTTGCCAACCTTTATTACTTCTGCAATGGAGCGCACCACGCCGCCGCGACTGCGGGTTCGCTGCGGCGGCTTTTCCGGCGTCTTGGTGCTGATTTGAATGGGCTTTGGCGATTGAACTTTGGAGCTTGGAAGATTGGGTTTCTTGGATCTGGCTCTGCAAGAAGGAGAGGCTGCCTCTGAGAAATTCTTCATTGTGATTAAAGATTAGTGATGTCTGACACGGAGATTAAGGATAACGGAGTAGATTCTTATATATAGGGGGTTTTTTAGCGGGAAAACTGAGGTGGCGTGGCTCTTATGGCGTGCGTGCCTCGCTGAGACGACGTTGCTTCCCGCCAAAATGAGACGTTGCTTCCCGCTATTATTACACCCCGATGCAAAGGCCCAACCCAGAAAGGATAGGTTTTGTTTTTTGGGCCTTCCTGCCTTCTTTGATAATTGAAACCCGAAGCCCAGTAAAATGGACCTCTTCCGGCACCTGACCATCAAAAGAGGATATTCCTTTTGGTGCGTCAACGCTGAAAACAAAAAGGAAAACTTCTGGGACAGGTTACCTTGCAATGCCGTTTCTGAATTATTACATGTTTTGCTTTGTATTTAAATGAATGAACAGATCAAATAAAGGATGATAAAAATATCACATAACTAATAATTTTTTTATTATATATTGCCGTGTATATTAATTTTAGTTTAATATATACTTTTACTTCTTGCATTTGTTTAACATAATTATATATATATATATATATATATGTGTGAGAAATAATTTGTTATTATATATTGTCGTGTATATTAATATAAATTTTTACCATAATTATATGTGTGTGAAATTTTATTTTTATTTTTATTTTTATTTTTTTATTATTATTATTATTATATATTGCCATGTATATTAATTTTAATTTAATATATATTTTTACTTTTTACCATAATTGTATGCGGATGTGTTGAATTAAATATAATGTGAGAGAATTAGTTTAATATATATTTGTACTTTTTACCATAAGAATGTGTGTAAAGGGTGGAGTTCAAAAATAATTATAGATTAATTATTAATATAAAAAATGTATCCCTTTATATATTGGTATATATTATAGATTAATTATTATATTTGTAGCGTACAATGGAATAAGTGTAAGGGTGAAGTTCAAAAGTAGTTATGTATCAATTATTAATATGAAAAATTATATCCCTTTATAAATCGGTATATATTATAGATTAATTAGAATAAAAAAAAGGTAGAGACAAAAAAAAAGTTATAAAAAAAAATCTATGTATTGTTATAGATAAAGTAAGTTATTCTAATTTTTTAATATAAATATGTATTTTAAATTATTTATATGTAGATTAAATATATGTTTCTTTTTAATATAAATATATATTTTAAAATTATTTATTGTTTATTTTATTTTTAATTAAATTTTAGTTATTTATGTTAGGATAAAAATTCGTTTTGGTATTTTATTTTTAAAATTTTTATTTTGATCATTTAACTTTTAAATATGAAATAATATTGACTTTTCAATTTTTTGAAGACATTATTTTAAATTATTCTTTTATCGATTTAAAATCTCATTTATATGAAAATTATAAAATTTAATTAATGTTTGAACCAAAAATATAATAACATGTAAAAATCAATTGAAAAATACAAACATGTAAAAAAAATCTAATATGAAATTTATTTATTTTTTTAATTGTTTATAAGACTAATTTTTTATATTATTTTTACTCATTTATGATCCTATTTTTACTCATTTATGATATATTTTTTAAAAAATTTATAAACTTTTTATGTAAATGAATATAATATGACAATTTCAAATATTGAATGAGAAAAAAATAATTTAAAATTATATTCTAATATCGATAATAATTATTTTCTTGAAAAACAAATTGATTGATATTTAAGAATTAAAGAATTAAAATAATTTTTTTAAAAAATCAAATACTAAAATAAATTTTTAATAAGATAAAAAACTAAAATTATAATTTAATCCAAATTTTATATTTTAACAAATATATACAAATATTAGTAAATACCTTAAAAAACTTATAAAATTCATAGATATTTGTTTAACAAATATTCATGCGAAACTATTATTTATATTTATGTGCTCCACTGTCATCCCTAAATAAGATTGACCCACTTGGACAACACCTTTATCTTTTATACATCTAATTTACTTAATTGTTGAACAATGAAATGATTTATTCATTGATAAAAACAATGTTAAAAAAACTAAAAAAAATATTAACAAAACCTAAAAAAAAAATTCACATAAAATTAACAAACAAATAAATAAATAAAATCCATAGATCAGTGAAATTGTAAAATTAAAAACATCATTTACTTCATCCAAACATTAAATAAATCAAACTTTTAACGTAATGATTATAAATATTCAAATATTAAAAAATAGTTGAACATCTAGAATTGACATAATGACAAGCAATTTGAATCATATGTATAATATCTTAAATTTAAGTTTGTTATCGTTATTGTATTTTGTTATTTAAAAAAATCAATATATTAATCAAACACCAAAAATAATAATTATTGAAATATACATAACATTATAAAATAATAAGTAATATTTAACAAATATAATTATTCTTCAGGCAAGCTAGTTTAACCTGTAAGTCAAATTCTGCTAGTTAATTGGAACGGACCCTCCATAAAATTAATATACTCACATCTAATTATATATGATCACGTTAGTTTTTTTTTTTTTTTTCTAGGAGGATTGCACTAGAGTTTAAACAAGGTAAAAAGAAATATTTCTGATTAAATTGTGTACCTGTTATACTAGCCAAGTCAAAAAAATTGGCATAAGATTGTCGTGTTAGTTAAGCTAGTCAATTTCCGATTTTGTCAAACTTTGTTAGTGAGTTATTTTTAATACGCAATGAACGTTGTTTTAACTTTGAGAACTGGAATAGTTTATTTTAGTTCCCTATGATCTCAATTTTCCTTTTCATAGAAAAAGAAGAAATATGTTTATTTATTAAAAAAGTAAACTATTAACCAAAACATAAAGGAGTGGAATTACAAAAGACGAATACTTAAAAAAATAAATAATGAAATGCTTATAAAAAACAATGAAATTATCTAATAAAAAATTGTTATTTAAATTAGGATTCTTTACAATCCATCTTGCCCCATTATCCAAACATAGTCTGAAAATCTGAAAAAATATTTACACAATATATATCAACGATTTAAATTGATTCTGTTATATCTGACGTAATTATCAGATTTTAACGGAATTAAAATTAAAATTTAATAATATAAAATTTTCAGATGAGATAGTTAAATCTCTCCCTAACCCTAATTCTCACATGGAGGCCATTGTTTGATAGAAAACAAATTTAAAAGGAAGAAAAGGAGAAAGAGGAAGAGGAGAAAATAGTGAATAAAGAATCCCATATGAAATTATTGTGACTGTAATTTCCTCTTCCTCCACGCAACCAAAAACAACAAAACCCCTCTCTTCTTCTCTTTCGTTTCCTTCTTTGTCTACATCGCTTATTCAATCACTTACCCAACTTGTCTCGTCCTTTCAAATTCTTCAACTTTCCCTGCCTTTTCATTCAACTCTGTTTCTGGGTATCATCAACTTCCCTCCATCCATGTTTTCATCTTAGTCCTAGGTAACTTTACCTCTTTCCATCTTTTTTTTTTGTTTGGAAAAACCCATCTTTTAATGCTTAAATTATCGTGTTTTTCTGTGATTGTTGATACTGAACAGAAGATTTTATTTGGGGTTCTATTTTTATATATAATTAAATTGTTTTACTACTTTTTGTTTCACCCAATTTGTTTGTGTCGCCGAAAGTTATTCTTTTTTTTACTTATCTAGTTCTGCATACAAGTGTGACGTTGTGATCGTTCTTGTTTTGCGCAATGCATTGTCTCATAATGTAGTTGTACTCTGATGCCTCAATGGATTATTCAGCTGAATTTGGATATACTATGCCACAGCCACTTTCCAATTCTGGATTTTTGTTTTTTTATGTGCAAACAAAAAATATCTATTGCTTTTTCACCTGTCCCTCCAAGTAAAAAAAAGGGGAAAATCTTCTTGTGAACACTTGGCTAGTGAAATTTGTAACCTTTATGATATGATTGTGGTGGATATGATTCTATTGGTGTACGCTGTATTTGTAACATTATTGGCATGTTGTGCAATTATGTTCCTCTGATGTGGGGGTCTTGTGTGTCTCATTATAGATATGTTAGCATGATGTCTCTGTACAATTTGCTTGTTAGTGAGGACTGGTTCTCCACCCTCGTTGTCCTTATGAGTTGCTGTTAATGAACTGAGATGGTAGTGGTTAGGTATGGTGCTGATGTGCATTCTTTGGTAGATAAGTCGGCATAGAAATTATTGGCAATATTTTTCATGGGGCTGACATGAACCACTAGTATATGACCTTGTCAAGCTGATCATTTTCTTTTGGTGATTTGCAATTTTTAGCCTTTATTACCTCTAGTTGGGTTTGTAAATAGGAACAACTGTGCTAGTCGCAGCACAAAGCTTTAACTTTTGTGCTCCTTGTTCAATTTGATAGTTAATTAGGCTAATGTATGAATACTATCTCTTAATATCTCTTTTGGTACTGACTTTGGAAGATACTAAATTGATTCTGTTGTGTTTGTAGAACCTTGTAATGAACATTTAGGTCTTTGGGGTGTGGACGAACTGCTTATGCCAACTGTCAGTGTTGGTGAAGAATGTTTAACAGGCCAAGAGATGCTAGTGCTTTTAATGTATCCAATTGGAAACGTCAAGGTGAATCATCTTTGACAGCAGATTTACTTCGGGATGTTCCTCCAGAGATTGAATTGTCGGATTATAGAAGGATCCCAAGTCCAGGTAGTGAGAGCCCTTCTGGGCTACTTAATGGTGAGAGCCTAAATGTAGAACCCATTGCTGATTTGGATCTATTCTTCGAAAGGCTTTACAGCTACTACTGTGAGAAAGGGCTCTGTTGCATCATCATAAAGTGGATTGTTGAACTTCTTAGTCTTGGGTTCACCATATGTTTTTCAGGATTTTTCTTACTATTTGTTGACTGGAATGGACTCCGTAATGCAAAATGTGGGATGGATGCAGTTGAATCTGGAATGAAACCCTGTGATCTTGTTAAAGAAGCTCTTCATGAACACCCTTTAACCCCATTAACACTTAGCAAAGCTATTATTGTTGGATACTTGGTAATATTTTCTATCTATTGGATATTTTGCTTCTTGAGATTCTTTGTTCAACTAAAGGATACTTTGGAAATCCGACAGTTTTATTACAATAGGTATGTATGAATGATAAACAATTGAAATGTATTGAAGGGATTGATAAATTTTGCATGACTCACATCTTTTTGCCATAATTTACCATGATCTTCTTGCAGTCTCTGTGTTACTGATAATGAAATTCAAACCATACCCTGGGCTACAATTCTTGAAAAGGTTGTTCTGGTGCAAAGTTCACGACAACTCTGTGTGGTAAAGGATCTTTCTGCTCATGACATGGTGATGAGGTTGATGCGGAAGGAGAACTACTTGATTGGAATGCTCAACAAGGGTGTGCTTGCTTTCCCCATTTCTCAGTGGGTCCCAGGTGCTGGACCTACAGTGAAATCTGGTACTAATGGCACACAATATCGTTTAATACTTCCCAAGACCCTTGAGTGGTCTTTGAACTGGTGCATCCTGCAAAGCATGTTTGATCGGTATGTTAATTATTGTATAAATGCTTTTTCATGAATCATTATATTCAGTATCACTTGATCCTGTACATGGTTGTCAATTGAGTACTGCACCTAAATGGCAGTACTTTTAGCAATTGAGTAAAATTGTGAATGGCTGGAGAGTCACAGGTTTCACACAATCTTAAATCTGCATAACTGCCAAAGAAACAAAGATGGGACTAGGCTTTTGTTTTTGGGTTAAAATACTGACTGATTTTTTGTTTGGTAATGATGGACAAAGGTCAATGATGGACAAAGGTCAATGAATTAGAGAACTATTTGATATTTTAATTTCTTATAGGAAAATGCTAACGAGTGCCTATAGTGCACTTCTTAAGAATTTAAAAATGAAAAGTAAAGCTTTTTAAGTTGTCAATGTATTAAATGCTGTGCTTTTCACTAAATACTTTTTTTTTTGAGCTCCTTCTTAATAGACTTTATTATGTTTGCATCCTAATTGAATGTGTCACTTACACTAATTGAGACCTGCTCAACTAGTTCAAATGCAGTTTATTCTCTTCCCCTAAAATGCTATGGGACACAACCAAACGAGACACAGAATGCTATACTGACTAATGCATCCATTTAGGATTTTTTTTTTTTTTTTTCAGGGGGGGTTAGTTAGGATAAATTTAGAACATATTTTGTTCAACAATTTTTATCTTGTATTTGTGTTTTATGTGAATGCATGTAGACTGAGTTAGATAAGTAATTTGTATGATAATGTTGAGGCTTAAGTTTGTTTTTGGTCTTTGAATATATAACATCTTTTGGTTTTTGTCATTATTTAAATTTTATTTGTTTTTCGTCCCTATATTTAACAAAAAAGTACACTTAAGTTCCTTACAAAAAAGCACATGGTTTTTGTAAATCTTAATCCCTCACCATGGACATCTTTTGATTTTAGTCTCTATATTTAACAAAAAAGTACACTTTTAGCCCTTCACCATGAACAACTTTTGAAGGACAAATTAAATTTAATTAAAGAAGTCATATTTTCAAGAACCAAAAACATGTTTAAACATGATGTTGATTATACTATTCTGTTTCCAGTGATGGTTTTCTCCTTTAAACATGCTTTGTTTGCAGAAACTTCTGTGTTAGAAGCGATTTTGTGTCAAATCCGAAGACATTAAAGAAAAGGCTAATGGTAGTTGGGATTGTATTGCTTTTACTTTCTCCATTTCTTGTCATATTCATGCTGGTATATCTCTTTCTGAGGCATGCTGAACAATTTTATAATCACCCAAGCACCGCATCATCTCGAAGATGGTCAAATTTGTCACGATGGGTCTTTAGAGAATTCAATGAGGTATCATTATTATTTTCTTGGTCCCTTATTTCCAGCCCATTTACTTGCATGGATTTAATGTTAGTTAGTATCTGAAAAGAATTATCATACAAGAGATATTTAAAATTATGGACAATTATTAGTGAATATGTTTGCTTTGCCAGCATCTTGCCTTGGCAAGGCAAGATTAGCAAAGAGCCAACATGTTACCAGCCCACTTGTCCTCGCATATATTCTGAATCAGGTCTTTACTTTCAATAAACATTGACAAATGGAATTTCATTTTCTTTAACAGAATTATTTTACTTGTTTAACCCAAATTGTAACTAACTATATACATGGTGTATATGACAGTTTGGAAATTGTGTTGTATATGTACTCTCTTGTACTTTCAAGATAGAAGTATTGCTTGTTTGAAAGTAGTATTATGCATTAACCATTAATATTTGAAATTAGTGCCCAATTATTGTTTTTAGCATATTTCATGCTTATCAACAACTTGTGTTATAGGTGGACCATCTCTTCAAGCATCGGCTAAATAGCAGTGTATTACATGCTTCTTACTATATCAAGCAATTTCCTTCACCTATCATATCTATCATTGCAAAATTCATCTCATTTGTATCGGGTGGCTTTGCTGCGATTCTGATCATCATTGCTTTTCTAGAGGAGTCTCTGCTGGAGGGTCATGTAATGGTTTTTCCATTCTTTTTTTGAAAGAAGTTATACAAACATGTCATGACAGTCGTTAGTAATAGTTTTTTTCTTTTAAAAAAAAAATCCATGCAGATATTTGGTCGGAACTTGTTGTGGTATGCTGCTGTTTTTGGAACTATAACTGCTATTAAACGGGCTGCAATTACAGATGAGCTTCTAGTCATAGACCCAGAAGGAGCAATGTCAGTGGTAGTTGAACATACACATTATATGCGCAAGAGATGGCGGGGCAAAGAAAGTACTGAAATGGTTCGGATTGAGTTTGAAACCTTATTCCAGGTACTCTTTCAGGTGTTGGTTTAACACAACTACATTAAACTAGACCCACCCTTGTGTGTTCTTCATTGTTTTCATTGTAGTATAGGCTTGAATACTACTACTCATGCTAATATTTTTTTTGGTGGTGCAGTATAGTGGGATGATGTTACTTGAGGAGATGGCCTCTATTTTCCTCACTCCATACCTACTTCTGTTGGTTGTCCCAAAGGTCATTGCTCTACTTGAACATAGTAACTTCCCCTACTTTTTAACTGCAGAACAATAGAATTATAATTTATACACCATATAGTATAATGTGTTAAGTATGTTTTCTTTTCATTTTGCAGCGGGTTGATGATATCTTGCAGTTTATTTCAGATTTTACCGTAGATGTTGAAGGTGTTGGTCATGTTTGCAGGTTGGTACGGAATGTTATAATTTCATCCTTCAATTATGTTTTCTTCAAGCTTCTTATATTAATTTGTTAATGGCTGGCAAACCATATTAATTATGTTTTATTGTATGATATTATCAGTTTTAGTGCCTTTAATTTTCAAGAGAATGGAAACAGTAATTATGGCTCTCCATTTAACGCGCCTCGCAGCCAGAGAAGTTCCCAGGAAAGTTGGAGAAATTCATTTTTGAGGTGTGTTCATGACAGAGCTCATCATAGTCACGAGACTAATTTGTTAAAGTTCTATTACAATTTATATCATTGAGATGTTTTGAACTTCTCAGGTTTTTGATATAGATAGTTGCGTAAAGGAAGATAGTGCAATGCTTAAAAAGTTAATGATGATAATATTAAGTAGCAAAGGAGGAGAAAAAGAATAATGAAATTTTGTGGTGTATCATGGGTGGATTGTGTATACATATGAAGTTGTTGAGACAACTTGTATGGTTATGTGTTTAGTTTAACTTGTGTTGTTATTGTAGCTTTCAGAATTGTTATCCTTCATGGGAACCAAATGCTCAAGGGAAGCAGTTTCTGCTAAAGCTGAGAACATTCAGGGACCAAAAATTAGCAGCACACGTAAACAGACATGGATTTTCCCCTCTCAGAATGTGGGGAGGCAGTCCCAACATGGGAAGCAATGGAGAGAGAAACAGGTTTACACCCAGGGAAGTGCCATATAGTACTTTTGTAAATGGCAATCACTTAAGTTCATTGTGGCCAACTGAATCCAGAAATCAAAATAATCATCCCTATATTATTGATTGGTACTATACTTGCCAACCCCATGATGCATCTCCAGCACATTCATTTGAAGTAATTGAGCATCATTCCCCAGATTGGATGCCCTCCAACTTGGTACAAAATGAACAACATGGGTATGAAGAAGAATTCATAAACGAGTATAGCTCTGAACGTGCAGCATCTCATATGGCGGCTTCCACGTCAGCTCCCATCTTCAGGGATCAACATTCCATTGATGTGCCCCTCACTACCAGGAGTCATTGGTGGGCTAGAAGTCACCCCCAGAGTGAACAGGGACAGACAAGCTTTTTTGAGCCACCAAATTTCACTCACCAAACAGCATACAATTACCATGATAAATTTTCTGATAGAGAATCAGAGGATCAAGGTCAGGAACAACACTTGGACCAGGGATATTATCACAAACTATCTAGTACAGCACACGCAGATGATTTAGAATTAGATGGAGAATTCAATCTTCATTTTGATGATGTGTATAGCACTCCTCCAGAAAAACTCACCATTAATCCACGCACTGCTAGCTTTTAAGTGATGGCTTTGCCTTCATATATTATTTATGTGGAAATGGAAACAAACTATTCTTTGCTGTAAATAGATTCCCTGACATAAGGGCAGCTCAGATTTCTGCAATTGTTTTTTTTTTTTTTTACATTAAGTTTCTTGGGTTAAAGCTAGGCATTACTTTTTATTTTTGTTATGCTAGCCTAGGCTTTGCTTTTGATTATTAGAGTAATTCTTTTCAGTATATAATAACCTTTTAATCGTACAGTTAGAATCTCATAAGAGCATCTTTTAACATTGCAATTGATGTGACTTGCCATACATAATCCTCCATTTTATAATTTTTTATACTTTTCTATAACGTTATATAATCTTTATAATTCTTCGGAAGGATGATGGTGCTTGGGTTGAAGATGAAGAGGCTTTGAAAGATATGAGAAAGGCCTTTGCTTAGCCAAGAACAGGTATCGATGCTTCACTTTGAAATTGTGGTAACAAGTATCAAAGGGGCAGCTGCGGAAATATATAAAGTGATCGGAGGTGTAAAGTTTCTTATATTTATAGATAGCCCAACAAGAGTGCTCATTTATTACCCAACTTGCTTGTAATTTGAGGACTAGTTTAGATATCCTACAAAATCTTCCTATGTAATGTGGTTCTTTTTTTGGGCTTAGGCCCTCTTGTTTTTTTAAATAAATAAATAAATAATTTTCTCAAATCAATTAACTCTAAAATTTCTTAAATGAATTTTACAAGCTATCTATAAAATATATTTTATATGACATTAAAGTATAAATAGGACGAAAAAAGAAAAGAAAACAATGGTTGAGCAACCTTCTCAATTGTTCTACGAGAGTTACTGCATATCTCACGTAAAGAAATGGAAGTTGTCTTAGTGTATAGTAATTAAACCATAATTTTTAAATGATAAAGGATATTTCTTTTGCTAAAAATAAAAGAGATATATTTCGTTCAAAAGATAAAAAAATATTTAAGGATTTGTTATAGTATATATTGAGTCAAACAAAATTATTTGAAATTTAAAATAATAATAAAGCTGTGTTTAACATACGAAATTAATCTCTTAAAATAATGGGAGTAATTAAAATTCAAATGTTGAATAAAAGAAGTACTCACTAGGCTCACATTAAAATAACTTTAAAATACTAAAACCACTAAGAAACTATTTTTATTAACTTTTCTCTGATACATTATCTGCATTCTAACATGCAATTAAATAAGTGATTATTGTCCGATGATAAAAAAATTTACCTCCAATAAAAAAGGATACTTGTGGCAAGCAAAAGATAAACAAGATTACTACAGGCTAGGAGAATTCACAACGCATTAAGGAGAAGCACCAAATAATTTGGAAGTGAATTTTTTAAGAAAAATACAATGTAAAAAACATCGTGGGAAAACGACGGCGTTTACAGTGTTTGCCTTTCCACTATTTTGATGTTTTTACATTCTCTTTCTCCTTCAATGGAAGAGGGTTTTGCGAAGGTTTAACCCCAAACTGGAAGCGAAGGAAAGCTCCTGAACTCACCATCATGAGAAAACTGTGGAATTCCGTTGCTCTCCTTGCTCGTCGGAGATCAACTTCGTTCTTCTCCAAATCGTACGCTTCTGATGCAGCCTTCAACCGATGCACCAAAATCCACGGGTTACTCATCAGACCCAACAAGTTTGTGACCACCCCATTTCGAAACATGAACACCCTCGTCCAGAACCCCTCGTCAATCCCCTCGAGGCAGCGCAAAATCAGGGAAAAATCTCAGCTTGATGAGGCTTTTGAGTCCGCAGAAACCAGCGAGGAAATGCTCAAGGCGTTCAGTAACATGGAGGGTGTTTTCGACGAGAGAGAGCTTGGTTTGGCTTCTTTGAAAATTGGCCTCAAATTGGACCAAGAAGGTGAGGACCCTGAGAAAGCTCTTTCCTTTGCTAACAGAGCTTTGAATGCCTTGGATAAAGATAACAACAACCCTTCTTTTCCTGTTGCCATGTGTTTGCAGTTGTTGGGGTCTGTTAATTTTAGCTTGAAAAGGTTCAGTGATAGTTTAGGGTACCTTAATAGGGCCAATAGGGTGTTGGGTAGGTTGCAGGATGAGGGTGTTAGTGTTGATGATGTTAGGCCTGTGCTGCATGCTGTGCAGCTTGAGTTGGCCAATGTTAAGACCGCCATGGGGCGGAGGGAGGAGGCTCTTGAGAATCTTAGGAAGTGTTTGGAGATTAAGGAGATGACTTTTGAGGAGGATAGTGAGGAGTTGGGTAAGGCGAACCGCGACTTGGCTGAGGCTTATGTCGCAGTTTTGAACTTCAAGGAGGCACTGCCTTATTGTTTGAAGGCATTGGAGATACATACAAAGCGGTTGGGGCAGAATTCGGTGGAGGTTGCGCACGATAGGAAGCTTCTTGGCATTGTGTATAGTGGGTTGGAGGAGCACGAGAAGGCGCTGGAGCAGAATGCTTTGGCTCAGAGGGTTTTGAAGAATTGGAATCTTAGCGCGGATTTGTTGCGTGCTGAGATTGATGCTGCGAATATGATGATTGCTCTGGGGAGATATGATGAGGCTGTTGGTACTTTGAAGGAGGTTGTGCAGCAGACAGAGAAGGATAGTGAGACTCGAGCACTTGTGCTCGTTTCAATGGCGAAAGCATTGTGTAATCAGGAAAAGTTTGCGGACTGCAAAAGGTGTTTGGAGGTTTCTCTTGGGATTCTTGACAAAAGAGAACAGATTTCCCCGGTGGAAGTTGCTGAGGCATACTCAGAGATCTCAATACAGTATGAAACCATGAATGAGGTTCAAACTGCAATTTTGTTGCTGAAGAGGACACTAGCTTTGCTTGAGAAGCAGCCACAAGAGCAGCACTCGGAGGGAAGTGTCTCTGCAAGAATAGGTTGGTTACTGTTGTTGACAGGTAAGGTGCAGCAGGCCATTCCTTATTTGGAAAGTGCTGCTGAAAGATTGAAAGATTGCTTTGGTCCCAAGCATTTTGGAGTGGGTTATATCTACAACAATTTGGGGGCGGCGTATTTAGAGTTGGATAGACCCCAGTCAGCAGCACAAATGTTTGCTGTAGCAAAGGATGTTATGGATGTATCTCTTGGTCCACATCATGCAGATACAATTGAAGCATGTCAGAACCTTTCAAAGGCTTATGGCGAGATGGGAAGGTATGGATTGTTTTATTAATTTGACTTTGTATGTTGAAGTTGTTTCTCTTGATTTGTTGATTCTGAGAACAATACACTTATTTTTGATATATGACGTACTACATCCTATGTTACTCTATTGGTCTAAATGCAATACTTTTGAACATATGCCTATTAGTGTGCCACCCACTGTTTTTGACTTGTGAGATTCCTGGATGGCTGAATTCTCCCGCATTCTCCTTTAATAATTTATTACAGAGAAAGAGTACGATGATTAATATGTGTGAATGTGTTTTCTCATTATGTTCATTGACAGCTTCCTTATAAAAATTATGCAATTCTCCTAGTCTTTTTACTCTGTCTCCCTCTCACCTAGTTCATATCTTTCACCAAACTAAGTTTGATACTTTATTGTCTCCTTAATTTGTAAACCACTATCCTCTCTTTTGTACGTAGCATACGATTAGGATTTTCTGATTTGGTGGTAGCACTACATAGAGTTCTATTCTTCAAATATTTAGATAAAATGTAATTGAATTGAGAGCTGGTATCCTTGAGGTTGGATCTTGAGTGCAAGGGATTATGTCCTGAGGAAATGCTGCAATTGTAGACACCCATCTAAATGCCTTGCTTCTGTTCTGAACTTTCAGCCAAACATATTTCATGATTGAGTTTGGTCATTTTGAGCTCCATTGCCAATGTTATTTTATTTGCGAATTTGTTATAAACCGATCCTTTCCTGGGAATGTATGTGGTAATTTTATCCTATATGGTGCAGTTGTTGCTTATAAGCACATACAAGATGTAGGTAGAGATCTAAGTTCATGTAGGAGAATCTCCACTTGTGTTGCCACCATCTACATGTGTTATTCCATAATTCTGCAAGTAAACACAAAGATCCCATGTTAATAAAAGAGTGACAGATTCATTACTTTTGGCAAGCCACCTTTTATGTTTTAATACATAGATATATTTACCCATTTCTCCATTGTATATATAGAATACAATGATGTTCAGGATAAGTTTATGCTTTTCTAAACAGTTGAATCTTGGAATTGCAGCTATGTTCTTGCAATTGAATTTCAACAGCAAGTTATTGATGCTTGGGAAAGTCATGGAGCAAGTGGAGAAGATGAACTTAGAGAAGCCCGACGACTTCTTGAACAATTAAAGAAGAAAGCACGTGGTGCCTCTGCAAATGAGCTTCCAAAGAAGGCTTTTCCCTTACCTCACGTGCCATTACAGAAATCCTGAACAGTTTCGCAGACTGCCATATGACTGACTATCTATGATATTGTTAATTGGTTGCCACTTTTGAGGTTTCCTTATAGATTTATGTGGTTAATTACTCAAATTAAATACTAGTTATACCCCAATCATATATTATTCACATTTTGTTTTTTCTTTTAAATTCTAAATCAGTACTTACTGGCTTGTCATTATTCAATGATATGGAATTTCTTCTAAAAATAATAGTTATTTCCCTTTCTTTCTTTTTTTTCTAACGCTGTTGTTACCGGTGTTCATTGATTAGTTTGGTTTGAATTTAGGGTAAATCAAATATGAAACTATCATATTTAATTGGGTTGTGTTTTTTTTTGGTACAGACCACTTTTATGGGAAGCAATACTACTCTAGTCGGATATGATTCCTATGAGTAACAATTTTTTCTCTTGGTGTTAGGTTAATTTATTTTGGATTATGAATATTTTTTATCAATTCAAATTAAATCAATTTAATTAAAATCAAGTTGATTTGGTTTCAAGCTATCGGATTATGATAATAAATATATAAATAATTTTTAAGATTTTATCTTTATTTGTTCACTATTTTAATAAATATTTATTTTTATATTAAAGTAAGGTAAACATTTTTTATATTCTATACTGATTAATTGTTTATTTTAATTAATATTTAGTTTTTTTTATAGCTATTACTTTACATATCTCGTTAGTTTCTTATCTTAAAATATGATAACAAATTATGTAATAAATATTTGATATTTGATAGCGTTAAATAAAATTATAAAAATATTAAAATGAATGAAAAAGAAAGAAAGGATAAAAGTACAAGTAAAAGTTAAATACTAAAGTCTAAAATTTATTAATTTAAAAGGTAAAAGAATAGTTGACCTGAATCACTTGATTAGTTTATGTTGAAAAAAGATAAATCTAAAAAATAAAATTAATTATAAAATTGAAAATTAAATTAATTATAGTTAATTTAATTTGTATTTAAAGAAAAAAAAATCAATCACCGAATTAATTCAAACTAATTTAGTCAATTTGATTTGAATTTTTGGATTTATTAGATCAATTCGATATGATGAATACCCTTGTTGCAAGCAAGCACCACTTATGTGGTGGAGGAGATGCTGCATTCTTCATTATTAATGTTTTTATCTTCATACTTGCAATCTCTGAGAAACTAAAATTAGCTGGCACATGTCTAATGTCTAATTGATTTATTGTTAACCTTTGAAGACATCAAATTCAAAGTTGACATTTTATGAAGTGTTTAATATTTTTGTTCTTTTGTAGCTATAATAGATAGATTATGTAAAGCCCATGGAATAAGTGTCTACACGTACTGAAGTATAATTGGTTTAGGCTTTTGGCAGTGAGAAAAATTATTGTGTATGTTGTTACTTGATATTGATCCCCACCATTTCTTCTATATTGCTCAATAACGTTTCAAGTTTCAAATAGTGAGGAGGAGCATAATAGAGAGTAAGGACGAACATAAGAATTGTTGATCAATCAATGTTTTTTTTTTTTGAAATAATATTCCAAATGGCAGTTCCTGTGGCAGCTTTGTCTAACCATGAGTGGTATTTACATTTTTGGCTAGCATAAATCTGTTGCCGGCACCCTTCCCAAAATATTGTGACATTACAAAAGTTGCACTAACGCCTAGCCACAGGGAGATAGTGGTTAAGACTAACCATAGTGTTAAAATTAAGGCACATTTAATGCTGTATTGTGTAGTTGCCCAATATCCATATGATTGCAATGAGGCAAAAAGGTACTAGCGATAATTTCCACCAAAGACATTTCTCATGCTGCTACTTATGCTTTCTCATTGCCCGGGTCCATTTGCTCTGGCTTCCAATTAATAGCTTCTACTTATAACACTTGCTTGTTCTACCCCCATACACACACATACCCTGGACCCAAATACAATATAAAGGAAGGGGAATCATGAGCATCATAGCATGCAGAAAAAAGGGTCCCGGAATCAAAATGTTTGACAACTTCTCAAGTACTAGTGTACCCATTGAAAAAGAATGAGTATGGAAGTAAAAACCAAACTTTAGAAAGGAAAATACCCACGCCTTGTAATTTAAGCAAGGTACTAATTACTAAAGTCTAAAGGCAAGCTTTTTTTCTTTTTGCACAACAATTCCATTGTCAGACTCACTAAGTCACTATCATTCTACACTCTGCATTTTCCTCTGCCGCTGAGATTCAAAGATCTTTGCTTCATTTGGATAACTGAGCCAACCCAAACTTGAAGATCTCCATTTTGATAATCCAAAGCAAAAAAAAAAAAAAAGAAATAAAACAATCCAAACTTCAACTCTGATCGAAGAACAATATCAGAATTACTTATAAAACTGCATCTAAGTTTTGTCAAAAAAAAAACAAAAGAGATGGAAAAAAGAAAATGAAAAGGGAAAATCATCTCACATTAAACATCATTCTCCAAAGGAAGAACAGCATTTTTGGATGCCTTTCCATAACAAAACGGAAAGAATGGTCGTCGGCCCCTGCTGTTAGAATCCTCGCTGGCACTAGCCTCATTCTGATGCCTACTTTGTTGTATAATGACTTGAGCATCCAAATAAGTTTGTCTAGCATGTGCTGAATCCATCGAGAAAGATCTTCTAATTGGCTGAATGAAAAACTGTTCATCTTTCTTTCTGATATCAATACACTCATCTCCCATGATGGAAACATGGTGGCACTTCCTTGGTTTCAAGTGCTCCACCTTTCTTGAAGAGTGGTAATTTCTACTATGTGCCAAACTTCCCCTTGAGTCATTTCTCTCTTGTTGCACCTGTGGTAATACTGCTCCAGGTTCTCCCCCAAGTTCAATAACAACAAAATCTTCATCACTACCCATGTTGGAGAGCAACTGAGAATCCTGAGGAGAGGAGCTTGGAGCTATGATGTGGTCCAATGGACAGTGTGTGTTGCCTGAAATGCTTGATCTGCAAAGTGGGCAATTGGAATTGGTCTGAAGCCAAATGTCAATGCAGTCCAAATGAAAAGCATGGTTGCAATTAGGTAGAACTTTTAGCACATCATGTTCCTTAAACTCAGTCAAACAAACCACACAGCCATACACACTTTGGTCCTCACCTTCTTGTCCTTTCATGAACTGAAAAGTTGGGATTTCTCTGATCACAGACTCATCAAGCCCTCGGTTCCACATGGCAGGAGAGAATGCTATGAAGGGGTCCTCATCGTGTCGAGCTCGGAGGATGGAAACCCATCTCATAGGGTTAACTTGACGCCAGTTTGAGCAGTATTTGGTTAGAAAAGTGAAGTAGCTTAGAAGCAACAAAACAGTGGCCAATATGCTGAGCACAACGATCACAAATATGGGAAAAGCATAGTCTGAGGAACCAGGTTGTGGTGCGTGTTGGAGTGTTCCAGCCTCGGTTTTGATGGGTGGGAGAGCTTCATAACCAAGCTTGTAGCTGTAGGAGTGGTTCTTGTTTAGTGCCATATGCAAAGATGTGAATGGGAGATATGAAATGGCTTTAAACTTCAAAAGCTTAGGTGCATGGAATAAATAGGTTTGACTAATGGGGTTGCCTTAGTAAAGAAAAAATCATCTTGTCTTGGATAGAAAGGAGTCAAGCAAACTAAATCTATAAGATAATATTATATTTATTCGTAAAAAGGAATGATTCACAACACATAAAAATAATTTCAACTTAATTAGTAATCGGAAGTTCAAATATTAAATACGTAATTGTATTAAATTAAAAAAAAAAATTATCTGAAGTATTTAGCTCGAATAGAATTATTTTTCGTAAAAAATGTTTATATTTTATATTAAAAAGAAAAAAAGTGAAAAACCTATAAATGAAGTGGATTAGTTCTAAGTAACATGCTAAGGGACACATGTGCTGATTAATTACAAGGAAAAGAAACAAGTTGTCACATGAAGAGAAGCACGAGGGGCCAATATAAAGAGGAATTGGATTATTGTAATTGTAGCATGTTTTAGTCTCTTCAATGTGCTTACTTACTCTTGGAGGTTTCTCTTTTCTCTTATCTGAACGTTGCCCCTTCCCAAATCTCACTAGTCAGCTCACTTCTGATATCTGTCTTTGATGGTCCTACCACCTTAGGATTAAGCTGTGGACATGTATGTGGTCATATCAAATAACATGAAAATATAGAGTACATACTTATGCAGGGCATCACATATGTACTACTGATATTTCTGTATCAACCACATAGTTCTAGGGGGACAAACTTTTTACTACATTTTTGTTTGGATTCAATATTGACACGGTGCAAAAATATTTCACGTTATCACTTATCATATATTATTACGTTATTAGGCATCTTGACACTAACAATGACTTTCACACTCTTTTAATGATGAATAATATCTGATTGAGTAGTAAGATTTGTAGTAATAATGTCTCAAAATTAATCTCTATTTTTCTTATAATTTCAATGATAATTTAATAGGAATGATGATACACCTACTAAACCCCTGTTTTCCACTTTCAAAGAGAATACAATTTTAATTTAGGTAGAAGTTATTCTATAGGTTCCTAACTTATTTGGAATTTTTTTAATAGGCCCCAACTTATAAATTATTTTTTAATAGTGCCTCTAGACTCTAGTTATGTTTTCATTAAGATTCCGTTAAGTACAAGGACTTAATAAAAAAATGTAAACGTTTTAGCGACGTGATTCTTGTACTTATAATTTAAAACTCTAAATGAAAATGTAGTTAAGGATCCAATTAAAAATAATTAAAAAATTTAAGGAATAAGGACTTATTTATTTTTTAAAAATAATTCGGAGGTTTACGGATTAGTTCAACCTTTAGTTTTCAAACACAAACTCAATTTAAAGTTGCAGCAGATATAAACTTATATAATACACCTATCCCTCATAACGATTATAAAATAATTTTATATTATTATTTAATTATAAATTAATGATAATATGATATTAGGCTAGTAACCGGAAAACTTAATAAATTTATGATACATATTGTTTTGTATTTACAACCGTGTATAACATTATTTTACATTATCGATAAAAATCTATTTTATAATTCTTATTTTTCTTTTGTCAAGTATAAGTTTAAAGATTTACATCAAATTTAAACTATCAATAAAAACAAATAATAAGGTTTATAAGGTCTTGTGATAATCAATTAATTAACTATAATTAATTAATTAATTTAATTGATTGTTTGATTAATTTAATTTTTCATGAAAATTATTAACAAATTAATATTTTTGTATAATTTTTTATAATAAAATATATATTTATTTTTTTATTAATGATTTAGATAACAAACAAAATATATAATTTTTATGATTACAAAATTTTGAGTTGCTACTGTTTTTACAAATCAAGTAAAAAAATTAACAACTAGGAAGTAACAAATTATGTTAAAATCATAGTTAATGTTATTTTTATCATGTGAGGTTATTTTTCATTTAGTATGACCAATATATAGTTAAATATATTTCCATGATTTGTCAATAATTAATTTTTTAATTGATATTATTTTTATAAAATTTTAAAATTAATTATACGAAAATAAAATTTGAAAATGAAAAATTTAGATAATATATATTTACTGAAATATATTATTAGTTAAGTATGAAAAAGTAAAATAAATAAGCGTTAATCTAATGTTTTTATATTAAAACGTATATAATAAAGGATACAGTATAACAATAATTATAAATAAGTTCAAATATTAATTATATTTTAATTTTTTATTTTAATAAAATAAACCAATTTTTTATAAACTTTTTTCTCAGTTTGTAAAATATTTTGTTAATTTTATTAAAAAATAAAAATAAAATGAAACTACTATTTTTACTTATTTAAAAATTTTGATATATTTTATTATTTATTTTATACATTTTAGTTTAAAAGCATTAAGTTAGGAAAATTTTATGCGTTTAGTATAAAAATATTAGGTTATTGTGTATTTTTTAACCTTTTTTATATAATGTAATTTTATAAAAAATTGAGAGAAAAATAAAAGATATATTTTATTTGTTATTTAAATCATAAATAGAAAAATAAATATATACTTTATTATTTGTAAAAATATAATTTTTTTAATAATTTTATAAATAATTAAAGTAAAAATTTAAATTAATCAAACAACCAATTAAATTAAATCAAATAAATAAATTAATTGATTATAATTAACTAATTAATCATGATAAAAATATGTTAATATATATATAAAGACATTATAAACTATATAATTAATTTGTATTAATGATTTAGATTTGGTGTAAATTGTGAATGAATCTTGTCCCCTTCTCTCTTTCGTCTCTATGTATATATATAAAACCTCTTTGGGGTCACTGGCACGTGCCTTCCTCCCTCACTCTTACACCTCTTATTTCTTCTTTTCTCTTCAATTCCATATGGGTTGGGCCGGCCACCATCAACTGCAGTCTCAAGGCCTCAAAATATATGTTGAGATCATTTTTATTTGTATGAAACTAAATATATTTTATAAATAAATAATTACCTCGAGGTCCTTGACAATTATATTGTTGTCAAAAATATTATTTTAGCGAGAATATCAATTATTGACCCGAAAAAAGAGGAGGTTATTATATTACTAATTTACAATCAATCAAACATGCCTCACAAATGGCATAACCACTGTACTTTCTAAGCATAAAATAATATAATTGTTAAGTATTAGACAATGGGAGAGCCGGCAAATGACATAAGCATATTAAGACATATAAAAGATAAAATTAATACATTAGGTCTTAATATATATATTTCATTGGTTAGATTAATCGTTAATACTATTAACTCATATTAATTTAATTAAACAACATAGATATTAAAAATTTACATTGTAATTTTTTCATTTTTCAAGCATTAATATAATAAAATATACATTATGATTGGTACAGTAATTTATTATTTACTTCTTATGCCCTTAAATTAATAGGGTGAAGACTTTGATCGTGTAAAGTGAAAGAGATATAGAAATTGACGACATATATTGTTTGTTCTTGACCTTCAACAACATGAAGACCCTAATCCATTATTGGCTTTAGTCTCAAAGATGAATAAACTTCTTTCAAACGGGTTCAAAGTGGGATCTCTCCCTGAGGACTACATATTCCCACCAGAATCAAGACCAGGAAATGTCAAAATCCCCTTCAGCAGCAACATCCCAGTCATTGATCTCAGTGAAGAACACAATGCTGATAGAACTAACACAATTCACAAAATTATCCAGGCTGCTCAGGAGTTTGGATTCTTTCAGGTTCATACTTGTTATTATTATTTATCTTCTTTCTATATAAATTAGAATAACTTAAACCAAAATATTTTTATTCGTTATTTTTCAACAAAAAAATTTAAAAATTTTGCTTCAATATGAATGTTTATATATATATATATATAATTTTGTATCTTTTGAATTTATTTTTTTTACTTCTAAATTAAATTTTAATATTTTTTAAATTTTTTATTAATAATTTAAAATAACTTTGTATCACAATATAAATTATTTATTATAAAATTAAAATATAATTTACATATTCAAAAATTTTTATTATAACGAATTTTAGTTATAATATAATTTATGTATTTAAAATTTTTTATTTATTATAAATTGTAATTATATAAAATAAATATTTATATTAAGTATTTCAGTGGTTATTATTAAATCTATTTATGTGAAATAATAAGATTTGGTTTGCAGAAGTTAAACACTTATAGATTATTGAACCTGCTAAGCTATGGTAATGTTTAAAAGAAGCTGAAGTGAGATTAGAGCAGGTTATCAATCATGGAATATCCGTGAATGAAATGAACGAAGTAAGAAGTGTTTTCAAGGAATTATTTGAGATGGCCGCTGAGGAAAAAGAGAAATTGTGTTCAGATGATCCTTCCAAGACATGCAAGATGATTACTAGCAATGTCAATTATGCAACTGAAAAGGTTCATCTGTGGCGGGACAATTTTAGGCACCCATGTCATCCTTTGGAGAAGTGGCAACATCTCTGGCCCCAAAATCCAACTAAATATAGGTAAATCAACGTCACAAATTTTAATACTTGTATTTCTTCGTTTAAAATAAAAAATTTGTTTTGATTCATTCAGATATAGTTTGAATTGAAGAATTGTCTTTTTTTTTTGGCAGAGAATGTGTTGGTGTGTTTTCTGTTGAAGTTAAAAAGTTGGCTTCGAGGATCTTGAGTTTGATAGGTGAAGGGCTTGGTCTGAAGAGTGGATATTTTGAGAAGGATCTTGCTGGATCAATGACTCTTTCAATTAATCATTATCCACCATGCCCTGAACCAAGTTTGACACTGGGAATAGTTAAGCACTCAGATCCTAATCTCATAACCATTTTACTCCAAGATGATGTATGTGGGCTTCAAGTATTAAAGGATGGAAAGTGGATGGCGGTTGAGCCAATTCCTAATGCATTTGTGGTAAACATTGGGTACCAATTACAGGTATATACATTTCTCTGTATGAAATATTTTCATTTCAATTAATAATAGAGTTGAATATTTCATTTCTCTATGGGATGCAGATAATTAGTAATGGTAAGCTACTAAGTGCTGAACACAGGGCCGTGACAAATTCACGTGATGCACGCACCTCTGCTGCATTCTTTGTAGCTCCTTCAGATGACTGCATCATAGAGCCAGCACAAGGTCTCACTAATGAACATCACCCTCCAATTTTCAAGTCTTTCAAATACAAGGACTTCTTCTCTTACTACTTTGCCAAAAATGGTGATACAGACCTAGTGCTGAAATCGTTTCAAGCACAGAAGAATTAAGTTAAATGTTGAAAGCAGAATGTACGTGTCATATTCGATCATGTAATAAAGGGGAACTTATACTTTGGCATCTTTTTGCTTGTTTGGCTTTACTTAATGATGGAAATTAAAGTCCCTTCACCAAATAAATGAAATTCCCCAGCTTGGTTTGGAATACTATGAATTATTTAAAAACACTATGTGCAATTTATAGATGCAAAATATTAATATTATTGATGATTATAATTAACTGTGCATGCGATATTTACTATTACTGCACCAGTACAAAGAGAGTTGTTTATTCTCAGTTCTCCCCCATCGTTAATCCATTTTGAATCCTGCCTTTACATTGCAATTTCAAAAGGATAATAGGTGGAATAAAGTTTTAAGAAAATTTAATTAGAATACACTAAAAGAATTGTGTTACACTCTCACCCAAATAAAGATGGACATATATCATAAAATTCATTGAAACAAATTAAATGAATTGTGGCAGAAAGATTACGTGGTTGTTTTAAAAACCACCGTCATTGTATATATATCTTCGTGGCAACTCACTAAGACCACCACAATTTTGGGGCAGTTATTAATGCAAATCATCATAATTTTTTTTAAATTATTAAAGTTAACCTGGAATTTAGTCCTTAAAAATGGCAAACTGTCTGTCTTTGGTCCGTGAATGTACGTGTTTTTACAATTTACCAAGATACTCACTTTTTAATCATTGAATTTTTTTTTTCTACAATTCAATTACAAGTTATTTTTTAGTACTTCCATTTGGGGACTAAATTGTATAAGTTCTGGTAAATTTTTTTTTTTACCATTGATATATAAATACATAATTTTTATTATTTGTTCTTGTTAACAAAATCATAAATGAAAAAATTTCAGAAAATATTAAATGAATACTGTTGAATAATAAAATTCATTTATGAAAGTAAAATTCTGTACCTCTTTTAGCTTTTCTTATTTACGAAACTAAAATTTAATACCTTTTTTAAGAGAATAAGCACTAATTAAAAATTGGTTTATTTATAGGAAATAACCTATTCAAATATGTTTTAAAATATATCAACTACCACACTCGTACTTATATTTCTATATTATTGGTAACAATGAAAAAGTGAATTTAATTTTCTTTATCCAGAATTATAAGATATATGTAAGAGAAATTTAATCCCTTGTAAATATGTCAAACTTAGTTTCAGTCCTTTAATATTCTTTTATTTTTTTATTCTTATAATATTTAATTTTTCTTAAAAATGATCTCTCTATATGGTGTTATAATTTTAGTTCTTTAATACTTATGATATTATCGGTGTATTGAAATTTGGATCGTTATTGATTCAGTCAGAATACTAGATCACTAGTTAATGATCGAACTATAGAATCAGTAAATAATTGAACCACACAAATTATTTTATTATTAATATATATTATATTTAAAATAAATGGTTGGTATATATAGTGGTAACTTAATCTCTCTAATCTCTATGGGGACGTGGATTGAACTCTAGTCTAGTGTCATTGCTTGGAGCATTCTAGATACAACCAGACATGGAGCCATATGTTTATCATCTGTGAGGGAGTCTTTCTTTTTTTCACTATATATTTTTATTTGACTCAAGTTTTCTTTTACTAAATAAATTAATTCAAGATTTTAAATAAAATATTTATTTTAAAAGGTTAAATTTTAAGTCATTCAAAACCATTTTTATGTCTACGTGTAATGAACTCGAATTCCTTACGCAAGTAATTACAATTCAAATCCTAACTTGTGTATACGAAAAAGTTAACCATCAGAGAATAATCTAACTTTAAGTCCATTCAAATCACTCTATGGAAATTAGTTTCAGAGAAAGAATAAAAATACTCCTACATACAAATCCAAAAAAAAAAAAAGATGTTTATATCTATCAACACTCGGTGGTCCAGCATATACCAAAGAGTTTAATTTATCTTAAACAAAATATTGAATTTCATTTTCATAATTAAAAAAAAATTAGGTGTTAAAAAGAGATTTTTATGTCTATTTACACTTGGTGGTCCAACCTTAATTGTTTGTACGTGTTGGAATCTTCTGCAGTAGTAAGATAGATATATCTGGGGTTCACATTCCATGTATGAAACGAGGAAAAACTATAAGGCTAAGATGAAGTAAAAGGTGGAATAACAATAATATAAATAGTTGGATATATTAATAAAATATTAGATGATTAAGGTTAATTTTTTATTTTTGAATTATTTTTTAATAATTAAAAATGTCTATTTTATCTCTTATTTATTTCTTTTTTTTTCTTTTTCCTCTCCTCTCTTTTGTTTTTTTTTTTCTCTCTTTCTAGAAATTTTCAACTCCGTTGTGAGAGGCGATTTTTGGCAACAACATTTTTGTTTTCTTTTTTCCTTCTTTTTTTCCTTTCCCTTTCATTGTTTCCTTCTCCCTCTTCCCGACAATTTCTAGGTCCAGTGCTTGGAGGTAATTTCAACGACAACATTTTTGTTTTCTTCTTTCGTTCTTCTTCTCTTCCCCCTTTCGTTCTCCCCTTCTCCCTCTTTCTAGTGATGACTTCTTTAGCAAATCCCAACCACACTACATGCAACGCAATAGGTCCGAATCAAAATAAAATACAATCAATCGTACATACATCAAGCGCCTCCATCCTCCCTTCTAAATCTAGATTCAAATATTTCATCACTGCCATTGAACCACTGCACCCCACCTCTCCTAGTGTCTTGCCTCCATTCTGCTATGTATGAAAAATATTTGCATTAGAAGTATAATGATGTTTATATTTTATAAATGACATTATTTATTTTGTCTTCATGTATATTTTTAACAACAATTATTAGAGAACCTTTCATTTTCACATACATAGCAAATGGATGTTGATGATCAAATCACAAATGTATTTTGGGCAAATGCAAAAACGGTGTTGTTTGGTGCAATATTTTGTATTATTGTGCTGTAGGTTTCCCTTGATGATGGAGATGATTCAACTTTAGAAGACATGCATTTTAGCAAATCTAACTTGATGTTTTGTTTGTTCCAAGTTTGGTGGATTTATGTTAGTAGTTTTGGGTTAAATGTATATATGATCATTTTTTTTTGTGATACGTATTTGTGATCGTATTAACTAATAAAAATAATTATTATTTTTTGATTGAAACAAGTTTATGATTCTTCAGTGTTTGTTAAATTTAGCTATTGCCAATTTTTATTTTCAATTTTTGTCAATTTTTATTTTTAGTTATTTGTCTTCATTTAATCCAATTTCAGCCTCGTCTACCTTTCTCTTCTACCAGTTGTCCATAGGAGCATCCAAAGAGGCTACTATGCTCTCCCTTCTACTCCTACAATTCCTGTCCTGCTATACTCTCCTTTGCGACTCTTCTATATGTCAGTAGTCCAAAGATCTAGAAGGCTGCTCTGTTATACTCTCTGCAATTCCTGGTCTCCTTCTATCTGTCACTTTTTACTCTTCCTCTATCTGTCACTTTCTACTTTCACACTTTCCCCCTATCGCTCAAATTTGATGCGTGAAATATAAATAACAACAGACAACAAAAAGGGAAAATTGAGCTGTCTAAAGGCTCCTACATCTAAAGGGCATGGACAAACAGTAAATAAATAACAATAGATAATAGAAAGAAGAAAAGGAGCAATCCAAAGGCTCTTGCGTCCAAAGAACATGGATAAATAAGAAAGATAAATAACAACAAATAACATACAACAAAAAGAAGAAACAAAGCCATCAAAATGCTTCTGCGTCTAAAAAACATGGACGAATAACATATAAATAACAATAGGTAACAGAAAGAAGAAAGGGAGCCATCCAAAGACTCTTATGTCCAAAGAGCATGGACGAATAGGAAAGATGAATAACAATAAATAACTAAAAAAAGAAAAGAAACCATCCCAAGGCTCTTGCGTCCAAAGAGCATGACGAACAAGAAAAATATATAACAACAAATAACAAAAAGAAGAAAGAGAGCTATCCAAAGGCTCCTGCATCGAAAGAGCATGGACGGAGAACAGATAAATAACAACAGGTAACAAAAAGAAGAAAGGGAGTCATCCAAAGGCTACTACTTCCAAAGAGCATGGACGATCAAGAAAGATGGATAACAATATATAACAAAAAAAGAAAAGGAGTCATCCCAAGGCTTCTACATCCAAAAAGCATGGATGAAGAAAGATAACCAGAAAAAGAAAAATGAGTCATCTAAAGGCTCATGCGTCCAAAGAGCACGGATAAATAACAACAAATAACAAAAAGAAGAAAAGAAATCGTCCAAAGACTCCTGCATCCAAAGAGCATGAATGAACATGAAAGATAAGTAACAACAGATAATAGAAAGAAGAAAACGAGTCATCCAAAGGCTTATCCATCAAAAAGCATGGATGAATAAGAAAGATAAATAACAATAAATACCAAAGGCTCTTTGGACGTATGAGCCTTTGGATGATTCTCTTTCTTCTTTCAGTTGTCTATTGTTATTTATCTTTCCTATTCATCCATCCTCTTTGGACACAAGAACCTTTGGATAACTCCTTTTCTTCTTTCTGTTATATTTTTTTATTTATCTAGTGTTCGTCCATGTTGTTTGGATGCAAGAACCTTTGCATGATTCCTTTTCTTTTCTTTGTTGCCTATTGTTATTTATCTTTCATGTTCATCCATTCTCTTCGGACGCATGAGCCTTTGGACAACTCCTTCCCTTCTTTTTGCTATCTGTTGTATTTATCTTTCTTGTTTGTCCATGCCCTTTGGATGCAGGGGTGTTTGATTCCTGTGTGCGAAAGAATGCAAATCATGCATAAGGTTTGAGCGAGAAAGGGAGAAAGTGTGAGAGTCATGCATGCGTCCATAGAAGTAAGAAGGAGAGTGGAAAGTGAGACAGAGGGGAAGAGGAGGAATTGCAAAGAGTAGAGTAGAGCAACATTTTGGCTCTTTGGACACCCTTTTGGATGGTTGACATACAACATAGTTGCAAAGGAGAATAGAGCGGAGTAGGAATTGTAGGTGCAGAAGGGAGAGCACAGGAACCCCTTTAGATGTTCCTTTGGAAAGTTGGGATAAGCAAAAGGTAGGTGAGGCTAGAATTGGATTAAATGAAGACAATAACTAAAAATAAAAATTGCTAGTAATTGAAAATAAAAATGGGCAGTAGTTGAATTTAACAAACATTGAAGGATCATAAATTCATTTCAATTAGAAAATAATTAGAACATTTCATCAGTGAATATGATCACAAATACATATCACAAAAAAAATGATCATATACAGATTTAACCCAAAACTATTAACATAAATTCATCAAACTTGGAACAAACAAAACATCAAGTTAGAATCCATTCAAGGCTAATCAAAGATTCTAAAGAGCATGTCTTCTAATGTTGAACCATCTCCATCATCAAGGGAAACCTACAACACAACAATACAAAACATTGCATTAGATAATACCATTTTTGCATTTGCTCAAAATACATTTTGAATTTTCTCATCAACACCCATATGCTATGCATGGAAAAATGAAGGATTCTCTAATAATTATTGTTGAAAATATACATGAAGACAAAACAAATAATGTCATGTATAAAATATAAACATCATTATACTTCTAATGTAAATATTTTCTTTGCATAGAAGAATGAAGGTGAGACCTTGGGAGAGGTGGGGTGCAGTGATTCAATGACGGTGATGAGAGATCTGAATCTAGATCTAGAAGGGAGGATGGAGGCACTTGATCCATGTACAGTTGATTTGATTTCATTTTGATTCAGACCTATTGCGTTGCGTGTGATTGTGATTGTGATTGAGACTGTTGAGGAAGTCGTTGTTGGGAAGAGTGAAAAGGGGAGCATGAAAGGGGGAGGAGAGATAAAAGGAAAGAAAAAAGTAAAAACACTATCGTTGAAAATTGCCTCCGATAGCAGAACTAAAAATCACTGGAAAGAGGGACAAGGGGAGAACGAAGGGGAGGAGAGGAAGAACAAAAGAAATAAACAATAATGCTGCCACTGAAAATCACTTCTTCCAGTGGAACTAGAAATCTTTGGGAAGAGGGTGAGGGTAAGAAAAAAAAGGAGAGAAAGAAAGAGAAAAAAAGATACAATGGATATTTTTTATTATTAAAAAATAATTCAAAACTAAAAAATTAATCTTAACTATCTAATATTTTATTAATATATCTAATAATTAAAAATAATAGTGGACAGGTAGATAAACTAGTCTATTTTTACTTCACCTAATGCCACATCAGTAATTGTAAAAAAAAAAGTGGTAAAAGAGATTTTTATGTCTATTTACACTTGGTGGTCCAACCTTAATGGTTGTACGTGTTGGAATCTGCTGCAGTAGTAAGATAGAGAAATTTCACATTCCATGTATGAAACAGTGAAAAGCTATAAGGCTACATCAATAATTGAAATGTACCGACACGTAAGATTTCGGATACCATTAGAACAAAAGCGAATGCAGGGCGTTTGATTACGACGAGTTTGAAGTTCAAAACATGCTTAAAATAGGTGAATGTCTCGAGCTACAAGGAATAGTTTTTACTGGTTCACGTTAAAATGCCTTCAACTTAAAGTTTAATATTGGTCAAATTTGATTTTTTTATTTATCATAATATTTGAGTTTTATTAAAGACTTGATTTGATTTGAGTGGTTAAATCTTAAGTTTATTTGAAACTCTTTCTAATGGTTTTTTAATCTACTTCAACGTCTTGAAATCATAATTTTGTTATTTATATATATATCTCTTATCATGAACTTTTGATTTTTTATCTACTTGCACCACTCATATAAAATCTATTTTGTTAACTATATTTTGAAAATCAAGTTTGATGAGTTATTACCCAACAATATTTTGTGTCAAATTTTATTTTATAATATGTTATTCAAATAAAAATCAAGTTATTTTAAACTCATAGGAAAAAGGAGAGACGGTGATGCAAGAAAATATTCTCCTGCACTGTTATGTTGCTAGTTTACGTCACATCAGTGTGTAGAGCAGGCCTAAAAAATTAATAGGATCAACACTTTAAAGATCTAAGACCCCAATCCATTTTTGTCTTTATATAGTCTCACTAGTGAAGAGTGAAGAAGCAGAATATCAAGCTACTGAAAACTGCAGATGAATAAACTTCTTTCAGACCAGTTCAATGTCGGATCTGTCCCTGAAGACTACGTATTCCCACCGGAATTAAGACCGGGAAATCTCGAAATCCCCTTCAGCGACATCCCAGTGATTGATCTCGATGAAGCACAGAATGGTGATAGAACTATTGCAATTCAAAAAATTATTCAAGCTTCTCAGGAGTTTGGATTCTTTCAGGTTCATACTATTATTATTCTAATTATTAGTATTATAAATCTTTTTTGGGCAAACAATAAGATTTCCTATGGTAATGTTTAATGGAAATTGAGGTGAGATCATGCAGGTTATCAATCATGGAATATCCTTGAATGAAATGAACCAAGTAAGGAGTGTTTTCAAGGAGTTATTTCAGCTGCCCGCTGAGGAAAAACAAAAATTGTGTTTAGATGATCCTTCAGAGCCATGCAATATGTTTACTAGCAATGTCAATTATGCAAATGAAAAGGTTCATCGCTGGCGGGACAATTTTATGCACCCATGTCATCCTTTGGACCAGTGGCAACATCTCTGGCCCCAAAATCCAACTAAATATAGGTAAATCAATCTCACAAATTTTAAAACTTGTATTTTTTCCTTTAAAATAAAAAAAAAAGTTGTTATATGAAGAGTTGTGTTTCCAATTTTGGGTAAGATATATCCTTGGTGAAAATAAATTTGGGTTATTTTCAGTAAAAATATAATTATTTACATAAAAATAAATTAGGAGAATATTACTGATAAATATTTGTACAATAATACTGGATTTTTTATATAAAATCTTGAATGTTTTTTATAAATACCATGCACAATTTACTTTTTTTTTTTCTTGAGATTAATGTAAGACATACCCATAAACAAAAAAGGAAATGCAACAAAAATAATGTCCTAAAAAGATGAAGTCATAGAAGATCAGCACAATCTTACAACTTTATTTTTATTTTATTTATATTTTTATCTTTTATTTTATTTTATCTGTACGTTATTTTATTTTATCTCATCATTCGTGCAAGTCCACAAAACAACCAATTTCACATAGTATAAAATGAGGTAGCTTGGAGGTTGTAGAACCCCAAGCTTTTATAGGTTCTAGTTTTTTTTTTTTTAAATTATGTTTGCTTATCTTTTCACGAAGTCTATGAGTATCTAAGTTTATTTTTTTAGGATTATGGTACAGTTGTGCTTAAAACCTTTGATTACTATTTTGAATGCAATTTTCTACTTATCTTTACTGCTTGAATTATCCTATTGCATACTTTATAAACAAGTCTTTCTTATATGATAATCAATTAGTTAGAGGTGACCACCCCTTAACTAATTGGTGAAACTATAGGATAGTTGACTTTAGAGGAATTACATGACCAACATTTTCTCTAGGCTTTTGATTCAACTAGCAATAGTGGTTTCTATGAACTTTTAGCTTATTGAAGTACATGTTTCTAGATGACCAAATAGGAATCATCTTAAGGTAAAGATATTAGGGATGCTAGACCAGATCTCTGATTAACATTAAGAAGTATAATTAGTAACACATGAAGGTAAGGTAAGAGAATTGTATAATTTTTTTTTTTGTCAAGAGGAAAAACATAATGAAATCAAAACCCTTAATTCCAAAAAGAACTAAAAACAAATTTTTTTTATCATTTTCTTATTTTTACTTTACTTCCTCTACGTAAATATTTTTAATTTTGATTGTTTAATCTATACCAAAACTTTTCAAAAACTGACATAATAGTCCCTTGGGTACAATATCTGGACTCATGTCCTTATTACTACTGCGATAGGGTACACTTATCCTTAAGTGTTAACTAAATTGCATCATTCACCATTATCAATTTTGTTAACATAAAGAGCATATTCATGTTGGCAACAAAAAAACTCATTCTCTTGAAAGTACTTGTCAATGTGGCTATTTCATGTCCTTGGTGCTTGCTTTAAGCTATACAATGCCTTCTTTAATTTCAAGACCTTTTTCTCTTGCCTTTGGATAGCAAAAACCATTGGTTGTTAAACATATACATTTTCCTCAAGATAGTCATTTAGGAAAACTGATTTGATGTCAAGTTGGAAGACTCTTTAACCCATTGGAGCTGCTAATGAAATAAGAAGATGAATTGTCTCCATACGAGCAACTAGTGCAAACACTTCATTATAATCAACTCCATGTTGTTGCTTGTACCTTTTAGCAACAAGCCTTGCTTTGTATCTTTCCATCTCTCTTTTGGCATTCTTCTTAATTTTGAACACCCATTTGACTTCAATTGCTTCATGATCCTTATTAGGTACATTTGATAACTCCTAAGTGTCATTCTTCTTAATGGCTTTGATTTCTTCCTCCATGACTTCTCTCCACCTTTTATCTTTCATACCTTCATTAAAAGTTAGAGGTTCATTGTTCGAAAAAAGACAAAATAAATAATTTATATTTTTATTTTCATCATATATTTCTTGAATGTTACTCATCTTTCTTGTCCTTTCACTTGAACTCCCTTTAGAAGATGAGATTTTAACTTTTTGATCACCTTCTTCAAAATATGGAAGGAAATCATAATTGCCTTCTTCTTTCTCCCAATTCCATGCCTTTTTTCATCAAATTCTACATCTATGCTTACAATAATCTTCCCATTGTTTGGTTTATACAACTTGTAACCTTTTGAATTTGCATCATAATCAATGAATGCATGCTTCACACTTATACCATCAAGCTTGGATCTTCCTTGGTTGGGCAAATGAGCATATGCAATGCTCCCAAAGACTTTAAAATGGTAAACTTTTGGCTTCACTACACTCCATGCTTCTAGAGGTATTTGATCTTTGACATTCCTTGTAGGAGAGCAATTAGACAAATAGACTGCTCATGAAATAACTTTGGCCCAAATTTCTTAGGCATAGATTTGACTTTCAACATACATCTACCCATGTTAAGATTAGTTTTATTTTTTTCTCTTCGCTACCCCATTTTGTTGTGGGGTTCTAAGAACTATTAGAAGGCTACAAATCTCATTCTTTTTACAAAATTCATTGAGTTCTTTGGATGTGAATTCAATAGCTCTATTGGATTGTATAGCCTTAGTTACATAATCACTCTCTTTTTCTACAAGAGCTTTAAAAATTTTTAAAATTACAAATGCCTCATATTTTTCTTCAAGAATATACCTAAGTCTTCTTACTAAAGTCATCAATAAAGAACAAAAAATATTTATTTTACCAAATGAAGGAGGATCAATTGGACCACACATATCATTGTGCACAAGTTGGAGAGACTCGTCTGTTTCTTTAGGAAAACTTATTCTTACATGCTTGCCAAAGAGACATACTTTACACAATTGATTGGAATGGTTGATGTGAGGCATCCCCTTCACCATTTTCTCATCTCCTAAGGTCTTAAGTGCTCCAAAGTTTAAGTGCCTAAACCTTATATGTCAACACCATGGTTCATCTTTTAGGTTAGCCTTTAAACATTTTGCTTCATTGATCTTAATGTTCAAAGTGAACATTCTATTTCTTGACATAAATACCTTAGCAACTAAATTATAATTTTGATCTTTAAGCCACAAACAATTTTCTTTCATGAGAATTTCATATCCCTTCTCAACAAGTTGTCCCAAACTCAAAATATTACTTTTTAGGAACATAATAGACATCCTTGATGAATTTGTGAGAACCATCTTTTAAGGAAATTAAAATAGTATTTTTTTCTTGATTTTGTACCTTGGAAGAATCACCAAAGGAAACATTTCCCTTCACCAAAGGAAACATTTCCCTTCACATTCTTTTCAAGCTCCAAAATTTCTCCTTATAACCACACATGTGATTACTTGCTCCATTGTTAAGATACTATAGGATTTTAACATCATTCTCTTCATTAAGTGTTAGTAGTAGTATTGGCTCTTCACCTTGTTTGTCACCAACAAGATTGACCTTTTCTTCAACATTGGTTCTACACTTTCAAGAAAAATGACCATACTTATGGCAATTATAATATTCAATATTATATTTTATCATACCTCCTTTCATTTGTTTTACCAAAATTGCCTCTACCTCTTTCTCTTCCACGACCTCTAGTGGGTTGATGACTCATTTCATTATTATTAAAGTTATCATGATCTCCTCTTCCACCCCTCTCTTCTTCATTGGCTATCTCTAGGTCCACGTCCTCTTTAATTTTTTTTCTCCATTTTCTTTTAGAGAAGCTTTAGCATTTAGGACTTGCTCCAAAGGCTCCGAAGGCTCCTCATATTTTCTCTTGAACCTTTCTTCATATGCTTGAAGTGAACCCATCAATTGGTCCACTATCATCGATTCTAAATCCTTTGACTCTTCAATTACACAAATCACAAAATTAAATTTTATGGTTAATGAACGAAGAATTTTTTCCACCACACGAATATCTTACATCTTCTCTTCGTAACACTTCATTTGGTTCACAACCATCATCATCCTATTGCCAAAATCTGAAATTGATTCAGATTCCTTCATACGTAATGATTCAAACTCTAATCGCAGAGTTTGTAGGTGCACCTTTTTTACCTTGTCAACACCTTTAAGGAAAGTTTTCAAAATCTCAAACTTCTTTAGAAGTGGTTACATCAAATACCATCTCAAACATGACTTCATATAAACTTTGATAGATGAAGATAAGTGTTTGTTGATCATTCTTTTTCATTTTTACTAAAGTCTCCTTCTCATTTTGTGACAAAATAGCCTCATCATCAAGGAGAGTTTAACCTTTCTCCACAACCTTTCAAGCATCTTGGGAACCTAGCAAGACTTTTATACAATGACATCAATTGTCATAATTTCATTGGTAAAATGAATGAATTAAAACAAGTTCAAATCACTACTTGTCATTTCTCAATTCCCCAATTGTTTCTCTCAATTCCCCAAAACCTAAGCTCAGATACTATTTTGTTAAAAAAACTAGGAAAGACTTTAGAAAATAAAATATATATTATTAATTTTAAACACACCAATTAAATAGGTTGGTACTCAATTTATTAAGTAATTCATAATTATTACACATTTTTTAATTAACACATTAAATAAACATAATAAAAATAATTCTTCAAATATTTAATGATTACATACGAATAATACTCCTTAATACATAATAACTCTAAAATTTTGTATTATAACTGTTATTGATTATCAATGAATAAAAAATGTACATATTTTTATGTGTGTAGCCTGCACGTGTAGTTCTAAAATATATTTTTTTGACAGAGAGTGTGTTGGAGCGTTTTCTCAAGAAGCTAAAAAGTTGGGTTCAAGGATCTTGAGTTTGATTAGTGAAGGGCTTGATCTCAAGTATGGATATTTTGAGAACGATCTTACTGGATCAATGATTCTGAATGTTAGTCATTATCCACCATGCGCTGATCCAAGTTTGACACTGGGAATAACTAAGCACGCAGATCCTAATGTCATAACCATTTTACTCCAAGATGATGTAAGTGGACTTCAAGTATTAAAGGATGGAAAGTGGATAGCTGTTGAGCCTATTCCTCATGCATTTGTGATAAACATTGGCTGCCAGTTGGAGGTACAATGAATTCGTTTGTTCTGAGAAATATTTTTTGTTTATTTTCCTTTTGAATTGGAAAATTTGATGATGGGTGGGTTACATTGGGATGCAGATAATCAGTAATGGTAAGTTAAGAAGTGCTGAGCACCGGGTTGTGACAAATTCACGTAATGCACGCACCACTGCTGCCTTCTTCTTGGATCCTTCAGATGACTGCTTCATAGAGCCAGCACAAGCTCTCATTGATGAACATCATCCTCCAATTTTTAGGTCTTTCAAATACAAGGAATTCCGCTGTCACTTCTATTCCAAACTTGATGATATAGAAGTTGTGATGAAATCATTTCAAGCTTAAAATAATTATGTCAAATGTGGAAAGCAAAAGACATATGATGTTTGTAATCTAATAATGATGAGAAACCTCTGCATCTTTCTGCTTGTTTTGCTTTAATTAATGGTGGAAACTATAATTTCAAGAAATAAATGATTTTGCCCAGTTTGGTCTACTATGAATTTATCCTATTGTGAAGCACTATATTTTCCATTCTCTGCAACTAATAGATGCAAATGATTAAGTTTTATCAAAATATTGATATTATGGATGATTATAATTAACCTAGCACAATGAGTGCTTTTTATTGCTAGCATTCTCGATCATTAATCCACTTTGGAAGCTTATAACTTGTTCCGGCCCTCTGCATTCAATTTATTGATGTTTTTTTAAGAATAAAATTGTAAAATTGAAATAGATAATGCTGGAATGACTATAATAATGCTAACAAACTTAAGATCGAAACATTAACGTAGAAAAAGAGTTTTAGACCACTCATGTTCCTTAGTCACGATTGATGAGATTATTTCTGTATAAATTTTTTTTTCGCATTATTTAAGATTCAACATCAAAGATAGTTTATCCCTTAATTCACTAAGATATGTGGACTCAAAACTGACAATACTTTAAAGGTAATCACTTTAATGTGACCAACCGACTTAAAATTGAAACATGACTTAAATTACAATTTTGAAAAAATAACATGTGGAATAATTTTTTTTTTAAAAAGAAAGATAATTAAAATAAAAACATATATTCATTTTGTAAGGAAAAAGACAGTTGATTGTACCCACTCAATTTAGCAATCTATGGTTATCTGGAATAGATTAGAGAGGCAAAGTGAGTAACCATTCAATGTATAATCAAATAAAGAATATAACAAACACGATACAATAATATAATTAAGTATCAAAATCATTTGAGACAACAAAAAAAAAAAAAATGGAAAGCAAAAAGTATGATATTTTTAATATAATTAGGGTGGCAAAGTCGACTGATCTTATTGGATTAATCTGTCTAACCTGAAAAATAAAAATAGATAACAGATGAACATATGTTTTATTTTTCATTACTTATGTTTCCTCTCATTCACCACAAGAAAAAATATAATAAAAGAAAAATGAGTGTTTTGTTTTTCCTCTGTAACTAAAAAAATAAAAGAGAATAAAATATGAATATACCAACTACCAAGGTTATAATTGTTGATAGGATGTGTGTACTTCATTTTTTTTAATTAATAGAAATTTAGGGGAGGGAATGTCTAGTTCAAAAAAAAAAAAAAAAAAAAAAAAAAAAAACAAAAAAACAAAAAAACAAAAAAACAAAACCTCTTAGGTCAAAGAACGCTTACAAATATATTTAAATTTATCTCATCCTAAGAAAACAAGTAAATATTCGAAATTGCGACTGGTCATAATACGAGATCTTATCTTACTACATTCGACTAACTCTTTGTGCAACTCAAATGCAATTGCTATTCATAAAATTAAGCAACTAGATAATATTATTGGTGCAAATAAGTTTTATAAATTTTTTATTGGAACTGCTTATATAAACGACTACAAGCAAGATTGCTTAATTATTAATTTTTTTAAAACAAAACAAAAGTTATATATTGTGTGAGTAAAGAGATAAAATTATGCTCTCTAGAAATAAATTATAAACTCAAATTGAGTTCCATAAGATACCCACTGAATAAGAGTTAAGAAATCATTAAGATCTTGGATCAAAGATGATCTAAAATATTTAATTTTATATCCTAACTAACCTCTTTACCAAGGTTTAAGTCATTAATGAGAACCACTCATTTTAAAAATGTTATATAAATATAGCGCATGGATACACCATTTTTGAAGTGGTGCATGTGTTAGATGACACTGTCCGTGCCACTACGCCAAAAATAATTATAGAATGCCTTCTAAAAAAGCATTTTCTATAGACCAAATAATAAAGAGCGCTTTCTCAAAACAAACACTTTCTTGTTTTGCTTCGAAATAATACTTTTTTTTTTAAAGACACGTTCTCTACGTGCTTTTTTTTTATTATATTTATTATTATTACAACTAATTAGGTTTATTTTTGTATCTCAAACCTGTTAACACAAAAAATAGTAAACTATTTTTACAAAGAACTATTTTCAAATATAACCACGTATCTAAATTTTATTTTAAAAAAATGGATTTAAGTATTTAGTCATGGTTACAATCGTGGTTTACGGATTTGTGCATATATCACCCCAACACGTAACATCTAAATCTAGAATGGACTGTGACCCTATCTTTATTTCAGTAGAACTTTATGTGCACATAAAGGTAACAATCAATCATAATACAAAACATGAGCTAATAATACAAAATCTTTTCAATGGGGGACACGGCATTGTCCTACACGAGAATTCAAGTAAATTTGACACATACTTTTTGACACAGAATACTATAATTACAATTGTGAAACTATCGCAACATGATTCCACGCTGTAATTCAGAAAATACAGAAAGAATTTTACTACAAATTATTTTATAGTACAAGTGTATAACTAACTAAATTTGCAGTCTCTAAAAAGAGTGAAACTCATAAAACACTGGTTGAAATCTCTTGGTAGTATTGGATGTCTCTTAGGCTATGGTTTTTTGGGTTTTTTTTTTTTTTTGTATCCTCCCCCATTTGGAATCCCTTTGCAGAAATAACATTGTCTAGAAATCTAAAAGATGGAAATCAAACATTCAGTCATTGAAAAAGTTTAATATTTTGTACTTCAAGAAGCAACTCAAATAGGAAGATGTCATATCAATTATTTAGAAAAAAAATAGCAACAAATACATGAAAGATACCTCAAGCATTTTCTTACTAATATTTGCACATAAAGCTAGTTTCCTATCGCTGTATGGGTTAAAAATTTGAGTGAGCCTATTAAATAACATTTGTTTCTAAAATCTTTATTACGGTGTCCTTCTAAAATGAATCTAGGCAACATCAATATGCAATAACATTGAAATATTAAAGTTTGATTTGACTATACTATACAATAAAAAATCAATAAAAAAAATAGAAATATTACAAAAATGAAAAAAAACAGAGAAGACATTACCTTGATATCCTTTAAAGTTGAAATAATAGTATGGGCTTTGTGGCTTAATCATTGACATCTCCCTTTAACCAATGCAGTGCTAATCTCTAGAATACGTGTGGGGCATGTCATTTTTGAAAAAAGAAATAGACAAAAAAAAATCTATGAATGAAAATCTTAAAATACATGTGGGGGCATATGTCATTTTTGAAATGCAAATAGAAATTATAAAAATAAAAATCAAATATAAGGTTTATTCTTTATTGGGCAACCAGGATGGTCTAAGACGCAATTTGACTCAATTCATTTTCTCTCTTACCATTCTGTCATAATTATGCAGAACTTATAGTCCAACTTCACCATTCTTATCAAATTTATTAGCATGCCAAGACGCATATCGATTCGGCATCGATATACTAGCACATATTTAAATCAAACAAAGTATTGCATCATGTTTATCATGAATACAGATCAGATCATCACATCAATGGACTCCTTAACTAGACTCATACAAGCTCAATTTCTTTTACTCTTAACAGTTTGATCAATTACAATTTAAGTCTTAAAACAGGGAGTCACACATCTAAGCACATGCAACACATCAACATTAACATAATATATAGCAGAAAACACTACAAGATTTTTTTATTTTGTAACTAATTTTAATTACTATTTAAATTAGTAGTTAAATCTTAGTTAATTAACTATTAATTAATTAAAATATTATTTTTTTTAACTAAATTTAAGTTATATTCATTTATACTTCTTATTATTACAAATTAGTTAGAAAATAATTATAAATTTCAAAAATTTACTACAAATTAATTAAAATTATTTTCTTAACTAATTTACTACTTATTTTATACTATCATTAATATTATAATAATTTTGTAACTAATTATTTTTATTAGAAATTAATTATAAAATAATTATTAATTTTAAAATTAACCATAAAATTATATAATAACAAATTTAAAATTTTCGTGTCCACGTAGCATTGAGCTAGCAAGTCATGAAGCCGATAATAATCATGTTAACTCTTGAAAATATCCTGAAACCATAATTCCAGCAACTACAAAATCTTGTTCCAGCGAAGCTATCAGTTGGGTGTTGCTGCTGTAATTTGAGGTTAATCTCCTGCCACCAAAGGCTTGTTCTCAGAATTTTTATTATAATTATTTGTGGGTGGTGGAAGAAGTTCTAGAATTATTCATAAGGAAATGCAATTTTTCTTTCTCGACTTGTGAGAATTATAAACTAAATTAGAATACAAAATATGAATTTTTATCTATACACGTGACTCCAATTAAGATAAGGAAGCCATACTAGACTATTTGTGGTCCAAATAAAAGATGAAGTTCAAACTCCTATTATTTTGGACAATATATTTTGGGGGCAGTAAAATATATTGTTTGATTTCATAGAAGCATGAGTACCAAACAAAAGCAAAAAGTCAAACTAATACACGTGCTTTCATATATACTGGTAATTTAACCCAAAACTCATCAATATTTCCTGAAAGGGACACAGAGGCAATTTACACTAACCTTCTTTATACACAAGTAATTTATTTATTTATTATTTTTAAATGTTTTGGATTTAGAAACAAATATACTCGAAAAATTATTATTATTTATTTCATAATTAATTATGTCACATAATTAATTTTAAACTTAAATATATTTTTAGTCTTTATAAAATAAGTAAGTTTTGATTGTGATCCATATTTTTTTTTTTTGTTTTTCGTCATTATAAAATTTGTAATAATTAATTTTTGGTTTCCATAAAATAAGTAGATTTTGTTTATGATATATGAAAAATATTTTTCTTTAATTTTCTTCATTCTAAAATCTAAAATTACTAATTTTAGTTTTTAACATTCATTTTAATATATATAAATAACATTTATTTTAAAAATCTAAAATTTTTTTTTATAGGTGTCACGTGCTGACATCATAATGCAAACACAATTGAACGTTACCTAAAATGATCACCTGACTGTTAAATATATATAAGCCGTTAACAATCATCACAAGTAATATAAATCAAAATTAATAATTTTAAATTTTATAGAAATTGAAAAAAAATTATAGAGACCAAAATCAAATCACACTTATTTTATAGAAATTAAAAACATATTTAAACCTTAATTTTAGAATATAAAATTTTGTCCAAACAACAAAATTATACAAACTAAATTTGCATGTATCCAAAACAATTACATAATTAATTTGCTTTACTCTTTCATTTCCCCCTTTTTCTTATTACCTTAACACCACTAACTCAGGCTTCACATGTTTATATTTCTAATAAACATGTTAATTAAAAAATGATTAAAGCATATGAATAACAACTAAAAAATAAATATTTAAATAATTTTTTTTCAAAAAAGAAAATTATTTTTTCAAGTATAAATAATTTGACTTTAATTTTTATGCATTATCAATATAAAAGTTTTACTATGCAATCAGTTAAAAATTATGGTATATATGTGTGACTTTTAAAAATTATGGTAAATCTTTTTGCACTATTAGTGCATAGATTTAAAAATATGTGTATAAAATGTTGGTTTAATTATACTTTTGATATGTATTACAATTGTACAATTTTTAGTCATGCCAATTAGGTCTCTCAATTATTGCAAATGTATGATTTTGGTCCTCTAAATTTTAATTGCACAAATTAGACTTTCCAAGTATCATAATTATACAATTTTGATATTTTGTTAGTCTTTCATTAAATATTCAACAAATTTTGTAGAAGTGACATTGATGGTTACCACTACCATGATGTGAAATTAACTACTAACATGACAAGTGGCATGAATATTGTGGTTAAGTATTGTTATAAATAGCACTTGCATCATATGACATGTAGTCCACACCATTATCATACCAAAAGTCAGTAAAATATGTTAAATATTTACATTACAAAAAAATTTCTTTTTTAGTCACAAAAAATATAAATTACTTTTTTTGGATGCTAAAAACATAAGTTTAAAAAATAGAAATTAAATTACTTTTTTCGGTCGCTAAAAAACATAAGTTTTAAAAAATTAAATTAAATTATTTTTCAGTCACTATATAAATATTAAAATGGAAAAAAAATCTTTTTTTTATCACTAAATCACTGTGGAGAAATTAAAAAAATCTTTACGGTTGCTAAATCTAGCTGATTTCCAAAATATTCAGTCGCTAATTTTGTAATTTCTTTTAATATTTGTAATAGCGATTTATATTTTTAACCCATCAAATAATTATAAATAATTAAAGACTTATTCACACTATAAATAACAAAAGATAAATAAATTCAAAAAACAGTATATCAATAATTATAATGAACAATTATATATAAAACTATCACCAATTAAAAGTATCAACAAAAAAAATATAATATTACACTTAGGAATTTTTTATTTTAAGGTTGAGATGGAAATGGTAAAAGTGGAAGAGTTAATATATAATGGATGGTTTTTAAATACATTTATTATACAATACTATAAATATATAATTTATTGTTATTTAAATATATCTATATACATTATTGATGTATATAATTTATTGTTATTTAAATATATTTATATACGTTATTCTAAATACAAAATTTACAAATAATTTATATATAGTATTTAAAATATATAATTACTAAATAATTTATTTATAGTTATAATATTTAATTTCTAAATAATTTATTTTAAATACGATAAAATAAATTTTTATTATCATTACATAACCTATATATACTAACTTAAATGATCATATTAAATAATTTTCAAAATTAATTAGATATAAATCAAAAAATTTGATATTTATATTAAATAAAATTTATTTTTAAAATATTATTAAATTATATAAAATTTGTAAATTATACTTTCTTTCTATTTATTCATTTATACTTAGCTTAGCTCATTGTTGTAGGCTAGGTCATATGTTATTAATTTTGAAATGCATAAGAATACGTAATACAAAGATTTAATACATCTATAAATTATTTCAAATTTTTAATTAACTTTAAATTAAATTTTTTTATTAGAAGTATTTTTTAAATTTGTATACAATTACGTTTTTAAAGTTTGGAAAATTGTCGTAAATTTCTTTTACAGTTTCATATATAGGGTCATAAATTAATTGTAAAAGTTTAATTATAAAAATTATAAAAGATCAAACATTTAATTACATTTTTTAATTAAAAATTCTTAAATAATTGAAGGACTTATTTATGTTTTTAACTTAATTAAAATCACAAAATGTTTAATTATTACTTTTAGTATTAAAATAATATAAAATACAATAAAATTTAATCACCATGAATATATTTCATTATATGATAATATCATCTTATTTTAGGTTATAACAATGACTTTAGCTTTCGATCCTCTTCTATGTTTGTATTTAAACATTATTTATTAAAATAATTTTTTAATTTAAAATTTTAAAAATATAATCTAACGCTTTTAAGAACTGAAAAACAATATTGAAAATTCTAAAAATTTACTTTTAAAGTTTTATACCTTTTCTAACAAAATTATTTTATACTTTCAACTTAAGTTATGAATTTATTTAATTATACAAATTTTTATGTTCACTAATATTTTTTATTCTTAGTTTACATAATAAAAATTAATATTTTTTATTTCAATTTTTAAATATAATAAAATAATTTTTCATGTGCATTACATAACTTTTTATATATATATATATATATATATATATATATATATATATATATATATATATATATATATATATATATATATTAATTTAAATGATTATATTCATTTTTCTTCAAAATTAATTAAATATAAATTAAATAATTTGATATTTATATTAAATAAATTTTCTTTTAAATTATTAAATTATATAAAATTTGTAAATTATAGTATCTCTGCATTTATTAGTATTTGCACGTGAATTATATTTATTTATATTTTTTAATATTTAGCCACCGATTGTTTTGGTCTCAACCAATCTATAAACAGTAATGGAAATGTTTTCTGTCACTAATTTATATTATAAAGCTAAACTCTCACCAGATTTTCTGATCGGTCAAATTTTACTGTTTTACCATTTTAGCGACCGAAATTTGCAGTCGCAATTATCCAAGATCAGCAACAAATTAAAATCAGTAGCTAAAGCGTGCTACTTTCATAGAATAACACGAAACGTTTTTTGTCGCCGTTTTAACATATAATAAATATTTATCTTCAAAATATTCGGTTGCTATTTTTAATTCAACTTTTGATTGCAAATCAACTAGCCACGACTTCACATGTAATATTGTCTTTCTATAACAACATGATGAGTGATCGGAATTATTTGTCCATATAAAATTTTGTCGTTAAATTAGTTGTTATTTATAACAAATAATTCTTTCGTTTTTTATGACAAATTTGGTCACTAATAGTGATTTGAAAATTTCAAACATTACTTTCAGTCGATTTGAGTCGTTAGTCTTGTTGAACTTTGCTATATAATTTTCTTATTGTTGATAATATAACATAGAGACAACTCACCTGCATTCATATGAATAGTTCTCTATCTTTGTTCTTTAGGTTGTACCAGCACTTCCGTGTTTCCCTTGTTGCTTTTGTGTGTAGTGTGCCAATGCATATTTATTAATCTTTCGGGTTCCAAAACTAAATGTTGCAGCCAATACACCAATATGACAATATTTAAATTCTAATTTGTATACATCATTTACAATTAATATTAAAAATAAGTATTTATTTTTAAAATAATGATAAAATTAAAAAAGAAAAGAAAATACAAACATGATCATTATGTTTGGTAGCGTAGAGACGATGAAAAAAACGCATTGAACAATTTGGTTGCACAAAAATAATGAAAACATAACGAAGAAATATGTAGAATCCATCTATGCAACAAAATAATAAAAAAAAATAAGATAATATTATCAAAGTTACGTTATTATTCTCGCATTTGCTGTGCAAAAAATACCAACTATTTATCCTATATAATCAATTACATAATTCAACTTAATCCCCTTCAGCAACATCCCAGTGATTGGTCTCGATGAAGCACAGAATGGTGATAGAACTATTACAATTTACAAAATTATCGAGGCTGCTGAGGAGTTTGGATTCTTTCAGGTTCATATTATTACTTTTTTTATTAGTACTATAAATTATTTTTGGGCAAACAATAAGATTTCCTATGCTCAAGTTAAGCATATAATTATAGAACCTGCTATATATGGTAATGTTGAATGGAAATTGAGGTGAGATGGGAGCAGGTTATCAATCATGGAATATCCGTGAATCAAATGAACAAATAAAGGAGTGTTTTCAAGGAGTTATTTGAGAGTCCGCTGAGGAAAAACAAAAATTGTATTCAGATGATCCTTCCAAGACATGCAGGATGTTTCCTAGCAGTATCAGTTATGCAACTGAAAAGGTTCATCGTTGGCGAGACAATTTTAGGTACCCATGTCATCCTTTGGACCAGTGGCAACATCTCTGGCCTCAAAATCCAACTAAATACAGGTAAATAAATGTCACAAATTTTAAAAGAATGTTTTGTAATTCAGTCAATAAGAAATTACATCCTTTGTTGTTACGGCCGATGATGATGCCGTAACACTGGACATTTTATATTTTAAATTTTTATTTTATATATTTTTTACTTCAGTTTTTATTATTTTATTTTTAATATAAAATGTTTAATTACCATATAAAAGATAAAATGTATAAAAATTTTAAAATTAGGGACCAAAATGTGTAAAAAAATGTTAAAAGGGTAAAATTTACAAAATTATTAAAAATTTGGGGTAAAATTTATAAAGTTGTTAAAATTTAAGACAAAATATGACAATATAATTTTCTTGTCACGTTAGTAATCCTATGTACTGTCACATTATTATCATTTTGTCACATTATCAATCTACATAAGTATTCCTTGTCACATTGATAATTAAATTATTATGTCAATAAGAGTCAAATAATTAACTAACATCAAGATAAAGTTTATAAGATTTTTAAAATTTTGATGTAAAATACACAGGAAAAAATTATTTGAGATTATATAACTTTGAAAGAAAAAATATAATTAAACCTAAAAATAATTAAAAAAAGGTATGTTGTTAATTCTATAACATAAAATCTCAACTGTTCTTCCAACTTTAGCAATCGCATAAAAAATTGTTTAAAAGTTTGAGCTAAAAATTCATTAAAATAGGTTAAAAAAACTTACTTCAATAATCCTTTTTTTGAAGTTTTTCAAAACTTATTACAATAATATAAACTAAAACCTTATAAAAAGATTATAACTCAATTTAATAATTAAGTTAAAATAAACTTTTTCAAAAGTGTCATCAACAACTGTGTGTATTTTATCTTGTCCTATGTAATCCAGCTACTACTATTTCTCTATATCCTTGGTACATCAACCTATTATACATCTACCCATTAAAAATTTTGTAATTAGACAATCCGTAGCTTAACCTTGACGTTGTTGCGTTGGGGGCTTTAGTTTTATGCTTTTCAATAATACAAATCATTGTTAGGATAAATTTGAAAATAATTATTGTAAAATAAATAAATTTATTATATTATGATTGGATAAGAATATAAAATTATTTTATATTATTAATGTATAATGTATAGTATATTTTCTTGTAAAAAAAAATAAGTAGGTTATGCAGTAACATTGATCAATGAATAAAAATTCAACATATTTTTAGGTCTAAGCTTGCAACTGTAGAACTAACATATTTTTTTTCTAGTAGTGAGTGTGTTGGAGCGTGTTCTGTTGAAGTTAAAAAGTTGGGTTCGAGGATCTTGAGTTTGATTAGTGAAGGGCTTGGTCTCAAGTGTGGATATTTTGAGAACGAACTTAGTGGATCAATGATTCTGAATGTTAATTATTATCCACCATGCCCTGAACCAAGTTTGACACATAGAATAACTAGGCATTCAGATCCTAATCTCATAAACATTTTACTCCCAGATGATGTGTGTGGGCTTCAAGTATTAAAGGATGGAAAGTGGATCCCTGTTGAGCCTATTCCTCATGCATTCATGGTAAACATAGGCTGCCAGTAGCAGGTACAATTCTCATCTTGAGTCTATATATATGGATTCTTTTTTTCAGTTCAATGAATGAACTAATTTAGTACAATATTAATTGAATTCATTTTTTCTGTTTCAATTCTATTGTTTTCAAATTCTAATTACTTTCAAATTTTTCAATTTTGTCTTTTGAGTACTACAATTGTACTAATAGGCAAATTTTGTGGACTTGAGTTGGGTTACGTTGAGCTGCAGATAATCAGTAACCGGGCTGTGACAAATTCACGCGATACCCGCACCTCCTCTGTCTTTTTTGGTTGGTCCTTTAGATGACTGAATCATAGAGCCAGCACAAGCTGTCACTCATGAACATCACCCTCCAATTTTCCAGTCTTTCAAATACAAGTGTGGTGCTCAAATCATTTGAAGCACAGAAGAATTAAGTCAAATCATGTGGAAAGCAAAAGGCATATGATATTCGATGATCTAATGATGACAAACCTGTGCATCTTTCTCATTGTTGTTGGGCTTTAATTAATGGTGGAAAAGATAATTTCAAGAAATAAATGAAGTCTAGCTACTATGAATTTCTCCAATTGTGAAGCACTATATATGTATTTCCATTTTGTGCAATTAATAGATGCAAATGATTAAGTTTCACCAAAATATTAATATTGTTGGTGGTCGTAATGAACCTTGGGATATTTTCTATTACTATCCACGTGTATAATGAGATTTTTTTTTTCAAGCACTCTCGATCATTAATCCATTTTGGAAGCTTACATTTTAAATTGCAATTTCAAAAGGATAACAGGTGGATAATTTTTTGAAAAAGAAAGATAATTAAAATAAAATATATATTCATTTAGCAAAGAAAAAACAATTGATTGTACCCGTTCAAAGTTTGTTTTGCTTGCGCGCACACGTATGTGTACCTAATAGTGGTTGATTACGTTAGTTGTCTTATGACCTAATCCAGATTATAATGGACGCACATGGTAATTAAAATAACTGGGTAATTAACCTCCATTGAATCGACTAAATTAAGAAGAAAATATTAATATTAATTCATAAATTTTATATTATTACTTCTTATGAAATAAGATATTAATTTTATGAAATAATATTAATACCTATAGCAAGGAAACGTCAGCCAACTAAAAATAAAGCTTTACACGAACCAAAGAAATATAAAACTAACTACTAAGGTCCCCAAACAACGTAAGAGAGGCATCATATATAGGATTACATATATATATTACAACTTCAACATATAATATATAGTTGCAGAAGAGATTAACAAAAAAGAAAGAAACATTTCTTCTAACAAGGAGTCTTGATCAAGAAGTAGAGGAGTGACTGAGTCTAGAAAATGAGCTCAATTTAGTAATCTGTGGTTATCTGGGATAGATTAGAGGCAAAGTGAGTAACCATTCAATGAATAATAAAATAGAAAAGCATCATCCTATGTGGTGGGCAGTGGATTGGTGTCAATGGTGAAACTACCAAACATACAAAAAGTTAAATACAAGTTAGAATCGTAATTAATCCAATTAATTATATCGATTTTAAATCAATTAAATAAAAATTTAAATGAAATAAACTTACCATCTTGTTGAAGTGAGTTGCATTAGATATGAAGCCGCCAATGTAAGCAAATGCCCCTCTATCTACAACCTAGTTTTACCTAGCCATGGAGCTACACTTCTAAAAATCCTCAAAGTCGTAGTGTGGCTACAAGGCTTCTCTCCCTGGGATGAAATCCATTTCACCTCATCCAAATCCTTCTTATTCTTCTTCCTTTCATTAATACAAAGAACTTGTGTGCTTAAAACTAAAAATTATTAGGTGGAGTATGTTTTTAATTCATCTCTACAAGGTATGTAATGAAGTATTATTAATTTTTTCTTATAATTTGATAAACTTCAATACATATCAAATAAAGATCGATTGGGATTATATACAAATAATAATTCAAAACTATCTAATAATTTTTTGTTCTGCTTAAATTTCTAAATTTCTAAATGAAAAATGTAATTGATGATCATAATACAAAAAATAAAAAAACTAATTTACAACTAAAATTACCTCGAATCCTGTAAACCGTTTGTCTCAAACTTCTTTAGGTATAAATATCCAAGTGGCACATAGTTCATCAAATTTCTCCCTCGTGATTCGTGAGATAACCTTGGAAGGGCCCAACACTAGTTTAAACCTATGGGAAAAGATATTTTTAAAATATTTTAAAACAATATTATATAAAAAAAATCCATTAAATTAAAAAATTTACTTCCTCTTGGGACCATAGGCCAATCCAAATCCTCAAATAAACTGAATCTTAAATCCTATAGGAGGCGATGTTAGAGTTGTTGATGACGATGTTGGGGTCGAAGGTGTGGATTGTTCAAAAGGGGTAATGGGAACTTATTCCTGTGGGATGTTAGGAATTGATTTTTGTCGAGCTTCAGAAACTAATTCCCGTGGAATGGTGGGAAACTACGTATAAAAATTAGGTAGATTTTTAAAAAATACCTAAATTAAGGTAACTTAAAAAACAAGTTGTTTAAAATTTATTATTTAAAAAAATAGTATAAATTGTGATTAATTTTAAGACTCTTATTTTTTAAACTAAAGTCGTAAATTAATATACGACTTTGCTTGTTTTTTATTTTTTAATTGAAATACTAATTAAATGTTAAATTTTTATTAGTAGAAGTCGTAAAATCATATACGACTTCACTTTTATTTTTTAATTTAGAAGTCGTGAAATGTACATATTTAATTTTTTTTATATAAAAAGTATTTCAACTTTTGTTTTTAACTTATATACGTTTAGTTTAAATTTTTCCAAATAATTTTTAAAGAATGAATTAATTTAATCATTTAAAATGAATTTAAAGAAAATAATAAAACAAAATTTATCAATTAAACATAATAGATAAATTTATAAATAAAATAAAATAATAAAAAATAATTTATAAATTAAATTAAGTAATAAAATAAAAATTCATAAATTGAATAAAATATAAAAACTAAATTTACAATTGAAAGAAAATAATAGAAAATAAATTTAAATGAAAGAAGATAATAAAAGATAAATTTATAAATGAAACAAAATAATAAAAGATAATTAAATAAAATAATAAAAAATAAATTTATAAATGAAACAAAATAATAAAAACAAAAATTATAAAATAAGTAAAATAATAAAATATAAATTTATAAACGAAACAAATAATAAAAGATAAATTTATAAATAAAATAAAATAATAAAAGATAAATTTATAAATGAAAGAAAATAATTAAAAAATTATAAATTAAATAAATAATAAACACTAAATTTATAAATCAAATAAAATAATATAAAATTAAACTTATAAGTTAAATAAAATAATAAAAACTAAATTTATAAATTAAATAAAATAATAAAAGTTAAATTTATAAATCAAAGAAAATTGAAAGTCGTAGGTATGTTTAGGGTTTAAAATTCATAAAAATAGAAGCGTTTTGAATTTTAAAAATAAAAAATTGAAGCCGTGTATTAATTTACAACTTTGAAAAAAAATACCAAATTTGTATTTAATTTTAGGACTTTTACTAAAGAAAAACTAAATTACAAAGTCATACAAAATATGGTTTTATTCTTTAAAGTCGTACTCCTAAAAACACAACTTACTCTCCTTTGAGTATTTTTTTTTCTAAATTTGTTTATTTTGATAATTTACAAAAGTAATTATCCCTCTAAAATAAAAAAAAAAAACAAACTACAGTCTCAAAAAGTTAAAATGACAAAAGTAGGAGAGTTGATCCTGGGAGAACCTTTCCCACCACGATCTCTACCAAGTTCACAACTCTACAACTTCATCTACCTGTGTCTCTCATCTATATGTGGAAAATTGTAAATATCAATTAAAAATGATAAAAAAAGAAAAACAAAATGAAGTTGTAGTAGGTTTTAGTTCACAAATTATCTAACTTGTGAAGAGAAAACCTAAACTTTCTTTCGGGTTTTCTAGTCCAAAACATGAATTTTACTTACCTTTCCTCTCATATATTCATCACAAGCAAATATATAATAAATAAAAAATGAGTGTTTTAGTAAAATAAAAGAGAATTAAATTAAATATATATAGGAAGAGTTTAATTTTATTAGAAATTTGTAATTTTTTTAATTTTTTGAGTATTATATTTTAACGTACAATTATACTAGTTATTTATTTAGGAGATAATAAAAATTATATATGGAAGCTAACACATTAAGAATGGTTTGAATGAGGAAGATCATAGACTAATAACTCGCAATTATCAAAGATTAATATCTTAACAACTGCAAATGAATTCAGGTATTTATATATCCTTTTAAAGTTTTAATGATCTAGTATATTGACAATAAAAAAAATAGGAACTAAATATAAGAAAATATTTTTAATAAATGATATTAGAGTTATAATTAGTATTAGATTATTGAACTAAATAATAAATTGTATAAATATTGACAACAATTAGGTTCAATAATAATTTACTAATATAGTACCTAATTATTTGACTCCTCAATCATAATTTTTTATTTGCAATCTAGAAATAAAATTTCTTCACATTAAGTAGATTATTATTGCCTAATAAATCCAGTTTTGATGCTGTCTTCCTCATTCAATTGCATTTTTCCAGTTCAGTCTTGCACTGTTTCATTCGAATTCAGTTTCGAAATTGCAATTTTATTTTGTTAAGTTTGGTCATTCAGTTGCAGTCCATTCAATTCAAACGGCACGTTTCCTTTTTTATTCCAGCCAATTTTTTAAAACCCATTAAATTGGTTTCAGTAATTTGGCAGTTTCAATTTTGGAACAGGGCACGATTCTTTTTTTTTTTTATTCCAGCCAATTTGATTAAAACCTGGTTTCAAATTTGGAACACGTTTCTTTTTTTTTTATTTTTTATTTCGGCCAATTTAGCAGGCCAGTTTTAATACGGAGCACGTTAAATTGGTTTCAATTTGGGTTTAGTAAATTGGCAGTAATTTGGAACAGAGCACGTTACATTATTAAATGTTATTAAATTTAGTAATTCAGTAATTTGGAACAGGGCACGTTAAATTCAGTAATTTGGCAGTAATTTTGTTATTAAATGTTACGTTATATTTTTATCACGGGAATATTATTAATTAATTACTGCAAATTTTCTGTGTGGTAACTGCAATTTTTTTTACATGCAGATTTATTAGGTGTTACGTGCTATTTTTATTTATTTATTAGGTTATAATAATAATTATTATTAGATATATTAATAATAATAATAAGTAAATAAATTATGATATAAAAGATATATAGAACTATATAATTTGATAAATTTTGGACTCTTTTAGTTAATTTGGATTTTTTTGGTAATTTTAAGATTAAATTAATTGAAGCAATATATTGTCAAAGTAATCTTTATTGTATAAATTGATTTAATTCAAATTACAAATATATATATTAGTATGAAATTATTAATAATAACATACTTGGGATAATAAATATGTGACAATTATAAAATTTTATTTTATGTAAATAATAATCGGTCCAAAAAAAGACTATTATTTGACAGAACTAATTGTCAATATTTAATTATTGTGTTGAAAGTACTACTTACAAATTAATTTTTCTGTCAAAAACTAAAAATTAATGTTGTGTTAGGTATCTTGTAAATGGTCCATTATGTAGTTTATCTACACATGTCTTGTCATATACATTGTATGTATTACAAACATACCTTAAAGTGTCTAACTATTAGGTGGTGAAATAAACTTACAGTTTTGGGTTTTGCGCTTATGCGAGCTGTGAAATAAACTTACAGTTTTAGGTTTTGCGCTTATGTGAGAAACTTGAACAAATTTAAGACCTCCCATCTTGATTAAATTGTCTAATAATTTTGGTTGGATTAATTGAAACAACATGTTGCTAAAGTAATATTTGTTGTGTAGATTAATTTAATTGAATTACATAGATGTTGTGTGAGATTATTCATGTGAATTGTGCTCAGCCCAATGGAAGACGCAATTTGATTGAACAATTACATGCTTGAGATGGTAAATGTGTGGTGATTGTAAAGTTATTTTTCTATGTGAACAATGGAGTGTCCAAAGGCAATCATTGTTTGACAAGACTTATCACCAACATTTGATCATTGTGTTGAGAGTACCACTTGCAATTAGTTCTTTCAATCCAAAGATTGAGGATTAATGGTGTGTTAGGTAGTTTGTTTGGGTCTTTAAATTTATCACAAAAATAAATATGTTTTGTATGTTTATTGTTTTCTTTTTCAGTTGTTGTCACTGGTGTGGTCAATGTATCTACTCAAATTAATAGCATCTTAATGCTGAATGGGACAAATTTCAAGGTCTGGAAGGAAGCCATGGAGATAGTCATTGGTTGTATGGATTTAGATCCTGTGTTTTGGGTAAAGGAACTTATTCTTACTATTGATAACCTTCAAGAGGTTAAAATTGAAAATTGGGAACACTCTAACCAGATGTGGCTTATGATCATGAAGTGCTCGATTCTAGAAGCGTTTCGCGGTTCTATTTCTTAGAGTCAAAGTGCAAGTAGATTTCTTGAAGAGATTGAGTAATTCTTTGCCAAAAATGAAATGACGGAGACGAGTAACCTTTTGGCTAAACTCATATTCATGAAGTATAAAGGTAGAAGAAATATAAGAGAATACATAATGAAAGTGTCTAATCTCACAGCAAAACTCAAGTCACTCAAGTTGGAGCTTGATGAAGACTTGACCGTGCAGTTGGTTTTGATCTCCCTTCTTGCATACTTTGGGCAATTCAAAGTGAGCTATAATACACAAAAGGACAAATGGTCCCTTAATGAGCTTATATCTCACTGTATGCAAGAGGAAGAGATGTTGCAAAGAGATAAGACTGAAAGTGCTCATTTTGCTTCAACCTCTCAGAATAAGAAAAGAAAAAACATTAAGAGTGTTGCGGAAGGTTCTTCTAAAGGAAAGAAACCAAAGAAGAATGAAAAATTTATCTGCTTCTTCTATAAGAAGTCGAGACACATGAAGAAATAATGTCCTAAGTACGCCAGCTAGCGTGTAAAGAAAGGTAAATTTCTTACTCTAGTTTGTTTTGAAGTTAATTTGACCTTTATACCTATGGATACTTGATGGGCTCACATAAATGTCAATACGCAAGGTTGCCTATGGAGTCGATCGCCAAGTGATGATGAAAGATTCATTTTTGTGAGCGATGACAATAAAGTTGCAATAGAGGCTATTGGAACTTTTAGATTACAATTGGAAATTGGATTTCATTTGAATTTATTTGAGACTTTTGTTGTGCTGTCTTTTAGGTAGAATTTAATTTCATTTCCAGCTTGGACAAATTTGGTTTTTCTTGTTCTTTTGGAAATAATAAAGTTAGTCTGTGCCAAAATTCAAATGTTGTTGGTTTTGGTTTTTGGTTGATAATCTATACATGCTTGATGTTGATGTTGTTACTTCCCAAAAGAAAATACTGCAAATTGGTTCACGATGTACAAAGCGAAAATTAATTGAGAATTCAGCCATCTTATGACACAAGCATTTAGGCCATATCTCTAAACAGATAATTCAAAGACTTGTGTCGGATGAAATTCTTGAACCCTTGGACTTATCAAACTTTAAAGTTTGTGTTGAGTGCTTCAAGGGAAAACGAACAAACATAAGAAAATTAGGTGTCAAAAAAGCTAAGGATGTCTTAGAACTAATACATATAGATATTTGTGGTCCTTTCCCTATAACTTCATGAAATGGACAACAATACTTTATTACGTTCATAGACGATTACTCTAGGTACAGTTACCTATATTTGATACATGAGAAGTCTCAATCCCTAGACGTGTTCAAGTCTTTCAAAGCTGAAGTTGAACTTCAACTTGGAAATAAAATTAAAGTCATCAAATCTGATCGTGGTGGTGAGTACTATGGTAGATATGATGGATCAGGAGAACAACGTTTAGGGCCTTTTGCCCTTTTTCTCAGAGAGTATGGAATTGTTTGGCAATACACCATGACAGGAAAACCTAGCATGAATGGTGTGACAGAACGATGAAACCGGACTCTTAAGGATATGGTGAGAAGTATGATTAGTCATTCTTCTTTACCAGAGTCACTTTGGGGAGAAGCTTTAAAGACCGCAATTTACATCCTTAATAGGATGTCAACTAAAGCAATTAACAAAACCTTTTATGAACTTTGGACTAGAAGAAAGCCAAATATCAAACATTTGCACATTTGGGGTTGTTTAGCTGAAGCACGACCTTATAAGCCACAAGAAAGAAAACTGGATTAAAAAACTATTAACTGTTATTTTGTTGGTTATGTTGAATGCTCTCGGGACTATAAGTTTTATGATCCCAGTTCAAGATCCTTTTTTGAAACAAAAAATGTGAGAATTCTTGAGGAAGTTGAGTTTGAGAAGGAAGAGAACATAAGGAATGTTGTCTTTGAGGAAGAATTTGTTAATGACATTGGTCTAGTCCTTATGTCTATTACTGTTCAAGAAACAACTCCAGTGATAGGAGACAATGTTCAAACTATTGTTCCTGACATTGTTCCAAAATAAAACTAGGATGAGGTTCTTCCTCAAACACCTATAGAGCAACCTCAACAATCTCAAGAAGTGTCATTAATGAGATCCATTAGAGAGAAGAGACAAGCAATTCCAAATGACTACATTGACTTTCTCCAAGAATATGAGGATGGCATTGGTTTTACAGAAGATGATCCAATCAACTTCTGTCAAGTTATGCAAAGTTCTAACTCTCAAAAATGGATTAATGCCATGAAAGATGAGTTGAAGTTATGCAAGACAATAACGTTTGGGATCTCATCAAATTACCTAAAAGTGTGAAAGTTATTGGTTGCAAATGGATATTTAAAACCAAAAAGGATTCTAAAGGTAATATCGAGAGATATAAGGCTCGTCTAGTTGCTAAAGGTTTTACTCAAAAGGAAGGTATTGACTACAAAGAAATCTTTTCTCTGATATATTCAAAGGATTCTTTTAGAACCATAATGACACTAGCTCATTTTGATTTAGAGCTACTTCAAATGGATGTTAAGACCGCGTTACTAAATAGTGACATTGACAAAATGATTTATATGGTGCAACCTAAAAACTTTCTTTTAAATGAATCTAAGTCTATGGTATATAAACTAAAAAATCCATTTATGGCCTTAAATAGGCTTCCTGTCAATGGTATCACAAATTCCATCAAGTCACTACTTCATATGGTTTCGAGGCAAATATAGTTGATGATTATGTATATCACAAGTTCAGTGGGAGTAAATACATATTCCTGGTATTATATGTCAATGATATACTACTTGCTAATAGTGATACATGCTTGTTGAATGAAACCAAGAGATTTCTAACGAAGAATTTTTGAAATGAAAGATCTTGGGAATTTTCTTTGTATTAGGCATTCAGATACTAATAAATCATTCTCAAGGTATCCTAAGGTTATCACAAGAGAATTGTATCAACAAAGTCTTAGAAAGATTTGACATGAAAGATAGTAAATCGGGAGACACATTGATAGCCAAGGGAGACAATTTTAGTCTCAAGCAGTGCCCCAACAATGACCTTGAAAGAAATGAGATGCGAAAGATTCCATATGCCTTAGTAGTGAGAAGTCTAATGTACGTTCAAGTTTGCACTCGTCCCAACATTACTTTTGTGGTTAAAGTTTTGGGCAGGTATTTTAGTGATCTTGGAATGTAGCATTGGAGGTAGTTAAATGTGTGATGCATTACTTAAAGAGAACAAAAGGATACATGCTCACTTATCAGAAGTCTGAAGGTTTGGAGATCATCAAGTAGTTTGACTCCGATTTTGCAGGATGTCAAGACAACAAATGCTCCATATCTGGATACATCTACATGTTGGCTAGAGGAGCTATCTCTTGGAAGTCTGTTAAACAGACTCTTATAGCCCCTTCGACCATAGTTGTAGAGTTTGTGGCTTACTTCGAGGCATCCAACAAGAGTTCAAAATAAACAGATTTTCATAAAATATATAGGAACAAGTGTTATGCTAGTTGATCCATTGACTAAAGGGCGATACTTAAGGTCTTTCATGAGCACACTACTCATATGAGTGTTATTCCTTAGGATACCTTAGTTTAGTTCAGTAGGAGCATATATGTTTTATGTTTCAATTTGAACAATTTTATTATTCTTTACTTTTTGCAGAAATAAAGTTGATAATTTATGTTTACATTTTGAACTCGCTTGTGTTTTCTTATATGTAATAATTATGTTACATTCAAAGAATTTGGATTGATCTCCACTAAAGATTGAAAATAAGAATCAATTATAAATAGACATGTTTGAGATCACATTACATATAATTTATATGCACTCATCCATATTTGATCTAATCTATGTTATTGAGTATATTAATATGGTGATCGTCGTGATTTAATCACACTTATTTGTGATGAAAGTTGCAATGGTTACATTATTAATGTACAAGATGGACCAGATTGTATTAAAAAGAATTTTAAAAATAAATAGCATATAGGTGCACCTAAAGAATTTTATAATATAATTGTTTCAAGAAAATATGAAGCCCAAGTGGGAGCTTGTTAGAAACTTATAATTTTTTTTAATCTTTTGAGCATTATATTTTAATATACAATTATATCAACTATTTATTTAAGGTGATTATAATCCTAAAGTGATTCAACTTAAGTAATCAAATGGACTTTCTAAAAGGACTTGATATGGACTTAATGAGTGGATACCCAAGTTGGCCCATTAGGGGATAATAGGAACCCTATATGTAGGCTAACGCATCAGGAACGGTTATGGTCCCCAATACACCAAACTGGAAAACATGTTCTCTATTCTCCCATCAAAAGAGAGAAACAAAGGTCCTTGAAGGAACTAAGATGGTTTGGTTGAGAAGGAACTAAGGTCATTAAATCTCTTGACGACTATTTGGTATGGAAGAGTTCTAGTGATCGTGATTGATCCCACGTGCTAAACCAAATAACGCAAGCCGAATAGTACTTGATACCAAAGGATATGATGCTAGAGTGGCATGGCTAATCGTAAAGGCAGAGATTAGCATGATTGTGCCTAGCCTACTTCTTATATTAAAGTTAGTTCCACATGGCATACAAATTAGTACTAGGAGTGCATTGCTAGCATTCATGTTCATGCTTGTTTGTTATTGTCCACCGATTGTGGTCTCTTATTGTTTGTTTGTTGTGTATTTGTGTTCTGCTTATTTCATATATCTAGTACTTAATGATGTGAGTATATGCTATTTACAGTGTGCACATACCATGAACTTCAATAAGGTACATTTTTTACTTTTTCTATTGTTTGTGTTTGGACTGAATGTTACATTGCTAGAGCGTGAGGATTAAGTTGGGTCTCCTTATTTATTGCTTTTCTTTTATTTTTAAGTTTACACTCTGATAGAAAATGTGACAATAGACACTTACGTAATTAAATTTGGTTTATATTTTATGATATTAAAAATTAACTTTTTGAGTGTCATTAAATACGTTTGATGGTTTTTAACTACTGTAATAATAAGATTTTGTGAATCCTTTACCTCATTCAAGAAATGTTTTTGATCCAATCCGGAGGAATCCATAGAAAAAGCAAATCCCTTATGATATACCAGATCCGGCTCGATTATTGATAGAGTGAATAGATATGCCATTTCTTGAAATATCTCTTCTGATTTAAAATCGTGGTGTAACGTGTATCCCCTGGTCTGGTCATGGAATAGATGAAATAAACCCAAAAATAGATTTTTGTTCAAGAATGAAATCTTATTGGAACTGTCCATGATCTATTTATGTTTTTAACTTTAAATTTATTCTAAATTTATTTTATTAATATTCTTAAGGATTAGGAGAGAGAATGAATATGTACACAGTAGAGAAAGTTTCCATATATAAAAGAATAATCAGAAAAGTTACATTTTCTCATTCCAAAAAGACAAGTGAGGATTCAAATGTATAACCGGTCAAATGCAAGATTTTGTCTTATTTCACCCAACCAATTATTTAGAATAAGTTAAAAAATATTTATAATTTATTAAATAATTGATTAATTTAATAGTTTTCTAATGTATGCCCTCTGTATATTTTAACAAGTCCATATTATATAAAACACATAAAATTCATTTTTAATTTTTAAGTAATTTAAAATACTTAATAGGGAATATTTAATATTTTCATATTATGTGTTTATGGAGACACATTAAAGAAATTTATTTTTTTGAAAAAATTAAAAAGTCCCTATTTAAAATAACTTTTTATATTTAAAAATTCATTTTCCATTTCTTTTTGACTAATGTTTGTGGCCTACTTGTCGAGTGGCCCTATAGTAGGGTTCCTTTGTCACCTCTCGTGGGCCAGGAATGGAAGAAGATGAAGGCCGAATGGGTGGACGAGAAAATGTACTTCTTCCGTAAATGGCCCAGCCTTTATCACACGAACCACCTTTATCTCAAACCTAATTTTCTAGTGGTTAAGGTCACATGTAGGTAGTTGACTTACAATGTTGACCTTCTGTTCAACTAGGGAAATTTTGGTTCAGATAATCGTACACTCATATTTCAGTATCAAATTATCAGTTTTCAAGACACAAACCATATTTTGCTGCCAGTGCGAATTGCTTAAAATTGAGGACCAGTTTATTGTCATTGTACGTTTGAGTAAAGCTAGATTAAGCACAAAACTTAGATATACTTTTTAAAGTATTTTTGGTGCTATTTGTCAATCAAAGTTAGACAGAAAAATATTGCAGGTGAAAGCTACCGTTCCAGTTTCCACCCAAATCCAATGATGTAAGGCATGATGCTACAGCTACCGAAGTTCAATGTTTCGCCTTAGAATAAATAATATTAACCTTAAACCCTCTACATCACAATAATATAATCGTATCGGTTAATTTAACAAAAGCAAAACATATATATAATTAATCAGGTAGAAAGAGGATGAACTAATCAATGGTTATTTTCTATTTCCAAATTCCAACATTTCGTTAAGTATATATTGCCAAGAGTGACTTGCGTGGCATAACCCTTTTATCCAATGTATCATCATCCTAATGACCTCACCTTCAATCTGGTTGAGAAACAGAATTGTTGGGACATTCATTATGAATGAATAATTCCAAACAAAATTGCTTGAGGTGACCCTCCGCAGGCCTTTTAGCCATCACCAATTTTTGTGATACATCCACATACGTTGAACTCTCAAACAATCCCAATCATGGGGTATCAGCACATTGAGAAATTTCTCCGTCCATTGAACCTATGGTGAATTTGGAACTGCATCACTCACTACCCAATTAACTAACTAGTGTTAGGTGCTTAATGTGTAGCAAGTATAAATAAATGGTACAAAGGAGCATAGGTTAATTAAATGTTGGTGAGGCACACAATGGAAGAGGAGAAAAAGAAGGACACCAAAGAAGAGCCAAGGTACAGAGGAGTGCGGCGGCGGCCATGGGGAAAGTTCGCCGCCGAGATCCGGGACCCAGCCAGACACGGTACTCGTGTCTGGCTGGGAACATTTCTCACGGCGGAGGAGGCTGCAAGGGCCTATGACCGTGCTGCCTTTGAAATGAGGGGTGCTTCAGCCGTTCTCAATTTTCCAAATGAGTACCCTTCATGCTCTTCTATGAACTCCTCTTCCTCGTTAGCACCTTCTTCTTCTTCTTCCATGGCTAGAAATGATCACGGTAAACAAGTTATTGAGTTCGAGTGCTTGGATGACAAATTGTTAGAGGACCTTCTTGATTGTGATGACTATGCCCACCACAAAGACTTGCCTAACAAATGAACATTTGGTATGACCAAATTTGAATATTAGATTGATTTGGAGCATACCTATAGTGGTGTCAGTGAATGTCTTCATATATAATTTCTTTTTAAGTATGGGTCGTGTGCTTAAGTTAACTAAGCGTGATATGCTTCAACGTTTTTAGTTTGATTGATGTCTCCTTATATATAAGAATGGATTTTTTATTAAAAAAATAGAAAACTCTTTGTCTTATTTTCATGTACTTTATCTTCCTTAATTTAGTATTAAAGATGCTTATACAATACTTTTTTTCATAATTTATTTTATTATCGTTATACATAATAAAGTGAGAGTTCAACATCTCGATTTGAAATGAAATTACTATTAATCCATCGGATTTGTAATTCAATTAAGACCGATTCTTGCTTTTATCCCACTTCACAATTAAAATATTCAATAATATTATTTATATACATATGGCACCTGTATTTTTTTCAAGAGAAATATTAAGATTTAATGACACTATTTCTAATCTTCTCTATTTTACTGGTTATAATTTATTAAAAAATATAAATTTTGATTAGTTTTATTCTAGTTTTTTGAATTTAAAAATAAAAATTACTAAAATTTATAATTTATAATAAATTTTAATCGATAACCTAAAATATTAAAAAAAAAGAGTGCTATTAACTTCTTCTTTTATCAATTACAAACCTATTAAACGACTATAACATTCAAATAACAAAGTCTACGTATATGAGTGAATACGTAGATGAATTAATAAAAAATTATTTAATTTAATTGATAAATTTAAATTTAAATTATAAATAATAAAATTAAATATAAAAAAATGTCGGACCAGTCCATTGATACGTAAAAAAAACATAAAGTACATGTATGGGTATGAGTCTGTTTTGAATTAGTCAGCGGAGAGTAATGATGATGAGAGGGGAGTGAGCAAGATAAAGGCATTGTATTAACTTTGTTGGACATAATATCAAATCATTCCGTTATTTCGTTTTCATTCCTAACTTTTCGGCCAGACACTCCTTTTCTTTTATTAACGTTAACGGAAGGTGCACACCATACACAGTCCACAACAACTACATGCCTATATTCTTCCCTCAAAATGCCCCAGTTTGCTCGAAATGATCTGTGTCCCAAAAATAAATGAAAAAAATAATTATATTATTCAAATAAAATATAAATATTATGTAATATTTCATCTTAAAAGTCTTTTTAATTACTATCAACTCACCTAGACTTTTAAAAATGAAAAAATATAATAACCCATAAATAAATAAATAAAATTGATTAATCCAAAGGTCATAAACTTTAGGTAAAGCATTACAACTAATATCACGATGATTTTTATTAATAGTTTACTCTTCAACACAGGTGATATTATCCTAAAAAGTGTTTATATATTTGGATTTTAATTTTAATAATTTATTATTTTTAATATGAGTTTAATGGTTATGTATCACAGTATAAAATAGTTTTAAATAGTTACTTATCCACGTATCACCATTAAAATAATTTTTAAGATAATTATGGTAAAAGTTAATAAATTTATCATATACACACAATAGTTTGGAATTGGATAAATGTATAAAACTATTTTATAATATCACTGCATAACTTATTTTCTCCCTTTTAATATTTGATTTAATGGTTCTTATTTTTTGTTTTTATTTTCTCATTATAATTCAAATGAGAAATTTTTACGATAAAACAATGAGAAACTTCCACCATAGTTTTTGAATTCTAATTAAAAAAATTACGATTGAAATTAAAACTCAATTAAACACATCTTATGGGACTATCATTGTCACTACTTTTTTGTTATCACTATCATTATCGTCACTAATATATTATTGTCATTGCCTCAATTGCCACCTATATTGGTATCCCCACTGTTACTACCACTATCATTGGCACTTCCACCATTGATGATGATAGTAGTGGTGATGGCAATAACAGTAGTAACAATAGTAGTAGTATTGGTGATGATGATAGTGGTAGAGACAATCACCATAATAATCTCATGAGATGTATTTAATTGAATTTTAATCTCAGCCATTATTATCTTTTAATTATGATTCAAGAACTATAATTAAATATTCTCATTTTTTCACTATAAAAGTTTTTTCATTTAAAATGACATTCATATATATATATATGAGTGACTTTCTCGAATAAAAATAAAAATGATTAATTTAAATATTTAAATTAAAATAGAAGGATGAGAATAAAAGAAACATAAAAAAATCACTTAAGTGGTAACCACTGCTATCTTTATTATCATTACTAACATTATTTTTGCTGTCACAACCATGATAAAAAATTGATCAAATTTCACACTCATCAAGTGGTTAATGGTATAAATATGGTTATAATTATGATTATGATTAAGACTAAGACGATAAACGATCAAACTTATTTTATAGTGATAAAATTTTGATTCATTTCGAATATACAAGGAAAGAGGTGGAGAACATTGACGTGGACAATAGAAAACTTTCAGAAAAAAAAAATGGTACAAGAATTTGAAGATAATGGTCTAATTGGCAGTGACGAGTATGATACATGCCCATGGATTAGGATAAGTGGTGAAGAGTTGAAAGCATGGAGGAACCCGTGGAAAGAGTCTCATGATTAATGTTATAAGGAAAAAAAAAAAAAAGATAGAAAGCTAAACAAAGATTAGACACATAATGGTTCTATACACCTTATCGTTATGCTGCATAATTTCTCTGCGATGCAGTTTTCCCCATAGGACCATATCTTATTTGATGAACCTTGGTCTCCTTGTACAATTATGGCGACCTTTCATTTTACAGACAATGAGTGGCAACATGCATTGGAGCTATATAATGACATATTCCTTTGGCTAATGGGAGCTAAGTTGGGAGATTTACTTAAGATAGATAAACTAATCTTTATTTATTTCCACGGTCATTTGGTAAGGAATTCGTTCCAAAAGTTTAGTACCAAATATTATGTGTAGCCTAACTAGTTTTATAGTTGGAATACGGAGGGTCTTCACCTTTTTTTGCTTTGAATGTCAAAGGTATTAATTTCGTCATGGGGCTTAGGCCTTTCCTTTCATAAAATAAACATTAAATTTGTTATAGTTATCGCTTTACATAATTTATTAATTTTTTTACGATTATATAATAAACATAATTAAATTAATACACTTGGTAATACCAACAAAGACCATAAGATCAAAGTGAATAAAAAAAAAGGGATAACAAAAGTAGAAGAAAATGTAAGTACTAAAGTCGAAACTGTATTAATCTAAAAATTAAAAAATAATTTTTGGAATCATCAGGTTAAAAATAAATAAATTTTGGAATAATTACAATTGATTTAATTCATATTTTTTAAGTAAAAAAAAATCATCGTTTCTTTTTTTTTTTTTCTTTTTCTTTATCATTTTATTTATCTATTTATTTTTCTTTTCTCTTTTTCTTCCTGGAGTTGTTACATTTTCAGTAGAATTTAATTGAAATATATAAATAATGTTATAAAAAAAATTATACTTTCACCTACTTACATTTTTGTTTTATGTATGATAAAATTATTAATTTTTAAAATAATTACTTTAAAAATTATATATAAACATAGAGATTTTTTTAGTTGACATAAACCCAACATATTATTCTTACATACAATTAATAGAAAATTTACAACTAGTAAAAGAAACAAAAATATTCATCATTTAATAGATTTAATTTGATTCTTTCTAATTAAAATATGATATAATTAATTTCTTTTAATAAAGATTTGATCTTAAAAAAATTTAGTAAATATTTATACAATAAAAAAATAATTTTTTTATTATATTATGTTTATGTAAATGAAATAAAACACGCAATCAATATTATTATTTGTTATATTATATTTTATATTATTAATTAAAATTTATAGGATACTTATTTTCAAGAGAAAAAAATTCGTTAAATAAAAATTGAGATTCATATTATTTAATAATCTTAAATAATTTTTTTAATTTGTTATGAAAATAATATAAACTAAAAAAACATATAAAATAATACAAAGAAGTAGAAGAAATAAAAAAATATGTTATATTTCATTTATATAAACAAAAGATAATAAGAAAAACTATTTTTGAATTCTATAAATATTTATCATAATTTTATAAAACAAACTCTTATTAAAGAAAACTAGTTATATTATGTCATAGAAGGAATCATATTAAATCTAATAAATAATAATTTCTTTTACGAGTTGTAAATTTTTCATTGATTATATGTAAGGATGAGGTGCTAAATTTATATCTATCCAAAAATATGTTTTAAAATTACTTTTGATAATTGATAGTATAAAATTTTTATCTATATTAAAATTAATTTAACTGTGATTACGTTAGTTTTCGAGATTGCTTAAGTGTTTGGGTTGGACCACTTAGGTGCAGGAATAAATGTGTGCAGTTTTGCTGCTCCGATTGTTAGTTCTGGGCTCAAAATAGGTTTTTTTGTTTGCAATTGGACCAACATTTGTTTCTACGTTTGAAACATAATGGGCTTAGTGATTAAGTTAGATTAAGTTATTTTGCACAATAATTATTCTCGATACGCATGGATGCATTGAGAACCTATTTGGGTAAAAAAAAAGAAGAATAATAATAATGAAAACTATATAGAATACAAATAGCATTAAAATAAAATATATATGATAAATATATCCCTTTATATATACACACATAAACGTGATTTATTTATTTTCTAATGTTGAAATGTTGATGGGCTTTGCCCATTTATCACTCTCTCTTAGTTATTACTGTCATCATCGTATAAAATTTAGTAAAAATTAAAATATTTTTTTGAGTTAAATTATTTTTTAATTAAATACATAGGAGTAATTAAGAAATTATCCTTGTCTAATTAAAAATATATATATATATATATATATATATATATATATATATATATATATTTACAATAGATAAATAAAATTGTCATCAGTTTTATGTTTCCTATTTTATTATTTGTTTTACTTATTTTAAATGGGATAAAATATTTTTTAAATCATTTTAATTTTACACATTTAATTAAAAATAATTATTTTTGAACAATCTCCACAAAATGTTAGATCAAACTGGTTTAGTCAATCCTCAAAATCGTTCTAAAAAAAAAAATTGGTGTCAATATGGTTAAAACGATTCAAAATTGACCAAACCGGTCAACATTGACTCACTGGAAATAAAGTTTTTTCAAAAAATTAAAATTTCAATATAATAATTGATAGTTATATTAATTCTATTTATTTAATTTCTAATTATTGTTGTTAATACATATTATTATATATTATTGAATTTAAATATTGATATATTTAACTTGGTTTCATGTTTAATTTCAACATTATATGAATTATATGATATGAGTTATGAGTAATTAGGAGACGAAATTATAACGAGTTGGACAAGAATTTGCTTAAATAGGCTTTATCTATAACATGAGCTTGATATAGACTAGATTATGAGCTTGATATTGACTAGATTATAGGCCAGACAACTTAATTTATTTTTCTCTTATAAATAATTGAAATTTAATTTTAATATTATAAAATTATTAATCTTACATTATCTTTTATTTAATATATTATATATTAAAAACTAAAATAATATTTAATTATTACCCATTCAACTCTAATTTCAACCGTTAAAAGCTTAAACCATCACCTTCTCTATCTCAATCACCAGTTCAATTTTAAAACCATTGCGCTATGCTATCCTAAATTATTATGTAAGGTTTTAATGACCTTATTGATCGATTTCCTTCTTAAGTGATTTATTCTGACCGTTTTAGGTTTTAATTTTAGACCTTACCAATCCTCTTCAATTCCTTATTAAGTGTTTATTATGAATTTATGATTGTTTTACTTTTATAACATTAGCATCTCCTCTAATATTAATAAGACTCTAGTACTATAGGTCTTGCCCCATGTTGAAGAACCAAAAAATAGAGAGGGCCAGATTGATTCTTTTTTTCTTATTTATAACAATGGTATTTTTAATTTTTTTATCATTATGCAATATATCTATAATCTTATTATGGTTATCATATTAGTCAACATTGTTTTTCGTTGAAAATGTATTTCCTCATTTCTATTTTTCTTCTTTAATATATAATACATTTTTTTTATCAATTAATCTTTTTATTCAGATAAATTTATGTTTGTAATAAGAGTGTTTTACAAAATTATTCTATTTATCCTTCTACTATTTATAAATACATATTAAATAAAAAATAAATACATTTAATATTTTAAACATTAAAAACATTTACATTGTAAATAGGAAAATTAATATTTAGAATTATTTGTTATAAACATTTTATAAACTACATCACACGTTACTACAGATTGCGGTTTGGATAATTTATATAAAAGGAATAACTATTATAGTCGGCATAGTGTTAACTTAAGTTTTAATTTTATTGTTGATATTATATATTTATTTTAAGAAAAATAACAAAAACAGTTAACATTGGATTGTTGATGGGTGTATGTATAGTACATCTCATACCATCGGATGGAGTGTTTTTTTTTTTTTTTTAATTAAAATAATTTATGCTACGACATCTGAGAGCACGCACAGGTGTAGGCACATGATGCTTTGTTTGGATGATTGGATTTGAATTCTATTTTAGTAAACATTTGTGTAACATGCAAGCTTCAAGGCCGTATTATTAATTAATTATTGCCAAAAAAGTAAATTAAAATAATTAATGCTACGACATCTGAGAGCACGCATAGGTGCAGGCACATGGTGCTTTGTTTGGATCTAAATTCTGTTTTAGTCAACATTTATGTAACATGCAAGCTTCAAGGCTGTATTATTATATATTGCTGAAAATATTATTTAAAAACATTAGCATACTTGAATAATTGATTTCCGTTAAGTCGCTCTTGAGTACGACAGTACTCATGACAGATATTTTTGGCACGTATGCATCTTCTCTCATTTTATCTACAAATATTTCTGGAATTTAATTACACTTAAAAGTTTTAATAAAATTAGAATGCATTGAGTGAAAAATTTTAAGGAATTTTTGTATGATGTGTTTTTAATTAGATAAAATCCTTTCAATTGCAAACACATTTTTTTTTTATTTTCCCCCAAGTTTTTTTTTTTTTACAACTATAAATCAAACACCAACAAATAGGGTCAGTGATTTCATCCATTCAACCTAAGTTATTATTTTTAAATGCATGCAATGAATCTTTCATAAATCTCCCTGCAGATTCTCTTAATAAATTATCATTAAGATCCAAATTGGTGGGTTTTTAAAACTTTGAGATAAGGGATAGCATAAGCGATATATCACACTCACACAATAATACTTGAATCTATATTTTTAGGGTAAAATAATTTTATACATTTATCTTATTATATATTTTAAATTTCATAATAATTACTTTAAAATTATATAAAAAATAATATAAAAATAATTTGTTATCAGATAACATGTATGATAAAATTATTTTAAATTATCAATGCATAACTATTAAACTCATATTTTTATTATTATTAGTTAAAATTGATTAAAATTTACAAAATTAAAATTAAGACTCATTAAATCGAGATAATAAAATTTTGTAATTTTTAATAAATTTTAATTAATAATAAATAGTAAAAAAATAGATTAAAAAATATGTAAATGATTTTTTCACAACTTTTCAAGCAAATAAATTAGAGCCATAATATATAAATACCTCTTTATATAACAACATTTATCAATTTTTATTTTATTTTAGTGAATTGCATTATATTTTTGTCGCTTGTTTTTTAGGTGTTAAATAAGATTTGTTGTACACCAATAATTTCTCAATAAATTATAGAGGAGAGGGGGGAAGATGAAGCAGTTACCTAGCTAATATGAGTAGTTCCCCTTTGTTTCAGAAGCCAGACTGGGACATGTTGCAGGAGCCTTCAGAAATGTTGTTGGAATCATTGTCTAGCAATGCTGTTCTTGACCCTCTCCAAGATTCTCTTTCCTTCGACATGGTTGACTTCTCCACGAAACCAACAGAAGGAAACCACAGCGATGCAAAGCAATTGATGGCGAAATCTCAAGTGCAGAATAAGGAAAGGTCATATATCGGTGTGAGGAAAAGGCCTTGGGGAAAATTCGCAGCAGAGATCAGAGACACTACCAGGAATGGCGCAAGGGTTTGGCTTGGAACCTTTGACTGTGCTGAAGCTGCTGCATTAGCTTATGACCAAGCTGCTTTTTCTATGAGAGGCCACAATGCTGTACTCAATTTTTCAGTTAAAAGGGTGAAAGAGTCTTTGCAAGAGATCCAATATGGTTGCCGCAATGGTTCTTCTCCTGCACTTGCACTCAAGGAGAGGCACTGCATCCAAAGAAAATTGTCTTCAAAGGCTAATAAGTGTAAAGAGAAACAGGAATCAGAGGCACCAACACCAAGTGTGGTTGTGCTAGAGGACTTGGGAGTTGAATATCTAGAGCAACTTCTTAGCATATCGGATCAATGTGTAAGCTTATGAATAATTGAGGGTTTATTTGGATGAATAATTTTATTAAATACTTAATTATTCAATCAGCTTATTACTGTTATCATAAGCTTACCGAGATAAGTATTGTGAAATTTATTAGAATAAATTAAAGAGTTATTTTTGTTAGTTTTCTTCTTATTTTCTTGTTTGTCTATGGTTCTTTAGTTTATAACATTAATTATTTCCTTTACATCCAATTTGTTATCTATATATCAAAGCAAATGACACAATAAAAAATAAGGCATATCAAAGTCGTTACTTTCACCCTAGTAAATTAAAGATATCACTCGTAAACATTATCTTTTTTCTTCTATTAAAATGGAAGAAACAAAGATAATATTTCTTTACTAGAAGCGTTGTCTTTTTTATGCTGTCCATCTAAAGATAGTATTGTAATTAAGAAGCCATATCTTTTTTCTCTTTCTTAAAAATAATTTTACTGTCGTGTTTTTAGCCCTGTATATAAACAGGAAGTCTATATACAACTAATTTGTCTTTCTCAAAATTGCACTCAAAGTAAAAGTGAAGTTATCTTTTGGATAGACAGAAATGAATCAATATTAATATAGATAAGTTGTCCAAACAAATACAAACCAATTCAATATTCTCAACAATCACATAGTCAATATCATGAAATTATCAAATAAAGTAGAACAAAAGGTACCACCATTTGGGTTGAATTTAATATGCAAAACCATTACTACTAGGATGAGAAATAAATGGTGAATGAAATATCCATGTACATCTAATTAAAAGCTTGTTAAACAAAATGAGAAACTAAGGACAACATTTTAACACATTGGATGATGACCGGCTACTCTTCCCTAGCTTCATATATTTAATTTTGAGATCAAGTAGAAGTTATATATGGAATTAGAGAAATATTGTTGAATAAATACTAAGTTATTGTAAAATAAAACATAAAAAACTATAGTTAGAACAGTGACAATAGCTAAATTGTTTTGTAGGGGTATGTCACTTGAGTGAATATTTGTTTAAAAACTAGTGAAATTATGAATGTCATTTGTGTAGCATTTAGGATTACGACGAGATGATCTAAAAATAATTTCTAATGAGTTGTCAACAATATTTTATGTTTAAGAAAAATAATTGAAAAATTCCTTAAAAGGATTTAAAAAAAAAAAAGTTTGAGAGTCAATTATTTATAGAAAATATATTAATACTCTATCCGGTTCTTTAAATAATAGTACCTCTAATTAATTGTACAAAACTTTATACATATTTATTTTATCCCAACCAAAAGAAAATATTTTTTATTTTTTATTATATTTTGTATTTTAAAAAGAGTTTGATAACTTATTTTAAAGAAGATAATTTCAAATTGAAATTTAAAAGATACTTTTTACCATATTTTTATCTTTACGACGGATAAATGCTTGAATTTTTTTTAAGATAATTTTTTATTTTATATTTACGAAAAAGAAAAAAAAATTAAAATTTTTTTTTGGAAGATATTATTTTTTAAGATTGGATTTTTTTTTATTTATTATTGAAACTTATCTTTGCTATATAGTTCAAGCTAGCAAAGACTAGTCATTAAACTCTCAGTTCGAATAACGTCAATGATAATAAAAACTATTCAAACCTCTACAATTTGAATGATATTGAAGGTAATATTACTCAATCAATATCATGATTTCGAAATTTTCATTTAGATGAGAGGTGACAAATGATTGAATTTTTTAACGTGAATTATTTGGAAAATTTATAATTTATAGTTATAAATATTAATTATATAAAATGATTCCACATAAATTTGTATGAGGCAGCTTTAAACAGTTGTCGAGATATTATTAGTATTTTTCTTAAGCAAAACCTTCCGACAACAATTATAAAATAGTAAAGCGGAAGGAGAGACAAAAGAGTAAGAGCAATGACACAGCTCAAATATTTATTCACGTAATCTGCATTTTTTTTATAATAAAAATATTAGGCAGAGAAAACGAATGATATCTCAATTTAAGGTATAAAACCTATGTAGGACTAGCTGGGAGTGATTATGACCTATTCGGTCAACCTGATCCAGCTTAAAGTTATTTTTATGGGTTTAGATTATATTTTGCAGAGCAGAGATAATATTTTAGGTTGCTTTAATTGTTTAATACGTTCATTAATGTTATATATTATTTTAAAATATTTTAAATAATTATATATTAATAATATAATTTTTTTAATTAATAAATATTATTTTATATAATATGATATTATATTTATATTAGTATTATTTTATTCTAAAATATTTTATAATGTATAATTTAATTATAGTTATATATTTATTTAATTTTATGATTTAATTATATAATATTAAGATTCATTTTTATGCTAATAAATTAAGTTGATTCAATCTTGTCTCTATGTTATTGGTCTTTATCATTTGTATTTATGTTTAAATGAATGAACTTATCAAAATTTTGAATTATGTAAAATTGCTGATAAATTTTTCTCAATTTATTTAAGAAAACATTTTTTAATATATATTAAATATATTTTTCAAATGATATAATTTTACTTGAATTGGATAAGACCATTATAGATCACTATTTTTTTTAAAATATTTAACACAACTGAATATTACATATTTAAATTTAAAATTATTAATTAAATAAAAACAACCTCATAAAGGCTAATCTATGCGTTCAATACAATATACTCTTAATAAAAAGTATTTAAATTCATAAAAAATGTTTATAGAGAATTTATATTTACTTCCTCTGTAGACAAGTAAAAATTTAAACTTAATTATGACCTGTCAAATATGATGTCTTATTCAAATTGATTAACTTCGTTATCTGCAGTCGTCCAACAATAGTATAATGACGCACTCAAGCAACTGTGATTAATAAAAATAAAAATGCTTTATACCAAATTAAGGAAACCCTAATGCTGGTCAAGCAAGTAGCGCATTATTCATAAAACCACAAATGGTGTTGTTGACTTCGTAATTGATGAAAACATTGGCTTTAATTGAAAAAGTATAGTATCTATATTTCTTTTTCAGTCTTGCTAATCACAAATTTTAAGTAACTGATTAAAGAATTAATAAATAAATAAATAAAAATTATGTTAAACATACATGAATAATACTTTTAATATATTTTTTTACTTTTTAAATAAATGCTCTTAAAGCATTAGTTAGCTTTTTTATTCGTTGTATAAGGTTATAATATATAAATTAAAAATATAACTACTTTCATTAGTATGAAAATCATATCATTTATAATTTTTTTATAGTGTTTTAAGATGCCAATTATCTTTCTTATTTATTCAACGTTTTTTACACTATTGTTTTTCTTTCTTTTTGGATATGTATAAAAAAGGGTATAGTGAAAAAAATAATATTAATAATTAATATTATCTTAAACTTTTGAAATAAAAAATAAATAGAAAATAAATTCTAGTCCAAAGTAACATATATAAAAAGAAATGGAGGGAGGTATATTTCTATCTCTCTTTCTTTTTATTTATTTAACATACAAATGGAAGGACATAAGTAATATGTTTATCATAAGCAAAATTTTCATTTATAAAAATACAATGGAGTATTCTAACTCACATATAAAGCACCCATATAAAAAAGATTAAAGAGAACAATGAATTTTAATACAATCCATAGGACATATATACACCAATCTGAAAATAAATTAATGCCTATCACCCCCATGGTTGCTTTGAACCTACCAAGACCAGGATTTTTTGCATAAACCTTCCACGCGAATGCTATCGTTCTTAATTAGGACGTCCTTAATTTAGTAAATTTACTTTTTTTTTTCAGACCTTTGTAAATTTAGTTAAGAAAGCACTATAGAAGGTTTCGATTTTTAAAATACTTTTTTGGTAGACCAAATAATTTTTTCAAGAAGCCCTTTAAAAGGTCTCTATACAACTTTTTTACAACATTATTTATTCAGAAAACGCTGTTAAATTGACATAGAAGACATCATTTTTAGTATATAATGGTTATTGAATATTTATTTTTTAAAATATTTTTTTATATTAATCATAGATTTCCTTTGACTCAAGTTGAATAGAATTATTATAAACAATAAAATATTTTTTTCAAGTTCTAAAACTTGAATTCGAAATTATTTAAGTTGAAATAATCTCATGTAAGTTAATTTACATATTTACTAGTTTTTCATTAATAATTTAGAGTATTTCATATGATATGTTTGATATTTTATACCATAAACTTATAAATACACAATAAACAATTAATCCTTTATATACAAGGGAAACTGTTCCAACAAAAACAAGATACATAATAGTTCACATATGTACGTGTAGTTCATCGCACAGAAACGGACAAAGATTTTTGTTTTTTTAGTAATTAAAATAATTTAAAGTAGGTAATCTAGAACACAGACACAGGTGTGGGCACATGGTGCGTCGTTTCGATCTAAATTCTCTTTCGGTCAACACTTATTGCCGTATATATCAAGCTTCAAAGCGTATTATTATTGCCAAAAATGGATTTTAAAAACATATTCAACAGCGTACATAAATCATTGATTTCGATTAAGCCCTGTCGAATGCGGTACTAGTGACTAATGACAGATATTTTTGGCATATATGCGTCTTTTTTTAATTCATCTATCAAAATTTCTGGAATTTAATAAATAGTTTTGCTTTTGTATCATGTCTAGTTGGCTCTGTTAATAAGGGGCATTGCTTATCCATTCCGGTTTTGCGGTGTGCTTTGTAAAGGATTTGCTCGTTTGGTTGTTTCTTCAATTGATTTCACATTATTAATTAGTATATATTATTTGAAGAGTGACAATTTTATTTTTTTTAATTAAACACTTTTAATATTCTATCTTTTTTTTTTCTTTAGAGATACATTTCATATACTGCTTTACAATAATATTTTAATATTTATTAATAATTAAAAATAATTTTATTCACAATATAAATTATTTATTATAAATTTAAAATATAATTTATATATTAAAAAATTATTTATTATAAATTTTAATTATAATATAATTTATATATTCATGGCCATAAGATCTGTGAATCAATTTATCATAGGACGTTCTCAATAGCCTGTGAAATGCGCGCTATTCATATATTCCAGTAACAATTTATCCAATACTATTTTTTTTTTTAAACTTTTCTACATCTCATCAATAGTTAACGTACATTTCTATCTCATATTTAATTTTTCTCTATCTCTTTTTAATGTATGAAGAGCATTTTTATCATATATTACTAGGACTTCAACATTAAATAAGCCAAATTGATAATAGTATTTGAATAAGTAATGTATGGTGGGGTATGAGGCAAATAAATTAAAGGCAAGATGATGAGAAGATGAAGAAGCGAGTCAAGCGACAGAAAGCAGTTGCCTAATATGACTTCCTCTTTTTTTCAAAATCCCATGGACACATGATAAACCCCCCATAAATTATTAGTACTATGATCTCTACATTAAACAAAGCAAATTAATTAATGGTTGATTAAGAATCTATGGTGGGGTTGCAGGCAAATAAATTATAGTCAGTTGAGGGATGAGATGAAGCAACAGACAGCATAGTTGCACTTGCCTGCAAGCCTGGTAACATGACTTCTCCTTTCTTTGATTGGGACATGTTGCAGGACCCTTCAGAAATGTTGTTCGAATCATTGTCAAGCAATGATGTTCATGACCCTCTCCTCGATTCTCTTTCTTTCGACATGGTTGACTTCTCCACAGCACCAACAGAAGGAAACCACAACGAGGCAAAGCCATTGGTGGTGAAGTCTCAAGTGCAGAATAAGGAAAGGTCATATATCGGTGTGAGGAAAAGGCCTTGGGGAAAATTTGCAGCAGAAATCAGAGACACAACCAGGAATGGCACAAGGGTTTGGCTTGGAACCTTTGAGAGTGCAGAGGCTGCTGCATTAGCTTATGACCAAGCTGCATTTTCCATGAGAGGCCATAGTGCTGTACTCAATTTCCCAGTCAAAACGGTGAAAGAGTCTTTGAAAGAGATTCAATATAGCTGCTGCAATGGTTCTTCTCCTGCACTTGCACTCAAGGAGAGGCATTGCATCCAAAGAAAATTGTCATCAAAGGCTAAAAAGTGTAAAGGAAAAGAGACATCATCAGAGGCAGCAACAGCAAGTGTGATGGTGTTAGAGGACTTGGGTGTTGACTATCTAGAACAACTTCTAAGCATATCGGATCAAAGTGCAAGCCCTAGTTACTTCAACTAAATCTAGGTCACTATTCTTTTGTTTCCTTTTCCTTGTTGTTTGTGCCTTTTTTACAAAATCAATTTCCAGCTAGAGCCCGTGTAGGTATTGTGGTCTCTCTTTAATCAGTCTTGCACCATTTTCTTCTGTGATATCTCTAATAATATTTTATCCACTGGGAAAGGAAGCGTTGCCAGTGAATTAAATTCATTCTCTTCTCTTACCGTAGCAATTGAGAGTACTATCATCAGGCCCTCAACCAGTAATGGAGACCAGAGAGTATGAATTTTACTGTTCTTTTTTCTAAAAGTCGAAAGAGGAATTAATATATATAAAGATCTAAACTAGAGTACAAAATGTGCTCAGATTAGGAAAAAAAAGTACAAAACAGAGATAAAGTACACTTAAGCCCACAACAAGATACAAGACAAAACAGACAATGATATCCAATTTTGTTTCAAAACTTCTAGCCCAAATTCAAAATTACACCTACACTAATCAAATACCAATATAAGTACTTCTCTTCCTCGTCGAAGTTCACAGAATTGTTATCCGCCTTAGTTCTCAACTTTAAACTTGTAATACAATCTGACAATCCCAAGTATTGCAATTTCTTCGTTGATTAACACATACTTGTTGCACTGCTTATAGCTTGAGATAAACAGCACGTACGACCACAAAAAAAAATCACTGATATGCTAAAAAGGGAAAGTTTATTACATCATTTGCTACAATATATTTTAGTGACACCTCATGTGTCAAATTAAAGAGTTTAATTTATGAGAAAAGATAAATGGTACACACACTCAACGACGAATTGCATGAATCTCAGTTGAAAATTTTCATTGGAAATAAAATTTCAAGCTGGACCCCTCATGTATGATAATGGGTCTGGTATAATTCTTTGTTATTTTTTGTGTTTCTTTCGTATCAAATTACAATGCTTTTTAATTTATACAACGAAAAATGTTAGCTATACATATTGTATTCTTTTTTTAATATATTTTTTATTATTAATTAAAATTTATTAAAAATTATAAATTTTTATGAGTCATATTTCTTATTTAATAAACTTCATTAATAATATTATAATTTTAATTATTAATAAGTAATATACTAGAGTATATATTATTAGCACTCCTATATATTATATTTCAAGTTGTACTCACCATATAAAGTCATTGAATTAGAGAGTGTTTCTTTCTTATCAAATAGCTATGCTCTTAATTTATATATAATATCATTATAAAATCAACATCTTTACATAAACATTTAATAAAAATTTATTTTATCACCTTTAAATTAATGAATAAAATAACGTGGTAAAATTTAAATTTTATTGAGGGTTGATGTAGCGAAGCTATACACTATACATAAATTAAACTCAAATATATTACCATTTTTCAAGCCTTTTTAAAAGTAATCTCCTAATAAAGGTTCAAAAATGATTTATATCTGACATACTGTTTAATATCATACAACATCACAAAGATGATTAAAATTTAGATCAAGATAATAAGTATATATATAGTAATTTCCCAATTATTAGGAAACTTTATTTGTATATATATCTAATATCTGGTTTGTCCTCTTTCTTTACATCCCATTTGTGATCAATCAAAAGGATATGAGAATTTTGCTACCAGAAAGCATTCAATATATGGGCAAGATTATAAGTATAATTAAAAGTAACAAATTGAAAGAAATGTGCTTAAGTTCATTTGAATGAATTAAGTATAACCTAGGAAGCCTTGAGTTCCTGCTTGAAGAAATTGAATGATCTTGTTTCAAAATGATATACATAATGATTTACCATCTCCAATAAAACCTTTAACTTTACGTACCCGAAATACCCTATAAAGTAAGAAACTATATATATACCCACTAACAATATTCCGGTCATTACATTTCCAAGAACATATTCAGACCAAAACATACGAAGTGTGCATAATTAACAAAGTGCAGCTTTAATTATTGTCCATATAATTAACAAAATCTTGATTTCATTATCCTGTATAAACCTTTACTAATAAAAACAAAAGTCAAAACAACATAAAATTTTTATTATTTTTCAGAAAATATAAAAATGAAAAAAATGTTTTCTCAAACTATATAAGTTTTCAAACCTTTTTCTGTAATCAAAAGAATATATTGTTTAAAATTAAGTTTTCAAACCAAGGGTCTGAAAGAAAACTATGGGTGACAACGGGCAAAGAACACCATATTAATTCAAGTGTATATTAATATATGTATTTAACAATCCAAATCAAATCATTATTGAGTATAGGACATCTCTACTTTGGAAGCCAATTAAAAGTTGATTGATCTGTATAAATATTTTACCATAATTAAGCTCAATTATTTGCATCAAGAAAGATAAATAGATCACAAGCTTCACTTATGCATTGTACTTGTCAGCAGCAGTTCTAGGGTATATATACAACTTGTCACCTAACATGGAAGATGTTCAAGCTAAAAGTATCTCTGCTTTTAGATTTTTTTTGAAGGAGACGAAAAGTGAAATTTTAATTTAAAGTTAAAACGATACTGATGTTAGCACTCAACCATTCTACAATCTACGGTTCTACTCCTTTTTGCAAAATGCAATTATTCATTTTATCATGCGTCTATCCTGGTGTCATGATGAGTTACTAGGTAAAATAAGGATTAGGTGATAGCGTTGAGCACTCATAGATCGAGACAATTACGCCCATCATTTCCTAAATATCATCAGAAATATTCTAAAACTCTTTATCTCAATAGGTAACCACACTAGCCATGCTGGTAAAACACACGCATATTAAGATTTTAGAAATTCTTTTAAAAATGAATATGAAAGCTTAAAGACAAGGAAAATTTACTAAGCTAGTTTAACAAAAGAAGTTATTTAGCATTAATTATAATATTTAATAATTTATAAGTTGCTATTTCTGAGTGCTGCATTTATAGCATTTATGTATAGCAACAATTGCAATGAAGAAACACTAAAAAAGAAAAACACAAAGGATCAAATCATTTGGACCAATTGAAAACCCCCCTCCCCCCTGGGTGAGCAACCAAAAACAATGCAACCTCATCTTTATGACTATCAAAGTAATTCCATTTCCAGAATGTTCGACAATAAAAATTGAATTTTCAAAATAAAAAAGGAAAGAAAGAAATCACACACCGTATATCCGTTGTCCACCATCTTTTCCTGAAATATATTCCTCTCCCAAAAAGACAGCTGAAAAGAGATCGATCAACATATTAACCTAGAAACAGTATAAATTCACAATGTTAATTTGACTTCAATTTTGAGAGAGAAGTAAAAAGTGTATTGTAGGTGGAAGATATATAAGGTTTAACGGAGGGGTAGGAGGAAGAGACTCCCACTTTGTTCAATATTTATTTTGCATATTATTTTATCAGATCGATGTCACTTTTCTCACTATTCTCTGGCCAACACTTGGTTGCGCTGGAAACAAGTTGAAGAATAATATAAGACAAACAAAAGAAAGAAAATGGTACAATAAAAAAAAAAAAAAAGATATTAGTGTTTAGTTTTTGTTTCAACTTGATATATAAAATAGTTACATAATTTCACTATTATTCAAATTTCAAAACGCTCAATATTTATCAAAGTTTTCATAACAACAACAATAAATACTTAACAAATCAAATAAAATTATTGAATATATTATATATAAAAAATAATTTCTATTGATGTTTTTACTCTATTTTTAAACTAAAGACTTGTATTACAAAGGATTTTTTTTATCCGTTACAAGGGAATATATGCATCTAACTAGTGAGAACAAAATTTTCATTCTAAGAATGCTAAAATTATAAATTTGATTTATATAACCGTAAAATAAATATTGAGATTAAAAGTTAATAATTACATTATCATTTAAAAAAATTTATAAACATTAATTTTTTTAATATTAATCAATTAAATATGAGCTAATGATATATATTTATTATTCTTATTTCTTACCCATAGCCAATAATTCTCACCTAATGATATATATTTGTTATTAATACAGAGTACTAGGAATAATTTAACTAAGGTACAAATGCAACAAAATAACATCACATCCACAGATACAATAGAACAATATCCAACCCAATTCTGAGAATAGAGAGTGTGTATCTCTTCTCTTAGATGAGGACCAAGACCAACATCTTACCTTGACGAGAATAACATACAAAAAAAAAAAAAATTCATGTTAAAAAAAAAGTATATGAATATATATATTAAAGACAATAGTTTTCTACTTCCCATTTTACTACCTAAAAATTTATTTATAACAATTTTTGTTCTCCTTTTTATTCTTTCCAATCCATTATTATGAAAACTTGATACTCACCTTTATATAATTCATTTCATCAGAATCGTTCCCCTCAAAACCATCTACTCTAAATAAACCAAAAACTATCCACGTTGCACCGCCAATGTTTCCATCTAAGTGGACTGCACATGACATTGATGGGAAGAAAAAGGTTCCACAATATTATTTATAAATAAATTTCATAATAATTATTGATAAAAAAAATGCATAATAATTTGATTAGCTGTTCATGAACAAAACTACATTACTAAAGTTAATATTATAAGAACTTATAATTTCAAAAGTTTTTATGCATAAAATTTATTGTTTGGGACTGAATTACCATTCACAAATACAATTGTTATTCAACTCATTAAAATTGAAATTAAATAAAATAATTATTATAAATAACTATTTGATTTCTAATTATAATTATATGGTAAGAATTCTTTAAACATAGATTTTTATTAATATTTTGTATGTCGTCTTTCTTTAACTCCTTTTCCCCTATAACTTATTATATTTCTCCTTTTTATGTTTAACATATATATTCATAAAGTTTTTGTACTATACATGAAATTGTACGAAAAAAAGTTTTAAATTCCTTTACTGAACAGTCATATTATTTGCTAGCAGAAAAGACAAACAGATAGACCATTTCAAAACAGAGTTCTATATATGTAATATTTATTAGTTTTGTAATAAACCAGATCTGTCTCAAAAGAGATAAACCAGCTTTTGCCGTAGGCCAAACAAACGAAGTAAGCTTATTTTTATTTATCATCGGTGAAATGCTTGGGATATATAATTTGGACAAATTAACAGGTAAGACTAGTGTAAAGATAAATACTTAAAAATCATACTTATTAATTGAAAAGAAAATAAAAGATAATACTGGAAATCTAAATTAATTTCCTTCAAAGAACTATTCATCATTTTCAGAGAGCATGTTACTTAAGTATTCGAATCTAATCGATTCTTCAGAGAACTATTCAAAAGGATATATACGAAAACCAATAATAAACCAAAGATAACCATCATTTTCATGTCACTTTGCAATACGTATACAAAAGCTCTTACAGATTGCTATTAGGGATTGGTAGTTGTATATTAGGGAGGCGTTTCTTACCTTGTGTCTCTAGTTCATCCAACAGTTTCCCTTTACAACTGGCCATTCTGCATTAAAGAGAAAAAGAAATTCAGAAGCTTCTCAGTGTTTTTAATCTGTTAATGTTGTCTAACCGGCATATCAAACAAGTGATATTCAGATATTAAGTACAAGTTTCTCCTTCTTTTATTTTTTTAAGACATTGTCCTTCATAGACAATTGTATTTGAAGTACCATCGAATACTAGATGTGAATTCTTTTTTAGTAAAGATTTAAACATTGTTTCACTTGTATAAGTTTCTCCTTTGATTGTATAAACAAATTAATTTACAATGAAGTAGCTCGTACTCATCATCCATATTTGGATTAATTACATATATAAAAATAAATAAACTCATCCATAAATTAAATTTATAGATAGGACTAATTAAATGTATAAAGCAAGGGCATCGGTTTCAATGGTTTAAAATAAGTATATGTAACCAAAATCAATATTGAAAGCGAAACCGGTTAAATAGCTAGTATATTAGGACCTACAAAGTAGAACACCAGTCACTAGTAATTTGGGTTCTTTAAATATATGATAAGGTATAGTATCGGTTAAATATAATACCAGATGTATAGCTAGGTTGGTATAACCCTCACCTAATTAGGTTCAAATATAAATTGTAATAAGTTCGAATTCGAATAATGTTATTAATATAATAGATTTTGATAATAACTTTTATATATATTTTTTCTATTTCTCTATTACACCACCTTTATTGTCACACTTCTCTCTATTCTCTTCTTATCTACCTCCCTTGTGTAAATTTGTTTTATAAATTTAATCTATAAATAATATTTACTTTTTATTTTTCTGCTAAACAATTAAATAAGAAAAAAAAACGCTCTCAACTAATAATATTAGTTAAGTTAGCATGGTTGTTACAAACTGTTTTTAGTTAGTCCAACAGTTTTCTCTTTTATATATATATAAAAGTTTATTGTCACCACAAATTTGTAATAAACAATGATATTTCAAAGTTTTTCTTTCTTTTTCTGTCCTTGTGCCTTCTTTAGTAAACACTTCAGAACTAAAAGGCATAAATCAGACAATAAATCTATTATACATTTCTAGGCATTATTGGATATAGGGAAATGTTCAATCTTCTTTTAAAAAGAAAAATAAAACTAGTATCATGCATTTCAAATCTAAATTGGAAAACTAAAAACTTGTAAAACTAAATTGGAAATTACACTTCAAGAATTTTATTACATTTTTTTCTTTCTAGCTATGAGATAAAGCATAAGAGTAAATGCGGAAATCAGCAAAAATGAAAAAAAAACCCTTATCTTCAAAATAAACAAATAAATTATAAATTATTATATATAATAAGTTTGTTAATTTTTGTAAAACTTATTTAAAACCTATAATTACCATAATTTTTTATGAGTTGACACTTGACATGCAGTGAATTTTTTTTTTCACTTACATTGTATAGAAATCAAACTTATAAAACTAAATGAGTGCCATTGTAAATCAAATTAACATAATAATTTTTATTTAATAATGATATGGAAGAATTTTTAATGCAAGCTCATTGTTTGATATCCCAATATATGAAAGTAATTATTATTAATTTAATTAATATGAGGTATATGCTACCGTGTCTATAACATTTTTCACCAGGCTCCATTAATTAATACAAAAAAACTTCAAATATCAGATATTCGACTATTATAAATACACATGGGATACAAATGTCACGGCATCAACACAACAGCAATAAACAAGTAGTTCGCACTCCATAATGCCTAAGAGATGAAATTTTCATTAAAAAATAATTTGAATGAAATTACCTCTTCCATCTCCAATGTATTGGTCCTTCAAAATTTTTCCATGAAACTGTTTTCCCTTCAGAAACCCACATGTATACGAGAGGGATTCAGTAACTTTGGAACAGTGTAAAATTCGTAGCCATTGGATTAGCATATATAAGAAAGACGAAAAAGGGATTCGTATGGCTGAAACTGAAAGATAGGGTAAACAGTGACGAGGGCCGGCTTGTGTTGTTCTACTAAGAAATTGGGAAATACAAAACTATATCTGAGAATGACTAAAAAGCCCATAAAAAGTATTAATAAGCAGAAAAATAGGGATTAAAATTAAAAAAAAATAACAGGGTTATATTGCATAAAATTTTACTAGCTACAAGCCTACAATAGATAGTGGATGCTGTTATCCGAATAATTGGTCCACATCCTTAATGACGATGTTAAACAAATAAAACGCTAGAAAGAAATAAACAGAACCCTTTCTCAAGGTTAACTAAGTAATTTCACTTGTGAAATTTTAGTACGTGTCTTGTATCCTTTCACCTTTCGTTTAAGATTTTTGAAAATACGGACTAACTCCAATGGTAAATTAAGATTATTTGTATATTAATATGAGGATTTAAGATTAAAATTTACCTTTATTTATCTCTTTCCTCATGCGTGAGTTTTTTTTTTTAAAAGAAAACTATCTTGAAATTTATGAAATTTGTTATATAAATATTTATAGGAGATAAAAAAATGGAAAAAACTAATTCTCACCCACTTGAGAAATGCATATGAGATTTCTTTTTGTAAAGTCAACAAGATTTTTGTTTAAAGATTCTTCAAAATATTCATATGAAGATAAATTTATTAAAAAATAATTTGAGAATGATAAATTCTTTATTTTAGAAGAAAAATTTAGGATTTCAATTAAAATTTAAAAACTAATGTGTATGCCATTAGGATTATATCAATGATAAAAATTTTGAAAAATTTGTCCAAAATATATTCATACTTCATTGATTTCGATGTATCCAGAAAAAAAAAACTAAAATTAATATAATTATTTTTTTAGCCAAAGGAAAAACAAAAAAATTATTGTCAAAGGATTTCTATGTAAATAGCGCACCTAGTTATTATCCAGCCTGTTTTCTACTTCAAAATTTAATGTAATACTAATCGTGATTCCAAAATACAAAAAAGCACATTAAAATTTTGACAAATTCACAACTGTTTATTGTGAAGATTAATTTCTCAAACAATATTTAGATAAATTGATAGATAAAACATGAAAAAACTGTACATTAATTTAAGAAAACAAGAAAAATCAAGTACAAGATAATGAATGCTTTTAATTAGAATAGTTTGGAGAATGATGAAATTAGTGTGAAGTTTGGTCGTTATAAATGTTTTTTTTTTTTGTGGTGGACTATAATAATTAGTTTCAATTTTGCGTCCAGAAGAAATGACTTTAGGAGAAAGCTAGTGCTAACTCTTATAAATATGATAACGTTTAGGAAATAATTAAGTCATGCAAAACATGTACATCAATATTCTCTATGCTTTAAACAAAGTTTAGTTTAAAGGAATAGATATGAAAGAGAGATGTTTTAATAGAGGTAAGGAAACAACAGCTTATTCTCCTCTGCTCCCTTCAGAAGTTAATAGTTAAACCAAACAAATTGTTTTTAGAATTTTTCTTCATTCTCTTCCTATCCAATACCATGTAAAGTATTATCATCATCAAATTTATTAGAATAAAACTGGATTGAATCTCGTAAGAAAATTTTCGAATTTAAATTTTGCAACTAAAAAACATAGTTAAGAAAATAGATTCAGATCTTTTGACAAGAATTAATTAAAGACAAAATTAATAAATATTTTATACTTATAACATAATAACAAATAAAAAATACAACACAAAACTACTTAGGATTGCATGTGTGGGGGCAAATTTTCTATAAGAAATCAGTTTGCCGAATTTAATTGGTACATGAGGCATTCTGCCAATGCCTCTAGACTATAGTTGGATGATTTCTTAATTTTATCAGCAACAATTAAGAAAATCTCAGATTGCAAATATTATATGAAATAAACTCAACTTCTCATCCCTTTTAATCCTGCATTTATTCCTATAGAAATATGTAACGGGGTTTGAGGGAACTTAAGGTACTGAAACAAATAAAATTAGAAGTAACTCTTTTAATCAATTAGTATACTCACTTGTATGTACCATTGTTGAGGCCTGTCATATATCCTGTGTCTGCAGGTCCCAGTAATTAGTTGTCTTCGTAACACAACCACTGTATGACATTAGCTGAAAATTATGACAAATATATACTAGTAAAGAAGAGAAGACAGATCGAGAAGATATAAAGAAAGAGCCTGCAATCTAAGATTAGTACTTATTTAAGCTCTCTTTTTAAATTATGCAAAATAATATTGTCAAAAGTAGACCCAATTTCAGTCAAATTAAATGTCATTGCCAATTTCATATATACCTCTATATATGAATTTGAAAATGTGTAAGAGAAGGAGTGCATGCGTACATTGTTGAAAAAGATGAAATCTGACAGGCTGCGCCTCTGTGTGTGTCCACATACATTTGCCTCATGTTCCATAAATATTTGGCCTCTTATTTCTAAGTTTTTATAATGGATTTGTCACAAAATTTTTTTTTACTAAATAATCTCTGTTACACTTATATTGGTTTTTCTGTTTTGCTTTCATTTGATTTTTCTAATTGCAATGAATTTTATATTTTATTTTTTAAAATAAAATACCAAAAAACAAAATTTGAAATTAAAATTTTATGTAAATTACTTAAACTCCACTCAACCGACCTTAATAGTTATAACAAACTTTATACTTAGTCTCTTTAGATATATTCTAAGATATTAAATAAAAAATTAATAAAAATTAACTGAAAAGCTATATAGTAACAAAAAATATTTTATAGAAAACTCATTAAAAAATTAAAATGATAAATTCAATAGAAAATTAATTTTTTCAAAAGAGGAAAATTAATTAGGAATTTGTTAATCTATTAATTTTTCTACTATTGATCTTTAATTAATTTATATTTTAAAAAGTTATTTAAATTAAATATATAATATACGATATGTGTTAATTGTTTTAAAGCAAAGAGATGAATAAATTTAAATTCCTGGATGGCTTTAAATTTATACTCCTTCAATATTCTTAAAATTTTTTCATTTAATTGAAATTCTATTTTTCCGACCATTTTGTTTACTTAAAGGTGCGGTCAACATGGGTTGCTAATTAATTAGTCTATAATGCTGTTCTGTTTTAGGCAGCATTATTCTAACACTTGATTCTGATTTGGGAAAGGTGCGGTGAACATGGGTTTGCTAATTAATTAATCTATATATAATGCTTTTTCTATTTTAGGAAGCATTTTTTTTAATTCTTGTTGCTTTGCCTTATCCTAGGTTTACTTATTAATCCTTTTGGAACACGCAATTTCGATTGTCCTAGGTATCTTTTAAATTTCTTGATTTTCTTTTATAATAAATTTTAGGTGAATTAAGTATTAAAAATTAACTTAAATTAGATTTCTTAACTAAAAAAATACTTACAATTACTCATCAACCAAATTCTCACTATAAAAATGAAATTTAAACTCATGTTCGGACATGAATATAATATTTATCAATAGAATCAAATTCTCACTATAAAAATGAAATTTAAACTCATGTTCGAACAAATATAATATTTATCATAATAGGATCAATCTTCTAGGACTATATAGACTATTTTCAAACAAGCTAGCATGTATTTGTTTGCCATTGATAATTCGGATGCAGATGCTTCAAACCATAAATTTATTACAGATTTAAACTTTGATATTGAAATATAAGTATATATAAATAACAAATTTCATATATATATATATATATATATATAATATTACTGACACTTTATTTTCTAAACTTACGAATGTCACGTGTCGTCAACAGCAGGATGCAACGCATATGACCTATTTGCTTAGGAAAATGAGCAAATATACGCCCCCATTATTTTTGGGGTGAATCATGTACGAGGGGATGAAAGAAAAATATAACAAAATAATAATAATAATAAATATCATAATGTAATTAAAAAGAAGATGTAGTATATGAAAGTGAAAATAAATATATATTAAAAATAATTTAATTGTTTGTTTTTAAAATTTAGATAAAATTTTAATTTATTCTAAAAAAATTAATTTATTTAGGAAGAGTCGTCACTAGTTATATATATTATTAATTAATATAGAATTTCTAATGAACATTTTCTCCTTATAGATTTATAGATTTATTCATTTATAAATAGTCGGATAATTGAATAATTTGAAGCAACAAAGAAATTAGACATGAGAAAGGAAAAAAAAAAAAATTAAGCATGCCAATAGGTAAGAAAATAAAAAATATTGATTCATGATTCATGTATATCGGGTTCCCTTTCTTTGATATTCAATCGTCCCTTAAACAATAGGGTGCAGATCCAAAATGCCAAGTGGGATTAATGAAATGCCATAGACCATAGTAGGCCATAACTAATGCAGGTTTAAGCAAGTGGATCATTAATTATTTAACTTTAAGTTGATTCGTTTCATTGCAATAAATAATTTGAACAGTTTGTTTTTACCTTAACGGATACTATTGCATCACCAATGGAGAATGATGACGATGATAATTTAGTGATTAATGGACAACAAGGTACGTAGAAGATAACGATGGAGCAACAAGAAGACATGACCAATTTCGCTAGATCCTCTAGTCATCAATGGAAACGACACAAATATCAAAACAATAAAAGTTCGTCACACGGACACAATGCTGCGCATCCAGTTCGAGTCATATTTTAAATGTTTCCTACTCAAATATTAAAAAAAAACTCATAAATAAGATATTAAAATATAAATAAATTTTAATTAATTCCATTTTATTTAAAAATATTGTTAGCCACCAGCTTCCTAAATATGCTAACTAGTTTTACTCTTTGACCCATGTGCCTGATTTAACATCTTTGGAAATGAGCGGCTGAGTAAAAGAATAGAAAAAAAACAAATTAAGTGAAAAAGATATATTATTTAGATGAATAAAAAGAATACAAATTTTCTCTCTACACACTTAGATTAATAAAAAAAAAAGTGAAAAGAAATTAATATATAATATTAAAAATATTTTTATATTAATAAAAAAATAATAATTTTTATTCCATTATAATTTTTATTTTCAAGATATTAAAACAAATAAATAAATAAGAGAATTATCATTTCTCTCTCATTTCATACCAATTTGAGAGAAAAAAATTGTATGAATCTCACCACGTAAATAACTTTCTCTTTCGTGCTTTTATTATCAAATAATCGGTAAAATTTTAATATTTTTTATCTCATTTTATTTAACCAAACATAGCATTATTTCTAATTTTAGATAAAATATTAGTTACAATAATTTTATTACTTTTTCTAGTATTTATTTTTACAAACTCACATATTCTTTATGAGAAACAATCTCCTTTGAGTTAGATAAAGATTATTATGAACAATAAAAACTTTTTTAATATATTTATTTTTATTAATTGAAATTTATATAAATCTCGTTAATTTAAATGTGATACTCATTAAATAGAAAATAAAATTTGTATACAATGTATCTAATGATTGAGAATATATTAAAAAAATATTAGAGAGAATTATTAGTAATTTTTCCGTGATTGATATAGTTTTAAAAATCTTAAAATTATTGTTTGGACAAAAATTATAGAAGGCAATTTTTTTTTATTCAAACTGCATCTAAAGATTTTAAAAAAGAAAATTAAACACACTGTTAGCCGCCAGCTACCACATAAAAATTAAAACCGTCGTGGCTTTACCAAAATAATAATAAAAATATTTGTATGGAATTTGAGAGCGGACAAATTTTAGATTCACGACTAATTAGGTCAATAAACACCACAATCAGGCTTTGACTTCTAAATAAGGATTACCTGAATTTCTATTCAGAAAGCTAATCTGAAACCGGTTTGAAAACAAATACACTCTGTATACATAACGAAAAGATACGGCAGAGAATCAAAGAGGAAGAAAAAGAGATAAAAATTAAAGAGAAATAAAATTAAAAAATATGTTATTTAAATAGATAAAAATAATTATTAATAATTTTTTGAATAACATGTTATAAATGTAAAGCAAGGGTGCAATATATATTAACTTTACTAATATTACTAATCTTAGTAATGTTTTCTCTTTCAATCACTTTTTTCATTTATAAGAATGAGTTTATTAGATGATAATTATTTTTTTAATTTAATTTTTTTTATATTCAAAAGTAGGTTTGAATTCATAACATCTTGAGAGTTATTCCTTATATAAACTAATATTGATTTAATAAACTAGGAATAATACCTTGTTCTTTGTACATTTAGTGTGCAAAAATGAATAAAAAAGAGAGAAAATGAAAATGAATGAGAAAAAAATTAAAAGAAAAGAGTGAGTTTGCTTCACATAAATAATATGTGACGATACTAAACATATCTTATATTGGTATATTTTTTTACTCAAAATTAAATTTAAATTTAATTATGATATTTTAATTAAGAAATATAAATAATTATTATTTGTAATGGTTTGTTGAATTGAAGTGTGGAAAAGAAAAAAAAGTGGGCTTACATTGCATAAAATGGTAGTAGGTGACTATGACATGACAGATTTTATATTACTACATATTGTATGTTATCTTAGAATGTTTATATATACATCGTGTCATTATTAAATAATAAGAATCATCTTAAAAAAGTTTAAAATTAGAAAAATTAAAACCTAAAGAAAAAAAAAATTGAACCACTAAACCCAAATTTAACTATATTTTAAAGATTAAAACAGATTTAAGAATTTTTTATTTATGTTGATAATAATTTTTTAGTATAATAAGTTTAGAATAAATCTAAAAAAAATATATATATATTAATACCTTGAACCTATGTGCAATGACTAAATTTATTCAACGAGTATTTCCTTATTATAATTGAATCATTACATGAAGATAGTCATTTAAAAAAAAACAGTCTTTCGAAGTAAATTTATTCTTGATCAAAGTGAAGGAGTAAAAGCATACCCATTCACACATTTTTGTATGTTAAAGTCATTATGCACTTAAAATTAAATAATTAAAGGAGGTTTACATCCATATTTGCTTACTATATAAATTAACAAGTCCACTTTGGTAAGTACTTTCTGGTTGTTTTAATGCAATCTTATTTACTATTTAGAGTAACAATGATTTTTTAAAACACATTCATCACTTATAATTAAAAATTCTGAAAAAAATTAATTACTTATTTTTTCATCTCTAGAAAATCAATAATAACCTTTTAAAAATTATAACATACCCTTAATTTTTCTTAAAATTTGAAAACAAACTTTAAGTGGGCTAAAGTGAAAAAATCAAGAATGAGATAAAACGAGAAATGCTGACCTATTTCTGAACTAAAATATTTAATACAAAAATTTTCTAAAATGAATAACACTTCTAGTCTAACATCTTATCTGAATTGAAGTTATTACATAAAGCAAAGGATTTTGAAATCCCCTTCAAGTTTCTTGTGCGTTTGTTGCAGATGGGCTTAAGTGACCCAACTAAAATTGATTATCAGTAAGACCACAGGCCCACGCGAATCATTGCATATCAGGATTCTTTTTTCTTTCAGCTGTTTCTGCCTTCTTAGAAGAAAATATTTTAGTATATGTATCATGATAACAGCTTATTTTTATATAATTAAATTTATAATAAATAAATATTGCAAATATATAAATTATGTTATATTTATAATTAATAATTTAAATTATAATATAAGATTATTTTTATATATTAATATTTTAAAATATTAAAATTTAATTTAAAAATAAAAATAAAAATTTGTAGATTGACAAATGTAAATAATTAAGAAGATTAAGTATATAAATAAAAAAATGATAATTTGAAATGATTGAAAGATAATTTTTTTGGTTAATTGTGAAAATAACTAGGTTAAAGCTTATAAACTATAAGTTAAGAGTTAATAAATTAAAAACTTATAAATTAGTTGACTGAATTAAAAGAGTTTGATAAAAATTAATTAATAAATTAACTGATAAATATAAATTGACATAAAACATATATTCAGTTATTGATATTTTAACTTGTGTATTATATTTAATAAATATTTATTTTATATAATTTAAACATATAATAAATATTTTAAATTAAATATATAAATTATATTATAATAAATAAATATTTTTTAATATATAAATTATATTTTAAATTTATAAAAAAATAATATATACTGTGATCGATGTCATAGTTACCAAATCCAAACCACCAACACAGGTCGAGTTGGTAGAATTCAAATTTGCCTACAAAGAAAAAAAATATAGAAACCGACCCACCAATGATTAATTGATTTGAATTTCAATAAACTCCAAATCCGACTAATTACATCCCTCCTTATAGCGTAATAAAAAAATAGTGTAGATTTTGTTTCACTGACACTAAATTACCATTAGCGTCGCCTTTTGTGATTATTGTTGTTTAATTTCGTGTAATTTATTACTAAAATCTCAACATTAAATAACCCAAGTTGATATTTGAATAATCAACCAAGCTTTGAACCAAATAAACTAAAGGCATGATGGGAAGATGAAGAAGCGACAAAAAACAGTTGCCTAATATGACTTCCCCTTTTTTCTAGAACCCAGGTTGGAACATGTAGGAGAAATTAATTAAACGATAATAAAACAAAACGGACGTAATAATTTAAAATATTTAATAAGATATATTTAATTAATATTTTTACATCACTGCACGTACATATGATAATGATACCCAAATAATTAATTACGTACTAAGGCCATTTCATTAAACAAACCAAATTAATTAATATTCGAGTAAGAATCTGCGGTGCGGTCTGAGGCAAATAAATTGTAGTCAAGAGGGGAAAGAAACAAGAGACAACATTGTAACATGATTTCCCTTTTGTTTCAGAGCCCAGATTGGGATATGATGCAGGAGCCTTCAGAAATGTTGTTCGAATCACTGTCGAGCAACGATGTTCTTGATCCTCTCTACGATTCTCTTTCTTTCGACATGGTTGACTTCTCCACGGCACCAACAGACAACCAGGCAAAGCAATTAATGGTGAAGTCTCAAGTGCAGAATAAGGAAAGATCATACATAGGTGTGAGGAAAAGGCCTTGGGGAAAATTCGCAGCAGAGATCAGAGACACTACCAGGAATGGCGCAAGGGTTTGGCTTGGAACCTTTGACAGTGTTGAAGCCGCTGCCTTAGCTTATGACCAAGCTGCATTTTGCATGAGAGGCCATAATGCTGTACTCAATTTTCCGGTCAAAACGGTGAAAGAGTCTTTGAAAGAGATTCAATATAGCTGCTGCAATGGTTCTTCTCCTGCACTTGCACTCAAGGAGAGGCACTGCATTCAAAGAAAATTGTCATCAAAGGCTAAAAAGTGTAAAGGAAAAGAGACATCATCATCATCAGAGGCAGCAACACCAAGTGTGATGGTCTTAGAGGACTTGGGAGTTGATTATCTTGAGCAACTTCTAAGCTTATCGGATCAAAGTTCAAGCCCTAGCTACTTCAACTAAACCGCCTCACTATTTTTTTTGTTTCTTTTAATTCCTAGTTGTGTATGGCTCTTTTACAACACAATTAAAGAGAACGTTGTCAATGATTGATCAATTGATTCTTTTCTTACCGTAGAAATTGGGAGCATGAACTTCGCTGCCTTTAAAAGTGTATCAAATTGTTGAAATATTCTAAATCTATTCTTGCGCCAAACATTGTCCTTCATCCTGCAGAGGTTCATTTTCTTCACAATCCTTGAACAGTAGCTTCCAATAAAAATTCTCAAGACATGCTTAAATGTGTGTTTATTACTTGCTAGCTGAATATTATAGCAACACTTCACATATATACGTATTGTGTTCATTGTGAAACTATTTTTCAAGCCTTTCTAAAAGCAAACTCTTAAATAAAGAGGTTCAAAATAATTTTATATCTAACATATATTGTCTGATGTAAAATCAGAAAACATCACAGATACAAGAATTTAAGATAGCATGTTTTGTGTCCCATATCTAGCTTTTCCATTTTGTTTAAATCTCATTAGTGATCAATCAAAGCAAAAGAGGATTTTACAACCACAATAACCAGAAGGATTCAATATATGGCCATGATCGTAAGTATAATAAAATAATATAATAATAAATACAAAGAAATATGCTTAAACCCATTGAATACATCAAGTGTAACACTGGAAGCCTTGAATTCCTTATTGAAGAAACAAAAAATCTTGTCTCAAAATGATAAACATTGTGACTTACCATTTCCAATAACAATTTCAATTATACATAACAGAAATACCCTGTAAAGTATGAAACTATACAGCACCCGCCAACAATATATTCCATTCATTACACTGCAAAGAACATAAAATGACAAAAGTCGAAAATTCATTATTTTCAGCTATAGTGTACATAATGGACAAAATCTTATTTTCATTATTTTTTGTATAAATCTTTTAAAATATAGGAAATAAAGCAAAAATAAGATCGTATTCCTATAATTATATTCGAAAACAGAAGATGAAAACAAACTGCTTTCTCACATCAAACAGGTCCTAAAATAAAGTGCCAGAAACTAAATTTGTGTGACAACTAGCAAGGACACACCACTTTCCAAGTATGCTATTAATATATTTTACAATGCAAATCAAATAATAATTTAGTAGCTTATAAAAAATTAATAATAATTGAGTAAAGGGCATCACTGCAATGGGAACCAATTAAAGAGTTCATCTATATAAATTTACCATAAGCAGCACTATTTGTAATTCAATACTTGTACCCAGGATGACACATAGGTCAAAATCACAGGCTTCAATTATGCATTAATTGTACTTTTCAACAGACTGGCATGAGGTATGCAACTTATCACCTGATTTGGAAGATGTTCAAATTAAAATTGTTTCTGGTTTTAGCTTTACAGAAGAGAGACAAAATTGAAATTTTAAAGGAAGATCTATATTCATGTTAGCACTCAGCAATTCCACAGTTTCTAGTCCTTGCAAGATTCAATGTGTTCATTTTATCCTACACTTATCCTGTCTCATGATACTATAGGGAAAATAAGAAATGAGGTGATGGCTTACGTTGAGCAGTACTCATAATAAAAGATTAAGACATCTATCATTTGCTCCACTCTTAAATATCGTCACAAACAGTCGAATGATCTAGATCTCAAGAGGTAATAACACTAGTCTCCTTTATTAAACATGAGCATATTAACATTTTACCTAGAAATCAAAATGTTAGAAATGTGAAGGAATTTATAAAAAATTACTAGACCACAGAAGAAAATTGAAGTTAATTTCGAAAATTATCGTGCATTGCAGTTGCAATACGTTTGAAGGTAAATCTTTAGCATAAATTCAACGTAATATTTATTAATTAATAAGTTTCTATCCGAGTGCTGTATATATAGCTTTTACGCCTAACTATATATTAAAAACAACACAATGGATCAACGAAACCCGACAACTACAGATTGTTATAATTTGAATCAACAGATATGCAAGAAATCGACAATGAAACCTGACAACTACAATATATTCCCCGAGATATGCAACAAAAAATAATGCCACCTCCTCTTTATGTTGATCAAATTAATTCCATTTCCAGAAATGCCCTACAATAGAATTTTTAGCCATGAAAGAAATCGCACATACCTCTTATCCAACACTACTGTGTCCGTTGTTCAGCATCTTTCCTGAAAACAGGAGACCAACAACTTAGAAACAGTATAAATTCGAAGCCTTAATTTGATCGACTCAGTTTTGAGGGAAAAATAAATGGTAAAGGATAGGGTTTAAAGGAGGCGAGGCGGAAGAGGAAAAAAGAAAGGGGAGTAAGTTTCGTGTCCGAATCCGACAGTCAACAAAAAATCATTGTCTCAGAATGCGAAATGACCTAAAAAGTTATATTATTTATTCTATATATACTGTTCATCACATTTCTGTATTCTTTTTATAAAAAATACAATTTCCCTGACTTAAATTCCACTCTGTTTATCATTATTTATTATTGAGTGGTGATTAAAGTACATCTCATTTACATATGGGTGTATCTAAGTGGATTTAATTACCTGAGATGGGGAGAAAAAAAAATACCATGTAATAAGTAATGTGATAGGAAAAAAAATAAGTGTATTAATATAATTATTTTTATTATTTCAGGTTAAATTATTATTTTGGTTTCTCTTTTTTATTTATGTTATTTAATTTAATTAAATTTCTTTATTTTTAAAATATTTAATTTATTTTTATTTTCAAAAACCATTTAATGTTGTTCTTGATTCTAAATTAACACTAACGACATTAATAAAATTAGATGAAAGTAATATTGATCCTGTTTTGAAAATTAGATGATTAGATTAAATATTTTAAAAATAGAGAAATCAAATTGATATTTTAAAAATAAAAGAATTAAATTGAATAATAACTAACAAAATAGTTTATACTTATGTAATATTTAAAAATTATTTTTATTTATTTTAAAATTATTTTAGGTTAAATTAAAATGATAAAAAAAACTTTTTTTTATAGTTTTTTTTGGATTGGTTTAGTGAATTCATACCAGATGAATCAGTTTTTTTTTGTTTTTTTTAAGTTAATGTACTGATCATTAAAATTGAATTGACAAAAATCGTACTAATTGAATTGAGATGTCCAATTCGATTTTTAAATAATAACTAAAATTAAAAAATTATGAAAATAAACTTAATTACCTTAATAAAATCATGATAGACAACAAATTGAGTACTTAAAATAAAAAAATAAAAATAAATAAAAATGATTGCAAAAGAAAAAGAATGAGTTATCTAATAAAAAAATATTAAGTAGATTAAAAAGAAAATTCAAATTTACATTGATAGCAGAAATAATAAATTAATTAAATAAATTATTTTATCAATTATTATTCAATTTTAAAAATATTTAATTTGATAATCTATTTTTTAAATGTTTAGTATTATTCTTTTATACAAATTGATAGTAATAAAATTAGACAAAAAGATAATATTGAGTATTTAAAAAATTAAAGAATTAAATTAAATATTCTTAAAACTAAAAGAAACCAAATTAAATAATATAAATAAAAAAATTAATTTAACCATTATTTACTAACCAATTCTCTGTCCAAGGGGTGGGATTCTGCTGTAAAGAAATTGAGGAACACGGGACAATGAAAGCGATAATAAAATAAGAAAATTTGATAGTATCGCTTACTTTTTGTTTGGGCTTGCTATATAAAAAAGATGGGAGATAAAAAGCTCTATATATTTCTATTATTAAAAATTTTCGCTAATGAAAGTTTTCTTCGTCATTATAATAAAAACAAAAGTATTTAATATAATAAATATTAAATTTCATATTTAATATTTTTATATATTTAAAATAAAGACATGTGTACAATAATTGTTTCCCTACTTTAAATAAAAGTGAACAGATAAAGCTGATAAGAAATAATTTATGTGAAAAATAAAGAACTTATTTAGATAAATATTCAATAAATATTTATGAAAGAAGAAAATAAAAATATAAAATAATAAAAAATTATCTATAAATTAAAATTGAATTATTCACTTCAATTTTTATAAAAGTTTTTTATCTACTTAAAAAAATTAAAATACATAAAATAATTTTAATTTATAAAAATTAATTTATTTTATTTTTTATTTTCTTCTCGATCTTATAAATACTTATATAGAAAATTTAATTATATATCCACGACCAATATAATGTACAGATGTAATTAATAAAGGGAATAGTTTTCTTCATCCTCTCATTTTCCCACGGGAATAGTTTTCTTCATCCTCTCATTTTCCCACTAAAAAGGTTATTTACTTATAAACAAATTCATAATTTTCTTCAAAATATGTCCTCCTTTTATCCTTCCCAAATAATTAAAACACTTGATTTTCATCCTTATGTTCGTCCCATCAGAATCTTTCCCCCAATTTTTTGTTATCAGCAAATAAAATTTCATATGATAAAAAATTTAAAATTTACTATAAAATAATTTTGTGGCTAATTTTAAAATTAATAGTTATTTTGTAGCTAATTTCTAGTAAAAATAATTAGCTACAAAATTACTATAATATTGAATGGTAGCATAAAATAAGTAGCAAATTAGCTAAGAAAATAATCTTAGTTAATTTGTAGTAAATTTTTTAAAATTTGTAATTATTTCCTAACTAATTTGTAGTAATAAGAAATATAAATGAATATAACTTCAATTTAGCTAGAAAAAATAATATTTTAGTTAATTAATAATTAATTAACTAGGATTTAACTACTAATTTAAATGATAGCTAAAATTAATAATAAAATCAAAATTTTTTTTTTATAGTGATAAGCCATGGCACAAGTAATGCCATATATAACTCATCACCATAACTCTTTTACATAACTTGGTCAGCACTACCTAATGCCTATAAAAGTTAATAAAACCCCATCCTACACAACCGAAAGGCTGAACAAAGAGGAAATTTGGATTCTAAGAAGGAATATACGATCCCATAATCATCCAACCTCTATTCAACTTTTACCCGACCGAGGTACCATCAAACAGAACTTAAACCACATAAATGTTCATAAAAATACACTCTAAACTTTGAGAAATGTTATGTATATATAAAAAAATCTGTATCCCATGTCAATCTTCGACAAGCACAACAAATTTGAGTAAGTAGACAAATGAACTAATGATATAGATAATTTAAAATCTATTTCTTTTTTAAACTTAGGGTATATATGTCTGAGAGCTGTGGACTAATATATCAAAGTACTAAAATTTATTTAAGTGATTTTTTCATATGCTATTCCAATAATATTAATATACTAACGGTCTAAATTTTACATAAAATCTGCAATAAAAATCTTATTAGTATATTAATTATCATTCCAATAAAATTTAACTTTAGGCTTATATTTTTTCTGTGTCGTTTAATCTCTCATGGTGTTCTAAAATCTAATGCTGATGATATGAGTACCACTGCCACCACTTTTTGTGGTGTTACTTTTTGAGTAAGAGGTAGGAGGAACACATTCTCCGTATATCTTTTCTAACACATTTTTTATTAATTAAAATTTATTAAAAATTATAAAATTATAAAATTATAAAAAAAATTATTAAATAAACACTACAATATATATGACTTTTATCAATATTTAAAAAATACTACAAAAATATAAAAAATGTTACCTATTAATTTTATAATATTTTAATAAATATTGTATCTCAATTATGTTATAAAATAATATTAACAATATTTTATATTAAATAATTGTTACTAAAAATATAAAAAAATATTATTAAAAAAGTGTCAGTAATATTTTTGTAATAAATATTACTAATAGTAATAAATATAATAGCAAACATGTAGGACATAAAAAAAATATAATTTTTAATCAATTTTAACTAATAAAAAAATTATTAAAAAGTGTATTAGGCTTTTCTCCTCTCCCATGTTACTTAAGAATTCGAGTCCTATTTGTTCATTCAAACATGTAATGTAAAACGATTTTCATTCAAATATATAATAAACTAAAGATTTTCATCATTTTTTTCATAAAAAAAATATTTTCATCATTTTTCATGTAACTTTTCAATAGATATAACAAAATGCTCTCTTACATGATCCATAGTTATATATTGGGGTGATTACCCAGCTTGTATCCGAGGCAATTGGTCCAACAATTTTCTCTTCACAAAATCGATCCACTCTGCATACATCAGAGAAAATCAGAAATATTTTCAGAAGCAGCTCAACGTTTTTAACCTGTTAGTAGCCTCTAACTGGCGTACTCAAACATATATGACAGTAATTAAGTACAGGTTTCTTCTCTGTATAAAAATCAATTTACAATGAAAAGATGTAGCACCCATCATTGATATTTGGATTACACATGTAGAAAAAGTCGTCCATAAATCAAATTCAAAGATATCACTAATCGTATGAAGGTAAGGGCATGCGAGTTTAAATTGTTTTAAATAATTATAATTATAATAACCAAAAGAGAAAAAGTCAAAAACACAACTGTGCAAGACAATGAACCTGGTTGAATAACTAATTTATAATGTGCCACCGAAAGGTGTGGAGATTCAGAGAGGGCATATTCTATAAATCAGACAATCAGCTATTATGGAAGGCCACGAAATTTGAACATATATTTTGTATTTTATATTTTAAACGTCATACACATAAGAGAAGGAAAATCTCTATCAGGAGTCAATATGCCAAATTTTTTGAGTCAAAAGCACGAGGTTTAATTTCTTCATTAAAGTTATGACATAATGGGATGATTTCTTGAATTTTAGCATCAGCAGCAACAATAACAAGCCAAAAACACAATCAGATCTTTGCAAACACTATTATGAAATAAACTCAACTTCTCATCCCTCTTAATATATAGAAATGACTAACGGGGTTCAAGGGAATTGAACAGGAAGGGATACTGAAACAAATAAAATTAGAAGTAACACTTCAAGTTTGTTAATTAGTACTTACATGTGTATATATATACGGTTGCTGAGGTCCACCATATCCTGTGCTTGAAGTGCAGATCCCAGTAATTGGTGGTCTTCATGAATCATGACACAACGCCATTGCAATTAGATGAAAGTTATGACAATGGAACATGTACAAGCTAGTAAAGAAAGAAGACATATATGATAAAAGACTAAAGAGCTAGCCTGCAATATGAGATTAATTACTGCTTACCTTTTTTACTCTCTCGTCCAAGTTGTTTTTGCTCTCTGATTAAATATATATGCACGAATATCATTTGAAGAAAATAAATTCTATATGCATGCATGATCACTCAAATTGCTCAACTTAGCAACCAAATTCAGACAAATTAAGTGTCATGGCCAACCAATTTATGTAACGGGTGCATGAATTTGAAAACAATTGGTAAATAGACAGGTGCATGCATACATTCTCGAAGATTGAAAAAGATGAAATATGACAGTGATAATGAGAGGCTGCGCGGTTGTGTGACCAGATACATTTGCCTCATGCTTCATATACATAGGTGCAAAGTAACTTGCTTAAATTTCTAATTTCTTGTTAAAAAGACAAAAGGAAAAAGAGCACAATTTGACACTAGTTAATAGGCGGAACAGCTATGCGATGATGAAACCACTTGCACATTTACCTAGTACCTTGCATGTATCCAGAATCCAGCACTAAAAGCCATTACGATTCTAACGCTCCTATTGAAACATGTGCCAATACTCAGATACCATATATCTACTAACTATTTCTTCAATTCTCTTCTAATAATATAACTACAAATTGGGGCGTTATTTCCAGTATCATATTTCTGACACCATATATATTAATTAATTAGTATAAGACAAAAAGAAATTAAAACGATTTGTGCGCATCTGGAAAATTTGCATTTTGTATAAATTATATATAAAATCTTCTGTGTTGGTTAATTCATGCATGACTTTGTAATCATCGTTAGTTTTTCATTTATGGTTTAGTTAAAATTTTAGTCCTTGAAAAGATTATAATTTTTTAAATTGGTATCTTAATTTAAAATGAGTTTTTCATAAAATGTTTTTCTTTCACTAATTTTTTCCGTTAAGAATAAGTTCTGTTTCTAGTTTGATTTCATATTTCAGGTTAAATGAATTTTTTAGTTAGTGTCTCATTTTAAGGAGTGAAAAAAATCAATTAGTTAGGACATTTAAAAATATTAAATGAAGAAAAATTAATAAAAAAGAGAAGGCTAACTAAAGAATCATTTAGTAACAAAAATATTTTAACGAAAACTCATTCAACAAAGTTCGAAATGATAAATTAAATGAAAAATAACAAATTTTAAAAGATTAAGAATCTAATTATTACACTTTTATTTATTTATTTATTATTTTTATAAAAAAATATACTCATATATTATAAATTAGATTATATAATTAAAAGAGGAAGATTTTCCCTCACTCCACTCTCAATTAAAAATTATCAACATATTCTCTCTTATCCATTTTAGATATGCATTTCATACCATACTCTGTAACTAATTAAAAACTTTATTTATCATATCAAATTATTTTCATTTTATTTTTATTTATATACTACTTGATCTTTTTAACGATCTATCTCTTTCTGTCTATCTTTTCTTTATCTTTATCTCAATATTAAATTTTAATAATTTTCTAAAGCAATTATCAATAGTTAAAAACAACCTAATATAACAATTAAAATTGAATATTATAAATCTAAAACATAATTTATATATTTAAAAATATTTATTTATTATGAATTTTAATTATAATATGATTCATATAGTACAAATAATTATTTATTATAAATTTTAATTGTTTAAAACCAATAAAAATTTATTCTGTGTAATATAAGACTAAAATAATAATAATTATTTTATATTTTAAAATTTAAATTAAAAAATGCGTATATAATATACTAGAGATATATGCTAATTATTTTAAAATAGAGTGAGAACTTCGCTGTTCATAATAGTTGTAACTAGATTAATATAATTGTTTTGGGTAAAGAATACCTATGATGAATACTAAAATGGAGTGATGAATAAATTTAATCGATCTGTTGAATCCTAAATCAACTTAAAATTTATGAGACTCACAGGGGAGTGGAAAATAACTGATCAAGTCATTCTGATTTGGGAAAGTTGCGGCCAACATGGGTTTGGTAATTAATTAATCTACAATACTTATTTTCTGTTTTAGGCAGCATTATTCTAACACTTGTAGCTTCGGTTTATCCCAGATTTACTAGTTAATCATTTTCGAACACGCGCAATTTCGATATTGTCCTAGGTTTCTTTTTAATTTCATAGAAAAAATGTTCCGTAACTTCAATATGGATTATTTTCAAACAGGCATGTGTTTGTTTACCGTGCGTTGGTGATTTGATCCAGAAGCTTTAATTTAATATTTAAACCATGAATTTATCAATCCACACTAATACCAATGCTACTTGGCCTTCAACGCTGAAGGATGCATCGTATCAATGTCCTAATCGCTTACCTTTAAACTAAAACTTCAAGAAACAAACAGAAAAGACATAAGAAAAAGTATCAATAGATAAAAAATAAAAAATAAAAATCTACCCATTAATTCATGTACCCACATCCCTTTCTTTGATATTCATGTATCTAAGTATGGGCATGCACAATACCGTGCACATTCAAATGCGCCAAGTGGGATTAATAAAATGCCATAGACCATAGTATAGGTCCTAATGCAGGTTTAGGCAAGTGTCTCATTATATATCTCTGTAAGTTGATTCGTTACACTGCAACAAATAATTTGAACCTCTCGTGCGCATTTTTTTTTTATTTGGTTTTCTTTCCCTATTTAATTATGAGATTGTAGAGCGATTAGATTAACTGATATTATTGTCTATTAAATCACCAATTTGGTGATTGACCAATTTCACTAGATCCGATCTGGCTGCTCCGCTGGCAATGGAAACAACGAGAGTATGAAAACCTAAAAAGTTCATGACACGGACACATCTGGTTCGAGTGATCTTTAAAATGTTTCGAACTTTCGACATGTTCATTGTACCCGTACTATATTGTGTTAAGGACTAAGTTTGCAATTCAATTAAGCCCCAGCCACCACATTTCCAATTATGCTAACTAATTCTACTCTTTGACCCATATGCACGTGCCTCATATAATTAACGTCTTTGAAAATGAGCGAGGAAGCATAGGACAAAAATTATATTGACTTTGGTATTATTGGAATAAACTTATTTATAAATATTTTAAAAAAAAAAATAAAAATAAATTATTTCTTTATAAGTATTCATAGTAGTCTAGTAATAAGAATAACTACATATAGGATAGATCAACAAATACTCTATAATATTAGACATTCAATAAATCTAAGTTTCACTAAATAAGTGATTATGCAAATTCAAAAACAATTAGAAAAATCAAGAACTTCCTATAATTGGATGACACAAACACTTATTTTAAAGGAAACGATAGTCTGGATTAAACCACACACAAACACTTATTTTAAAGAAAACGATAGTCTGGATTAATGTAATCACAGAATGTCAATATTGAAGAAGTACTCAAAATCATTAGTCGAAACACAAAATTTATAAGTACTTTAAGAAATAAAGTTGTAGTCGATAAAAGTACTAACATCATATCTATAAAGTATATATACATTTTTGTGACCTAACAAAATGTGGCATTTTTGGTAAAAGAAAAACACAAAATAATTGCATGCCAAAAAGAATTATTGTGTAATATCCAAAAAAAAAAAATGGCCTTGACATATGCTTAAAATACCTACTAAGACTCGACAAATTTTATATATAGTGCTACCTCAATACAATAGCACAAGAATAATATTTAAAAAGTTCTTTTACAAATGTCATGTGATCATAAGATGCGTGCACAAATATATGACAATATAAGATTCATAAATCTTGATATATAACAAAAATTACATACTCTCTCATTAGAGTCCATTGGCATTGAAATACTCTAATGACATATAATATTTGATAGTGGGAATACAACTCTATGAAATAAATTCAATTTTGTCCACATCAATTTTGTCTTAGTAAAAAAATAACATGGTTACTACTAATAATAATCAATATAAGGTAATAATGATTAAACTTTTCTCATTATCTCAAGTAAATATATTAATTTAAACCATGTGAACATCTTCAATAAGGTAAGTAATAAGTTTTCTCTCGTTAAGAATTAGTCAACAAATTAGTGTAGAATTACCCAAGTTAGTGATTATAAATTGACTATATGTAACCGAATATATAATTTGTCATTCACAAAATTTATAAAATTGAGTTTCATAATTAACCATATATTTGTATATAAGAAAAATAAGAGATTTTAAGTGTCACTTGACACTTAATAGTACAAAATTTCCTTACATTATCACAAACATTAATCCTTAAAAAGATTACATAAAAAAAATACCCTTCACTTTATAATCACACAAGTGAGATCAAAATCATTGTTATTTTATGAAATATAGAACTACTTACAATTTAATAATTCACTCAAAACTCAATTATTAAATAAATAAAACTTTAGTAAAAGATTAGGTTACATGCAACTAAAACTCCCATGAGTATTAAAAAAATATTATATTATATTTTAAAATATAACAATACAAAAATATTGTTAATTATATATATATTATTTATAATGAAATAGAGTATCATAAAGAAATTATTTTGGTATAACAAATTATTAACATATTTGATTTAGAACTTAAAAACATATTCATATTTTAAAGAATATTCAATAAAAATCATACATGGTTTAGAACTAAAAAATATTCATATTCTAAAATAAATATTTAATAAAAATCATATTCGAATAGAAATAAAAATATGCTTAACAATATTTTGAATTAGCATGTAATAAACATATTTTATCATCGATAAAGTGGTGATATTAATTTTACGGTCTCTATATAAAAAAAATTACTATAACAAATTTATTGTTTCTAATTTAACTGAACCAAACATATAAAAGTGGGCAAAATAATTTTATATTTATTTCAAAATATAACTCACAAAATAATAATGAGTAATTAATAAATTGATTGTAAAATTCTACAATTCTATAATATTTTAAAATATTCATACTCATATAAATTACATATTTATAACATCAAAAGGAGAAGAATATTTAATAATAAATTTTTCCATGTATGTAATCATATAGTAGAAAAAATAAATAAGCATTACACAACTAACAATAGAGAGTCATCCATTTCTGTGGATAAAACCAATGAGCTTTGATGACTTAAAAATTTACAAATTGTCATCTCAAATGGTTTATAAATTAACATCGAACTATTATAATAAAAAACAAAAACTTTAATTATAAATCAATATGATCTATATAAATAATAAGTTACAATAATGACATGATTTTCAATTGCCTTAATGATTGCTCATGAAAATTATCATGAAATTTTATAAGTGAACATATTAACAATAAATAGGCAACATAAAATTTAATCCAAACTCTTGGATTAATTTGGCATAACAATTAAAATAATGCACAATTACACCGTTCACTACATATATTAATTAAAAAAATGTTTGATCCAAATTTTGTTCAACTAAGATACATGATTAGATAAAATACTTGATATATATTTGTCACAAAATTAAAAATGATAAATTATGGGTCTAGATATAATAGTGAAAAAATGTATATTAAAATATTAAACTATGCCAATTCTAGATTTATTCACAAATGACATAAAATAATATACAATTCACTATATACGTTTATTTAATTTAAAACAAATAAGTTTTGACTCATGTGATGACAAAAAAAAAAAAAACTAAACAAACTTAATTTTGTGACTACCGCTAATCATTTTATACAGTATCTAAAAGTTTTTTGTCAAAAAATATATATTTTTTAATTTGGATCCAAATAACAAGAAAAATAGTAAAATTGTAGTATATAAAATATATCAAATTATGTCAAATAATTTATTGAATACCCACAAAAAAAATTAATAATATTTTATATTCATGAGATAATATAATATATATACTAATCTTGTATTATTTTAAATTATCATCCAAATTATACAACGTCTTTAACATTTATATATGATAAATGTATGACAATTAAAGTCATTCATGTTCAATTTATGAAACAGAAAAAATAGTAAATGTTCAATTTATGAAATAGAAAAAATAGTAAATCAAATGAATTATTTTTGCTCAAAAGTAATTGTCTTTGCACAAAATGAACTATTTTTCCACAAAATGAATAGTTTTTGCACAAAAAAATATAAGCACATTAGATAATAATTTTAAATACAACATCTCTTTTTTGACAAAGTTTAATTTTATTATTTTACAACCTACAAATTCAACCATATATTAAGGGATAAGGGTGTATTATAACTGGAGGATGAATCTTTCAAGGGATAAGGGTGTATTATAACTGGAGGAAGAATCTTTCAAGTAATTTCTTATTTAATAAATTGTGAATAGATCACACATTTGGAAATTCATATTAGGCAAATAGTAAAGAACATATAAATTCTCTATATTTACTTATCGAAATGCAAACTATAATTGGATATATGAATCAAAATTTATTGATAAACAAAAAATTCTATTCATTTTATTTTCATGCATAAAATATTTTAATTATCTTTTCAAGAATTTTGAAAAGAAAACCCACATTTTGATGATGTTTCAATAGAATCAACAATGAAATACAATAACTTTAATGTGTATCTATATGGCTCTGATACTAAATGATGAATCATTAAAGAATTTCAGGATGTCCAAATCATAGATAAATACAAAATCAAAGCATATTGATTATTAATATGAGATAGAGAGATAAAAAAAAAATGTACCAAAATTTGTCCAATGTCCATCCATGATACTATAACTGAAAGAAATTTTCTTCTGATGTTAAGAGTGAATTACTAGCCACTTTCTAGAGAGTTTTTTTTGTTGTATCAAAATTGGATAATAGGATATCAATTTTATAATTCTATAGTAATGGACAACTCCTCAACTAGTTACATAATGAATGACTCAACTCATCATAAAGTTACTTTTGAAATAAAGCCTAATAGAATATCTATTAATAAGTTAGTGTCATAATAATATTTATTGACCATAAATAATATATTACAAAATAAAATATAATTTATAATAATTAATTAATACTAATCCATAAAATTAATTAATTAAATAATTAATCTAACATTTTTATTTTATTTAGGGTATATGGGTCATTTAGCAGTTGTGCTTGTTAGTTGTAACAAATTTTCTTGGTTATATTTTTTTACACACCTTATGCTTTAAATTAAGACATTTTTCTAATAATAATACTTTTACTTTTATAAAAAAAAAACAATTATGTCCTTATAATTAAGTGCTTACGTTATAAAGCAATTTCAAAAAATAGTCATTCAAAATGAATTTATTGTCAATAAGTATAATTATGTTTTTGTCAACATATTATGTTTATTCTTGGATGAGAGTGCATAGTACTCTTTTACTCTACACACTGCGTAATTGTAGTATAGAAATGACTTAGGCCTTCCGTTATTGTTTGTGGTATTAGAAATGCTTAGCCATTTAGACTTAATTAAAGTGAGATGTTGTCATTGATTAGATCTAAGGTCAGAAAAGTTCCTTGTGCTTTTTTGTAGACTGGTATTTGAATCCTACCTCTTGTATTAGCATGTGTTTATACTAAACATGAATAAACTTCTTTTGCTTGTAATTTTGTTTTCTGTACTTACGTTTTATACGTTAAATTCACAATGCACTTTAAATTGAATTATGTGGTTGCATTCATATTTTCTCACCGTATAAAAAGTTTACTTTGATACTTATTATCTGGTGTAATCTTATGTACTATTTAGAATAATAATTTTTTATTAAATTAAATTAAGTTTGGTTACATCCATATTTCTTATTGTACGTATTAATTATCTGGTTATTTTAATGTAATCTTATTTACTATTTAGAATAATAATTTTTCAGAACATTTTCATTACTTAAAATTAAAATATTTTACTTTACTTATTTTTTCATTACTAGAAAATCTATGATCATTTTTTTAAAACCTAAATAAGAAATTACTTGAAAAAATATTAAATTGTGCACATTCAATTTAAAAATAAAAAATGAGATAAAATAAAACAAACTCACATACTTTTCAACTAAAATGCTTAATTTCGAAAATTTATAAAATGAATAAGAAATTTAGTTTAACATCTTATCTCAATTAGAATTACATATATAAACCAAGCACCCCAAAAACATCACTACATAAAACGAATACTTATTGTTTTTATATTTTTTTATCAGTATTTTTTTTTTTAGATAATCTTATTTAAGACATGCAAACACTAAATATATATATTTTTACTAAAAATTTAAACTTTAATTCATTATGTTATAAAATACTAATAACTTCCAATAGATTCCATTCGGTTGCTAATGCTCATTAACTTTGATGCCCTCTCCACCGTCTCTTGCGTTTGTTGCAAAGGGCCTTAGTCTCGGAGTAGAGACCAAAAGTGTAGCATACATAGGCATCATGATCCAGCCTAAATTGTTTACTAATAAGCCCAGCCCAAATTGACCGTATAAAATATTTAATCTGATCGCATTCATAATCATATATAGTTAAAGGCTATTCCAATTGTGTAGCAGCATATGTAGGTTTCCCATCCTTAGGCATAACTATAGTAAGTATTTTACTAGATTCTTCCAGTCATGTCCATTATAACCACAAGCCTGTCTGATTCTATGCAATTTAGGGTGATAATTTAATTAAATGGTGACAACAATTTTTTTTAAAAATGTAATGAATCATCTAATTTTGTGGTTCAATTCAACGTAACTTTTTTTCATATTTGAATTTCTTTTAAGTTTAGTAAAAAAATTTAGAATAGCTTAAAAATATATATATATATATATATATATATATAAATATATATATATATATATATATATATATATATATATATATATATATATATATATATATATAATATGGATCGGTTTAGGAAGAGGACTAGGTTATTGGCCGACCCTCACATAACCAACCAATCCAACATAAATATGTAGATGCAGTCGGCAATAAAAATACTCTTCGTCTCACTCGATGTTTGGGGTTGTGTACTAGACGGTCTATGGTTCTCTCCGGCCATCCAAACCCACTCTGGCTGGTTCTCTCAAAATAACCACCTTATAAAGTGTCTTTACTACGATCGACGGTTGAGGAACTATGTATCAGCCGGCTTATGACCCTTCCAGCGATCCATGGACCGTCCTACCAACTGGCTCAAAATAACACAACTGACCAACTTTGAGTGCCTCCATACAACATGTATTTAATGCCCACTGAGACACCACCTGACAAGAACAAAGATCGCGATGCATGCGACCAGGCCTAGGAAAGATTATCACCTAATCCCTAACAAAAGTAAGGATAGGTGAACAAACTTGGAGGAAGGAGGCAAACAAATGCAAGATTGACCCATCAATCATTTTCGCTACCAACAACACAGTCTATGAGTGAGAATAGAGAATCAAAAAAGGGGAGTTCTCTCTTATGTAAGTGAAGGAAACTATTATTTGGTTTCCACACTTGAACAATATACATATATATTATAGCACTTATTCAGAATAAATATTTATTTATTTTTAAATCATCTTTAAAAAGAAAACAATAAATATAAATTTCTTTGACATATTCTTGAAACTTACCTTCTCAAATTATCGATTGTGGATTGATTTAAAAACTTCCCACAACATGTGTTTTTTTCCCATAACTCGGTCGAACGAGAATTTTCTCTAACACAGAAGCTCTCAAGCTAGACCAAAGGATTCATTATGTGACACCCTTCTATCCCGAATACTTAAATTAAAATAATCAAGTAAATAAAATAAAGACAAGGTAATAGTTCAAACCAAAAAGCTCAATTGTATTAAGGATAAAAGGTTCACATGATAATTAAAAGGTAGGCACAAAGTTTTCAAAGAGGTTTTAGATCTAAACATTATAATTGAGAAAACTAAAGTTATCATCATCTTTAAAATAAGTCATTCAAACATCAAGGCATAGAAAGCAACTATTCTAACTTCTAGAACCCCGATGTCACACTAATCGAGCAAGACCCGCCTTTTCAAAACTTGGCACCATGAGTGCCCTCAACGTTACCTAAAAGGAGACAACAAGAGAAAGTACGGTGAGAAATCGCATTCAATCATATATAAAGGCAAATAATGCCCCAAATCCCACCCATTATCGTACTCAATTTACTAACAGTTAATGATGCTCATATATCAATCACATTTCATTCATTCAAAATCAATCACAGTTCATTCATGTTTACAAAATGCACATGCTCGCACAATGCATATGCTCATCACCACACCTAAGAGTCTCGAGTCGGAACTCCACACCTTGGGCAAACCTCCTCAATCCCCTTAGTTATCACTAATAATGGCCACACCGTTAAACACCCTGTATGGGCCGGTGTGTCGCACAGTTAAACACCACCTATGGCCCGTGCAAAGACATTCCACACAACCGTTAAACACCACCTATGGCCCGTGCGAAGACATTCCACACAACCGTTAAACACCACCTATGGCCGGCGTGCAGCATGGTTAAACACCACCTGTGGCTCATGCATATGATTGTCCCCATCATTAGTCCCCCTGTTAAACACCACATATGGTCAGGGTATTATAGCCACGTCTTGCTTCTCATGCATCTCATGCCTCTCATGTCCATGCTCAATGCATTCTCATCCACACTCTTATTCTCATGATTTATTTATACATCATTCGCACATTCCACAATCATACCCAACCATATTAATTTAACCATCATTATTATAAATCATTTGTACACAAGAGCCTCAAATCATGAACAACCATAAACAACACAAGAATCAAGTAATTAAGGCAATTAATCGTACAGTTTCCCAACAAAAATCACATTAGAACAAGACATTAATCAGACTACAGAACATATTGACAAATCTTTTCTATCGATTAAAATATTTTTAAAACATAATAATCAAACGAAATTGAGAATTTAGATCCTAGAGGGACTTAGGGATTGCCCTCACTACCCGTACACTCCCGCATTCATATATGATCAAATCCATCTCCCCCGTACCGTACCTTAGATGCGAATAATGTGATGATATGATGCGACTCTAGGACGGTCTGAACATCCTATTTTTTCTTCCTTGCACGTCGGCATTCTCTCTCCTCTAGGTCTGGCTGTCTGACGCGTAAAACACCGATTAGGGTAAACTGATTACCCTGTCTAATATTCTAGTTGGGTCGGGTCAACCCCGACCCGCCCTTCAGTCTCTCCCGTTAATTCAATTAATTAAATTAATAAATAAAAATAATTTAGATAAAGCCTCGTCATTTTATAAAATCATTAACCCCTCTATTAAAATAAAATTGATAATAATAATAATAATGTAATTAATTTCTAAAAATAATTAAATAAATTTTAGGATGTTACAATTCTCCTCTCCTAAAAGAAAATTCGTCCTCGAATTTACATAGAGTAAGTACTTCCCATACCCTTACAATTGCCCTCCCCTTACTCATTTAGTGTTTGTTTCTAACGACAGACCTTACTCGATTTGCATTGGCTAAATAGTCATCTCACCTCTCTAAACCAGTTAACCTTAAATCTTTCACAATTTCTAGTATCAATTCTCATACCTAGTCTTCTTTTAACCTTCAAACAAGTTAGTTCGATTACTTACCAGAATAACAATGTACGTCCAGAGTTGAAACATGTGCAATTATTGTGTACATGGCACGGGTGAAGTAGTAGACTGAACCCAATCCAATTAGATTCCTCGAATTTAACAAAATCGCTCCCCCAAGTTCTAAAATAACTCTAGGATTCCAACCTGTCAACCAAATAGGTGCTCACACTTATGCATTCTTCCCATGATTTAAGCTGCCAAAACATCTTCCAAAGATCCTCAGGCATCTATACCACCTCGATTCGATATTAAATCTACTTGTACGATCCTCTTCTAAAACTTACTAAGTACATAACTCCATTTCTAAATTACTTAATGCCATCTAGAAAATCATATTCTCTCGTCTTATGGTTTCTCTTCTATCCACTAAAATGGGTGTTCTAACTAGTTAACAGATCATGCCCTCTAATCACACGAAAGGATGCGAAAGGATTTCTTATTTACGACATATTCTACTGTCTTGATTCTACCTAGTGATGGCTTCCTAAAACCTTGGTCATTTGGAATTCCAATCACCTCATCTATTTTAGGTTCCTTTCCTACTAGTTGAATTTCCACTTAGTGTTTCTACGTCATCAAAAATATCAACTTAAAATCATGCAAGTGGTGTCTTTGAATCTTAAGAGTAGCCATTACTGCTACTACCTCCAGGCTAGGGGTCACATAATTCGTCTTAAAGATTAAAATACATCCTCACTATCTAGTAACAACACTCTTCTCAACAACTAAGGTCAGGTATTACTAAGGTTGGCACGCTATATAATGCTTCTCCAAGACATTAGGAACTAATTCCAAATTATCAATCCACCTAAACCTTGCTCCCTTCCTAGATTCTTGAGTTAAAGACTATGCTAACTTAAGGAATACATCTAGGAATTCACCATGGTATTTGTCCAATCCTAGGAAAATTTATAATCTTACTCACTAGTGCAAGGTTTTTAACTTAAGAGAAACTCCTACCTTAAAAGGCTGACTATTGGGTTCTCACACCAAAGATCACATAACTTAAAGTACTCATATCATCCATTTAACTTTTATTAAACAACTATACCATGACTCATCTCAATAGTATGGACTAGTATCCTTAGATGCTACTCAAGCTTCTCTCAAACTAAACAATCATTAACAAAATCCGCTATGTCTCTTTCCATTTAGGCCACCACAATATCAAGAAGAGTTAAAAGGAATGCCTCAATAGCTCCCACCAAAAGAGTTCCTCTGTTTTCAAATGAAGTCAATGGGGAAAGCAAAACTGTCAAAGCAAGAGGTAAGGTTTCTAATTGCACAATGGCACACAAATATCGTACCTTTCTTACTGGCCTTGATTCTATGAAATTTAAAGCAATGTCTATTATTGCAGAAAATGTTTGATAGAGAAATCTAATCAGTTGAACACTAGTTGTACTACTCTCTCGGGAATTTTCATCGTTGAGCTCTCATTCTTGCATAAATGGCTCCACCTGTTTGTGTTCACCTTACAACAACTTTACTGAGCTTTCAATAGTGAAAAATGATACCCCTAATAGCAACTCTCCTACTTGCAATTATTCTCTTATCCCTCCATCTAACCACAGAATAATAACTAACGAAATCACCCCAGAAAAATGTTGTCACCCAACTTATTCATTTGTTAAAAAGAACTGTTGTTGCATGTCACATTCTGTATCCACTAATGGGTTCTCTCCAGCATCATCAATGGGTGAAAGCAATGGTTCTCATGAAGATAAGGGAATCATGGCCATAAATCCTTGTAGTGAGATAAAGGGAAGAAATTCTGTTTCTTTTGACACTTCAAGAACTTTAAAGCCTTATGGTCTCCAAATCTTAAGAATGAACAGTACAACCGTCAACTCAAGATCATGGGTAGGGTAATTCCTCTCGTGGATTAGAAGCATAAGCTACCACTCTACCCTCTTGCATCTGCACTCCACCTATACACATCCTAGAAGTATCATAATATACTACAAAAGGTTCACTAAGGTTTGACCATACTAAAACTGGTGCACTAGTCAGCTTCTCCTTAAGGGTTTGGAAGCTATACCCACACTAACTATTCTACCCAAAACAACTCCCTTCCTAACCAACTCCATCAAGGTCAAGCTAACTTAGATAAACCTTCTCTCATGACCAACTAGTCCAAGAAAACTTCTATGCTCACTCACCGATTAAGGGATCTCCCACTTAAGAACAACTTCTGCCTCAGAATGATCTATCCTTATACTTCTTCTAGAGATTACATGACCTAGAGAACTCACTTCTTCTAACCAAACGTCACACTCAAATAATTTAGCATGTTAATCTGTAAGAGTCTGAAGCACTACCCTCAAGTATCCCTCTAACTCATTAATTACTTAAGGCCCTTGCCATAAGCTGTGAAGCATGAATCTTCACACTCTCTTTACTGCCATATTAATCTATTAAGATTAAGATAATAGTAAGCACCAAAAACACAATAAAAAATAATAAATACAGCAAACCACATCACATCATCACTTTCCAATTTTATTGGAACAAGGATGAGGAACTCATTCCTCAAACTTCACAGACATCCAAAATAAATAGCTACTTAGGCTAGTCACAACAAAATGTTCATTCTTCAAAAGAAAACATTTCAAATCAATTGATCCACCGGCTCGCCAAGAGTCCTTTTTACCTTTAACAACATATTGAGATGATCAGGCTCAATAGATCGTAGTTAGCAATAGGGATGCTTGATACGACAACCAACAAAGGAACATCTATATTACCTCAACACTTCCTTAAAATACACTAGATTACTGCACTTGTACATCACACTTAACATAAATAAACACTAACACATGATAGACACATAACTCACTGGTCGAATGAATCACCCAGAATTCAACACAATGCAAAACAGAACAAACAATTTATTGTCATCTTTCAGATCAGTCCAACCATGCTAACAAACGCAATGTAAAACGTGTTAGACACATAACTCACGACCGAATGAATCGACCTGATCTGATACCACTAAATGTGACACCCTTCTACCCCGAATACTTAAATTAAAATAATCAAGTAAATAAAATGAAGACAGGTAATAGTTAAAACCAAAAAGCACAATTGTATTAAGGATAAAAGGTTCATATGATAATTAAAAGGTAGGCACAAAGTTTTCAAGGAGGTTTTAGATCTAAACATTATAATTGAGAAAACTAAAGTCATCATCATCTTTAAAATAAGTCATTCAAACATCAAGGCATAGAGCAACTATTATAACTTCTAGAACCCTGATGTCACACTAATCAGAGCAAGACCCCGCCTTTTCAAAACTTGGCACCATGAGTGCCCTCAACGTTACCTAAAAGGCAGATAATGCCCAAAATCCACCCATTACCGTACTCAATTACTAACAGTTAACAGATGATCATATATCAATCACATTTCATTCATTCATTCAAAATCAATCACAGTTCATTCATGTTTACAAAATGCACATGCTCGTACAAGCTCATCACCACACCTAAGAGTCTCGAGTCGGAACTCCACACCATGGGCGAACCTCCTCAATCCCCTTAGTTATCACTAATGATGGCCACACCGTTAAACACCCCGTATAGACCGGTGTGTCGCATAGTTAAACACCACCTATGGCCTGTGCGAAGACATTCCACACAACCGTTAAACACCACTTTATGGCCGAGCAAAAGCATGGTTAAACACCACCGTGGCCCATGCATATGATTGCCCCTATCATTACCCCCCGTTAAACACCACATACGGCGGGGTATTATAGCCACGTCTTGCTTCTCATGCATCTCATGCCTCTCATGTCCATGCTCAATGCATTCTCATCCACACTCTTATTCTCATGATTTATTTATACATCATTCGCATACCCACAATCATACCCAACCATATTAATTTAACTATCATTATTATAAATCATTTATCAAAAAAGCATTTAAACGCATTATAAAATTATGAATTTCACCCAATTTCATCATTGCATACAAGAGCCTCAAATCATAAACAACCATAAACAACACAAGAATCAAGTAATTAGGACAATTAATCATACAGTTTCCTAACAAAAATCACATTAGGACAGGACGTTAATCAGACCCAGAGCATATTGAAAAATCTTTTCTACCGATTAAAATGTTTTTAAAACATAATAATCAAACGAAATTGAGAATTTAGATCCTAGGGGGACTTAGGGATTGCCCTTACTACCCGTACATTCCCGCATTCATATATGATCAAACTCATCCCCGTACCTTAGATGCAAATAATAGTGATGATATGATGCGGCTCTAGGACGGTCTGAACATCCTAGCTCCTCTTCCTTACACGTCGACGTTCTCTCTCTTCTAAGTCTGATTGTCTGACGTGTAAAACACCGTTACAATCCACTTTTTTCCAAGACATGAGTGAAGTAAATTTAAGGTTATAATTAAAATCGAAATGCAAAATCTGTATACCACTTGAGTTTAGAATTTAACATTTTTATCTAGTTTATAAAGAAGTAAAAAGTATTTTTTTTATATCAATTTAATATTCTATATAAAAATTATTATATTTTATATTTTTATATTTATAACAGACATCTAACGGATATAAAAAACATTTCTAATCAATATAAAAGAAAACTCTGCAGTAGTGAAATTTGCATAATGCTAACTAAAGAACAATACTACGAACATATAAAAAACTGTATATATGTTTTGTTCATTTATTAAATAAATCATGCACATATTAATTTTTATAATTTTAAATATATCTTTATTTTATAATTTATATTTTAATTGATCTATGTATATATATTTTTAAATATTTCTAAAATATTTTTTTGGCATCATTAATCTTGTTATAGTTGTTGATGTCATGTCATAAAATCTGCCATATCAATAAAGATCCAAAAACAAAATGGATAATTTTTAAGGTATAAAAGCAAAACAAAAATATAATTTATAATAATTGTTTTAAAAGGAAGTATATCTACACAAATTAATTATAAGACTGACAGTTGTGCGTATAGTTCATTTCATTGAAATAGACAGATTTTTTTTTTCAATAATTAAAGTAATATATCCTACGAATCTGATAACAAACAAAGTTGTTCGCACATGGTGCTGTGTTTGGATCTAACTTGTTTTTTTGGTCAACATTTATTGCTGTATTTAAAATCAATTTCAACAACGTACATAAATAATTGACTTTTGTTAAGTCGCTGTTTTCGGTAGTAATGATATAGATATTTTTGGCACATATGCATCTTTTATTAATGCATCCATAAATATTTCAGGGATTTAATATATAATTTTTCTTTTTTATCTTTATATCTTTAATCACCGAAAGGAAGGGTTTAGTTAGTTGGCGCGCGATATAAATTATTGTTTATAAACTTTAACACGTAAACTTTTAATAAGATAATCGATTTAAACATATATAGTATATAAAATTATATTTTAAACTTCAGAGTTTTGTATGATGTGTTTTATAGATAAACTTATTGATTAGAGAGATGCTTGAGTTATATTCTCTACTTTTCATTTTGAAAATTAATTTTTCTTAAGAAATAACTATGAGTTATATTTTAATTTATTTAAAAATAAATTTATTTTTAGGCATTTTTAATTTTAGTATTATCATTAAGATTATTGACAAATAATTTTTGAACATTTATTATTAGTTCCAGAATTTTAGAAGATAAAATAATGATATCGATAAAGATCTAAAGTTCGTGGAACCAGTATCTAAAATTTCATTTCATCTTCTAAAATCTTAAAACTAATGATATTTTTCTTCGGTATAAGAATTATTTTTTAATTTGGTTACATCTTCAATTCGTTAAGAAATTTGTTTACATGAATAGATTAAAATACAGCATAATTAAGAGACAAGCGTATTTATTTCAAAAAGGGTTTTCCTATTTTATGCTCATAGGCGCATGATGTGAAAGTATTAAATATATTTTATTAAATCTTGTAGTTACTTTTTTTCCAAAACAAAAAAATCTCTTAATTACTTTAAAAACAAAATATGGATGACTTTAATTTGTGTTTCTCGTAGAATAATTATTTTTAATATTTTTTTACTTTTACTTATTATGGGCACATAAATACACAATACAAGTTCATTTTTAAAATTATAAAAAAGAATGATATAATATAGTTGGAGGGAAATGAAAGTTACAGGAGGGGAGAGAAAATGAATTTAAAAACTTTCTCTTTCAATTTTTTGTCTCCCCTTCCGTATTAGAGAAATGGGATAGAAATATATAATTTTTGAGCTAGACAAATTAAATTGTCTAAAATTTTATTTTATTTTTCATTGTCTATTATTTATAAGATTACAAGAATATATTACTTATATTTTTCTTGAGGGTGTTCATAAAACAAAAAAAAATTAAAATAAAGAAATAAAAATATTTTTTTATTGAATTGAGTAATAAAATAAACTTCATCTAAAACTGAACTTATATGTATACATATTTATTTATATACTTATGATACTACTCATATTTATATTTTTATATATTTATAAAATTATCATATATGGACAAATTTTTAAGACTTGGCTTGAAAGTCAACTTACATTGTTTGACTTGTTTGAAGGTCTAACCCCTAAGTTGTGTGGCTCACAGACCGTTAAGTAGGCTAATCGGCCAAACTAGGGTTTTACAATAGTAAAGTTGAGCCTAAAAAATAATTCATGACAAGTACTGAGTCAGACTTGTGGCCTTAAAATTTTTTAAATAGGTCATACCTATTTAAGCAAAGTTTTATTTGACTTAGTCTATCCCCCTCCCCCCACTATTTGCAACCCTTTTCTTCATTTTTATTCTCTCTCATTTTTTCTCCTCCTTTATACTTCACTTGTCCCTTTTAAATTAGTTGTTAAGAAACTTCTCTCTCATTTTTTCTCCTCCTTTATACTTCACTTGTCCCTTTTAAATTAGTTGTTAAGAAACCTTTCATCCTTCTTAACTTTAATAAAGATAATAAATGCTAGAGTGTACTTGATTATGCAACTAAAACCACACACAACTTAAATTAAAAAGAGAACAAATTTTCAATGAAAATTTCAATACGATTTCTCCTTATAGTCACTACCATAGCTCAACATTATAGTTCTGCGAAACATGTCCTAATAAGTGGTGTTTGAATCCCATTGATGATTATCATGGGTGATTAGGTCTTATTGATTTTTGTGGTATAAGAATAAATGGTGATCTCTAGTACCAAAGTGTGGCATGATGAAAAATAATATGGTCTTAGTTCTATGACTTTTGGGATGATGATTATGCGTGACTACGATTTAAAATTGAGTGATAGGTTAACTTTACAATGATAATTTGTAAAAATAAAAAATTATGATTCCACCATCACAAAGCCTTCAAATAGATTATTCCATGTAAGTTTTTAGACTAGACCAAACCTTCATATAGGTCTTAATAGTTAACTTGTAATAGGTAAACATATTCAAATTTTGTAATTATGAATTAGGTCATACTCATGCCCACCAAATTAAAGTCAAATCTAGCTTGTCCTGTTTTCGCCTCCTAAATTAAGGATGTGACTAATCCAAAGTGAGGGAACTACACTCTAGAGAATAAGTGTAATAATAATCATTAATTATAAAATCAATGATTGAGATTGAAATTGTAATTAAATTTAAGTTTTTATTACATTTGTGTTTTTTTTAATTTATCACAATTATCAATAGTTTGATTTTCTAATCAATGAGTATGACTACAATCTATTTTTTAAAGTACACCTCCTCACTTTATAAAAGTTAAATTCCTAAATTAATATCTATTTTATATTACAAATTTTAGATAAAACTATTTTATAATGAAAAAATTATTTTATACTAATATTTTATTTAAGACTTAAATATATATTTTTATTCTTTCATCAAATATGTCACTTTTTTTCTATTATTTTTTTTTGGTTATAGTTGTGATATTTTGGTTGACATGGAATTTATGATATCATTATTTAATGATATTATACTTAATGGTTTCAACCGCATTAACCAAGTAAACAACATCTGATGACAAGGACTATGATAAAAAAAAATATTTAAAGAACTTTTAAAAAAAAAATACAAGAAAGAAAATTATAAGATCCAAATATATATTTAAACTTTCACAATTTTATTTATTTATTATATATCTTACCATCTTATTAATACTTTCTCCAAAGAAAAATAAAAACATATGACTAAAATTGAAAATCATTATAATTTAAACTATTTTAAATTAGATTAGATTAAATTTAAATTTTTAGAACCAATTAAATATAAATGAAAAAAAATTAAAATAATTGAAGTAAATTTTCTCTTTCCCCTCCACTTCTAAATTAAACAAAGAAGACATTTCCTTTCCTTATCCTTTTTTCCGTCAAAATAGGCCTCTTATTTGTTTTTTGAGCCAAACTTACTGTCAAGAAGCATAATAACCTAATATTTTTTAAGTCCAAACATAAACAAAAATTCGTTGATAATGTAAAACAAACAAGAAAAGAGAGTGAGTGAGTAGTTTATCAATTCGACATAATTTATTATTGTTTAAATTCGTGTATTAAGATCTGTGAATCAATGATAAGACCTGAACATTAAATAACCCAAATTGATATTTGAATAATAATGTAGGACCGGTTTGAGGCCCATAAAACAAAGCCAAGAGGGGAAGATGACGAAACGACAGAAAATAGTTGCCTATAGAATGACCTCCCCTTTCTTCCAGAACCCAGATTGGGACATGTTGCACCAGTCTTCAGAAATTTTATTCGATTCTTTGTCAAGCAATGCTCTTCTTGACCCTCTCCACGATTCTCTTTCCTTCGACATGGTTGACTTCTCCATGGAACCAACAGAAGGAAACAACAACAACGAATTGGTGGTGAAATCTGAAGTGCAGAATAAGGAAAGGTCATACATAGGTGTGAGGAAAAGGCCTTGGGGAAAATTTGCAGCAGAGATCAGAGACACTACCAGGAATGGCGCAAGGGTTTGGCTTGGAACCTTTGACAGTGCTGAAGCTGCTGCCTTAGCTTATGACCAAGCTGCATTTTCCATGAGAGGCCATAACGCTGTACTCAATTTTCCGGTCAAAACAGTCAAAGAGTCTTTGCAAGATTTTCAATATAGCTGCTGCAATGGTTCTTCTCCTGCACTTGCACTCAAGGAGAGGCACTGCATCCAAAGAAAATTGTCATCAAAGGCTAAAAAGTGTAAAGGAAAAGAGACATCTTCAGAGGCAGCAACACCAAGTGTGATGGTCTTAGAGGACTTGGGAATTGATTATCTTGAGCAACTTCTAAGCATATCCGATCAAAGTGCAAGCCCTAGCCACTTCAACTGAATCTGATCACTATTTTTTTTGTTTTTTTCCCTTGTTGTGTATGGCTTTATAACAACATAAATTTACTTGTGTATTGTGTTTCTCCCTTTAACAATTCCTGCATCATTTTCTTCTGTGATATAAACTGTGAAATGTCTGGTAATTCTGGTAATATTAATTTCATCCACCGAGAAAATGAGAAATTTTATGATACCGTTTATAAATTAAAGAGTTTTGTTATTTCTCTTTTTGATATTACAAACTCATCCACCTATTGACCTAAAAAAAATTATACCAGAACCCTTAGATTTTTCTTGATATCATGGTAACTCTTCTAAGAAAATTTTATCAGTGATTTCAATTGATTCTTTGCTTACCACAGAAATTGAGAGTCACCAGGCCGTCAACCCGTGGAGAGACTAGAGAGTAGGAATTTTGCTGCCTTCAGAACTATACTAGTAGTATCAATTGTTGAAGCTCAGTTTAGCTGAAACCGAATTAGTTCTTTCTCCCAATCGATGTTATCATGTGGTTACTCGTTTCTCTAGGTTTCGCGTTGAATTGTTCTGAATCCATTCTTGCACCAAACATTGTCCTTCATCCTGCACAGGTTCATTTTTTTCACAATCCTTGAACAGTATCTTCCAATAAAAATTCTCAAGACATGCTAAAATGGGTAAAGTTTATTACATCACTTGCTACTCATCAATAGATTTATTCAAATACGTACAAGAGTATTCTAACTTATGTATAAAAGTCGTGTAAACAGATGATTTATAGTGATTTTTTAAGTATTTATGGAACATGTGCAAAGTATTCAATGGTAAAAACAGTAATTAATCTTTGCTGTAAACTGTGAATTCACCAGACAATAAGTATTCATCTTTTAATATGATTCTTTTTATACTTGAGATCAGATTCAAATATTTTTCATATTCTTGTATTCAAAATTTATGTATTTTATGCTGGCTATGCATGGACTTCCTAACTTATAAGGATCGAAGGATCCTTAGTGCTCCTTTCTTAATAAATTATCTTTTTATATATAAAAAAAAAACAAACACAAGTAACTATTATTTATTTCGACCAATAGAAATATTGACAGATTATTCTTTATCCTTAACCCTTGTCATAAACCATGTCCATGATCTAAGTTTTACAAGATCATAATCCCAACAATCAAAATTACCCCTTTTGAACATAATTTTATTCCGCATCATAGTTATCTTTTGCATATATACGTACTGTGCTTAACATGAAACCATTTCTCAAGCCTTTCCGAAAGCAAACTCTTAAATAACGGTTCAATACAAATATCTAACATGTCTGATATAAAATCATAGAACACCACTGATACGATTAGATCAACATAGGATAGAGTAATTTACCAACGATTAGGAACCTTTCTGTGTTTATACCTCACGTTTGGCTTGTCCTCTTTCTATAGTCTATACATCTCATCTGTAATCTATCCAAGCAAGCAAGGATTTTACAACCACAGCAACCAGAGAAAGCTTTCACATATGGAAAAGATCAAATGTAACAATAGGAAGCCTTGAAGTCCTACTTGAAATTACAGATCTTGGCACGCAATAATACACATAGTGATTTACTATTTCCAATAAAAATTTCAATTATACATACAAGAAATATCTAGTAAAGAATGAAATTAAATAACACCCGCCAAGAACATCAAATAACAGAAGTCGAAACTTTACAGAAAAACGTGTGAAGTGTCGATCTAACAATTGACAAAGTGCATTTTTAATGTCCATAATAGACAAAATATTGTTTTCATTATAATTATTGTAAAAGGAAAAATGCTACTAACACATTTTTTAACATTTCTTTATTAACTAAAATTTATTAAAAATTATAAAAAATCGTGGGACTCACTTGTCGGTTAATAAAATTTATTCAAAATTTTTTTTAGTTTTTAATAAATTTTGATTAATTAATAACAAAGAATGTATTAAAAAATGTGTTAAATTAAGAAAGGGTTGGTATCACTCCATCAAGTAAAAATAGAAGATGAAAATAAATTATTTTCATATCAAACAGGCAGTGAAATAATGTGTCTCTGAAACTAAAATGTGTGACATCTAGAAAAGAGAACACATTCAAATAAAAGTCATCACTACAGCGGGATCAATTAAAAAGAGTAAATATGTCACTACAATTGGAACCAATTAAAGAGTTATTCATAAGCAGCACTATTTGTAATTCAATACTTAATTGTAAGCATTTATTCCGAGCTTATCACGGTCTCCTGATACTAGGGATAATATAGAATGAGGTGATGGCGTTGAGCACACAAGATTATCACATTCATCTATCATTTGCTACACTTAAATATCGTCAGAAACATTCAAATGATCTTGATCTTGCAACAAGACGTAATAAAACTACCTTCCTGAATTAAATATGGTCATAGCAAGATTTTACTGAGAAATAAAAATGTTTAAGATTTGAAGGCATTTATAAAAAGTTAATGGACCACAGAAGAAAATTGTAGTAACGTCCAGTTTAAACACCGTATTTCTCAAATTATGTATCATTTTACCATATATATCATTGCAATATATACATTTTTAAAGGTAAAACTTTAGCAATATTAATTCTATTATTAGATAATTTATAAGTTATATATATCTTTACACCCAGTAAGAAAAAAACGTTAGAGTTTTCAATTTCACCCACAATTAAAATGGAAGGAAAAGTATCACACATAACATACCTCTTGTCAAACACTGTTTCCGTTGTTCACCATCTTTCCTGAAATGTTTTCCTTTACCAAAACAGTAGCTGAAAACGGGATACCAACAACGTAAAAACAGTGTAAATTCGCAGCATTAATCTGATTTTGTTTAGAGGGAAAAGTAAATAGTACTCTGTTTTGTGGGTGGAGGATAGGGTTTAGCGGAGGCGGAAGAGTAACAAGAGAGAGGGAATAGGTTTCGTGTCCCAATCCGACAGTCAACAGAGAAAGCAACGGAAAATGATTATGTCTCAGAATACGAAATGACTTAAAAGAGTTCTTTCACATTTATAAAAAAGAAAATACAATTTCCCTTAGTTAAATTCAAATCTTTTTATCATTATTTATTCCAATCGCTTTCTCCACAAATCTCTGCCCAACACGTGGGGTTCCATTCCACTGTCAAGAAATTGAAGAGTACGCGACAATATACGAAAGGAAATAAAGTGGAAATAAAAGAAGTTTTATACTACTTTCCTTTTGTTTGGACTTGCTATATAAAAAGGACGGGAAATAAAAAGCTCAATATATTTCTATTATTTAACCAATTCGGTAATGAAAAGGTTTACATCGTCATCGTCATCAGCAGAATAAAAACAAAAGTAAATTTGAGAAATGTTATAATAAAGCAATTAATTAATCTGTATCCTATGTCGTCAATCTTCAACAAGCACAACAAATTTGAATTAACAGAAAAAGGAACTAATTATATAGATAATTTAATTAAAATCTAAAATTTAAGTTTAGAAACATAAAATCTGCAATAAAAAAACGTATTACTATATTACTTATCATTCCAATGTTAATTAGTTATACTTAACTAAAGGCTTATAGTTTTTCTTTTTCTTTTTTCGTTTAATCTCTGATGATGCTCTAAAATCTAATGTTGATATGAGCACCACTGCCAGTCTTTATTTATTTATTTATTTATTCCTAATACTACACCGGTCTACCACCACATTTTGTGGTGTTAAGCGAATACATAAAAGAGAAAACTTAATTGAAAGCTTTGAATTATATTACTTCTCCTTTTTCTCCTTTAGCATGTTACTTAGAATTTGAAATCAGATAGAACTATTTAAACATTTAATGTAAAGGATGGTCTAATTTTCATTATAAATAATTAGTGCAAATTTATGATGAAGTTGTTTAACTTTATTTTTACTTGAAATAAGATAAACAATCCCATAACAAAAAATGAATAATAATAATTTTCATGTCACTTTGCAATAACAAAAGGCTCTAACATGATCAATAATTATATATTGAGGAGGTGTTACCTACTTGTGTCCGAAGAAGTTGGGCCAACAATTTTCCCTTCATAAATTAAGTCTACTCTGCATCAAAGAGAAAATCAGACATTTTTTAGAAGCAGCTCAAAGTTTTTAATCTGTTAATAGCTTCTAACCTGCGCGCTCAGACATTTTTTTTATAAACAAAATATTATTGATAAAAGTACAAGGGTACTCCAACCCTTTAACAAGTCACAAATATAACGTTAACCTTTAAAAATATGCACTAAAGATAGTCGATAGATCAATCTGAATAATACAGAGAAGATTCTTCTAATTTTTCTGAAAATTAAAATCATAACCCAATTTTAATAAAATCTAAAATAGAATTAATATCAATTGATCCTCCGTTGAAATAAATATCATTTCTCATAAGCTAAATAAACCACGTTACCGCGTGCCAATAAACTATATAAGAGAACTTCCTTACCTTTTCCCACCAAGAAGACCATGCTGAATATGCATATCCAAGCCAGGTGAAGGAAGGATAGAAGAAATTAATTAAGTACAAGTTTCTTCTCGATCTGTTTGTCTAAAAATTAATTTACCACGAAGATGTATTATTATATCACTCATCATCGATATATATTTGGATTACATGCATATTTAGAAAAACTCATCCATAAATCAAATTTAAAGATATATAGCACTAAATGTATAAGTTTCAATTGTTTTAATAACTATATATAACCAAATATCGAAAAAGCACAAATGCATCATTGTAAGACAATCAAACTGATTGAATACCTAATTTATAATGTGCCACTGGAAGGCGTCACAGATTTCAGAGAGGGCATATTCTATCAGTCAGACTATATCAGCATGGTGTGTAAGATCATAAATTTGAACATATATTTTGTTTTTTATTTTTTAAAAGCTAAGGAAAAGAAAAAAGGATGAATCAATTGAAGCCAGAATTTATCCTTATCACCCTATATTTCTTCTTATTCCTTTGTGTGTGTGTGTTTTTTTTTATCATTTTATTATATATTTCCTGCCTTATATTTTCTCATGAATTACATGGAAAGACCATGTGTTGGCTTTGATCGCACATATTTACAATTTTACATCGCTTATTTAACCTTCAAAATATCAAAACACACTACAAGTAACATTTTAATGAATTTCGATATACTAATTTCTTATAAAGAACAAGATTAAAGGCAGAAATGAGGCAAAATGGAAATATAACCTTAAACTTTAAATAAACAAAGAAAATATCCATTAAAAATTAAAATAACATGATAATTTTTAGTTAATTAATAATGATATAAAAATAGTTTGAATTTAATTTCATACATAGACAATGTATTACACTATTAGTTTATTAGAAATTACCCTATGTATGATTTGAAAATAATTATTATATAAAAATAAATAATTTTATCATAAATAATAATTTATAATTGAATAATAATATAAAAAAGTTGTATAGTATATTTAAACTAAATTCATATTTTAATACAAGCCTATTTTTTCATTTTCGAATATATAAAAGTAATTGTTGATTTACTATTTATGAGATGCATACTACATGTCTACAACATTTTTTCTAGGTTCTAATTTAAAAAAAAAAATCAAATATAAGATGTTCACCTAATATACAAGTAGAGGTAAAAATAGATCAGATGTTCAACATCAGCCTATAACTAGTCTATATTAAACTAGGTCTGTTTAAGCAATAGGTTTAATCTAATTTAACTCCATAATACCTACATTAAATGAATTTTCATTTAAATATTAGATTAAATAAAATCACGTAAATACCTCTTTCATCCAAAGATGATATCAAACTATCCACTATCTTTCAATGTAATGATTTCCCCCTCGAAAACACATGTACCAGACGGATCAATAACTTTGAAACAGTGTAAAATTTATAGCAATTGGATTAGCACAAGAAAAACAGAAAAAGGGGCTTTGTGTGAGTGAGAAACTGAAAGATACGGTAAATAGTGGTGAGGGTTTGCTAATTGTATCACGTTTCGGAATCGAGAGAGAAGAGAACTCGTGTATTCAGAGGGAAAGTGAAGCTCTTTTTAATTGATTTTAGTGAGAAAAAAAACTGAATGAATTATTATATATGATTTTTGTTCAAATATAGCTACTGTGGCTTCCTTATTAGATTTTCAAGAAATTAAGGAACCTCCAAGGAACACACGGTACCTTGTGGTTGACTTCCATATCACTTGGTAGCTACCCCAATTAGCATCTACATATATAGGCAATAAATTTTCTGAGTATTAAGAAGGAAATAGAATGCCTTGACCAGGAGACGTTTAAGATATTGGAAAATATGATGTAATGCTTGCAAATGTGGCGTTTAAGGTGCTGACATAAATTGAATGTTTGTTGATAAGAAAGGAGTTAGTTAAGAGTATAATCGAAGTAAAAAATTGATTTTTTTTAAAAAAATCTGTTTTCCTTTTCCGATATACCCATTCGTGTAAAATTGATCTTAGGTCATTTAATTTCCAAGAAAAAATCATCCAACAGATAATAATTTATATTAAAAATAAGAATTTACAACAAATATAAATTGTCAATATTTTCTAAACTAAAAATTACACTAAATAAAATAAATATTCTAAACTATAAATTTTGTAACAACAAATTTTTTAAACTATAATAAGTATTATATCTAAACTATTTAGAAGAATTACTAATACATTGGAAGAACTTTGACTAATGTCGGCTGATTTCATCAAAGTTAATTTTATGTTTTCATGTTTCTCTTTTCTAACATTAATTACATTAGTAATCCTCACTTCTTTCAAACTAAGTTTGACTCAAAATTAATTACATGTTTTATTGAATGATCAAACCATGGTCAACAATCATGGTTAGTTGAGTCAAACAAGTTTGGCTCAAAATTAAGTCTATATTCTATTTGTTGGTCAAACCATGGTTAGTTGAGTCAAACCAAGTTTGACACAAAATTAAGATCATGTTTTATTTGGTGGTGAAACCATGGTCAATTGGGTATGATTAATTCAGTTAAGCAAAGTTCAACTCAAAATTATGGTCATGTTTTATTTGGTGCTCAAACCATGGTGTGTCAATTAAGTCACACTATGTATGACTTAAAGTAAAGCTCATTTTGTTAATAATTTTAATATTTTTATAAAGGAACGTTCTACTTATTTTGAATTTTATAATATATCTAAAAGAATGATCTCTTTAATTATAATATAACAATTGGCCAAGTTATGCTCTATATGACCATTTATGCAAGGTGATACCAATTTATTAAACAATATCATCATACAAGGCCAACTAAGTTTTATAACTATTTATGCATAGTGATATCAATTTATTAAGCAATATCATCATACAAGACCCAACTAAGTTTTATATGGTCATTCATGCAAAATTATATCAATTCATGCAAAATTATATCAATTTATCAAACAATATCGTCATACAAGGCTCAACTAAGCTCTATATGGCCATTTAAAGTGATACCAAGTTATTAAACAATCATCCTACAAGAACCAATTATGCTCGATATGGCTATTCATGAGACGACATAACAATTTATTAAATAAAATCATCATACAAGACTCAACTATACTCTATATGGTCATCCGTGTAACCATACAATCCAATAATTACTATCAAAATTTTAGAAAAAAATCCACTTACCTCAATAATAATAATGTGACTAATTTAACTTGCTTGATATAAATCTATCAATACACCTATAAAAACAAGTAAAACCAAAAATTAAAATTTAATTTTATATATATATACACACATACACAAAGAGACAGAGAGAGAGAAGATGGGGTACAAAGTATATGGTAACACATTTATATTCCTAAATATATAATTAAAAATCAAAAATAGAATAATGTATGTTGAAGTGGTGAAGCTTCACATGCATGAGTTGGCACAGAGTGTGAACATTGAAAGGGACGAGCAGATATATTACTAAGAAAGTGAAAAAAGATGGAGATGCGAGTGGGATGACAAATTTATAAACTTGTAAAAAGAGGAAAAATAACAAACAATTTTAAAACCATGTACATAGGAGGAAAATGACCATGGCCAGTCATTGCATTAGGGAACGCAATGCGGTGGCAGCCATGGCAAAAACCCAACAAGTGGTGGTAGTGTTAGGATTCAAACACAAAAAAGGATGGTGGCAAAGTGGTCGAGTAACTTACCTTATGTGTTGGTGATGAACTGGTAGACTACTACAGCGGTGACAAAGCATGAGTGCTGAAGTGGGGGCGTTGTCGTAAAGAAGCGCAGTGCTTGGGTTGAGAAGTGTTGGAAAAGATGAACAAATTGGGCATGTTGAGGTTTTATATAAATTTTTACATCGATTACTTTCCAATTGATATAAAAAGTGACTTTTTATATCAGTTGCAATGTCACTTATGTAAATAGTTTCAAATTAATTATAAGTTTACCACTGTTTTTTTTTTGTTTATATCGGTTCCAGATGAACCGATGTACATAGGTCAATGTTAAAAGTCTTTTCTACACTAGTGTTACGATTATGGAATACAATATTAATTGACCAAATAGCCTACAAAACTTAGAGACATCAGGTAAATGTTCACCATCATTGTCATTAAGCTAAAGATTGGGATTCATCTATCATTTGCAAGCTTAGAATGTGCAAGCTTAGAATGTGCAAACCTAGTGGCTTTTAGAAGTTGGATGAGTTATTTCTGTTGCATAAATGAATGCCTTTGGAAAACTAGGGATTTTTAAATCAAGGATGTGTTTTAGATCACCCTAAATCATTAACTTAAAGATGTTACGGAACACTCTAGTGGTTTGGGATATTAATGAAGTATTAAGGATGGCAATTATAATGTCATCTACATTACATGTAGAATGATTATGTTAGAACCCAATCCTACATTAAACAGATTAAGTAAAGTCAAAGTTGTTCACATATTGTTGGAATCGTGAGAGCACATTGAAGGGGTCATGGAAGTCGTGGGGGCACGACTGAAGTGTTACCCAAGTCATGGGAGTGCAATAGAGTGGTGCCTAGAGTCAGGAGAACGCGTGGAAGAGATCACCTAAGATAGGAGAGCACAGCGAAGAGGTCACCGAAAATAGGAGAGCACAACGAAAAGGTCACCCAAAATAGGAGAGCTTGACAAAGGGGTCGCAAAAAATAAAGAAGTGTGGAGGTGGCAAGGGGTGGTTGGTAGTGAGGGCATGTACTCTTCACCCATGAAAAGGAGCATCCACTTTTGCGGAAAGGAACACATTGAATCCTAAACCACTGAGAGAAGATTCACAGTAGTAGTTGCAAATATTGTTCATGCGTTGCTACTACATAGAAAAAAAAAACTAAAAAACCTTATACTTTTAATATCATGTAAAAATATTTACTGAATGTGTTTGTATTTTATCCACATATAAAATATTTTATTTATAATCAAATAAGATTAAAATTAAATATATAAATAATGATAAAAAAATTATTAATTTCTAGCTATAGAATCTTTTTATATTTATCTATTTATATAGAATAAATATATATTTTTAATCGTATTATCATAGAAAAAAATTTGAAACCATTATCATGTCTAAGACCTTAAAGAGATTATTGTGTTTTTCAAACTAGGTTCTTCCCCTTAATATGATACCTAAGAGGAACTTAAAAATATTACATGATTTCAAAATTAATATGACAAAAGACATTAAAAATTCAATAATTACACGTGTTTATTGTGAAGATTAATTTTATATATATATATATATATATATATATATATATATATATATATATATATATATATTTTGATTGAGAGCTTGTAAGAAAATACAATAATAAAGAAAAAAATAAATATCAAATACTTATTGATTCCATCTTATTTTCAATTAACATCAAGCAAAGTTACTAAACTACTGTATAAAATGCACTCCAGTCATTCAGGTAGCAATGTGAAATTTTTAACAAATGGAAGATGAATCTTTTCATAATATATAGTTTGGATAATTATGTCAAAGCACGTCACATATATATATATATATATATATATAAAAGTAAAGAATAATTTACAAACTAGTTTGAGATTAATTAAGTATGAATTATAAAAATTGTTAGAGCTATTATAAATCTTTCGTGGTTGGAAGGTAATTAGATTTGAATTTTGTGTTACTATGAAAGAAATGATTTTAGGAAAAAGCGAGTGCTATAGATATTATAAATATACTGATGTTTAGGAAATATTTCTTCTAATTATAGGTCATGTGTAAAGCATTTCCGATGCTCTAAAACTCATTAAACAAAATGGCATTACAGATTGACTACTTACGCATGTATATACGAGCATGAAAATTTCTATAAGGAGTCAATATGCCAAATTTGGTAGGTTATATATTATAATTAAGCATGAGGATTTCTGCATGAGTTATGACAGACATATAGTGAGGTTCTTAAATTTTAGCAGCAGGAGCAACAATAACAAGCCAACAACACAATCAGATCTTAGTGAACATTATTATGAAATAAACTTAACTTCTCACCCCTCTTAATTTTATTCCTATAGAAATGTCTAACGGGGTTCAAGGGAATTAATTGAACAAGAAGGTATACTGAAACAAATAAAATTAGAAGTAAACACTTCAAGTTTGTTAATTAGTACTTACATGTGTATGTATATACGGTTGCTGAGGTCCACCATATCCTGTGCTTGAAGTTCAGATCCCAGTAATTGGTCGTCTTCATGAATCATGACACAACGCCACTGCCATTAGCTGAAAGTTATGACAATGGAACATGTACAAGCTAGTAAAGAAAGAAGACATGTATGATAAAGTCTAAAGAACTAGCCAGAAATATGAGATTAATTACTGCTTACCTTTTCTACTCTCTCGTCCAAGTTGTTTTTGCTCTCTGATTAAATTATATATGCACGAATATCATTTAAAGAAAATAAATTCTATATGAATGCATGATCACTCAAATTGCTCAACTTAGCAGCCAAATTCAGACAAATAAAGTGTCGTTGCCAACCAATTTATGTAACGGGTGTAAGAATTTGAAAACAATTGGTAATTAGACAGGTGCATGCATATATTCTCGAACATTGAAAAAGATGAAATATGATAGTAATGATGAGAGGCTGCGCGGCTGTGTGACCAGATACATTTGCCTCATGCTTCATATACATATATAGTTGTAAATTAAATCTTGCAAAGCAACTTGCTTAAATTTCTAATTTCTTGTTAAAAAGACAAAAGGAAAAAGAGCCTAGCCCCATTTGACACTAGCTAGTTAATAGGGGGGATTGGACATTTATTTACCAGTACCTTGCATGTATCCAGAATCCAGCACTCAACTCCGATTCTAACGCTCTTATTGAAACATGTTCCAATACCATGTACATGTACTAGACATTTGTTCAATTCTCTGTAAATAAAAAATATTACAAGTTGGGGGCTTGGGGCGTTATTGCTTCCAGTAGCATATATGTGACGACATATTAATTGAGTAATTAACTAATATAAGACAAAAACAAAAACGATTTGTGAAAAGCCCAAGACGCACGAACATGAATGTGCGCATTTGGAAATTTTGCATTGTTTATATATAATCTTCGGTGATGATTAATTTACGACTTTGTGCAATTTTTGGTTAATTTTTCATTTATGGTTTAGTTAAAATTTTAATACTTCAACGATTCACAACTTTTTAATTTTTTTAAATGATATATCTTTATAAAAAAATTGTTTACTAAATAGGTTGTATTACTCGTTCATTAATTTTTCTGTTAAGTATACTTTTTTTTACCAATTTAATTTCTCTAAATATACTGAGTTTTATATTTATATAGGGACTCATTTTAAAGGAACCAAATGAAAATTTTGTGATATTTAAAGATATCAAATGAAAAAGGTTAAAAAAAATAAAAGACTAACAAAAGAATTATATAGTAACAAAAAGTATTTTGTAAGAAACTCATTAAAAAGATAAAAATAATAAATTAACTAAAAAAATCACAATTTTTTAAAAGACAAAAAATTTAATTATATTTTTATTTATCTATCAATTTTGCTAACATCAACCTTTAATTATTTTTTAATTTTAAAATTTTATATAAACTAAAAATATTTATATGTATGGTAAGACTAAGCTTATAAGCTAGAAGATGAAACTAACTAATTAAATTAAAAGTGTTCGATAAGATAGTTAACGGTAAAATAATATAAAAGACATTCAATTACTTGGTTTTTAAATTAAAAAAAAAAGATAAAAAGATATTTCAAAAGAAAAATAATGAGGATAAAATAAAAATAAAAAAACTAATTAATAGTTTATAATAAGATAGTTGAAGTAATTTATGAAAATAAAATATAAGTTACTAAAATAAACTTGTGTATTAAACAAATATTGTTATTAATTTTCCTATTCCCAATACATTTTATAGGTTAGAAAATTAAGAACACTAATCATATAAAAAGAGAAAAAAAATTAACCTAAAAACTTTTAAGTTTTTTATCTTTCTAGTCCAATTTTGTGTTAGAAAATTAGCACACTTACCATACGGAAAACAAAAGAAAAAATAAAACTAGTTCAAAATTTTAAGTTATTGATCTTCTCACTCCAATATATTTTATGGGTTAGAAAATTAATTACAATAATCACATGAAAAGAAGAAAAGTAAAATTTCCTAAAGACTTTTAAGTTATTCATCATCCTAGTCTAATTTGTTGGTTAGAAAATTATAAATTAGTAGAGTAACTTAATTATAAGTTAATAGGAGTAACTTATAAGTTATTAAACTGATTTATTTAAAACGAGATATAAGGTATTTATTTAAAAATGAAGAGATGAATATTTATAAACTTTTGTTACTTACTGGACTTAAAATTTGTAAGAGTCAAAGGGCTACGGAAAAGTTTAATTAATCGTGTGATTCTGATTTGGGAAAAGTTGCGGCCAACATGGGCTTGCCAATTAATTAATCTACAACGTTTTTCTATTTTAGGCAGCATTATTCTAATACTTGCTGTTCTTCGGCTTATCCTAGGTTTAGTTATTAATCTTTTTCGAACACACAATTTTGATTGTCCTAGGTTTCATTGAAATTTCTTAGAGAAAATGCTCCCAACTTTCATATGGATTTGTTTCCAAACAGGCATGTGTTGTTTTACCGTTGATAATTTGGATATCCATAACTTTATTATAAAGCCACTTGCCCTTTAACACTGCAGGATGCAAGGTACCACTGTCCTAATTGATTATCTTTATACAAAAACTTCTTGAAGCAACAAACAAAATAGAGATCAGAAAAGGAAAAAGTTAAGCACTAACAAATCTAAAGTATTAATTCATGTACCAGGTTCCTTTTCTTTGATATTCATGTATCTAAGTATCTGCGTGCGTCATAAACGATACGGTGCACATTAAAATGCGCAAGTGGGATTAATAAAATGCCATAGACCATAGTAGGCCCTAATGCAGGTTTAAGCAAGTGACTCATTATTTAACTTTAACTTGATTCGTTTCACTGCAATAAATAATTTGAACGCTCTCGTGCGCAGTTTTTTTTTTTTTTTTCTTTCCCTTTCATTGATGTAGATTGTAGAATGACTAGATTCATGGATACTATTGCATCACCAATGGATAATGATGACGATAGTAAATTATTAATTTGGTGATTGAAGGAACCAACAAGAAGACATGACCAATTTCACTAGATCCTCTGGCTGCTCCGCTGGCAAAACAAACAACACAAATATCAAAACCTAAAAAGTTCGTGACACGGACACAATGCTATGCGCATCTGGTTCGAATGATCTTTAAATGTTTCGAACTTCCGACAGGTTCATTGTATCCGTACTATGTTGTGTCAAGGACTAGATTTGCAATTCAATTAAGCCCCAGCCACCACATTTCAAAATGTGCTAACTAATTCACTCTTTGACTCACGTGTCTGAAAATGAGCGAGGGAGCATATTTGGCCACAAAAATAAACTTTGTAAACTATATTTATTGATCTTAGCCGCCAGTCCACCACATAAAAGTTATAAAACTACCAAAATAACATATGCATTTTGAGATCCGGAAAATTCTAGATTCGCGACTAATTTGGTCAAGAAACATCACAATCACGCTTCGCACTATTGACTTTATATTAGTTTTTCAAAAAAGAAATAGGTATTACATTATTACCCGACTTTTTTCTTTAAGAAAAAAGAAAGAAAAACTAGTCTGGGACTGGATTGTGGTTTCAACAACTTATACTTCCTTTGGATGTTCATAAAAAGAAAAAGAAATTTAGAAAGATAAAATTAAAAAATAGTAATATACACCGGCTATCTTCTATTATTTAGATAAAAGAGAAAAAATATTTTATTTCTTGTTTATTAGAAGAAGAAAAAATGTAATATTCGACAAGTTTTATATTTTTTTAATGTAAAAATAAATAGATACATATATTGATGAATTCGTTATATTACCTAATTCTTTCTTCTCTCATTTTCTCTCGCCTTAAGGGAAGAAAACTTTTTTGAGTCTCAACTGAGATTTTTTTTCTTATTTGTTTTTCTCCGCAGTCAAAAGGCTGAAAAAAAAATACATTGTTTTATTTGAAAATAAATGTTTCATATTTTCATAAATATTTATAGAAATATAATCTTATTGTCACTTTACTTTTTTATTTATATAAGAAACGAAGAAAATAAAGTTTAAAAACAAGAAATAAAGTAAAAATAATGTGAAATCTTTTTAATTTATAATTATTTATGAAATAGAAAATAAAAATAAAATATTTTCTCAAACCATATACCAATAAATCATTTCATTTTAAATTATCTCCATTTATTTTCCTATTATCATATTCATTGTTGCTATTGTTGCTTGATTGAAGTATTTTTATATATTAATGTGAGGAGTACTTTAATTACAATTATTATCATCGTAATCGTCTATCGTCGTCATCCACCGTCATTCGAAGTATTTTGATATATTATTAATTTGAGAATTTTAATTTTAATATAATGTTTGTATAATTTTTTATATTATTAATTAATTAAAAATTATTTAAAATATAATTTTAAATTATTTATTATACAAATTAATAATTTTGATCATTCATGTAAAAACACTATCTTTATGAGATTAATATCACGGTGAAATGATGACTAATTAAATTAACAAGAGGTCCTTTCAGCAAGTTTTTATTCTAAGGCTCCAACTTTGACTGTCTACCATGCACGCAGTACTCCTTTCTTCGTACCTTTTCTCTGTATTAATAGTAATTGTTTAGTATAATAAGTTTAGAATATATCTAAATGAAAATAATATATATAATTAATAGTAAATACATTAATATATGTGCAATCGCTAAATATTTTCAACAAAAATTACTTCAATTCCTTATAATTGAAACATTACACGATAATAGCAATTTTGAAAAATTAATAGTCATTGGAATTAAATAAATTTATCATCAAGAAGTAAAATTATATCTATACTTACGTTTTGTATGTTAAAGTTTCGTATGTGATGCACTTAAAATTAAATTAAGTGTGGTTGAATCCATATTTTCTCACTATATAAACATGTTCACTTCGATAGGCATTATCTGGTTATTTTAATGTAATCTTATTTACTATTTAGAATAATAATTTTTCTGAACACATTCATCACTTGAAATAAAAATATTTTGAAAAAAAATTATTTAATTTATTTTTTAATTACTAGAAAACCAATTATCAATTCTTTTAACCTTTAAATATTCTTAATTCTTGAAAAAAAAACAATAAAGCACACAAGTTAAATTTAAAAATAAAAAGTGAGAAAAAATAAGAAAAAAACCACCTATTTTCTCAACTAAAATATACTTAATTTCAAAATTTTATAAAATGAATAATACTTTATTTTAACATCTTCTCTCAATTAAAATTATATATATAACAAGCACACAAAAAAGAAGTCATTACATAAAACATATGCTCAATGTTGAGAAGTGCCTTAGTCTTGTAGCATACAGAACCGTCAGTGACCAAGCCCAAATTGCATACTAATAAGACAGGCCCTAGACCCACACGAGTCATTTTTAATTGGCAATTGCTATTTGTACTTCCCTCTTTTGATAATATACTCCCTTTTTTTAATTTATTTTTTCTCAAAAATACCTCAGCAGAAGAAGAAGCAAATAACGAGATTGGAACAGATTTATAGAAATGATGTAGGAGAGTACGCACGTACTTGTGCATCGAAGGATAGGTTTCGCGAAACAAATCTTTGTTGAAGCGTAGTGTATTTCCTGGGGTATTTTAACTTGCATTTTCAATCATCGTTCTTTCTCTTTTCTGCCCTTATCCACGTCTTAAAGGAAATACTCCATCTAAACTAATAATGTTTTAGGCTCCCATAAAGAGTTTATGCATAATTTATTTTATAATATAAACATTTGTGTACATAACTTTAAAGGGTATACGAAAATAATTTATGATATGTTTATAATTATTTTTAATTTAGTTTAATATTTCTCTACGATCATTTATGAAAATAATTTATAGTTTATATAAAAATATTTTAACACTATTTTCTCTTAAAATAAAAAATAATACATAAGTACTTATATAAGAAGACATTCATTATGTTATATATATATATAAAGCATAGTCTGTAACTAACAACTTCATTTCTTATCAAATTTTGACTTTTCTTTTATAAAAAATATTATACTGCAAGGACAATCTAATAGTAATATACTGATTGATTTTTATCATATTTTAAATTTATTTATAAATTGCATATTTAGAGAGATAGTGAAGTAGCTGTCTCCACACTCTACAATGTAGCTCCGTCATTGTTTCTTGTTAAAGAGCCCAAAAAAATGATAATATGATCAACACAAAACAAGTTAATATGTTTTGACATATGTCTAACTTAAAGGGATAAAATCATTTCATTATGAGAAATAAAATAGAAAGCTAATAATAATTCAGTTATTAAAGAAAAAACTAAATAAGACATAATTTTGTCTATACTTACAACTGCATTAAAATTTAATAGGGAGAGTTTATTGTCTTTAATAATCTTGCTTGACTAAAATTCAAGGATGTGTTAAACCTAAAAATACCCAAATTTTTTTATAATAGATAGACATTAAATATAGATATCTTTTTCAATAACTTTCTAAAAACTTGTTCTGTTGTACACTCCATGTTTGCTAATTTTGGTACTCCCTTTTACAATCAAATGACCCTTCTATCTCTTTTAATATTTCTCAATCTACACACATTTATGTCATTCCCTACATACTCTCCAAGTATCTTAAATCTAGATGGATTTTTTCATTAAATTTTTTACATCCTCTCAAATTTCTCATACTTTTAATTAAAATTTAATGATAATCGAAGATACTTAAAATAAACATAAATAAAATGAATATGAAGCAAAACACAAACCAATTTTCCATCAAATATTTTAGTCTCTCCCTCGTTTCTCTCACATAATTGTCTTAAATGAAAATCAATCTTTGTGTTTTTTTCACATTCCTAACTTTTACATTTTATATTTCTCGTTCTCTCATATATTTTGTATTATATTACTTATTTTTTATTATTTTTCGTTTGTCTTTTTATCTCTCTTTAAGCATGTATGTATACCTTTAAGAGTGTGAACCAAACTTTATCCAATGAAAATATAGCCACGAATTGAAAATCTCGCATATCATCTATGTAACCAAAGGCATATTTTCTCCTTGGAGTCCTTCCAAAACAAAAACAAAAAAAAAACTTCAGGACAACAGTCACAACAACATCAATAATTTAGGCATCTCGTCGCTATAGAAGAGGACATCAGGTACTATCGTTTCTTATAGTAGCTAGTTGTCTTTTCGTTGAAAAATGCTCACAAGTCATAAATATATGATCGTGACTTAATTTGTCTTTGTTTGATAGAAAGAAAATGGATAAGAAGAAGTGGGGAAAAACTATAAGCTTGTTTAATTTGAAGAAATATTTTTTGTTTTTATTTTTTATTTTCATAAATAATTAAAAATTATTACTTTATTTTTATTTTATTTCTTATTTTAAATATGCGTGTAAGAAAAAGGTTAGCTTTTTATATAAATCTTTAAGAATAAAAATAATTCGACATTTTTATAATTGTTTGTAGAAAAAGAAAATATCAGAATGTATTCCCAAACTAAGAGGGTTTTACATTTTTTTTTATTGTTCGATTAAAGAGTGAAAATTAAAAATTAAAAAATGACACTGATAAAAAAATTCTATCCTTTAATTGGGAATAAAAATGGGAAAGAAATAATTTATTTATTTTGTGTTTGTACAAGTGTACAATGATAGCACTAAACTTAAAACAAACTACTAAATCTTTCACCAATTATAATGGATTAAAACAAATTTTTATCAAAATAATACAATATCAATCTTCCTCTTATTGTATTAAATGAATATAAAAGTTATTTAACATTTTTTTCACTTTGAAAAAATCATATAAGAGAAAATAATTATTCATTTTCTTGATATTTTTTAATTTATTTTTTCCTCTCAGTTCTGCATTTTCTTTTTCTTTTTTTTTAATCTTTTATATAGGTTCTAACCACATTAAAAAAAAGCTATCAGATTACAATTTTTTTGCGAGTCAAGAAGAAAAACAAAAAAAATACAATTTAATAAATAATTTATATAAAAAAGGATAAAAACAATTTAATAAATAATTTAAGGTAAAAAGAAATAGTTAAATATAAAAATTAGAAGTTAATGTTTTAAAAAATACTGCTTAAAATAACGTCTAAAATATGCTACAAACTTGTAAAAAAATCTTGTTTGCCAAACAAAGTTAATAAAAAAAAAGTTAAAAACTAATTAAAAAACGTGTGAAAAAATAATCTATATAATTAATATTGTGCAGATAATATAAAAACTGTCGGCACTCGACATTGTAAGGATCGAGCATTTGTTGTATGGAACTAAATTAAAACAAAATTGTAAAGTTTATTTTAAAAGTAAATATTTACTTATTTTTTATTTAGTTTAAAATTCATCATAACTTAATTTGCTAAAATATTAATTAAAGGTTAAATTAACCCGCAGGTATATGTAGTTTTTAATTAGGTTCTTATAATTAAAAATATTTTTAAAAAATTATAATTTAAAAAATTTATAACAGGACAATTAATTTTTATTATTATACAAATATAGTATCCTAATTAGATAATTATTCTTTTATTTTTATTTTTTTATTTTTTAAGAGTTTTTAAAACTCTAATTTTATCTGTTCGTAGAAACATGTAGAAGAAAATTGGTAAAAAAGTTTAGATACACACTTTGCATACAATACATACTATTTTGAATGGAAAAAATTATACTCATCTTCTCAGTTGCATACAGTGATTTGAAAAGTTTATATAATAATTATATTAAAATTTATATTTTTCATTATAAAATACTATGACAAGGATATAAAATTTCAAGAAAATCTTTAATTTAAGAATTAATCTTATTATTTTTTTAATTGTCCATAAACGAGATAATAAAATAAAACTTGAAGCGAAATTTATCTTTTTTTAATTTTTTAATTTTTTAATTTTTTAATTTTTATTTTTTCTCCATGAAAAGTACTAAATATAAGGATAAGATTTCTTCTTTATGTGTATGAAAAAATAAATTTAGAAATTTAAAAATTCTTAAAAACTAAAATAAAATAATAATTATCATATTAAAATATCATGTCAATATAATAAAAAAATATCATGTTACAATATCTAGTAAACATAAATTAATAAAATTATATTAATTTGGAAGAATTTAATATAAAATGTTAAATTATAAAAACATTTTAAAAATATTTTTAACTCTAAGAACTCAATTAAAACTAAAAAAAAAACATAGAGATGTAGAGATTAATTTAACCAAAATTAAAAATAAGTATATCATTACGTAGAAACATTACTCATAGATTCAAATTATCTATCAGTGCCAAAAACATAAAAATCTTCTATCAATTATGTTCTTTTAATAAAATATTATCAACTATGCAAATTATTTTGCTCAAGATCATTCAGAGAAACGGTCTCAATCGAAAAAAAAAAAAAGAATGATTCGAAAATACTGTTGTTGTATAAAAGAATATTTTATTGTCCCCACTCAGCAGAGAAATATCTTTGCTGGGGACATTGACATGTCTTTAATAATTGCATCTATGTGTCCCCACATATAAGCCCAATGGAGCATTTTGTCGTGGTATGTCTGTCTGTACCTTAAACGCTTCCAATTCATTGTCGTCCATTGCATTCTGGAAACTGCGATCCTTTCCATAAGTTGCTCGGTGCGGCTATTAGAGAGTTTATATCCTCTATACTCTCTATTTTGGTAGGACTGGTATTGTATGTGGATCATATATCAGTTCAAATATGATAACCTGTAAGTTGTAGTTTTTTTTTTTTTTTTACATAAAAATTTAGATTAAATTTTGAAGACACATCATCTTCTAAAATTAGGAAAGATTATCAACTTCAACTGAGATTTTTAATAAAATTTTCATATACATCGCTAACTAATAAAAAAATTAAGAATTAAACTAAAATCACAATTAATATAAATTTAAGATTCGCCAAAGTAGGTCAACTCCTGCTTATATTTGAAACATAATAAAAATATAATAACTGTGGATTAAAAATTAATCATTCTTTTAATAATTTCACAATTTATTGTGTCTGTATATATATTTAATTAACAATTATAAATGAAGAGGAATCGACCAACTTTTTTTTGAGGAACTTTAAAATTACTCTTCTTTCTTATTATTTATTTTTTTGTAATATAATGATTTTAACGGGTGACATATCTTATTTGTTAGATGGTAAAAAAATAAATTATAAAAATGAAAAATAACTTTTAAAATTATTTTTAAAATAAATTGATCAATCCTTATTATAATTATATTGCTCTCTTTCAAAATATATTTCTTCATGTAAAAGAATTAAACTTTAACAATAGTAGGTTCGCTTAAATATGTATGTAAGGTGAATTGGTATGAAATTTTGTATATATGTTAGAATTTGAGTTTAAGTTTTATTGGATCACAACCTTATATTTAAAATGTAAAATTTGTAAAAGTGGACAAATGTGAAAGATTTGATAACAAGGCATGATAGTATATAGCTTTATATGTCTAACAATAATAATTATATTAAAATTTGAATTTAAATCTAATTTAACTCATAAAATAAAATTTATTTTTTATTTATATATTTTATTTTTTTATATTACTAGTTAATATAATATTTATTTTTATATATCTGCTCTATAGGCTAATCCAAATTTTCTGCTGCCAGTATATTTGGTCTTTCTAACTTTTAAATAATTAAATTATTTTTATTTTTTATTTTTTATGTAGATAAATAAATTAGTCTCTAAATTTACTAACCAAATCCTATTTTATTCTGCGGTTTTTTACGCACCAAATTACTAGCATAATCTCGTAAATCAATCTACCAAAAAATTTCACCTGATTCATGGATTGGAAAATGAGTGGAAGGCAACCATGGAAAGTGTTTATCTTATAATGAACATACCAAAATTTAATCTGATTCATGGATTGTAAATAGTGCAAAAGGTGACTAAATACAATGGGGCTTGACCATGTTTGGAGTGAGCAATCGCACATGATCTCATTTTTAGGAGATATCAGATAGTGTGTAAATTTTTGCCAAATGTATATAAATATTAAAATAAAAATTTTATATAATTAATTTTTTAATAATTTCTAAAAAAATAATTATAATAGATTGATAGAAATAATATTGTAAGTGTGCGCCTGTATATTAGAGTATTTATTTAAACTAATACATTTTAAAATCTACAACACATGTTTTATTTCGATGTTTCCTTTTATTTTCTTTTCTTTTTTTTTTTCTCTCTCAATTGTTCTAATTTTTAAAAAATCAATAATGGATGGTAGAAGATAATATGGTAAATTGTATGTGTATATTAGAATATCTTTTTAAATTAATATACTTTAAAATTGGCTAGACTCCTATTTTATTTTAACTTTTTTTTCATCCTTCTCTCTTTTACTCTTTGTCTATCTTAATTTTTTAGAAACTCACAATCAAATATAGGCAGGGCCGTAGAAATTACAACAGCCAAATTCAAGGTTTTTGGGTTATATCATTTAGAGCAAAAAGAAGAAATCAAGATAGACATGCACGGGAAGGGAAATTCTTACATCCTACTCAATGCTTTTATGTTAAATGACAATATGTAAATGAATAAAACCAAAATTTATAATTTCTTATTAGAAAACAAACAACTAGAAAAATATATTTAACCAATTTAATCACCGAAAACAAAATATTACTGTTCGTATTTTGCTATTATTTTCATAATCAAAATTCATGTTGACTAAATATTTTAGTCACTAATTCGGTGATTAAAGAAATATGAGTTTTGAATATGTATTCATAAGCAACCAATAAAAACTCGATCACTAAACTTTGAATATATATAAAAAGGAATCGAAAGACGTACCATCATTAAATAGAAAAATGCAGTTCATTTTAACGATCACTTTAATGTTATAGTATAAATTTAGCGACCAAACCAATTCAATTGTTGATTTTAAGTTGGATAAAGACCAAAAATATTGATCATTAAATATTATAGTGTAATTAAAAATTATTTATAATTATTTCACAGGTTAAAATTATAATATTTATTATAAATAATTTAAAAAAATTAAAATTAGTGACCAAATATTTTGATCGTTAAACTATCAATAATTTTTTAAAAAATTTGAAAATTAATCAAATTTAGCAACTGATTTAACCATTACAATGATTTTTATATTTCTAGACATTGATTTTTTATTTTAATATTTATATAGCGATCGAAAAATATTTAATTTTCTATTTTTTAATTTATGACTTTTAGTGACTAAAATAGTAATTAAAAAAATAATTAAAATTATATTTTTTAATGAACGAAAAAATAATTTAACTTCTATTTTTAAATTTATGTTTTTTAGTGATTGTTTTAGGGATAAAAAATAATTTTATTTTATTTTTTAATTTAAATTTTAGCAACAAAAAATCCAATCACTAAATTTGGTTCTACCAGGAACTATGATCTTGTCATGTCTTTAGCGATCAAAAGAAAATTGGTTACAAAATAACTTAATTATTGGATTTTTAATAGCTACTTCAAATCGGTTGCTAACACATTTAGTGATCAATTTTAACAAAATAACAACTAAATTTGGTTGTCACTAAATCAGAAATTATTTGTAGTAAAATCTGAATTTTCTATATTAATCTCTTAGATTTTAAGCAATAATAATTTTCATGGTTATTTTCAAAATTAAATTGAAATTTGGTGTTATAAATTTTCTAAACAAATTAAGAATTTAAGTTGGAGATTTAAAATCAAAATTCAACAATTGGGGACTATTGTTTCATCTTATTTTTATTTACTCACTAAAGTTTCCTCATCTGGTTTATAAATTATAATTTTTTGTTTTTTCTATATTTATTGTCTAATTGTTTGAATATATTTCCTAGAAAAATAACTTTTTGGTCATCATGAAAGGGTGCTTTTTTTTTTTTCAAACTTTCAAGAATTTATATTTAGAATTATGTAAATCTAGATAAGTTAAACTCTAAAGTAGAAAATTTAAACAATAAACAACTAGATAAGAATAATAAATAACAAGATATTTTGGTTGAAAACAATGAAAATGAAATTCATCATCAAATATTTTGATGATGTAGGTCATAATAAAAATAAATTTGTTCATACTTTTGTTAATAAATAACCTAATAAGTCTATTCCATTAGACATTTATGATAAAAAAAAAATGAAATAGTATTAGAAGTTATTTACGAGATTAATTGTAAAAATTGATATTAAAAGATATATATAAATTATGAATTGTGCTAAGGATATTTTTAGAAAGTATTTCTCATAATTATATTATATTTGTTATTATTCTAGTAGTGCACATATGACTTTGAAGAGTTTAGAAATTAGAATTTAGAAAAACATAACAATTGATAAACATCTTCAATAAATTATAAGAAAATAAAAATCATTGGAATGATGTTTTAGCTACGATAATTTCTATTGTTAGATATATTACTAAGACAAAAATTTAGCTTTTGTTATAAAAAAAACTAGACGATTGATGTAGAATAGAATGATGGTTAAATGAGATCTTGTATTACATCAATCATAATGAAATTCATTACCATTATCATAGTTATGAGATTTAAAATAAATTGATTAATATGTTAGGTAATGAAATTAAAAAATGCAATAGTCCGAAAAATTAAAGCAAAATACTTTTATGTGACTCTTGATCGTAATCCTAATATAAGTCATAAAAAAAAACTATTCTATATTACATTGCGTGGATGTTTTTGCAAATAATCCAATAAAAATAAAAGAGGTTTTTTGTAAGAATTTTTTTAAGTATGATGCAACAAGTCAACGATTGTTTGAAGAATCGCAAGATATTTTAGAAATTCTTGTTCTTGATATTAATAATATGAGAGGATGAGGAAATGATAATGGATCAAACATAAAAAAGTAAATACAAAGTGGTTGTCATATTCTTTAACTTGACACTTTATGACATTGTAAATTTTTGTAGGTCCATCCTAAAGCTAAAGTTTTTTTTTTATGGAGTGCTATAATATATTTCCACTGTATTTTCTAATTTCACAAAGCATTGGTAAATTTTAAGAGATAATGTTAAAGCTTTAACTTATTAAACCATTGTCATAGAAAATGGAAGTGAGAATACAACCCACTTGAGTTACAATTTAGTTACAATCTAACTAACAAGTAATAAGACAAAACAAGCAAAATGGAAGCATAGGCTAGCATAAATTATCTCTATTATGTTACAAGAAAGAATTTAAAAGTGGTATACAATTGCAATTTCAACTGCAACATCATGTAATTGGGGTAACATTTATTGCATTTATCGATAATATCAGGAAATACGACAAAACCACGTATGTGACGGCAACTTTAAACCTTAGTCACAAGCTCTATTATGTTACAAGTAACCATACAACCCACTTGAATGACAATTCAGTTACGATCTAACTAACAAGTAGCGGAACAAAATAACCAAATGGCAGCATCAGACTAGATTGAATGATCTCTATTATTATGTAGCAAGCTCTAACCCTTGCACAAGTTGGCCTTTGTTGTGTAGTCACTTTGACAAAATACTGCCACCATTTCATAAAAATGTCACCATGATATTATTATCCTTTGATCTAATAGGAAAAAGGTAAAGGATAACCAATGAAGATGTGTAATTCTGATATATTCTCAGTCACTAACAATGGTGAGTATTCGACAACTTGCACCTTCCTTTAATTTATAGGATATTACTATATAGGGGAACCTAGAATGTCCTTCGTTAGCAATTTGATCTTTAAATATTTTATCTTGGGGGCGTATTTCAAGGTTTCATTTTTGTTTCCGGATTGTCATGTGCTTATGGCGTACATTATCATTTGGCCCCTTTAAGATTTATATTATATTATTATACACACACGACCCATCCCGTGTTTGCCGCGTATATTATTTTTATGGGTCTAAATGCATCGTTGAAGTCGGCAAGAATTTGGACAAAACATCAGAAAATGTATGGGTGAGTGAGCATAAGAAATCAACAACATATTCAGAGCATATAAGGGAAGTACTCGATCTTAACCAAAACAAGGATATTCCATGTCGCTTATTCACTTAATAACAAAATGTCCAATCTCACTTGGATACGAGCTACAAAAACAAATTAAATAAAATAAACACAAATATTTATTTGGTTTTTTGAAAACTGCAATACAAGGTGCGGGAATAGTACTATCTAAGTGGCTTGTTATTCACTTGTACAAGTGTCTGTTATCTTGCATCTGAAGGAGTTCTTCGAGCAACTTATAATCCAAGTGCTCCAACTCAAAAGTATCATCTACAGAAAAATCGGGTCTGGGAAGGCCATCATCACAAGAGGAAGAAGGAGAAGAAGAAGAAGGAGGGAGAGTGAGAGGCATAGGTAAAGAAGAGTTTGGATTAGAAGATTGGTACTCGTTAGGGAAGTTGAGAATGGCTCTGTGGCCGCGAAAATGAAAAGCAGCAGCATCATAAGCTCGTGCAGCTTGTTCAGCGGTGTCAAAGGTTCCAAGCCAAATCCGAGTCCCTTTCCTTGTGGGGTCGCGAATTTCTGCTGCAAACTTACCCCATGGCCTCCTTCGAATCCCTCTATACCGAACCTCTGCATTTCCACTTGAAACCGATCTTCCTCCCTCCATTCTTTTGCTTTTGGCTACAATCAATTAGGAATCAAAAACAAATTGTCTCTGTGGATCGCCTAGCTAGGTGAGACTTGAGAAGGTTATTATTGGATGATGAGGATAAATACGGTGACACCATTATTTATGTATGTGTTTCTTCCTAAGCCTTGACCAAAGGGTCGCATGTGACGGTTTGAATTTCAACTTTAATATATTCTGAACCATTAAATTAATTTTAGTGTGTTCAAGTTGACCTCTATCAGAATATAAAGATAGGTAGGTGGGTGCATGAATGACGCAGTCTCGCACTTGTCGTGTTGCTGGCCGCGCACGTGGATCTATCAAATCAGACTGCATGCTGTACCTTCTTTTTTTTTTTTATAAATTTTTTTTTTCTAATTTCATATATCTAACTTTAATTTTTTTTCATTTTAGTCTTTTTAGTCTATTAAGTTGATATTATGTGAATTTATCACATTAGTGTGGTCAATTTTTTATATATGATAAATTACGAAAAATACCATGTCGGATCATCATTTGTTATATTAATCAAAATTTTCATTTAATAAAATGATTACTTTGGACCAATGGATACGATATCAAAGTAAAGATTTAAAAACTATCAAGATTAAACTAAAAAAAAAATTAAACATGAAACCAAAATTATAGTTTAGTTAAATTTAAGTCTATATGACAAAAATTATAAATATAGATTAAAAAATTTTAAATAAAAATCAATAATATATATTCTTATACTATAAACTAAAATATACAAATTTTAAAAGTCTCTCTTTCTACTCTCTTAATTAAGTATTTTCAATATTCTTTCTCATTCTCATGTGGATGTCCATGTATTTCATGTATTATTTTAGTAATTGGTTAAAAAAATTCTCTTAACCATTTCAATTTATTTATTTATTTATATACTTTATTTTTTAAACTGTTTATTTATTTCAATTTATCATTTCATTTTTATTTATCAATTTTTAATAAAATTAATAAATTCTTAATAGTTAAAAATATTATATTTTAATTTAAATTGTTTATTATAAGTTTAAAATATAATTTATATATTTTTTATATATATTATGGATTTTAATTATATATTATACAATATAATAAAAATAAATATTTATTATATATAATAAAAAGTTAAAATTTCTAGTTGACTTATAATTCTCAATACACTCAACATAATTATTATTAATTCCTTAAACCGTGTCCTTAAGAAAACCTTATCTATTATATATGTATAAAGATTTATCTATACGTAAAAGAAAAAGAAAAACCGAAAAGCTTATCTATAAAGTCTCTTCTCTTAAAACAAGTTGCCATATTCAACTGGATGCATTTAAAGTAAAACAGTAGAAGTCATATATTCAAACTGGCAATAAAAGCCATTGTAGCAGACTTCAGACAATTAATTTTTATTTTTTTTTAGACTTCAGACAATTAATTGGTTCTTATCATTCTCATACATAATATATTTCAGTAAAATTTAATAACGTGGATAAACATAACCAAACATAATATATGAAATTTATTTTATAATTAATACAATTTAAAAATAAAACAAAACCGAACATAAAGTTAAAATTACTACTGGTATATTTTGTTTTAATAAAAAGATTAAAAAAAATCAAGCAAAAGCTGCATAACAAAACATTATATTTCATTTATTTACGCTGAGATGACGATGCTTTGCCATAGCTAATATAACAATTTAGAGTCATGACGTTACAGTTTAGAAAAAGTGAGTTTTGCCAAAACAATAGAAAGAATTGTTTGATAATTTTATGTGGTTGAGTAGGGAATGTGTCATTGTGATGTAAATCCAGTGGGAATATTTTAACATATTGTTGCGTATTCAATTTCGTCAATTTTCTGACTTAATTTCCGCTTGAATATAAAATTGTACGCTTTTTTCTTTTCGGCATAATTAAATAATTAATTAATTTGCTTGCAATATCGTCTAATCTACCTTTGGGGTTTGGGTGACGCTGAGATGACACCGAGATAGAGAACCAATTTAGAGTTTATAAAAACATATTGGAAATTGCCAATGTGGTCAGCTATTTTGCCTCAACATTGACACGAAAGTCATCGATCCCACGGGAATATTTTAATTAATCTATTGCCTCTGTTCTTTAGGGTGGACATGGATTTCATCGACTTTGAAGTGAATTTTTTATTAAATTTAATTATTTTAATTATTTTATTTATTTTTTAATTAATTTGATTTAAAATTTATATTTAACCTAATCTAATTTAATTTTAAAGAATTTTAAATTAGATCAATATTTAATTTAATTTTTTTATTTAGAAAATATTAAATAATTAATAACAAATATAATAAACATAATATTAAATATTTCATTTATAAGTAATTATATATAACTAATAGTAGTACAACTGTTTAAATATATACTATTAATAATAAATTTATATATTAATAATTAAATATATGTCACTCATTAAAATTACTAGATTAAAAAAAATAGAAAGAAAATACTTTATTTGTTTAATTGGAAAGAAAGAGAAAGGTGAGAAAATAAAAATGAACTGTAGGTTTGGTAGCGTAAATATAGAAAGAAGAAAAATGTGGGATCGATTTAATTAATTAATTAAATAAATAAATAAATAATTTTAAAAATTACATCATTGCCTTTACACGTTATTTTTACAAGATTATATGCTATAATGATAGTAGTTTAATCAATTAAAAGTAATATTTAATCAATTATATATATCAAAATGATATATATGTAAAAAATCTAAAAATTAATCAAGATTTATATTAAAACATAATTAAAGCAAAATAAATAAATCCAATTAGAATATCAATATTAGGTACAATAACCATTCAATAAATATATTTAGACATAAAGTTAAAAGACGTTTTATCTTGAATATGATGTGAGATTATTGTCAAAATTTCAAGAAAATATTCTTATGCAACTTTTACGAAGACATTGAAAGTCAATTTGTCTATCTTGGGAGTTAGATAAATCAAGAACAGTAGTAAATGTAACATGCTCTACTACTCAACTAGCTTTTGAAATTGATTTGTAATTGGGCTAATAATATTTTGTGGGTCTATATTTGGGCTTGACCTTAGTTAGTCCTACGTAGATTGTATTTAAACATATCTTTTAGGCCTGTATTTTAAGATTTTTTTTCTTTCTTTTAATGATTTTGTGTGAAGTCTTCATTGAAGGCTAAATATCTTTAGATTATTTTATTGCTTCAAAGTTTCTTATATAGATCTTAAAATTTGGTTTTAAATTGTTTTTCAATTCTTGATTTACTTTATTTTATTTATTTACCTTTCTTTTTTGATTTTAAATCTTGATTGCAAATTATTTCTAGGTTGACATGTCATCGTCTAAATTTGGATTTTTATTCTTGATTAATATATTGAATGTATTATTTTACATATTTCAATTAAGATTGATATTATCTTTGATATTTAATTATTGGTTTGATAAAAAAATTAATTTAGAAATTTGTTTGGAGGTCTTAGAGAGTGCTCTAATTAACTCAATTCAATTAAGTTATAAATATTTAATTGAGTAGATATTCTCTTAAAATTAATTGATATATCATTGGTTAGTATTAGAATCATACAATAATTAATTCAAAATAAGAATTAAATTGTTAGAAATTAGTAATATGTTTAATTATAAAACTTAACTAATGGATGGGTCACTTTTATAAAATTAATTTCTTTTCTAAATTTTAATTTACTTTTTTTTTCTTGAATCCCTCCTCTTTTGTTTTTTAAATATTTTTCATTGGTTATTTAATAATTAAAGATCTTTTATTTATGACTAAAGTTATTTTTCCTTGTACTTCAAATTTTATTTATTATTTGACCTGTGGATCACACATCATGTACCAACAACATTTTACAAAATCCTAGTTTGTCAATTTATTGGATTCATGTAATTAATTTATGTTCCTATGGCCCAAACCTATGATATTAAGATTCAAACATGTATCATGTAACAAAATGTTATCTTTTCGAAAACTTTATGCCTTCAAGAGAATAAAAATAAGTCCAAAAAAATCTTAATTCAATGAATATCCGATTAAGAAAGATTCAATAAATCAATTATAGAAATTAAATATTAAAAATAATAAAAATTACATACAGTTAGTTTAAAGTACAAAAGTCAATACTATACTTAGATTATTTCCATCATAGCCATGGAGACAATATGATATTTTTTTGTTGATGCTACACCTATTGTCTATTTTAATAGTGAATGCTAAATTATATTTGACACAAATAACATCAGTCTCATAGCCAACACTAAGACGGTTAATTTCATGTTTAGCGTCATCCATGTTTGCATTGTAATTTCGACTTTGGTTAAAATGATCAATTTGGACTAACTTGATTTAATCATTTAATTCAGTCCTTCACAAGTTGACACATTATTGGATTAGATTGGATCGAACTAATTTGACTTAAAGTTGAAATTTTTTAACCTACTCAAAGGGTTACTAGATAACCCATAAGCCAATCATTTTTATATAAAAATATAAAATAATAAAAATTATTAAAATAAAATATAGATTGTTATTTATATTAACAAAATATAATATATAATAATAAAAATAAAATAATTTATAATAATAAACATGTACTAAAAATTAAAAGCAAAACTTAATATAAATAGAATATTAATCTTAAAATGGAGATTAACAACACATGTAATATTAAATGTAACGTAATATATTTTATTAATTATAAAAAAATTATGACCAATAAATTTTTGAATTGGAACAAACTTAAGCCTGAATTTTCATAATACAACCTAACTCGGATGAAACTAATTGGGCATGCCTATCTTGACACTCTTAACTTTGACAATACTAAATATTTTTTTAATAAATATTATTAGTTATATTAATTATTATATTATTCAATAAAATTTAATTAAATAATTTTATTCCAAAACCAACAGTTCGATTGAAACTTTCGTTTTATATAAATAATATTTATAAAATCTTATATTAATATAGATAAAAATATTATATGCTTTACAAATACACAAAAATAAGCCGCCTATGACAATATATTTATAGTCATTTAATTTTTACAAAATTTAAAATAAATAATTAAGATAATATATATAGTTATAATTCAATAATTAGATTGATAAAAAATATATTTTATATAAAATTATTGATAATGATTTGATAACACATTTTCTAATACTTCTTTTAATAATTTTTTATTAAAATTTTATATAGATCGTACTAATTTTAGAATGAAATACAGTAAATAAGAGATGGGACTTACTTATTTAGAAGTAAGTAGGTGAATTTCACACAATAAAATAAATGTGCAGGAGAAAAGGTGTTAAAAAGTGTGTAACGTGTTTTTTTTTTATATATACACAATGAACGGACGATGTATCCCGAAACTGATTCTGATGATGGTTGTTTCTTCTGAATCCTCCACAAATAATGCGAGGAGATAGATTATACATTCAACAAAGGCTTCTATATGTTATTCGTCTTGACTTTGAACTTTGAAATTGAGTCCAGACGATCTGGTGGACCAGCTGATCCTTGTCTGAAGCAATTGTTAAATGATAAACAATCGGTCCTTATCAGAGAAACGAAATGTCAAATATGTTCGTTGGTGACAATGCAAGTTGTAGATATCAGAGATGCACAGGTGCATGTATCTTCTTTTGTTAATAAACAATTAATTCCAAACATTTAATTCAATATCAAGCAAGTGGCAGATGCTTTATTACAACTTGCTCATAGATGCTCAACAATACAAGTCTCTATCATTCTTATATAGCAATTCTCTGCATTCTCTTCATAATTTTTAATATTATTCAAATTAACGACCGCTATCCATTCACAGTAATAAAAAAAAGGCTCCATTTTCCATTGTTTTTGTCCTCCAGAAGAACCATTTTAAAATACCAAATACTGTTCTAGTTGGAAGTTTATTTTTATCTTCAAAAGGAACCACTTTTAGTAAGATTTGATGGTTAATTTTTTTAACAACACTTAATCATTAAAATATGTTAAGCAAAGATTATTTTAAATATTATTCAACTCGATCATGACTATCTTCTAAAAAAAATAAAAAAAATATTTGTAAGTTGTAACATATAAAAAAAAAACTTGGATATGGCTTATAAAAAAAAATGGTATATCTACATGCCCTTGGAACTACGGGAGAAACAGGGCACGGTGGCGGCTGATGCGACACGTAGCATGTGTTGTGGGTCCCGACTGTTTAGGGCATCACTGCTTTAAATAGGACAGAGGCAGGTTCTTGGAATGGAATTAAAGGTCACGCAGACACACGAGTGCACTCAACTATATATTTTCATGGACTGATGAAGTCATATGGATATCATAATGTAATATTACGTGCCTCCTTAAATTAATTATGACAATTTTAATTTAGTCTAATAAAATTATCTACATTATTATACTTAAAAAAAAAAGATGTTTGTTTTCAAATTTATTCACAAATATTTAAATTATTATTTTATTAGTCCTTTTGGAATTTTATCATTTAATTAATTAATCTTTAAAAATTTAATATATCATAAAATTATATTCCTTTAAAAAATGTTACAATATACTATTTTAGAAGACTAAAACATGGTGGCAAAAATATATTTAAATAACTAAGTTAGTGACCGATTAAATCTTTAGAAAACTAATTTGATAACAAATTTTTTTAAAGTACTAATTATAAATAAATAGAATTTTTAAGAAAATAATTTAGTGATTAAAATTTTTAAATGATTAATGTAATAATGCATGTAAATTTGAAGGATTAAATTAAAAAATTATTAATTAATGTGAAATTGAAAGATAAAATTAGAATAATTTTAAAATTTTATACATTAATAATGTAAAATAATTTTATATTGTTATTTTATCATATATCATTATTGATATGATTTTTAAGTTAATTATTATAAAATTTTTATATAATCCATGCATAACTTTTTTTTATAATTATATAATTATTTAATTTATTATTTTAATAATATCTCTTCTCTAGTATAAAAATATCTTTCAACAATAAATAATTAGTAACTATTAATTTTCATGCTATTAAAATATTATTTAATTTTTTATATTTATGCTTATTTTTATAAAATATTGCACAAATTTATTTTTACTACAATATATATAATTAATAAGATTGAATCAAATAAATTCGATTTTTTTTTCAAATTTTTTATAAACCTGTTAGATCAACTAAATCAATCCAAATTAACCTAATTTTTTTTTTTCAAACTTTTAATTAGAACTCAACTTAAATTACTAAAGTGAACTTAAATCAGGTTAAATTATCAACTTTAACTATAAAAATCAAAATATTTATAGTGAATTGAAATGAAATTCCACCAATAAAATTTAGTTTAATTAGTTAATGAATATAATTAATTTGTTGATATTATGTTAAACTTTATCCTATAAAGAAAATAGAAGACCACGTCACAAGCAAATAAATTCCCCACTAACTGGGCATGATGACCTGGGTGTGTGTGCAACATTAGTGCCTTGTCAAGTGGCTGCAATAAATACAAAGTCACTGGCCAATCCTCACTTACCAGTCACTGCTGGGAGGTGTATGCGACAAAGCAAGAGAAAGAGAAAGCTTATGACAGTGACACAGTCTTGGCTTTGTATATGCTTCGTTTCCTATGGATGAATTTACCACTCCCGTTACCTCCATCATTAGAGGACTCGCCAACCCATTGGTCCAACCTTCGCCCTCTCGAGTTGCCCACGTTTCTTTTTATTATTTCTTTGACGCACATGCCTATATCAATAATATGTTTCTAGTACTTTCATTCTTTTAATTATCTTCATAAATATTTATTCTTTTGAATTAAGATTTTATTCAAAGAACTTTTAAAAAAATAATAAAAGAATTAATATTAAAATAAATTATTTAATATTTTTTAAAATCCTTAAAAGTAAAAGAACTTATTGAAAAGTCAACATTTCCCTAAATCTTTAGGCGATAGGTCCGCCCTGTAATAATACAATTTAATAGCATTAAAAATAGATATCCAAAGACATCCTCCTTGACCAATAATTCCAACTTCCCTGCATTATAATTCACTTATTCATATTCCATTTATTTATCCATTATCTATGGAGCTTTTGGTCATCATGTTTCCTTCTTTTCAATGAGTATATATAAAGGAGGCAAGCACCCAAGTATTTGTTCAAAGCCCACAAAAGCATACCACAGACACATAAGAGAAATAGAGGGGTGAAAAAAGATACAAAAAAAAAAAGAAGAAAAAAAGAAGAAGCTGAACTTGGTGTCTGCATTAAGATTCAAGAGATGGATTTTGATTCATCTTTCTTCCAATACCAAAACCTTAACACTTCCTCTGTATGTGCAGAATCATTCCCTTGGGAAGATTTTTTCTTCTTCAATGAAGAAAACAGCAGCAGCAACCTTAATCCCTTGAACTTGAGTGATCACTACTCACAATCACAAATCAAGGAATCATCCTCGGATTCCAACTGTTCAGGCTCTTTGGCCAGCACGGAGTCACAAGAAGTGTCCTCCATTTTAACTCATTCCCAAAAGGAAACACATGCAGCATCAGCACCAAGCAAGGAAAGTAACAAAGAGAAGAGACCCTTCAGAGGAGTAAGGAGAAGGCCATGGGGGAAGTTCGCTGCAGAGATAAGGGACTCCACAAGAAATGGGGTTCGAGTGTGGATAGGGACATTTGACACAGCAGAGGCAGCAGCACTAGCTTATGACCAAGCAGCTTTATCCACAAGAGGCTCCATGGCAGTGCTGAATTTCCCAGAGGAAGTGGTGAGGGAGTCACTCAAAGACATGGCCAATAAGCCATGGGAAGATGGCTCTTCTCCTGTCTTGGCACTCAAGAGGAAACACACCATGAGAAGAAAGTCCAAGGCCACTAACAAAAAGACTGCTAAAAGGGATCATGGAAGGGAGCTAGAGAATGTGTTTTCCCAAAATGTGCTGGTCTTGGAGGATTTGGGTTCTGAATACTTAGAGCAACTTCTCAGCTTAACTTCATCTCAAGTACTTTGCTAGCCAGACTAATTCTTCAAGATTAAGATTCATTCAAGAAATTGATATCTTTGAAAAAATGCTGTTCATAAACAAAGACATGAAAAAAATACTGCATAGGTATTTGTCAATCATGTCATTAAGTCCTTTGCTGGCTAGTTAGTTTAGTTAATTAATTCCTGCTGTTGAATTTTGTTCATTAATTACTTTTACGTTAATTCTTTCATGACTTGGTAAATTTGTTGTTGGCATTCGGATTCCATCGTCACTTTTCATCATCTCTCTTGCTGATTTTTTTTTTCCAGTGTCGTCATAAAGTAATGAGAGAGAAGAATAAGAGTTCAATTGTACAATAAACAAATGCCATCAAGAAAAATAAATAAATTCAAACATTTGATGTTGAAATGTCCATGCTTTCTTGTTTCTACTCGATGGGCTCTTAAATTGAGGGACCAGGGAAAGGAAATGGTGATGACATTGACTGCCATGTTTTTTGTTTTCATTTTTCTCCATTAAAACTCGGTAATTAAAATGTCGTACAGAATACCTAAGAATTGGTCTAATTAATTCTTGTACAAGAGTTATGTACGCGCAAATTTGTTGGATATTTGTATATTATAATAGTTTTTTTTGTGAAAACAAGCCTCGTATTAATAATAAGATGAGGAGTAATAAAAATAATTTTATTTCTAAATTAGACTATTTATCTCTATTTTAAAAAAATTGGGGGATAAATTTTTCACATTGCCAATAGTTCAACCTATATTTTTTCTAATATTTTGACGTGTTTTATTAGTTTTACATAGTTAAATCTTATCTACTATAAACACTATTAAAAAATTTAAAATTTGCTACAAAATAATTTTGTGGCTAATTTTAAAATCAATAGTTATTTTGTAACTAATTTCTAGTAAAAATAATTAGCTACAAATTTACTATAATATTGAATGGTAGCATGGAATAAGTAGCAAATTAGCTAAGAAAATAATCTTAGGTAATTTGTAGTAAATTTTTTAAAATTTGTAGTTATTTTCTAGCTAATTTGTAATAATGAGAAGTATAAATGAATATAACTTCAATTTAGTTAGAAAAAATAATATTCTAGTTAATTAATAGTTAATTAGTTAGGATTTAGTTACTAATTTAAATGGTAGCTAAAATTAATAACAAAATCAAAAAATTCTTGTAGTGAAAAGACAAAATTCTTTTTTGTGATACTCCCTTCTTTCTCATCTCTTCTTTATTTATATGCATCTTTTTCTTTTCCTTCATCTTTTTCTCATCCTTTGTCTGAGACTAATTAAGTTGATGTGATTTAATTATTAGTTATTTTTTCATTCGTTTTAAAAGGTCTTATTGTATTTTAAAAAAAAATCATAATCGTAATTAAAATTAAGTTAGCATTATAAGGAGAATAAATCTTTAAAAACAATGTTACCACATGCCTCAAGATATAACAATTTATCCAAATTTTTAGGTTCAAATCAAGTGAAGTATATTCTATTAAAAAAATCTATAAATTAAATTATTAAATCATATATTTATAGCCTATTATTGATAGGATTTACGCTTCATAAAAAATTGGTTTTAATCTTAAAATTAAAATTTGGTTTGTTTTCCTAATTATTTTTCAAAAGTGAACTCTTTCGGTATCTACTAATAATTATATATAGATCTATTAAATTCTTACATGTCACATTTGACTCGCTTATATGAATTGAAAGTCCTTTAACACGTGAGTATTTAATGAATTTATGATTAAAAAAAAAGATATTACTGTTATTAGAAAAGGAGAGAAATAAACAAATAAATTTTAGGTGGAACTAAGATTTTACATATTTATAGAACTCAAAAATATATCTCGACGAACTAAAATTTAAATATGTAAAATATAAGGGTAAGATACTGAGATAGATTAATTATATTAGAAAAGGACACTTGCCATTCAAATAGAAAGGTATCATATCAAAATAATCTACCTCAAAAAAATCAAATTGAATATATAGAAGTAGATCAATATAAAACAAGGATTTTAAAAAAAGTGTTTTAGCATCTAAATAAGCTATTGTATACGTCTTTTATAATTATTATTATTTGAAAATACAGATGAAGATGTGTTGTACCGTGGAACTCTAATGCTCTTTTGTCAAAATTTTAGCTTCACTAGGAATTTAATTAACTCCATATATAGGGGGGAAGTTTGAAAATAATTTTCTGACTAGTTGGTGATATATCAACTCAATTTAGTAGCCTCTAATATTTTTTACGTTATTTCTCGTTTATCCAATGCACGAATCGAATCCCCTCACCAAACCCTGCTTGAGTCAAATTCAACAATTTTGTGCCATACTACACTTTATAAATAGGAATCCTTCCAGAAACAATATTGGTCCTTTATAGTTTCCAATCCATATTTATATTCAAACAACATTTTCTAAAGAAGTGACCATTTTTTTAAAAGAGTCAGATGGAAAGATATGCAGAAGTGGAAAGCAGTACCACTAAAAATAATAAAAGAAAATCATACCCTAACTATATTTGTATTATATTCTAATAAATGGATTATAAAAGAATTTATCATCATAATGATTCTCGAATTTGAGTTTGAATATTTTAACATATATAATTAAGACTAGGTATACTCCGAGAAATTATATTGTACCGATCGGTCTTCAATCTTCTCAATCAAATTAATATCAACCAATTCTTCAACTCAAAATATCTATCGTTTTACTTGATACTTGGGAACTGTATCAATCGGTCTTCAATCTTTCCAGCTTATCAATCTCATCCTGATCGACTCTAAAAATGATTGAAATAATGTCATTTAAAAATGATTATAAATAAAAAATAAAGAAAAAGTAAAACGTGAACATATATATATATTGGACTCATTTATTAAAGTTAACACCACTATATATTCACTCATCTATCCATTTTATAGTTAACATTTATACTTTTAATTGTGACAAAGGAATTTGCATTCTTTATATTCTATTATTTTTTAAAAAAAATTGGAAGAGTTTTATTCTTCTCAAATGTTTGCATTATCTTAATCAGTTATATTAATATTGGATACATTGCTAACTCGAATTGAATTAATCTATATATAAAAAAGTTATTTCGTATGCTCTGTGTGTTTGTTTTTCTTTTCATGAAGATAGTTGTCATCTTTCTGTGTTGCCTATTGAAAAAATAGACTTAGTATAATTTATACATGATTTGATTATTATGTTTTGCCTAATAATTTTTTTTTTTTTTTGCTAATTATGTCCCTTTAACTATCTTTTAGAAGATAAAAAGTTGTGTCCTGATGTCATTTTATTAGGCACATTGGTCTGCTTGAATTATGCAATTGAATTATGGATAACAATATTGTGTTTTGCGAAGTTCTTTTTAATTTTATTTGTGTTGGATTTGATAACGATTAGAATATAGACATAATTTTAAGGTAAAAATTAGTGGTATTTAATATTTTTTTAGTGGTTTTCTAATCCTGTAATATTTTTATTCTTCTAAATTCGTCTTACAAGACTTCTGTAAGAGTAAGAGTACTTTTTTTAACTCGTTTTTTTAAAAAAATTGTTTATAAAAAATGTTAAAATTAAATTTTCATAATACCTGTGTTTTCTTCTTTCAATTTTTAAAATTATTTTTTATAATCCTTTAATACTTATTTCTTACTTGTTTTCATAATTTATTATTATTTTTATTCTAATTTAAAAAATAAATGTTCATAAATTTTGCTTTTGACGAGAAAGTTGATTTCAAAATTGAATAACTGTAGGGGCTCATCCTATACAGTGATTTTTGGTAAGTTTTGATTTTGTATATTTATGTGGCAAGGAAATAGTTTTTAAAAGATTCAGTAAAGTTTGAAATACACGTAAAATATATATTTTATTGGACACATCATTCTATTTAATTAATAGGGGTATTATAATAGGTCAAGTCGGATTAGTTGACTTGAAATAGCTCAGCTCAATATTTAATGTAAGATGGGTTCTGAGAATTCAAGCACAACATTCATTTAGTCTTACCTAACTCAAAATTTAACTTGGACATTAGGCTGGACGAACCCATTATCTTGATTTTTTAATTGTTGTTTTAAGTTATTTTATTTATATAATTATTTAGAGTTTTATTTATTTGAGCTATTATGAAATATATCATATATCAAATATTAATACATAATAATACTATAATTTGATTGGAAAAAATTTTTTTATATATATATATATATATATATATATATATATATATATATATATATATATATATATATATATATATATATATATATATATATATATATATTATAATTAATCTGATTTCAATTTTTTTAAAGTAGATAAACCTATTTAATCTGTAAAAATAATTAACCTAGGTTTGCAAATTATCAACTCATATTTTGAATAGCCCAATCCAAAAATATATTAACCCACAATGTGACAATGCAAATAGGGAAGGTGATCTGAATTTACGCCTTTGATAATTGATTGGTGAGGAACTTTTAAAATTTAGAGACAAAATAGTTCTATTTTTAACGAGCCATGAAAGTTTGCTTCTAAATAAACCTTTATTCACAATAAAGCTTGAACTTAAATTTTGTATATATTATTTATTTTCGTTGTTAGAGGATCAAATAAATAACACTAAATTGAAGATCATATATATAAATTTTCAAACGCAATGCTAACAGGTGTCCAATAGAGATACTTTCATATTGGCAAACGTCTCTCGCAAGAACTAGCTATTGTCATCATGGGCACACTTAATATGATGCTGATACGTGTTTAATAGGGACAAACTTTTTTATCTAGCCATTCTTATTGGCAAATTACAAGGATGTTATTTTTTTTTTATTATGACCGAACCTCACATAATATGTGTGACAGCTTTTGCCTCAATTCTAAATAATATTAATAAAATAAATTTAGAATAAATTTAAATATAAAAATAAACATTAATTAGTAAATAATTCATTTAACCTAGTTAGTTATATTATGTAATTTAAAAATAAAAATTATCCCTACTACTAGTACTTCAAAAGGTTAATTTCTAACAATAAAATAGTCATAAAATATAAACAAAAATATATATAATCATACAGTAATTACAATTGTCTTAATATCACATGTTTTGTCAGAGTATAAACATCAGAATTAATGATTGCAACCTATTGGATTTTTGCTTGTTGTGTGATCCTTACTAATAGACGTTCTATCTTCATAAATTTTTTTGTCTTCAAAGTTTAATATCCATTTTGCGGGGTCACCATAGATAGGAAGAATATCCAAAATGTGGGTGTTCACGAAAGGGTCACACTCTAAATGAAACTTTCGCAATAACCAAATAAGGAATGCTCCCCAAGGTGGCTATCACTATTCATCTCTCACTCCCTAAGTTGCACCCAGACTCAGATATAGGACCTCACTCAAAGTGTATGAGTTGTGTAAGAGTGGTGTGTGAGTGTATGAGTTGTGTAAGAGTGGTGTGTGTAGGAAACTATCTGCAAATTTGTCCTTACTAAAAAATAGAATAACACATTGACACGTCTTCTATCCTAAGGTTTAGGCTAGGTAAAGCACATAAAATAAAATCATGCAAATCAAAACGAGGATGCAAAAATTGAAGAATGGATAGATTAGTTGAAAGGTGAAAATAACAAAAAAAGTAATTAATTTTACGCATTTAATTATATGGGCTTGCCTCTCTAAAAAATGTCCCCCGTGGAGTTGTCATTCGTCACAACCGTAATCGCAACAGGGACGACAAGAAATAGAAAGAAGAAATTCAAGTTCCTTTTGAGGAAAGAAAAATGAATTTAATGGAGTCGCCACCGACGTTTTTAAGAAAAATGTCATAAAACCTTGAAAGGGATAAGACTGGTCTTTCAGAAACAAATTTAAGGTTCGGGTGTCGATTATGCGTAGAGAATGTGTTAGCATCCTACGATGTTTATCCTAAGAAGGTTACCTTAATTAAACGTGTGAGATTATTATGACTTCTAAATTATTATTTTCGCTTTTCAAACGTAGACAAAATATGAATTATTAACAGAAGAGGAATTGAGTATATTTTTTTGGGTTTTTTCGACCTTGACAAGAGTTGCCTCTTACTCTTACATATTTCCTTTCGCAATGGATAATTCAAAGTTTACGTAGTTCTTGGAAAAGCTTAGAAGAGATAGATTATCCATTGGCATCCAAAGGGAGGGGTAGAGTAGAGTGGACTGTCCATGGGCGTTCGACAAGTTGAAATGGATGTATGATGTGGATCAATCTACCAGTTGGGTGTAACTTAACTAAATTGGCCAAGTTGGTTAACTAGAGGGTCTATTTGGCCGAGTTGAAGTCATCTAGACGAGTTGTTTGGCCGATTCAAAGTCATTTGATCGAGGTGTTTGGCTGAGTTGAAGTCATTTGGTCGAATTGAAGTCATTTGGCCGAGATGTTTGGCTAAGTCGAAGTCACCTGGCCGAGATGTTTGGTCGAGGGGCCGAGAGATTTGGTTGGAAGGCTTGGATGAGATGCTCTTCACAAGGTGGAATTTGTACATTGTCGAATTGAGTCTTTGAACGTAAGAAAAAAGCAAGTGACAAAGGGTAGTATCTTTTAGAAAATAAACTTTTTCATGCTTTGTAAACTCATTTCTCCTTCCCCTTTCTGGTCTTTTCTCCTCTTTTCTTCAAACATGCTTGGGCATCATATCCTCCTTCTCTTCCTCTCGCGTTCCCACTTTCAAAGTCTTCAATTCTAGGGAAAATTCAACAAAGTTTCTCCCCTCCCTCTTTTTTTCGTTCCTTTCTCTTCAAGTTGTTGCCCCTTTTTATAGGTCAACTCCATCCCCTAAGATCTTTTAAGGAGATCTCCTCCATTAATGGGGGTTGCCTTCCCCTAAATTTTGTCTGCAGCTGTTGAGGCAAAGTTGCCTTGCTTTTGTTTCTACACTTTCATAAGAGCTTGAGAAACACAACCGTCAAGAGAGCAAAGCATTGGAGGTGCCTTTTCAGAAAAGTTGATGGAAGAAAAGGTTGTGGAACTAGCAGCTGTTGGCAACTGGGATTTGAGGTCACATGGGAAGAAGAATAGAACACTTTCTATTCTTTTCTTTTATAGGACAAATTTGGGTGTCTACATAGATTTTTCCCAAAATTTCAAATTTTGAAGAACCTATAATTTTTACATTTTGGATACATACAAATAATTACATAATCAATTTCACAAAACAAAAACTATAAACAAACAACTTAATTCAGGAAGCTCAACCTCCCCTTTAGAGACCACCAAAAACTGACAAATTATAATGATATAATTAACAATAATTAATTAAAAATAAAATATCTTAATCAAGGAAATTTACTTCAAATAACTCAAAACATACTTCAAACCCCTTCTACCCATAGTTATATTCATATTCTTAAGCGAGATTTTTCACTCTCCCTTACATGGAATGTTGACTCTCAAGTAGGGTTCCCACTCCTCAAGGTCGCTCCTCTTGATTCTCATATGTCTTCTTTAGGGATTCTCCTTCTTGATTCTCTATAAAGGAAACCAACAACTTTTAAGCAAATGATTTTTGATATAGAAGATTCAATAGGATGCTCCTTTATAAAGTAGAGAAATGAGCTTTTCTATTCACCATTGGCCCACAAGTCTACATGAGCATACTCACTTTGCCAAATCATCACGGGCATGTTCATTAATGTGCACGACCATGTCCAACTGTTGTCTGTGGTCTACTTGCAACTTGGGTTTTATAGGTCGTTTTAGTTACTTTTACTTACTAGAAACTCCATTTTTAGTCCAATATTTAATTTTCTCAATATATTATGTTAATAAGTGACAAAACAAGCTTTTTAAATATGCACATATTTAAATAATTAATTAAAAATATTATATGATACATGCAATGAAAAATTAGGATGTTACAACACGTCCCATGATGAGACTTGTTAATTTAACTAGCGAATGCATAACATGTATTTTGACTTGCGGATCTCATGTGGCATGCCACTTGAGAACCAATTCTAATTTTAACATTTACTTTGTAAAAGACTTTACTTTGGTCAAACACCCTAGTGAAGAAAATGAAAAATAGAGATGTTATTGAAAAAACTAATGGTAGAGCTTATCATCTAGTAATTTAGTTTAAAAGATTAGATGGTTATAATGACGTTAAGAATGATTACTTATAGAAAAAGACTTGAGAAAAAAATGAATTTTATTTTATAAAAAAGAATCAATTTACACATTTTTGTTTTTAAAAAATAATTCTATCGTCCAACTTTTCTAAAAATTAAAATGTATAAATAAATTTTAATTTATAGGAAAATTCATTTATTTCATGTATTTATTTTATTCTATTAAGAAATTTATATAAACTAAACCTATAGCAAAGTTTGATTGAGTTAATGGAGTTTACTTTAGATTGTTTATAAATACTATGAAATTGAAAGAAGAAAAATTAGCGATTAAAATTTAAACTCCACGTCCAACATTTTGTATCCCTCTTTATCAACAACAACAAAAAATACGATTAAAATTCATTACATCAGTGAATCTTTATTAGACCCAGTTTGAATAGTTTGGTAGGCCCGAATGGGCTGAGTTGAGTAAACAAAACAAACGTAAATGTAAAAATCGATAACAGAAGTTTTCGGGCTTTTAAGTCGATCCAGTTGTCACCATGAGTTTAGCAGCAAAATGGCACAAAACAAAATACCAGGCTTGCTTAAGTACAATGTAACCCTCTGTTGTTGCTCTTCTTTGGGCCGTAAATTTGGGCTTGCATGTTGCAGCTAATTTTAACACTGTTTTATGAACTAAAAAACAGGAGCAAAGAAAATGCGCCTTAGAAGAGTAATAGCTGAAGTACAAATAGAGAAAAAGAAAAATAAAAAGAGAGTGATATCTGTTTTACATTGCACAGTACAGATTGGGAGGGACCTATTGGGTATATTTCATATTTGTGTTCCATACTTCCATAATATACTTAGGTCCGTTAAAAATACAAGCCTAAGTCCGTTGTTATTCTCCTAAAAGAAAATACCTAATGGATACTTTGTTTTATGGTATCAATAATTATATTACAAATATGAGTTTTTATTTTTAATATAAAGATATCTTTATTATACTCTTTTTATAATATGTAATTTTGTCATTATATATCACTTCTTTTTATATTTTTAAAATTATTAAATTAATTTGAAATTCTAGTTTTATATTAATATTTTTCTCAAATCTCAAATTTAAAATTTTTATATTAAAATTTTCATTTTTCCTGTCAAATACCATTCACTTATTGTATTCTCAAATTAATTCTTTTACTTTTTAAATTTACCTTTATATCCATAAATCTAAGCTACTTATATTTTTTTAACATATTTATTTGAACTAATTGTGTATATTTACCTTATAATTTTAAAATTTTTCTTAAGTTGAAAAACATTCGTCATTTGTGACATACTTAATTGTTTTGCTACACTATCAAAAGGAACATTTCTAAGAATATTGTGACTCAGGTAAATTCAAAAGAATGGTTAGTTTAATAATAAGAGAAAAATATAGGAATGCAAATGGAGGTGAGATTACTATTGGAGATAATTACAAGATATATAACTTTCAAAATTTTCATGAAAAAGAAACATACCCATATCTTATTATAAGAGTGAAAATCAATCAAAATGGGAATCTCACTTTTTTTTAAAGAATTAATAATTAAAGTTTATATCAAATATGAGAATGATACATTAAATAACTATAATTCTTGAAACAAACATACCTTATGGTGTTTAAGGTATATTATTACTTTTAATTTCTAGGAATATTATCACCAAACATATTATATTCTTCAGAAAATTAAAAATATGTTTGATTCGAATTTTATATTTTTGGAAATATTTTCAAAATTGAAATGATAAAAGAGAGAAAAAAAAGTGAATGAAATTTAATAATTTGGATTCCGAAATTAATTCTTATATTTTCATAGAAAGCAATATATATACTCACCCCTTATGGAAATGAAACTTCTCTTTTGTAAGATAGACTTTATAAACTCTGAAATCACTAGAAAATTTAAAATTTGTTATCAAATAATTTTGTGGTTAATTTTAAAATCAATAGTTATTTTGTAGCTAATTTCTAGTTAAAATAGTTAACTATAAAATTACTATAATATTATATGGTAGCATGAAATAAGTAACAAATTAGTTAAGAAAATAATCTTAGTTAATTTATAGTAAATTTTTAAATTTGTAGTTATTTTCTAGCTAATTTGTAGTAATAAGAAGTATAAATGAATATAATTTCAATTTAGCTAGAAAAAAATAATATTTTAATTAATTAATAGTTAATTAGTTAAGATTTATCTACTAATTTAAATGGTAGCTAAAATTAGTAACCAAATTAAAAAAATCTTGTAGTAAAAAAAATACACTTTAAGTGATTATAGTAAACATTATTAAAACTGGATTGAATACTTCAGTTGATAAACCAATTACCTAAGTAACTGGTATAAGAACCTAAACTAATATAAACTATTTTGTTCGTGGTTCTTAGTGCTTTGGGCTTTTAGCCCTTTCTTCCACAAAAATAAAAAATAAAAACTAATATGAACTACCTTTAAACCAAGTTGAATTAGTACCAATTTTATAAATAAAATTTTTTTTACTACAGATTCTATGGATGACGAATATGTACTTCTAAACCTTATAATTAATTCAAGCAATGACAACCATTTATGCCCTCAATTGTATATTTTTTTTTATGAATATATATATATATATAAAAGTATGGATTTGGAGAGAATGGATACTATAATATTTATATTCTCACCTATCTCTATTAAATTTTGTATGTAAATCATCAATTCCGAACTCATTTCCATTGAGCATGTATTTAGCTCATCAATTAAAGATATATATTTTTTTACTTTAATTTATAGATTCTGAGTAGAATTGTCATCCATATTCTTATTAGGGGAAAAATTGGTTGGAAGGGAGTAACTCACCTCTGAATTGCTTCATATTTTTCAAAAGATATTAGTTTTGGTGGACGATCGAAAATATTCTTTGGAATCATATGTGTATCCTCTTCCTCCCCAAAAATACATCAAATACATAATAAATAAAAATTAAAAATTTACCAAATGATACACCACATGTCACAACATGGTCCAAATAAAAAATCATTAGTTAAAATAATCCTAATTTTTTTTAATATATATATAAAAGGGAAATGCATGCGAATGAAAATACTAATATATAATATATTGGGAGAAATTAAAACATAATAATATATAACAATGAGAAAGAGTAAATCCCAGAAAATTGGGTGTAGATCATCCTATTGTGCTATATTGTCATCCTTAAATTTATTTAATCTCAAAGACCAAATATATAGGTAGCAAATGACAACCATCCTGCAATTTGGTCGCTAAATGACTTAACTACTAAGCACATCACAACTGTCGCGTTTTTGTCATTTGGATCGCTAACAATTTTTAGCAACCGCAAATTTTAATCCCTAAATGGCCTTTTTTTTGTAGTGATTAGCGAATAGTGGCTCATCCAATGACTTATAGACGAGGATGGATTATGGAAAAAAAAAAACTATTGATGCCAAATGTAGCTCTACTCTAAATTCAAGCTAATTTGAATTGAGCTTAGAAGGAAGGATAACAATTACTTATTGTTTGTTTTAAAGTAATTAATTTTAGTATTTCTCAATAAAATATACATGTTTTCATATATATATATATATATATATATGATTCAGACACATAATTCAACAGAGGCTAATTAATATGTTGTAATATTTTTTAAATATTACTAAAAGTAATTGTAATAAGTATACATTTTTCATTTGAAATGGGTTGAACTTTTTAATTAAAGTTTTGAATTTGAGACTAGTAAATAAAAAAAAATGATAGTAAAAAAAAAGACTTTATAAAAGGTAGTTAATAAACTTTTTTCTGAAAATAATTAATTATTTGATAAAGTTAACGAATATACTCTACCTATATCATGGTGACTACAAAAGAGCGAAGAAACACTTCGCAAATGCAAACGAACGATAGCAACCAGCACTCGAAACGTAACTCTGATTACAATGTTTTTGCTGTATAGGTACTCAACACAGAAGTTCAAGTTGATAATATATCTTAACGGTAATTAAAACTTGTAAAATCAATGTCTTGTTAGAATTAAAATTAAATTCAGTAGATGGTAAGTATATTTTATTTTATATTTCTGTCAGTACAACAGTCTAATTAATCATTTCCCATATCTTTACTGAGCATTACAAATTTTGTCAAAGATCAAGTGAGAGGATTCTAACAATTTCTAAAATACATTGAGTTGACAATTGCTAGAAATGAGTTTCTCGATCGGTTGTGATGGGAGGGGCATCATGATCATGAGTAAAGGAAGCTAGCAGTGACAAATACATACAGATTGATGGAGACACAAATAATTAATCAAAACTAGCAGTGTTTTACTATTTCTGTTTTAATTAATTGTATGGATTCAAGGTTGTCTTTTGATATATATATATATGAAGCCATTTTCTGCAGACAAAAACATCAGTTAGATCATGGGCCACCATAAAACTACTTGACTTACTCGTGAGTTTGATTTGACACCTGAATATATAGCCCAAAGTTAACAGCGAGAACTAGCTTCCCTCTTGTAAAGAAAATTCGTATGTAACAAAGAACAGTGGCTAGCCTACCATATGTTCGTAACAAAGAAGAGAGAATTTGCGGGAGTGGAAAGAAGAGAAACTTGGAAAAAAAAAAAATCCTAATCCATTCTAATCTTTAAAATTATAGATCTCAATTACTTCAGTTTTAAATTTAAATTTTTTCTCTAATTTTACAAAAAAAAAATTACCTTCTTTTATCTACTATAATTTTAGATTAAAAAGTTAAGTGAATAACATATTATAAAAGTTAAGAATTAAAACATCAAACTAATGCCTATAATTTCAAGCATCGACCAGAAAGAGAATTTGCACGTCCTTTTTGCCATGCCAAATTACTTGGTACAAACTATGAAGCAAAGCTGGAGACTTTCCAGGAATTTAATTTGTACTTGCAGCTGATAAATAAGAGAGGCATAAAGACTTATGCTATTTTTTAATATATAATGGTAATAAGATTTGAAGCGACCCCATGTAAATTATTCGAAGTCATCACTGTTAAACCAATTCTAATGGCTTAAAGTGAGTCACTTTTTCTTGGTCCAGTTTCCTCTTCATTATACTTCGCACTAAGCTATATATAAATATATATACCCAATACTAAGAACTTAAATGAAGGACAAAACCTACCAACCTGTCCATTATATGCATGTAGTGGGTGGGATAATTAATTTTATATAAATTATGAGAGGCTAACTTTTGCTCGGATTTGAGATTAGAGGTTAGGAATATATGGACGATTGAAAAATCCAGCAAGCTCTATCTACTTTAAACCATGGCCCTCAAAAATGGACATGATTGAACTTCGAAGTAGTTTAGACCAAAAAGGAAATGCACATGGAGTAATATCATGGCAAGTAAATGGAAGACGAAGCGTGTGACTTTTAAGCATTACATATGCGTTTTGACTTAGACCACTTTCATTAGTGACACTAATCATTTCTCTCGTCCAAAACAACACAAGCCCTTGGCAGAAAAGTATTTATTATCTTGTGAATTTTTACAACAAAAAAAGTTGAGCTTTCTTTCACAAAAATACTTCCTTCATTTAAAAACTAGTTATCTTTTAAGGTTATTATACATATATAATAATCATTACTTGATAAATAAATATATATTATAAAATAATAAATTATCAATTTCACCGTTAGTTTTTAATATTATAGTTCTAAAGAGTTACTTTAATTATTTTTCTCTTATTTCATTTAATTAATTGTAATAATTTTTGAATTAGTTGTTCATACAATTATTAACAAGGAATATGACTAAAAAATTAGTCCGACCTTACATTTTTAAAATTAAAATAGTATTCAAATAAGAATTTTTTTTAAATATATATAATTTTGGAATGATGATAATATATTCCATTAATAAGTGTTGCTGTATTCCGAAAAATATTCTTATTGGGAATATATATCATGATGATGATTGCAACATAAAAGTTAAGGATACTCCAAGTCGTAGTTGACAACTTGGCGCTGATTAAGACATACATCTCAAATAATTTACTCGTTTCATTTTAAAATAAGTGATGTTTTATCATTAATTTTTTTATATATTAAATAAAATTTATATTTTTATTAAATACTAACAAAAACACGTGCACGGCAGCGCCTGTGTATTCGCATTTTAAAAAAGATAAAAATTGGAAATATAATTAAAATGGAAGTTAAAAAATATAATTAAAATATAGGAGATGAAGTGAAAAAAAAGAAAAAATTAAAAAATATGCGAGTGATTAAAATTTAGTTATCTAGTAAAAGTAAAAAATTATTTGATCTATTAAATTATATACCACCAGTACACGAAAACAAATATATTTCTCTTATCTAATATTATAAAATTAAATCTATTTTTCTGTTGAAATCTGTGCCCATTAAAATGGCTAATGGTATTCATTAGAAAGTTAATAGCACTCTCCACTGTCTTCCTCTGGACCCACTCCTCGGAGCCCTCCATCGACTGTCCTGTGTGGTGGTCACCAGTCAGGAAATGTTCGTCGCAACCGAGTTGCCAGCTCGATCTATGCCCACTGTTGTGGATGGAGTTTACAGTAGCGCATGGGTGTCACTAAATTAATATTTTATTTTTAAAATGGTGGTTAAAAACTGTTATTATTTTTATAGCTCATAATCATCTGCATGTCTGTCTTAACGCCTTCACTTTTAATTAGACGAAAATAGTACATTGAAGCGATTTTATAAATTTAAGAATTAAATTTTAACTTTTTAATAATAGAGGAAAAAATTGAGTAAAGTATATAAATAAAGATATTAAAGAAGTAGTTTAAAATTAGTTTTATTTTTTTTAGTTTTTCAAAAATTATTTTAGTTTTAAAATAAATTTGTTCTGAAAATATTTTTATTATGTTAAAATAGTTTAAGGTGGGTTTGTGTTGCGGTTAGAGAAGTGGTGATAGTAGTGGTGCATTACAAAAATTTCATTTTTAGCGACCGTAAATTTCATTACAAAAATAGTTTAAGGTGGGTTTGTGTTTCGGTCGCTAATAAAAAAAAATTTATTTGCTTTTTCTTAAATTTCGGTCGCTAAATCGGTTGCTAATTTTACTTTTTTATTTTTAGAAATTCGGTTGTTAATAAATATTTTTTTGTTATTTTTAATTTCGGTCGCTAATGTATTTTGTTATTTTTAAAATTTGGTCGCTAATTCCGTCGCTAATAAATACATTTTTATTTTTTTATGATTTTTAGTTTTCGGTCGCTAATGTCTCTGAAATTCGGTCGCTACTTCCGTCGCTAATATATATATTTATTTTTTTCGATCGCTAATAGTTTTTGTAAAAAATCCTTTTTATCGCTAGTTTTGTCTCTATTTAACAACTGTGGAAATCGGTCACTAATTTTAGTCGCTAAAAAATATTTTTCTTGTAGTAATGGGAGCAATGACAATAGTAGTAAAAGTGATGTCAATAATAGTAGTAAGGTGTCGATGAAAGTGGTGTAACAGTGCAGTGTTGGTGACGATACCAATGTTACTAGTGATGATGCTGGTAGTGGTGATGGAGTACTACAAAAAAAGCCCTTTTAGAGACGGAAATTAGCCAAGGAAAATAAACCGTCGCAGTTAGCGACGACTTTAGCGACGGAATATATAAATAAGAGAAGGATATACCTTTCCCACCGATTTAGAGACGGAAATTTTTGACGTAGAAAATAACAATTTAAAAATGTCGACGATTGCGACCGATTTAGCGACGGAATGGTGGAAAGTAGAACCTTATTTTTTGCGACCGACTTTGCGACGGAATAATAGTTAAATAAAAAAAAAATTACTTTCGCCACCGAATTAGCAACGGAAATTGGAATTTTTTAATAGTAAAAAACCGTTTATTTAGCGACGGAATTAACCACCGTTTTTTAAAATTAAAAAATTTATATCAAACAGTTTTTTAGCCACCGAATTAGCGACGGAAATTTTGAAAACCTATAACGTAAGTTTTGCCACCGATTTAGCGACGGAAATTATATTTTTTTAATAGTAAAAAACCGTTTATTTAGCGACGGAATTAGCCACCGATCTTTAAAATATTAAATGTATATAAAACAGTTTTTAGCCGCTGAATTAGCGACGGAAATTTTGAAAACCTATAACGTAAGTTTTGCCACCGATTTAGCGACGGAAATCGGATTTTTTAATAGTAAAAACCGTTTTATTTAGCGACGGCATTAGCCACCGATTTTAAAAATAAAAAATTTATATAAAACAGTTTTTAGCCACCGAATTAGCGACGGCAATTTTGAAAACATATAACGTTAGTTTTGCCACCGATTTAGCGACGGAAATCGGATTTTTAAAATAGTAAAAAACCTTTATTTAGCAACGGAATTAGCCACCGATTTTTAAAAATAAATGTGAAACAGATTTTTAGCCACCGAATTCGCGACGGAACTTTTGAAAACCTATAACGTAAGTTTTGCCACCGATTTAGCGACGGAAATCGGATTTTTTTAATAGTAAAAACCGTTTTATTTAGCGACGGAATTAGCCACCGATTTTAAAAATAAAATTTATATAAAACAGTTTTTAGCCATCGAATTAGCGACGGAAATTTTGAAAACCTATAACGTAAGTTTTGCCACCGATTTAGCGACGGAAATCGGATTTTTAAAATAGTAAAAAACCTTTTTTTTAGCAACGGAATTAGCCACCGATTTTTAAAAATAAATATGAAACAGATTTTTAGCCACCGAGTTAGCGACGGAACCTTTGAAAACCTATAACGTAAGTTCTGCCACCGATTTAGCGACGGAAATCGGTTAAATAGTAAAAAACGGTTTATTTAGCGACGGAATAGCCGCCAATTTTTTAAAAATAAAAAAATATATAAAAGTAATTTTTAGCCACCGAATTAGCGATGGAAATTTTGAAAACGTATAACGTAGCTTTTGCCACCGATTTAGCGACGGAAATTGGAATTTTTTAATAGTAAAAAACCGTTTATTTAGCGACAGAAGTAGCCACCGATTTTTAAAAATAAAAAAATATATATAAAACAATTTTTTAGCCTTAGCGACGGAAATTTTGAAAACCTATAACGTAGCCTTTGCCACCGATTTAGCGACGGAAATTGGAATTTTTTAATAGTAAAAAAACGTTTATTTAGTGACGGAATTAGCCACCGATTTTTTAAAAATAAAAAAATATCTATAAAACAAATTTTTAGCCACTGAATTAGTCATCGAATATAATAAATAAAAAAATATATTTTTAAAATTAAAAAAATTATAATATCTTTTTATTTTAATTATATATAATTTGATTATTTATGCAAATAATAGTTTTATTTATAATTTTATATATGTTCTTTGATTGTATATATTTTGTAATTAGTGTATTGATTTTTATTTTACAAGACATGATATGAGTGTGATTATTTTTTAAATAAAGTAAAGTTAGTAAATTTTTCTTTAAAATTAAGATCATTTTTATATTTATCCAAATAATAGTACGTTTAATAGTTATTTATTAATTAAGTGAGTAATTTGACTATATATTACAAGTAATTACGGTGTTAAAGTTAATTTTACATGATGTGAGTGTCATTATTTTTTAAATAAAGTAAAGTTAGTAAATTTCTCTTTAAAATTAATATAATTACTATATTTATCCAAATAATAGTACGTTTAGTAGCATGTTATCAATTTAGTAAATTTCTCATTAAAATTAAGATAAATTTTGCACCTTCTCAAAAATTTCCACATTCTTAAGTAATTTTCCCACCTTCTCAAAATTTATTAATTAATTTTACCACCTTCTCAAAATTTCCCCATTTTCTTAATAAATTTTCCCAAATTCTTAAAATTTATTAATTAATTTTCCCACCTTCTCAAAATTTCCCCACCTTCTTAATTAATTTTTCCAAATTTTCAAAATTTATTAATTAATTTTCCCACCTTCTCAAAATTTCCCCACCTTCTTAATTAATTTTCCCAAGTTCTCAAAATTTATTAATTAATTTTCCCTCCTTCTTAATTAAATTTCCCACCTTCTCAAAATTTCCCCACCTTCTTCATTAATTATCTTACCTTCTTAAAACTTCCCGCACTCCACAAAGTGTTTTGGTTTTCTCCTTGTTCCCAGCTACGCAGAATTGCCAAGGCTACCCAGCTTCGCAACCCAGTCCCCAGCAGCGGCCCGACCAAGCTCCTCCGCGCGAACGACAGCCGAGTTCCTCCGTGTCCCCGCGACCCGTTACCGGTTTCCGTGACCGAGCCGTGACCCGCGCGTCCCCTTGACCCCCGCGATCCCGCGACCCGTTACCGGTTTCCGCAACCGAGCCGTGCCCCTCGCGACCCGCGGCAGGCCAAGCATTGACCGCTGCCCGTGCCCCCGACCAGGCCGAGTTCGAGTCATGAACTGCTCCCGGCCGATTCAACCCGTGCAGGCCGAGCTCCATAACCCGCGCCCGAGCCGAGTTCCGATCCATGACCCGGCCAAGGGCTCTACCGCACTTTTTGTCGCACTTTCGCGACTTCATGACAAGCCGAGTTCCGCCCCTCGCGCCCGACCGACCGAGCTCCGCGAACCGACCGAGTTCCGCCCGCGACCGAGTTTCGCACTCCCGCTACCGAGTTCCGCCCGCGACCCAAAGCAGCGTATGTGTTTTTGTTTTTTTTTTATCTACTATCTTAAATGTTCATGTTTATGGTTATTACTTACTGGTCTGCTTATTACTTTTTTTTCAAAGATGTAGCATATATGCTTATTATTATTGGGACACTATTATTGGGACACTATTATTGGGACACTAGGAGAATAAGAAAAAAAAATGAGCTTTATAGGTTTAGGGAATTGGTTACTGTAGTTTGAGTTTAGAGGTAGGCATTTACTAAAATAGCGACATATCCAAGTTGAATCCAAGTTTTTAGGTAGGTTTTATAGTATAATTTATTTATAATGTGTATATATATCAACTATCATGTGATACTTGTATTGTTGTAATTTTTTAGTACTGTATTTTTTGTAGATGCAACCGGTAAGTAATTGAAATTTATTTGTATTATAAGAATGTTATAAATATATTGAAAGTTGTTTGTTTATACAGTTTATTATACCTCGCATAAAAATATGGATATTCCACAACATCGAAGGTGGATGTATCGTAGGTTAGATGCTAATAAATGTTGGACGGATGAATTCACTAAAGGAGTACATGAGTTTTTACAATTTGTTATTGCTCAAGAAAAGTTTCAGTTACAAGGTGAAAAACTAAGATGTCCTTGCAACAAATGAAAATGTTTAGTTTTCAAGTTTGTTGATGAAGTGGGATATGATCTTTATGAAAAAGGATTTATGCCGAATTATTATTGGTGGACAAATCATGGTGAGCAATTACCACAATTTCCTCCACCGGTGGTTGAAGGTTCATATTATGCAAGCGGTGAACAAAGGGAAGAATTCAATCCTTACGAGCAGTTAATCATGGATCATGCTGGACCGTCAATTGGTGGACATATAGAAAACATGGAAGAAAATCCTAATCCTGAAGCTCAAAATTTTTTTGATTTGCTTACAGCTGCACAAGCACCATTGTGGGAAGGATGCGATAATCATTCTAAATTGTCAATTTCTTTGGCAGCTCTGAGCTTGAAATCAGACTATAACATGTCAGAAGGGTGCTTTAATCGTATGGTCCAATTGATGGGGGAGGCGATGCCTGAAGGTAACAGAATGGTGAAAATTTTGTATCATGCTAGAAAGTCGGTTCAAAATTTGGGTTTGGGTTGTTTGAAAATTGATTGTTGCCCAAAAGGATGCATGTTGTATTATAATGAAAATTCTAATAAGACCATAACAAAGTGTCTTGTTTGTAACACTGATCGATACAAATCAATCACTAAGAGGGGGGTTCAGAAGAATATTTATGTGAAGAAAATGTGGTATTTTCCACTCATTCCAAGACTACAAAGATTGTACTCTTCAATAGCCACTGCATCGCACATGAGATGGCATAGTGATAATGAAAGGGACCCAACTTTCTTATGTCATCCATCTGATGCCGAAGCTTGGAAGCATTTTGATAGACTTCATCCAGAGTTTAGTAAAGACCCTAGGAATGTCAGATTAGGGTTATGTGCAGATGGCTTTAATCCATTTGGTCAATACGGAAAAAGTTACTCATGTTGGCCAGTTATCTTAACTCCTTATAATCTTCCTCTTGGGATGTGCATGAAGCGGGAATTTATGTTTATAACAGTTTTAATTTCAGGTCCATCAAATCCAAAGCACAAGATTGATGTCTACTTACAGCCATTGATTGATGAGTTGTGTATGTTGTGGAATGATGACATACTAACTTATGATGTGTCGTTGAGACAAAATTTTATGATGAAAGCTGCTTTGATGTGGACAATTAATGACTTCCCAAGCTTATGGGATGTTATCTGGTTGAACCACTCTTTGGGAGACTTGGATGCCCCATATGTATGGAACGAACTAAAGCATTCACACTAAAGCACAGTCGTAAAGTCTCCTATTTTGATTGTCATCGTCAATTTCTCCCACTCAATCATCCATACAGAAGAAACAATAATTCTTTCAAGAAAAGGTGTGTTGAGACATCACATCCTCCTCCCCGGTTGTCTAGTCCTGATGTATGGAAGAGAGTTGCACACTTACCATTTTCATATGACTTACAAGAAGAAGAACAAGAAATTCCTGGTTATGGTGTTCAACATAATTGGAAAAAACAAAGTATTTTTTGGAGGTTGCCATATTGGAACACACATCTTCTACGTCATAACATTGATGTCATGCATACAGAGAGAAATGTTTTTATGAATGTATTTGACACTGTGATGGACATTAATGGTAGGACTAAGGACACATATAAGGCTCGAATGGATATAGCTCAAATATGCAATCAGAAAGACCTTGAGTTGAAAGACATTGGTCGTGTCAAACTTTTCAAACCAAAAGCAGCTTATGCATTCAACAAATCTCAAAGAGTTGCCATTTGCAAGTGGGTGAAAGAACTAAAGTTGCCAGATGGGTATGCTTCTAATTTGGGTAGATGTGTCGACGTTAACCAAGGAAAGTTACATGGAATGAAAAGTCACGATTGTCATGTTTTCATGCAACGGTTGATTCCTATTGCATTCGACTCATTACCAAAACATATTTGGAACCCACTTGTTGAACTTAGCTACTTTTTTAGGGAACTGACATCGACAACACTAAATGTTGAAAACCTAACAGTTATGGAAGGTAATATACCTGTGTTGTTGTGTAAGTTGGAACAAATATTTCCACCAACCTTCTTTGATTCAATGGAGCATCTTCCAATTCATCTACCATATGAGGCTAGAGTTGGTGGTCCAGTCCAATATCGTTGGATGTACCCTTTTGAGAGGTATAAAACTACTAATCATTTATACGCCATTATGTTATATATGTTAACCAATAGTTCTTGAGATTGTGGATTCATATTCTTTGTCAGGTTTCTACATTCCCTAAAAAATAAAGTAAAGAATAAGGCAAGGGTAGAGGCTTCTATTTGTGAAGCTTATTTGGTGGAGGAGACATCAACTTTTGCCTCATTTTATTATCCTGATAAAATTGAAACGAGAAGGGCCAGAATACCTCATAATGTTGATTCAGGTGAAGGTTCTTCATCCACTCCTCCTATATCAATTTTTAACTACCCAGGAAGACCAGGTGGCAAAGTCATATCATATTTTTTGGACCAAGTTGACCTTCAAGCTGCTCACTTATATGTTCTTTTTAAATTGTGAACATGTTGAGCCGTATTTCTGATAAGTATTTCTAATTATAGATGTTACTCATGTTATGTTGACCAGTATGATTAATATACTTTTTCATTGTAGTATATATACTGAGTTTTTACGAGAGCTTAATCCCACAGCTTCAGAAGCTGAAATTGACAAATGACATTTCATCAAAATTTCCTACATGGTTCAAACAATATATACGTTAATACTTTTTCATATTATTTAAATGTCATATTGTCCACCCTATAATAGTATGTTGGTTGTTTAATATTTTAGGTTCTAAATTCAGAAAATAACATTCAAGACTCGTTATTGGTTAATCTGGCATGGGGGCCTAAGAAAAAAGTTGAATCATGGCCTATGTACATTATCAATGGATATAAATTTCACACAATTAACTAGAGTGAAGGCATGAATTCCATAAATCATGGTGTTTATGTACGAGGAACTAACGGTCAATTAGAATCTGACTTTTATGGAAACGTGACTGATATCATTCAACTAGATTACACTGGTTTCCCAATAATGAAGTTAGTTCTATTCAAGTGTGATTGGTTTGATAACACTCCTAATATAGGAACAAAAGTACATAACAAATATGAGATTGTTGAGGTACGGGCAACACGAAGATATAATAAAGCATATGATCCATTCATATTTGCACAACAAGTTGAACAAGTTTATTACATAACGTATCCTGAGGGGCATCACGGTTGGTTGGCTGTAATCAAGACAAAGGCAAGGAGTAGAATTGTTAATACTACATTATCTCGGATTGAGCAAGAGGCTCCGTTCCAAGATGATGACTCTGTTCGGCTTCAAGTAGTATTGCATATTGACTCAGATGTCATTAATGAATCTCTTGTTGACATTTATGGTGGTGGAGAAGAAGTAGACACACAATTATTAGATCAAACTGAATTTGATGAACTAGACGAGGATGAATACATAACAACTGAGAGTGGAAGTGAGAGTGATTTAAATGATACAGATACCTCTTAGGTAATTTATACAATAACATGAATTACATTTGTTGTGTTAATTAATTTCTACATTTGTATGACCATTGTTTGTAACAATTACTTGTAGTGATTATGACGGGAAAGATAAGCGACACATTTTGCTGTCGTAAAAACGATCAGGTTTGATTTTCTAAGTTCGATTAGTTTCCTATACCCTAAACATTTTATATTTCACTATATTTATTAATCTTTACTCCTAATTGTGACATACAATAATTACTACATACAGATGGAAACAGAGGTACAAGTGATGGTCGTGAGACCACCTAAATGGTGGAGAGGTCGTGGTGTTAGTCGGAGAGGTCAACCTACCATCAACTCTCCCACTTCCATCAATCACATCTCAACGTCGAGTCCACAATTCCCATTCACCAAGATACCATACTTCCTATAGTTGAAGAGGAACCACAACCTCTCGAAGCAATCACACCTTCAACACTACCAAATTCATTTTACACGGAAGGATCATCTCCACACCCCTCAACATGAACTGGATCAAAGACCTTTCCTTCAAGTAATAAATAATGAGTAAGTCAATTTTATTATAATAGTTCATATTTTAAATAACATTCTTCAAATATGTACATTTACAAAATCATTCTCCATAGATTTATACCATTCGATGGTCTTGCACGTGTGATCTCACGAATCATCAAACAAAAATTTGATGAACCATGGCCGAGTTGGAAGAAGGTACGACAAGAAGTTCGCGACCTATGGTTTGGAGAGTTCAAGGTAATTTACATTTTTGGTTCAATTTCAATTGTATTGTTCATTTTTTTTCCATTTTGCTTAATTACTTTTTAATGTAGAAAGAGTATAATTGGGATCCATCACAAGAGAAAACTATCAGAGTCATTTTTGAGAAAAAAGGTTCATGCATTTACAAAAATACAATGAATAAGATTAGAAATGGTCACAGTGCAACTTGGATTCCACCCAATGTTCGAGCAAGTTTGGATGAACATTGGTCTTCTACAGATTTTTTGAATAAGAGGTCGATTAACAAGGCAAATCGAGCTGTTAATAAAGGAGCCTCAGCATATTGTGGTGGATCTATATCTACATCAGCTCATTACGAAAAAATGGTAATTTTAATTGCTTTTTATTTTACTTAATGGATTGGTTATATTATAATTTTAATTTTTTTTTAAATTTAAGTAGGCTACACAATTGCAACGACCGCCAACTGCTTGGGAGGTGGTAGAGAAAACCAAGAAACTAAAGTCTGGAGAATGGGTCAACGACAAAACTCGTGAACTTGCGGTAAATTCAATCTTTTACCTTTTTTAACTTTACTTTAAAGTTTATTAACTATTAATAAAAGTCTAATTCAAGATTCAACTTTTTTTTGAAGCTTAAATATGAACAACGATGACAAGAAGTCCAAAACTCTACCACAGAGGAAGCATCATCTGCAAATGACTCCAATTCTGTACCAATCAACGACAATGACATTTATTTAGAAATTGTTGGAGGTAAGAATAAAAAAGGAAATGTATATGGACTTGAGAGTTTAACCAACAAGTTCGTGCATTCATCATGCATTACAACTAATAGAATGGACATGCCAATGGTACAACAAATCGAAAAGATGCGTCAAACAATTGATAAATTGAATAATGAACTTAAGGAAAAAACCTCTAAGGAGAAGTCACTTGAGGAGAAAGTAGTGCAATTGTTGAATAATCATGAGGAGCAAAGTGAGCAGATACGACAACAAAATCAACAAATGCAGCTTATTCTACAACACTTGTAGTTGAAATCTCTTATGCCACCCCCACTACACCAGATAATAGTGATGGCCATGGTGATAATGCTTAGGATGATATCTTTAACATGATGTAATAGACAATTATTTTCACAATGTTTAGGATAATTATGTTCTTAGTTATTATGATTTTGAATATTTAGTAATCATTTGGATACTTTTAATTGTTAATGTTTTCATACATAATTGTTTATTTCAAATTTGTTATTGTGTGTTATTTATAGTGTGATTAAATTTGTAATTATTGATAAATATTTGGCAGGTTCATAATATATAGTTTACTCATTTAAAAAAAAGAAAGAAAAATCGAAAAGTTTTAGCGACCAACTATTTCTGTCGCTAATTCCGTCGCTAACGTAATATGAAGCTTTAGTTTTAGCCACCGAAATAGCGACGGATTTCATCAACCAAAACATTATTATATTATATTTCCAAATATATTAGCCACTGATTTTAGCGACCGATCATTTAAATATAATTAAATTTCGTCCTTAATTTAGCGACCGAAATAGCCATTCATTTTCGGTTGCTAAATTTCCAATTACGTACGTTTGTCTACAGAATCGAATAGCGACCGAAATATTCCGCCGCTAACCTAATATGAGGCTTTAGATTTAGCCACCGAATAGCGACGGATTTCAGCAACTCAAACTTTATTATATTATATTGCGAAGTATATTAGCCACCGATTTTAGCGACCGAAATAGCCTTTTCATTTTCGGTCGCTAAATTTCCAAATACATTTACCCACCGAATCATATAGCCACCGAAAATTTCCGTCGCTAACTAATTCGTTTAGTGACTAGGTTTTACCCACCGACCAAATTCGGTCGCTATGTCCGTCGCTAAATGGTTTAGCCACCAAGTATTATATTTTGCGACCGATTTCTTAGGTTTAGCCACCGATTTTTTCGGTAGCTAAAAATGAATTTTTTTGTAGTGATGCCATTGGGGTGGTGGTGATGGTGGACTAGTAGTGTCTATGGGAGCGAGGGTGGTGGCGTAGGGCGAATGGTGGTAACAGTGATAATAATATTGAGAAAGATAATTGACAAATGTAGTGAGATTATACTTCTCTAAAACTAAAAATTAAATTCACAAATAATTTTTTATTTTGAAAATAGATGTAACAGTGTTCTGTAATCCATGAGATAGGTGTAAAGTATCCACCACTGAAAGTAATGACTAATATTTGTCAGGGAATGTAAAGTGCTTTAAAATTGAGTTAAAAATAATTTTTGCTCCATTTTAGTCAAATACAATTTGTTTTAAATTATGTGAATATGATTCTATTTTGTTTTGGTCCTTGCAATTTTGTTGTTGTTATTTTTAGTTCCTAAAAGTACATTAAATTATAATATATTAAAATTAAATTATAAATATCAAAATTTTTAATTATTTTTAAAAATATAATATTGAAAGTAAATTAGTGAATTGAAAAAATAAAAATAATATTAAAAGTAATAAAATAATTGTTTATAATATATTAATTTAAGTCATAAAAGTATATTATACGAGCTAAATGTAATATAATTATTTTAATTTAAAATATTCTCCATCATTTTAATTATCTTAATTATGTAAGCATTAAATGAACTAGACTTAGTTGTAACTTGTGAGCATTAAATGAACTAGACTTAGTTGTAACTTGTAAGGACTAAAAAAAACATCAAGAAAATGTTACTGGTCTAAAAACAACAATTTTTTTTTTACAAATACTAAAACCAAATAGAACTATATTTGTAAAGATTTAAAACATATTTAAGTCATGTGAGATTTTTTAAAAGTTACATTTAACTACTTATATAAAGTTTTATAGTCTAGATTTACTCTTCTCACTCCCTTACATATACTACTTTTAATTGGGTTTTAGTATCAATTTATTATTTTTAATTTTGATTCGATGCTTGTTATTGTTTTTTCTCATGTAGGGATGATAATTCTACCTAAACCCTGTGAATACCCACAAAAAATATCCGTAATGAATAAGGTAATTACCCGTTCAATAAATATAGGTTCAAAAATGAGTAATTACCCACAAATTTGAGTGGAGATAAGTGCGGGTATACCTATTATAATACCCACCCCCATCTATACCTACACCAAACCTGCATTATATAAATATATAAATATTTAATTAAAATATCATATGTATATATAATTATATATTTAACTAATTTTTTAATTAGTAAAATATAGTATTTAACTACTTATTCTACTTTGAAACATAAAATTGTTTCTCCTCTGCAATTATCATGAAATAAATGCATGGGGATGAAGATTTACTAGCACAAGTGTGGGGTGTGGGGGCATGCACTATAAACTTTTTTTGATTTTGCTATTAATTTTAGCTACCATTTAAATTAGTAGATAAATCCTAGTTAATTAACTATTAATTAACTAGAATATTATTTTTTCTAGCTAAATTTAAGTTATATTCATTTATATTTCTTATTACTACAAATTAGCTAGAAAATAACTACAAATTTTAAGAATTTACTACAAATTAACTAAGACTATTTTCTTAGCTAATTTGCTACTTATTTCATACTACCATTAATATTATAATAATTTTGTAGCTAATTATTTTTACTAGAAATTAGTTACAAAATAATTATTGATTTTAAAATTAGCCATAAAATTATTTGGTAGCAAATTTTAAATTTTCTAGTATTAATGTACGGATAATTTTGAAAATCTACCATGGTACTGCCGATTTCCTTTAAATATTTTTTTATCAATTGAGCTTTGTTACATTTGATGAATATACACACTTCACTTCAAATTGCTTATAGTTGCTTTTTACTGAAATCAGTGGACCAAAATTAACCTACACACTTACAGTGAAAGCGAGAGAGAAATATTTTTTTTTTTAGAAGAGAATCAATTTTCTCATTTCAATAGTAGACCAGTAGTACAATCCAAATGGTAGGATGGGCTACAACCTTTTATAGCTACAACCTTTGTCATTCAATTTCTTTCTGAGTTGGTCAGTAACATGAGCATACTCTATGCATCTAAAAATCTAAGGTGTTTGATTGATGGTCTCCTTTCACTTCAAGCTTCTTCAAGCGTTTTGTCAAAAACACTTTTTGTTGGATACCTATTCAAAATATAGACAGTAGTAGCAAATGCTTCTACTCAAAACTCTTTAGGAATTTATTTGGACTTTAGCATGCATCTCACCATGTAAATAATTGTTATGTTTTTTCTTTTAGCAACTTCATTTTGTTGAGGCGTGTATCTAGTTGTCAATTGATGTAGTATTCCATGCTGCTCAAAGAAATTTGTATAGGCAAGATATTGTTGGCCTTTATCTGTTCTTAATTATTCTGCATCTACTTTGTTTTTTTTTTTTTTGCAAATGCTTTATATGTCTTAAAGACATTATAAGCTTCTGATTTCTACTTCCAAAAGTACACCAAAGTCTTTCTACTAAAATCATCAATGTAGGTAATAAAACACTTACTATCACCATGTGTTGGTATTTGAACAATAAACAAATCTAGATGAACTAACTCTAGTATCTTTGTCGCCCTCCAAGACTTTCCAATTTGAAATTATTCTTTGTGCTTCTTTCCAATTTCACATGTCTCACAAACTTTGTTAGGAATATTCAAAATAAGCAAACCAGAAACATACTCTTTTCTTAACAGATAATTTAATCTAAAAAAGTGAAAGTGTCCAAAATGCATGTCAGAGCCAATCATCATTTGAAATCACAGAAATCAAGCAAGAAAAATTTTCATGATGAATTTTCAAAGGGAATAGGTAGTTAGGAATCATTTTTACCTTGACAAATGAATCTTCCATTCCTATCAATCAATTTGTAGTAACCATGACGAATCTGCATGTTGTAACATTTCTCTGATAGTTGTCATATACTCAATAAGTTGTGATGAAGACCAAGAGCATAGAAAATGTTACAGATGAAAATTTGAGAACCATCTTTCAATTACCTTTTTCCAAAATAGGATTATTTGTATTGTTTCCAAATTTTACGATAGATTTTAACATTTCATCTAAAGTAGAAAATAACTCATTTTTCCCACACATATGATTGTTACACTTAGTATCCAAATACCAAATATTTTCATCCTCTAAAAAACATATTATTTACCAAAAATAAACTTTGTGGGTTATCATCATCCTAACCAATATTTTGATATTAATCTTCTGCTATGTTTGTCTGATGTTTAAATCTACAATTTTTAGTTTTATGGCATAACTTTCCCCAATAAAAATAATTAAATTTGTTCTTTCTTGATAGTTGTTACTGTGTCTTCTTTCAAGATTAACAGAACTAAAATTTTCCACCCTTCCTTGACTGTGTGATATGAAATTGTTGTCTCTTGCTTGGTTGAAATTTCCACATCCTCTTCCTTTGTAAATTTCTTGACCTCTATTTTTGTAATTTTCTCTTCCTCCGTTGTTGAAATTATCATGACCTCCACCTTCTACATTTTGACTGGATTCAACATCATTGTTGAGATTCACATGACTCTTCAAGGCTTCTTAATTTATGTTTTCTATTTATTCCAAAAGCCTGGTCATATGACTCTCAATACTTTCTTGTAACTCTACTACAGTCATGACATCTATGTCATGAGACTTAATTATTGAAGTTACCACATGATCAAACTTTATTAGCATGATGCGTAGAATTTTGTCTATACCACTTTATTATCAAAAATTTCTTCTCCATATATTCTTATCTTATTTACTAGATCTATAACTTGTATGAAATATTGTTCTGCATATTCAAAATTAGACATCTCATACCTTTCATATTCTCTTCATAAAGATTGCAATTTTGATTTATGACCTTTCTTCACTCTTTTATATGACAACTTCAAAATATCCGACGCTTCCTTAGTTGTTTTTGGCATTTGCTATTTTGTCAAAAATAAAATAATTTACTCCTTGGTGAATTTGTAGACATAAAAAATTTTCAATAACTAAAATCTAATTTCTCATTTAATTTGTGATCAGGACAAACAATATTGTAATTGATGCTCATATCTTGCTTTTTCAAAAGTGTATCAATTCTAGAATTTTTGGCAAAGTAAGAACACTCTTGTTCCTCACACACATGTACAATTTTTTTTCTCACACCACTTCTAAACTCTCAAGCTTTGGTACCAATTGAAGACAGTGGACTAAAACTAACTCTCACACACATGTAGTGAAAGTGAGAATTTTTTAGAGAAAGATAATGGATTTTCTCATTTCAACACACCACCGGTACAATCCAAATGCTAGCATAGGGTACAACTTTTTACTGGAAAAGATATATCAATAAACTATTCAAAACCTTAAAATATAAATGTGTTGCCATTTGCTTTATATCAATAAACTATTCAAAATCTTAAAACATAAAAGTGTTGCCATTTGATTTACCAATAGTGTATAATGTAAGTTCCAATATCATGTTAGATTTTAATTTAAAATCAATTAAAGATAAATGAGATTGTCTAGCAAATATATAAATTATATCCCTGTACCGACCAGCCATCTGGTCCAGGTCCTTCACATGTGCCTTAGCCCAGTGAGAGCCAGAAAGAAGAATGGATACCCAGCTAAGTGCGCAAGCTTGTTGTTGGGCCGACCCAATGACTTGATCCGCCCTTGAAGACCCATGACTCAAGAAGCAACGACTGGTAAGGTAGTTCCTTGTTAGTTACTAGTCGGTTACGAGATAACTTGACCAACAAGTAGTCTCCTAGATGTACCTTACCCATGTATAAATACCAGCCCCTTCTCTATGATGGGGACTGATCTAGAAAACTCACTAAGAGCAGTTCAACTATTTGTACTCACAAACGAGAACAATTCCAAAAATTGAGAAAAATAACGTATTACTTTCCAACCTCATGGAAGATGAAATTTCAGTGGGAGGCTAATCTACGTCATGAGCAATAAGGGAAGGGAAACAAGCCAAATAACTTCACATCCGGTTCAATATGTGTTATTCCTACTACTTTTTATTTTTACAATCTCTTAATTGCTATACCAAATAAATAATGTTACAGAAGGATGTAAGTGACTATTATATTATTTAATTAAAACAAAATCATTGATGAATGAAGCAATTAGATAAATAGTTTCACAAAACAAAATCAAACTTAAATATTACTACCAACTAGATATATAACAGTGCGCTGCAAAGGAATCTCGATCTTTTTAAATAAAAAAATTAATTAATAGTAATAGAATGTATAATAATTACAAAATAAAATACATAGAGATAATTATCATTAATTTAGAATTTTAGTACAAATAAATTTAGTTTAGTAATATATATTTAGAATATGCATTATTTAAATGTTTGATATTATAATAATTTTACTTGAACTATTTAAATTAAATAGTAAAAAAATGTATTAAAAAGTAAAAAGAAAAATACATAGAGGTAATTATATTTTTATTTAGAAATTTATTATACATCTAAATTTGGTTCAGTGGTATTTATTAGAATATACATTATTAATTACACTGTATCTTTTTTTCATTGTATCTAAACCTACTTATCTTATCACGTGTAAGCAAAAATAAGTAGATGACATTTCTATCTCAATAGACTGAGCCCTTACTAAACTTATTAGGTTCAAACCTACGTTGAATCGTTCATTCAATATGTGACTTAACATTATGAACAATAAATGATTTAGACATATAGTAATAAGTTACATTATAAATTTAAAGAATTCATAATTTTCCAACTGATGTCTAGATCCACCTAAAAAGAATTAAAAGTGAATATGAATTTGACTTATTATAACTTAAAAAGAAGAAATTGATAGCACAGTCAGCTGCTCAACAAATTCAGCGCACATAATGAATAGAGTAGACACATAAATATAGTTATCAGCACGAGAAGAACTGAAATGAAATATTCTATTTTCGTTTTATTTTGTATTATAAAATAGAATAAAAAAAGCTAATGTGCTACGTTTACTTTATGTGAACATGTTTAGCAATTGCCACCAACAATATACTACGTACAACACGCAAATAAAATACTAGAAAATTTCACAAAGCAAAAGAATAATAAGAGCAATTAAGGAAAGGAGGCATAATAATGTAGGAGCACAAGAGAGGTTGAATGGAGCAAATAGCACGCTAAAAAGCAGGAGCATATGCTTGTGGAATATTTGGGGCAACTCTGTAATTGTGTTGCCTATAAATCATTGGCCACACCATTAACGTCATCATTTGCCCGAAGGCAATTCTTCTCTTTGCTCTCTCTCTCCAAATTCATCTCAACTTCTCTCGTACCTTCAGGTCAGCTTCATAATAATATTAATAATCCAGTGTTGACTATATATAACTTGATTATCAACATCCAAATATCATGTTTTCCGTGAATAAACCTTGTTTTCTTCTACTTTTATCCTAATTAATTTATATTCATCTGTGACATTTTAGTTATGTGACATTTATTAGATACACTATTATGTGACGCTGCAAGTGAGATTAAGTCCATATTATATGAAGTCACTAAATATAAAAATTACCCTACAAGTGCAAGGGAATTAAAGTTTATCATAACAATATTAATTTTGCAGAGAAGTGAAGCAATTTGGAGCTAGGGAGAGAGGAGAGTCTGGGAGTGATGGGGAAGGAGCAAGTTCAGGTGCTAAATGCCCTGGACGTGGCAAAAACACAATGGTATCATTTCACTGCAATCATAATTGCTGGAATGGGGTTCTTCACCGATGCCTATGATCTGTTCTGCATATCACTTGTGACAAAGCTACTTGGGCGCATATACTACCATGTTGATGGGGCAACAAAGCCTGGCACATTGCCTCCCAATGTGTCAGCTACCGTTAATGGTGTAGCTTTCATTGGCACACTTACTGGGCAACTCTTCTTTGGCTGGCTCGGTGACAAAATGGGCCGAAAAAAAGTGTATGGCATGACTCTGATGCTCATGGTAATATCCTCTATTGCTTCGGGTCTTTCCTTCGGACGTGAACCAAAAACTGTGATGGCAACTCTTTGCTTCTTCCGCTTCTGGCTTGGCTTCGGTATTGGCGGAGACTACCCACTTTCAGCCACCATAATGTCTGAGTATTCTAATAAGAAGACTCGTGGCGCCTTTATAGCTGCAGTGTTTGCCATGCAGGGTTTTGGAATTTTGGCAGGAGGTTTGTTTGCAATCATAATATCAACAGTATTCAAGACCTCGTTTAATGCTCCACCATACCAGGTTGATCCCTTAGGTTCAACTGTTCCACAAGCAGACTATGTTTGGAGGATAATTCTAATGGTGGGAGCACTTCCTGCTGCATTGACTTACTACTGGCGAATGAAGATGCCAGAAACTGCGCGCTACACTGCCCTTGTTGCCAAGAATATGGAGAAGGCTGCAGCAGATATGTCTAAGGTTATGCAAGTGGAGATTCAAGCTGAGCCAAATACGCAAGAGGAACAAGCTACGTCATATGGCTTGTTCTCCAAGGAGTTTTTGAGTCGCCATGGACTATACCTACTTGGAACAACAAGCACGTGGTTCTTGCTTGACATTGCATTCTACAGCCAAAATCTATTCCAGAAGGATATCTTCAGCGCAATTGGTTGGATCCCTCCTGCAAAAACAATGAGTGCTCTTGAGGAGGTTTTCAAAATTGCAAGGGCTCAAACTCTTATTGCTCTCTGCAGCACAGTTCCCGGATACTGGTTTACTGTGGCCTTCATTGACAAGATAGGAAGATTTACCATCCAGTTGATGGGATTCTTCTTTATGACTGTCTTTATGTTTGCTCTTGCCATTCCCTATGACCACTGGACTCTTAGGGAGAACCGAATAGGATTTGTGGCCATTTACTCTCTCACTTTCTTCTTTGCAAACTTTGGCCCTAATGCTACCACATTTGTTGTGCCAGCAGAGATTTTTCCAGCTAGATTTAGATCCACTTGCCATGGAATATCTTCAGCATCTGGGAAGCTTGGGGCTATGGTTGGTGCATTTGGCTTTTTGTATTTGGCACAGAACCAGGACCCGACCAAAACAGATGCAGGGTACCCTCCAGGTATTGGTGTCAGGAACTCACTGCTTGTGCTGGGTTTCGTTAACATATTGGGCTTCATGTTTACTTTCTTGGTGCCTGAGGCAAAGGGTAAATCTTTGGAGGAGATTTCTGGTGAGGATGAACAAGTTTAAACCAATCAAATGCTAATTACAAGCAGCAATGAAATAATGCCATAATGCAATGTTTTGTTTAGGTTATGAGTGTTGTATTACTAAAATAAAGTCGAGCCTTCAATTCGGCTAGGGAATTGTTACCAAACCTTTCCCTTCACGTTTCCTTTTTTCGGTTTGGTTTTGCTTTATCATCTTGTAATAATAGCTTTGTACCAAAGCATAAATATTGTAACCATAGCGACCTCACTGAGGTAGGTGTTGTTTTTGTTCTACCAATATTGGGAAAATAAATATTGGAACGTGTAGTTGGGTCAACAATGTGTACTTCTTTCCGTAAGCTTCATGTCGGATTATGCCATTAGAGTGTTGTCTACGTGATTTTGTGACTACCGTTCAATATTAACTTGTAGAAAAACTCTGTCTCTCTCTCTGTGATGCAAAATTTAATTTCAATGATTTTTATATTTTTACATGTAATTTTTAAATAATTTAATCTAATTTACAATAACTCGAATTGCCCACAATATAGATTGGTAAGTAGTAAACTGGTTTATTCTTCTAACTTTCCTCCAAACATACAAACTTCAAAGAACATTTCAAATCCTACATAGTGTTTGGAAAACCGTTTCAGCCGCATTGAACGGAAGTTTCCCATTTTCTAAGACAAAGATGTAGAAAGAAGAGGAATATTAATTGGATTAGCGTTCCATTAGCTCTAACTGAAAAACAAGCACACCCGTTACCCGTAGTTTCATATCTTAAACTTAATTGTTAGATCAGTTATTTAGAACTCTCTTCTTAAATCTGATCTTGAAAACATAAAACAAAAACAGACCCAATTGTTTATTAAATACTTTCACCTTACACAACAAGAAAGTCGTGCAATGCACGAGGTTAATTTTATAATTATTTTTCATAAGTTTATATAAATTAAATCTATTTAATTATTTTAATAAATAAAAATATATTATAATTTGTAATTTAAACTTAAGAGTTACATATAGTCAGGTTTAACATTATTACGTATTTACACTCAATCTTGACGACCGGGTGGACGAGTTTTGGTTTTAGATGAACATTGACGTATATCTTAATCAGTTGTAGTTTATTAATTATTTTTATTTTTAAGTGAGGTTAAATTTGATATATTGTCGCAATGTCTCTTATTATACATCAAGTGTACGTTAGTTTTGTTTTTTTTTCTTTCTCAATACGTGTATGTCTGTCCGTATTTTTTAACTTATGAAGGTTTAAATCGTTCAGCTTCCAAATTAGAATGAAGTTAAAATATATAAAAAAAATTCATTAATAAAAGCTAAAAATGAAATTTCTAAATATAAAAAAGAAAAAAGTATTAAAAAATTAAATGCTAAAATATAATTAAAAATGAAAAAGGTGAAATAAAGAAAAATAAATAAATTGAAAAACAATATGAAAGAAAGTAATATAGTATATTTAATATGATAAATTTATTAATAGAGAGAAATCAGAAAAAAAAATCTCTCACCATCTAAAAAAAACTTCAATAATTAATAGTACAATAGTTCAAAAAAATAATGTGTAAAATTACCCTTTCCTTCTTATAATAATATTCATTGCATTGATATTATTATCATTTTATGCATTGGTGTATATTGTTCCCGACCCAACGCTATTTTTATTATATATATCTATATGTATTACCAGAAATACCAAAGACATAAAAAATAATAAATACAAAGAGAAATAAAAATTCACATGTACATATTTTCATTTCATGTGCTAAAAAATTATCATATTTAAATATAGAAATTATATATGAAAAAAAAATATGAAGCGATATGACATCCCTTTGAGAATATATGCGTGTCCAAGGGCGGACCTATGTGCTGCATTGGGCACCCGGACTTTTTTCAATTTATTTTTTTAATATGATTTTAATATGTTTTAGGTTATGCATATATGTATCACTATGATTTTAGTCCATATAAGTTTTATTTGGTTATTTTTAAATCTTGACCTTTTTTAGTGGTATTTTTTAATTTTTATCACAAATTCTGGTTAGTTTAATATTGACATAATTATCATAATTAATAATATTAATTAACATAATTAAAATAATAAAAATTATTTTAACTTGAGATAATTAAATTATTATAGATGTATAATTCAATTATATATAATTTAATTTAATAATTTATTTTAATATATTATGAATAGTAATTTATAGTTTTTACCATTATTCTTATTTTTCAATTTACTAATTTATTTTTAGTACTATATTTTTTAAAAAATTATAATATATTTAGAAATTTATAATTTAATTTTAATATATTATTTTTATGTATTTTAAATTTCAATTTATTTTTCCTTTAGAAATAAGATTACTGCTTGAGAAATATTTTAAAAATAAAATATTAAATAAGTTAAAATTAATAAATTAAAATATAAAAATAACATCAAAATTAATATATTAAAATTAAATTATATATATTTTAAAATTACAATGTCAAAAGTAGATTATTCTATTGAAATTAAAAATAATATTAAAAAATAAAATTATTCTTCATAATATAATAAAAAAATTATAAAAATAAATAATATGTAATTATTTCTTATTTATATTAAATAATATATACATTAATTAATTGAGTTGAGCATCTAAAAATAATTTAATTATCTTAATTTAAAATATATTTTATTATATTAATTATCTTAATTAATATTACTTATTTGATTAGTCATATGGACGTTAAACTAACAGAATGAATGACAAAAAAAATATTAAGAATATGTCAATGACCTAAAAATAATAAAATATTTTAAAAAGAATAAAATAATACAAAATCTTATTTACAAGACTTAAAACATATTTAAACCTTTTAATATATATATATATATATATATATAAATTATTTTTATTAAGAGGGTTTAATTAAGTAAATAATCACTACAAGAAATTTGCTTAGCAAAGGATATGAGCAAGGAAAAAAGACAAAACGTAAAACATAATAATAAAAGCTTTTGAATAAGGATGAACAAAAATTCCAGTTATGTGGAATAAATCCATAATTTCACCGATCCAAACCACTTACAAGACTTATTTAATGGATTGAATTTTATCCAAATCAATATTTTGTTTCTTTTAAGTATTGGAGGATGTCTAAGTTGGCATATAGATTTTACAAATAAAAAAATTAAATCCAAATTTATATTCTGATGGTAAAACAAGACTCCACTGGATGATGGTTATTTTTTTTACTTTTATTTTTTATATTTTATAAGTATGTTATTTTGTCATTATTTTTTATATAATTATTTAATAATGACAATATTTTTATTTAATTAATAGTATTGGATTTATTAATATTTTATATTCTTTTTAGAATTATCTTTAAAATTATTAAGATTTTATTTTTTATTTATCTATTGTATATTCATTTAAAAATAATTTTATAAAAATAAAATAATATAATAAATATTTTAAATAAAATATTATAAAAAAATCATTCATAATATTATATTGTTTATGTTTTGTTTTAATTATAGACTATTGCAAAATATAACTATTTCATTTTTAACATTTAGCACTAAGATATTTCTTGTTTGAAAGGAGAATATAGAACTATACATTTATTTATTTTGCAACTGTAAATAATATTTTATAATAATAAAATAAATATTTTATATATTTAATATTTTTATTAGAAGAAAAAGGATATGACTGGATAAGAACTTGTGCTTTCCACTTCTCTCCGTTCAACTATACAAAAATATGTTATTTTTGTGAATTATGATTGCTTCTAGTTATTTTAATTACATTTTAATTGTAATTTGAGTCTCTTTAGTTTGGTATGTGATCCATTTGATTCTCACAGTTTTAATAGTTCCATTTTTGTTCACATATTTAAAATTTTGACAATTTTAATCTTTTAATTTTAATAGCTCCTTCTTGATTTATATATTTAAAAAACAAGCAATTTTAATCTTATCTTTAACGTATTCTATTTTTAACAGACATGATGATATGACAAAGTTAATCAACTACTTTTATAAAAAAAAAAAAATGAACGACACATAAATATTTTATGTGACATTAATTATTTAATTTTTACAAATTAAATTATTTAATATGTGAACTAACATTATTCATTTTTTGATATAGAAACAAATCAAGCAATTAAGATTACAATAATTAAAATTACTCATTTTTCAAATGTGTAGAATAAAATACGGAGGACAGCATTTCTCACATCCCAAAATAAGGAGACAAAAAATGTAATCAAGTGTATTTTAAATTAAATTTAAAAATAAAAAATATATTTAAAAGGGAAGAACTTTTTTAAAAATAAATATTGAATACATTGGACATAATACATTGGACAAAATACATCATGTGACTTAATGAAAAGAGAAAATACTTTTTAAAAAACTTAACTATGTTTTCATTTCCTTAAATTTGGATTAATTTTATTTTTCATCCCCTAAATTTGAAATTGTTTATCTTAATCTTCACATTTTGTAAATAACTGGTTTGACATCACAATCGAAATACAGATTATTATTTTTCATGTATATAAATTTGAATAACATTGTTAATCTTAAAATATTTTCTCAAATATTTTTCAATTTTTGACTATAAATGTAAAAAAAATAAAGACTTAAAAAAATAAAGACTTAAAAAAATAAAGACTTGTATTCTAATTTTTATTTGTTTAAAATTGTTTTTAAAACTGGTTTTTTTATTTAAAACCATAAAATAGTTTTTTAAAATTGGTTTAGTTGAAAATCGATTTTAAAACTAAACTAGTTTTGAACCAAAAAAAAATGTTCTAAAACCCGGTTTGAAACAAGTTTTAAAAATCTAAACTCACTTTTAAAAATGGATATGGATTTTAAATATTCATATATTCTTGTATAAATTGAAAATGGATTGGATTTTTAAAAATTCAATAGTCATCCTTACTTTTGAAGCTATAAAAGTCTACAAAAATAAAGTTAATATAAAAGAATTTATACTTTCTAAAAATCTAAATCGAATGAAAATAAACTGTACTATATATATATATATATATATATATATATATATATATATATATATATATATATATATATATATATATATATATATATATATATATATAAATAATGAAAAAGTTTAATTTGTTGAAAGCATGTAGAAGAATAAGAGTCAAATTTTGTACTCTATGAAATTGTAGATCAATTAATATTAAATTAGTTACAAAATCACGAAGACAACACTCTACTGATCTAATCCACTAGAAAGGTAATTAGCAGAAGAACTATACATTGTTGACCGAACTACATTTTTCAATATCTGTTTTTTCAATATCTGTTTTTCCAATTTTCATAACAATGAACAAAGTACCTTAGACCCCTAATATTACAACATGATTTCAGTAATAACCTAAAGAAAGACGCTACATTATTTTGTTGTTCACTATAAGTAATTGGTTAGTGTAATTGTTGTTATTATTATACCTTGAATTCAACATCTTCTTCTTCCTCAAATATTTTTTTTTTATTTTTCACTATACATATAAAAATAATAACTTATATTCTTATTCTTTTAAATTGGTTTTAAAACCAGTTTTTGAATTTAAAACCATAAACTAGTTTTTTAAAATTGGTTTTTAGTTGAAAATCGATTTTAAAACTAAACCAATTTTGAATCATAAATTGGTTTTAAAATCGATTTAAAACCTGTTTTAAAAATCCAAGCTATTTTAAAAAAAATTATGGATATAGATTTTAGATCTTCATTTATTTGTATATATATTGGTAATGGATTGGATTTTAAGAATACAATCCTTGCTCATCCTTCTTTTCGAAGCTATAAAAATACACATAAAAAATTAATATCAAAGAGTTTGTATTTTCAAAAAATCTGAAATGAACACGTCATAAATTGTGTCTTAGACTTAATATATTATAAATCCAATATTGAAAACAAACTCTACACTATATTTTTTTACCTTCAAAACGAGAACATTTCCAGTAAAGATGTCTAAATTGTTGAAAGCGTACGTGTAGAAGAATAAGAGTCAAACTTTGTACTCTGAAATTATGTATTAATTAATATTAATTATTTAGTTTTGAAATCATGAAGACAACACTCTACTTGTCTAATCCTGCAAGAAGCTAATTAGCAGAACTACACATTGTTGACTGAACTACACATTTCAATACCTATGTTTTCAATATTCATAAAACAATGAACAAAGTACCTCATGCCCCTAATATTACAACATGATTTCCCTAGTCGAATTGAAGGCCCAACTTTATTCTAGTAAAACAATACTAATATCGTAAAGAAAGACACTGCAGTATTATGTTGTTACTAGTGTTGTCGTTATTATTATACCTAGGATTCAACTGACTAGATTAATTAATATTCACTTTAAAATTTAAAAATCTAAGTTTTTTTTTTTTTCAAAAAGATATGGATTATAAATCTAATTCATTTATTTGGATATAGATGGGATATAGATTGAATTTTTAAAACTCCAATCCATGCTCGTCCTTACTTTTGAAGCTATAAAAATACACATAAAAAGTTTATACTAAAGAATTTGTACTTTCTAAAAATCTGAAATGAAATAGTCATAAGTTGTGTCTTAGGTTTAATATATTATATATTGAATGAAAACAAACTCTACACTATTTTTTTTTACTTTCAAAACGCAAGCACATTTCTAGTGAAGAAATCTAAATTGCTGAAAGTGTGTAGAAGAATAAGAGTCAAATTTTGTACTCTATGAAATTCTAGATTAATTAATATTCACTTAGTTACAAATTACAAAGACAACATTCTACTGGTCTAATCCAATCCAGCAGGAAGGTCGGCGAAAGAAATACACATTCCAATATCTATTTTTTTAATATCATACAACAATGAAGAAAGTACCTCATGTCTCTAATATTACAACATGATTTTCCTAGTCGACCTGAAGAACATGAAGAAAGTACCTCAAGAAAGTACCTCAAGAAAGTACCTCTTCTTGATCAAATATTTTTTTATTTTCATCTATATGTAAAAAATGATAACTTATATTACAACATGATTTCCTAGTCGACTAGACGGTACGACTTTGTTCTAGTAAAACAACACTAATAACCTGAAGAAAGACACTGCATTGTTAAGTTGTTGACTATAAACAAGCTGCTGTTATTGTTATACATTGGATTCATCTTCATTCTCACCCGATATCTCCTCCAAAGATTTACCCTTTGCCTCAGGCACCAAGAAAGTACAGAAAAAGCCTAAAATGTTAACCGCACCCAATGAAAGCAGTGAATTCCTGACACCAATACCTGGAGGGTACCCTGCATCTGTTTTACTAGGGTTCTGGTTCTGTGCCAAATACAAAAACCCGAATGCACCAACGATAGCCCCAAGCTTCCCGGATGCTGAAGATATTCCATGACAAGTGGATCTAAACCTAGCTGGAAAAATCTCTGCTGGCACAACAAATGTGGTAGCATTAGGGCCAAAGTTTGCAAAGAAAAAGGTGAGAGAGTAAATGACAACAAATCCTATTCGGTTCTCCTTATGAGTCCAGTGGTCATAAGGAATTGCAAGAGCAAACATAAAGACAGTCATAAAGAAGAACCCCATCAATTGGATGGTAAATCTTCCTATGATGTCAATGAAGGCCACAGTAAACCAGTATCCGGGAACTGTGCTGCAGAGAGCAATAAGAGTTTGAGCCCTTGCAATTTTGAAAACCTCCTCAAGAGCATTCATTGTTTTTGCAGGAGGGATCCAACCAATTGCGCTGAAGATATCCTTCTGGAATAGATTTTGGCTATAGAATGCAATGTCAAGCAAGAACCACGTGCTTGTTGTTCCAAGTAGGTGTAGTCCATGGCGACTCAAAAACTCCTTGGAAAGCAAGCCATATGATTTAGCTTGTTCCTCTTGCGTATTTGACTCAGCTTGAATCTCCACTTGCATAACCTTAGACATATCTGCTGCAGCCTTCTCCATATTCTTGGCAACAAGGGCAGTGTAGCGTGCAGTTTCTGGCATCTTCATTCGCCAGTAGTAAGTCAATGCAGCAGGAAGTGCTCCCACCATTAGAATTATCCTCCAAACATAGTCTGCTTGTGGAACAGTTGAACCTAAGGGATCAACCTGGTATGGTGGAGCACTAAACGAATTCTTGAATATTGTTGATATTATGATTGCAAATAAACCTCCTGATAAAATTCCAAAACCCTGCATGGCAAACACTGCAGCTATAAAGGAGCCACGAGTCTTCTTATTAGAATACTCAGACATTATGGTGGCTGAAAGTGGGTAGTCTCCGCCAATACCAAAACCAAGCCAGAAACGGAAGAAGCAAAGAGTTGTCATCACAGCCTTTGCACCATGTCCGAAGGAAAGACCAGAAGCAATGGAGGTTAGTACCATAATCATCAGAGTCATGCCATACACCTTTTTTCGGCCCATTTTGTCACCGAGCCAACCAAAGAAGAGTTGGCCAGAAAGTGTTCCAACGAAAGCTACACCGTTAACAGCAGCTGACACATAGGGAGGCAATGAACCAGGTTTTTCTGCCCCGTCAACGTGGTAGTATATGCGCCCAAGTAGCTTTGTCACAAGTGATATACAGAAGAGATCATAGGCATCAGTGAAGAACCCCATTCCAGCAATTATGATTGCAGTGAAATGATACCATTGTGTTTTTGCCTCGTCCAGGGCTTTTAGCACCTCAACTTCTTCCTTCGCCATCGCCACCAAACTTTCCTTCTCACTCCCAAATGCTTCACTTTTCTGCCAAAGTCAATGGAACCACATTACAAAATATTATGCTAAACTTTTCTTGCATCACCATTATGCAGTATTTAAGATATACCTAACTATATCCCAACCTATTAATATCATACCAAACTCAAGCTGCCTACAAATATTTCAAAAAATATAAATTATATAATTTACCAATACATTTAACAAAATGAAATATCATACCAACGATAGCTGGATCTAGTAGAATGAGCCAATCTTCCTCAATGTCATAAAACAATATTCGAATTCTCGTTCAAAGAGATGTTCACAGTTAATATCCGCCTATATCTCAAATAGGATTATCTCTAAAAGAAATACCTGAGGATATCAAAAAATGAAATACTATGTCTTAGAGGTTCCAAAATTCATTAATCGAACAAATATGTCCTTCTAGAAAGAAATTCATATAAATGAACTAGCCTCAACTCACACACACTAGAAGACAAATGATAATCACATTAGCGCTGCTGGCCACAAGAAAATGCAAAAGATATTACGACCATGAAGCCCAAAAGATATCATCAAAACAAATATATATATGCTCACAAAATTACTGGTAACATAAATATATTTGATTTCAGTTTTCATGCACAGACAATCATTAAATCCATGTCAATGTTTTCATATTAATTCAGATATCGTCATACTGAGTCATGTATGCTACGTCTATTCAGATATTGAAATACATGATTCACGCATCTTCTTCCCCCTCTAAAACGGGTAATATAATTATTACACGATCCGAGTTATGTTTCATACAGAGATAGGTATCATGTAACAATTTCTCGGGTAAGACAAAGGGTGCCTACCATGTTGTAACTAAATGGCACAAATATTAAATTAGTATAAAAGCAGCAGAAAATCATTGGTATATTCACAGAAAACATGATATCAATACATGCTATGAAATGGGATAAAAGAAATATGCCATACATACAGTTATTTAATGAATTATAAATTACTATGTATAATAAATTTGTTGATTTTAAATATAATTATTTTGAAATTATACCAACAGTTATTTTTTATTAGAAAAAGTGTAAAATTGTTTTGACAAGCATGACTATAAACTTAAAAAAAAAAAAACACATATAGAGTGGAAATTGATAATCAACGCAATAGTTACATATATAATGCATGGGAACGCGACATTAGAAACGGAAGATTATTATGAATCTGATCTGACCTGACCTGAAGGTACATAACGTATACGAGAGAAGTTGTGATGAAGTTGGAGACAGAAAGGAAAAGAGAAAAATTGGCTACAGAAAAGAAGGTGAATGGAGTGGTGAATGATTTATAGGCAACACAATAACAGAGGAGAAATATACCCCAAATATTCGACAAGCATATACCCCAGCTTCTCGCGCTCTCTTCGCTCTATTCAACCGCTATTGCATCTGCTCCTACGATGCCTTTTTCTTAACTGCTCTTGGATATTAGTTATTCACTCCTTTTCTTTGCTATATTTGTTATTTGTTATTTTTTTTTTTTGTAACAATTTGTTATTTGTTTGTATGCACTGCTTGGTATTTTTTTTACGTTTATTCCGTTGGTACGTCTTTACGTTTATTCCGGAGTGACCCAGTGATATAATTCATGCAACTCAGCAGCAACGTAGCCTAACGTACGTGGGTACCATAATTGAAGTTTGCAACCTGATTATGGACGAAAGAGACATTTTGTGTTTATGTTTATACGTTTTCAAATAAACCAAAGGTTTTTATTATTACTTGAGATACTGTTACTTACACTTCTCAAATTGTATACAAGTTAAGTAATAAGTGGATGATTTGATGTAAAAAAAATATTGACTTTAAATATATATTTTTATACTTAAATATGTTTTAAATTTATACAAATATAATTCTGTTTAATTTTCATTTTTATATTTCTTTAAGATTTTAATAATTTTTAATATTAATTCTTATCATTAACTCTAGTTAATTTAATAGTGATATGACTAACAAAATAAAAATATTAAATAAAATAAATAATTTAATAAAAAATATTTTAAATTAAGATAATTAAATTATTCTTAGATGAGTAATTCAAGTAAGTAATGTATTTATTATTTTATATAAATAAAATAATTACATATATTTTTTTTATAATTTATTTTTAATATATTTTTTTAAGCTTAATAAGTGAAAAATCCGGAAAGACATACATGTATTGAGAAAAATACTAACTAAAACTAACATACGCTTGAGGTATATTAAGAGATATTGTGGCAATATATCAAATTTACTCTCATACTTAAAAATAGAAATAATTAATAAACTAACGATTAAGATAAATGTTAGTGTTCATCTAAAATGAAAACTCGACCACCCGTAAAATTTGTGTGTAAATACGTAGTAATGTTAAATTAAACCTGAGTATACGTAACTCTTAAGTTTAATTTATATAAATTTATGAAAATAGTGATATATTTCTCTTCAATGAAAAAAATTTTAGTGACTTTTTTTAAAATTTTCTCTCTTCCAATCTATTATTTTAATATCTTTTTTATTTTAAAATTGAATTTATTTTTTAATAAAATATCAATAATTAAAACAACATTTTATCACAATACAAATTATTTATTATAAATAAAAAATATAAAATATATTAAAAATATTAATTTATTATGAATTTTAATTATAAAATAATCTATATTTATTATAAATTTGCTATATAAAAATTTATTTATTCTTTGAAATTTACATATACTTTTATGTAATTAAAATATATAATAAAAAAATATTTTTTTAATAATAAATTATATTATAATTGATAATAAATGAATATTTTTTAATATATAAATAATATTTTAAATTTATAATAAATAATTTATATTGTGATACAATATTATTTTTAATTATTGATACATTTTAATATTAAAATTCAACTTAAAATTTTAAAAAATAAAAATAATAAATTGAAAGGGACAAGAGGCTAGGAACTATCCTTAAAAATGCTCTGGTTGAAGAAAAAAAAACTAAAAACGCTCTTATTGATGAATGATAAAAAAAAATCTTATTTCACGACATATTTTTTAATTATATATACAAAGGATATAAATATTCAATCACTTTTGTATTCATATTATTATTTTCTATCTATAATGTTATATTATTTATTTTAATTATAATATTATGTTTAATATTTTTATATTAAAATATAAAATACTGAATACTATTTTTAAAATATAAATATTAAAATAAATAATATAATATTAATGATGTGGTAAAAAAATAAGAAGAATATATAAAAAGGAGGTAAAAAATAATAGCAATTGTATGTTTACATTTAATGTAAGAAAAATAAATTAAATAATAAATTATATAATTTATTTATTATTTTAAAATTAAATTTAACATTAAATAAGTATTTTAAAATAAAATTAATTTATACGATAATGTTATATATAATATATTGTTTATATTACCACCCAATTATGTTAAATGACTTAATAATATAGATATTAAGAAAAAATTAGGTGGTCATGAGTTTTAATCTCATTTCTATTGATTTTTTTTTTAACTTTTGTCTATCATCAATCTACGTTTGTTATATTTTAAGAATGTTATACTTTAATGTGATAAATCGCGAAATTTGTACACATTATTATTATTAGACAATGTGACGTGAGACATTGAATCATGTTACTATCACATGTGTATTGTAAATAATAATAAACATTGTTTTTAGGGTTTAATGATCATATATTGATAGTACAAAATAATTTTACATGGTTATTTATTTACAAATTATCATTGGCTTGACTTTTAAAATATTTATTATAAAAGTCAATAAATTTATCATACATGATGAATTATGATTGGATGACAGTGTAAAATTATTTTAAATTATCAACGAATCATCTATTTTTTCTTTGTTTTATATAACTTAAATTATAATAAAATTCTTCTAAATCTATAAATTATATTATAATTAAAATTTATAATAATATATTTATAAATATATATATATATTAAAATTTATAATAAACAATTTATATTCTGATATAATTTTATTTTAATTATTAATTATTTTTATTAAAAAAATTTAATTTAATTTAAAATTATAGTAAATTAAAAGAGATAAGAGGTTAAAAAATTCCTAAACACTCATTAAAAAATGAAAAAACTCTCATCGATGAATGATAACTAAAAATACTCATTCAAAATAATTTTTCTAGTTTATACATGTCACAACCAGATTTGTGACGAAGCGACATAGGAAAATTTTTAGGATGGGCCACCATGTGGCGTTTTTGATTAGAAATTTGGAAAACCAAAGGATGGATAAAATTTGGGTTTGGGCAGGATATATGGGTTCGGAAGTTGGTTCTGTCGAGGCAAGGGTGCCCCTAACACATCTGCCACTTGGCTAGTTACCTAAGATTGAGCTAGAGTGATAAGATGTACACAAGCTATGCGCTAAAGATAATAATGTCTATTCCTAAGGGGAAGTCTAGGGTTTTTGGGTTGACGGACTCGCAAGAGGTGTGCCCCCTCTGCCTACGTACCTCGAAGAGCGCGGATTGAGCACGTAGTTCTAGTCGGGATGTTGTTAGAAAGGGTGAGGTAGGTCAATACCCAGCTTGGTATGGGAAAGGTTTGAGAGATTTGGGAGACTTGGGAGAGGTTTGAGCTTGGCTTAGAGTTTTATAGAGAGGAAAAGAAACTAACTACACAAAAGAGTTGGGACGGTTATTACTCACTTTGATATTCGACGTCTTCTCCTCTTAGTCCAGGGGTATTTCCTCGACTTCTTGACTTACGCTTCTAGCTTCCTGGGTGGAGAGTCTCGCTCCACTCTCCAGTAGAAAAAAATATCGACCCTTGCTCATTCGCGGTGAGGTCTTATATAGCTCTGAAATGGGGGCTTGGACCTCTCTCCGATGAGGAGAATATTTTATTATATTTTATTTTGAAATTTGAATGTTTAGCGATTTATCACGATTCTCGAGAGAAGGGAATATTTTATTATGTTTTATTTTGAATTTTGAAAAACTGACAGGTTTATCTTGGAAGAAAAGAATATTTTATTATATTTAATATTTGAAATTTGAATATTTAATAGATTTATCCCCCGATTCTCGGGAGGAGATAATATTTTATTATATTTTATATTTGAAATTTGAATATTTAATGATTTATCTCCCGATTCTCGGAGAGAAGGAATATTTTATTATATTTTATTTTGAATTTTGAAAAGTTCGAGGTTTATCTTGGGGAAAAAGAATATTTTATTATATTTTATTTTGAATTTGAATTTTTAATGATTTATCCCCTGATTCTCGAGAGAGGGGAATATTTTATTATATTTTTAATTTTGAATATTTAACAGGTTTATCCCCGGTTTGTTGATAACGTATAAAATCTTCAGGATTTTATTTGTTATCAGTTAAGGGAAAACCAGCATAAAATCTTCAAGGGTTTATTTATTATTAGTTAAAGGTTGTTTGGGCCGGACAATTTTGGGGTGCTACAATACACAAATATGATTGTATGAAAAAAATTAAGTAACTAATTAATTAATTTTTAATTTTTATATAAATTTATTGTTCTGTATTTTTAATATATATATAGTATTATTTATATTACAGCTCAAAGAAGTGATGAAAGAGTAAATAAAAGTCGCTAATTCTACACTATTAGTGTGTCACAGACACAATTTACTAGTAAATCTCTAAAATTTTAGTGCAATATTTAAAAATTAATATATCCATTGGATGTGACAAATTTGACACATTATAGCACTTGTTCACGTATTATCATATAGTATAAAAGAGAATATTAAAACATGTTGATTAGGACCCGTATCAAGGAATATGAAAAAATAACTCTATGAAAAAATAATATCAAAGGATATATATATATATATATATATATATATATATATAAACACGAATGAATGATACGTGTGTGAGTGTGAGATGTTCGCAATTAATATTTGACAACGTGTGTGAAAGTGGTTCCGCAATTCATTGGGCAAAATTTTAATCGAACAAATATGTCCTTCTAGAAAGAAATCCGGGACACAAAGAGAACAAACAGGTGAATTCATGTAAAATGAACTAGCCTCAGTTCACACACACTAGAAAACAAATGATAATCATATTAACGCTGCTAGCCAAAAGAAAATACAAAAGATATCCCGACCATGAATCCAAAAGAATAAAACAAAGCCGATATAAATTTTCCTAACTTACAAGAATCTCTAAGGAGTAATCGCAAATGAGAATAATAGTAATAATGAGAAGAATCACACAAGAGACACCAATATTTTTAACGTGGATACAAGAGTGTTCAAGTTAAGAATAGTGTTTATTCATACAATCAATTAACACAAACAAACAAGCAAGCAAAACTTGCAGACGAAGAACAAGATGAAGGAACAAGAAGGTAAAGAATCCACAAAATTGAGTTATTGTATGAATAAGATTTCTCATACCACAGACCTCCAAATCAAGATCCGAACGGTTAAGATGTAGAATTACGTGTGTTGAACCTACTAACAAATTTCTAGCCTGATCAAACGGTTAACGAAGTAGATATTGCAATTTTGACATAACTGTTCTATGTTGAGATGAAAACAAACACCTTTTTTCTCTCCTTCTCTCCCTCTCTCCCTCTTCTCTCTTTTGCCTTGTGAAAATCCACTATTTCTTTCCTCTCTTTTGCCTTGTGTCCACTCTCTCTCTCAATCTCCCAATTTGACTTATTCTCTTTTTATAAAGAGAGATCTAGCGGGCTTGAGAGTATTGAGTTTTTATTCAAATAGTTGGGAACCTAAAAATAACCCAACACAAACAATTATTAAATCCATGCCAATATTTTCATATCAATTTAGAAATCGTCATGATGTGTCATATGTATGTCATGTCTACTGCAATATTGAAAGATAAGAATGAAAGAATTAATTTAACCGTATTTAAAATATCTAATCGCAACACATTACTCATAAATTATATTTTTTTATATTTTTTAGAATAATAATTTAAATTTTACGAAATTACATACATAAGAGTGTACAATAAGAGTTTTCTTTTTATCTCCTTCTCATAACAGATTGACTCTTCGATGGAGTAGAGTCGTCAAAGAGCACTTGGAGTCAAGTGAAGACCATATTCTTCTTTAAATAGACAAGTGCATAATATTCATCAAACATGATGGATATTAGGCTCATTAAGTTCTACACATAAATCAACATATTTTTTATTGGGCTTAATTCAATAAGCACATAAATACATGATGATTTTCAAAGCAACTCAATAATTAGGTTCACAGAAAAGAATATATTAAGTCATATATTCAACTCATATTTTAATAAAACAAAATACGTCAATAAATAGAATACTAAATAATGAAAATTTTAACATTCTTCCATTTGGTTAATATTGATGGAGTTTTATTTATTTTAAAAAGAATGACTATGACCACATAAACAACCTAAATATAATTACCACAAAACAAGATCTGTACAACTAACCAAATTACTAACTAAGAGTCATAAGCGAAGATAAACTATTTAAAGTTTAATTCACTGGTGACTACATAGCTAACAATCTTATTAGCATAATCGTAACACAAGTACACAAGTGTAGGTACACATCATAGCATGGTACATGATCCCATTCATATGCTACTGTGCATAGATCCTACATTGTGTTTTTCCAATAAAACACAATCAATCTCTTAAAGATATCATATTCATGTTTATTATAAAACATCATTCCAAAAAGAAGTACATTGTGTTTTTCCAAGAAAACAATCAAACTCTTAAAGAGATCATATTCATGTTTCTTATGAAACATCATTCTAAAAGGAATTGAAACATCTTGAGACAAAAAATAAAATTATATAACAATTATTATAGTATAAAATAATCAACATGAACATGCTCATAAGCAATTACATAAGTCAAATGCAATAAAAATAGCCCAAAATAATAACAACTCCCACTAATCAATTACATCAACGGACCTCACAATACTCATATTCTCAACATGTTTCATAAATGGATTTAAGTCCCTTACTTAGGAATCAACAAACATCTTTGTAAGAAGATACTTATGGAAAACCCAATTCAACAAGACATATGCATTATCAAAAGTTATAAACTTTTATTAATTAATCATATTAAAATATATAAACTACCAAAGTTTTTTAAATAATGATTAGATAACAATGTGATTAAATCATTATAATTATATTATCAATTACAATAACACAATTTAGTTACATGTAATTTTGACTATAAAGGATATTCAAAACATATATATACTCATAATTGATCATTAATTGCAACAAAATTATTAAACATCATGGATAGAATAATGGCAAAGATGTATTTTTAATCATGCCAAGAAGGACTATACATATTAGGATAGTGATCTTCATGTCACTTCTTAACAATCTTATTAACAAGTCTTGGGAGAGAAATAAAAATATGGATAATTAATTTTCTAAATCAAATATTTTGTCCAAAATATAAATAAATTATGTCTTTGAATATAATATATATTCTCGTATCTTTGGAGAGCTTAGAATAATTTATAATAACAAAAGGCTCAAATTTTTCATGAGTAACACTCATATTTTTCTTAAAAAAAACAGTACAATATAAGCTTAAACTTATATTAATAATGCAACTTAATGTCCTTAAAAAAACTTAATTTATATAGGACATAGATTAAAAAAATTAATAATTCAAGAAGCATATACATATAAGTAATAAATTATGCTCTCACGTTTTCTTGAAAAATAAAGAACAAATGTGTCTTGTAATTCTCTCCATTTTCAATTAAAAACAAAAAAACACACAAGAAACATTAGTGATAAAACATTAATTAATCACATTAAAAAATGCTCAAATAATTTATTAATTAACATAAAGTATATTTATCAAATAAAAAACAATATATCCAAAACAGATATATTATAGTATTCCCTAGAAAAATACTGTAGTCAAACCAAATGACTTTCATATTCGTTTTCCTTCTAATTGAATTTCTTATATTTTTTGTATAAATAAATCACAAGAATATGATCCAATAGAATTTAACTGGGCACAAACATATTCTTAGTAAATGTTTACAATATGTTTATACCATCACTCATGAACAAAATGTTAAGATATAACTTATATAAGGAAATTAACCCTTATGTTGCGGTCAATTCCTTTATTAGTATAATCCTAAATTATAACACATATAATATAAATGGTTTTTCATATTTACCTAGATAGGTAGTCATCATTTGATCCATTCAACATTGATCGATGACGAGATAAACTATTCACATTCCACACTACTTCTATTTCTTGTGTAGCCTCAATGGGACAATTGCACTACATATAATTGAAAGGGATAGGAGCCTCTCCCAGTGTTAAATCAATATGGACTCACTTACCCATCATAGTAAGCTCACATAAAGCCTTCCACATCAACATGTTACATAATATTATTATTGTATAATAATAATAATAATTTCATAATATTAATAGTCACTCGTTAGATTAATCTACACTCTAATACTTTGATATTTAATGAATATGAGTTTTAGAAAAAAAATTAAAACAATGATTATAATTGTCCAATATATAAAAAAAATTAATAACATTGAATGTTTAGAATTTTTATTGTTTTGAAAGAAACATACTACAACAAAGTTGTCACAATATATGATTAAAGGCTTGGAGATACTCTCCACAAGATGAAACTCAAAAATAAAATTCCTTAACCACACAGATTGATGAGTGGTCTTATAAGAAGCTACATATTATGCTTCCCTTGTTAAGTTAGTTGTAAGTGTTTGTTTGATAATTTTCCAAGAAACAACTCATTTTGCCAACATAAAAATATAGCTTTATGTGGATTTATGGTCATATCGACTACCACCATAATCAGAATCAGAATAACCTATCACTTCAAGGCTATCAGATCTCCCGTAAGTGAGCAGGTGCTCCTTAGTACCTTGTAGATATCGCATAACACATTTAGCAGCTTGTCAATGACCCATATCAGACTTACACAAGTATCTCCCAAGTACAATAATTACAAAAGAAATATGAAGGTGTACACAAACTTAGGCATAAATGAGACTGCCAACAATAGAAGCATGAGACCTTTTTCCATTTTTCCTCTTTGTTTATCATTTTGAGGATACTGGGTATTAGAGAATCTCTCACCCTTTTGGATGAATGCAACATAAGGATTACAAAATTTCATATTAAATCTATCTAGAACCCTTTCAACATAATTCTTCTAAGATAAACCAAGACCATGTGATCTATCACGATAAATTTTGATGCCAAAAACAAAAAAAGCATCATCAAGATCTTTCATATCAAAAAGAGTAATCAACATTTGTTTGGTCTCAAGCAAGAAATTTATATCATTGCAAGCTAGAAAGATATCATCAACATATAATACAAGAATGACAATTTTGCTCCCATTATTCTTCAGATAAATGCATTGGTCAACTGCATTTTCTTTAAAATTGAGAGAGTAAATACTCTCATCAAATTTCAAGTACCACTACCTAGAGGCTTGTTTCAATGCATTAATGGATTTTCTTAATTTATATATCAAATGCTCTTTGCCTTTTTCTTTGAAACCATCAGGTTGATCCATGTACATATCCTCACACAAATCAATGCTCAAGAAAGTTGTTTTAAGATCCATTTGGTAAAGCTCTAAATCAAAATGAGCTACAAAGAAATCATAATTTGAAATGAGTCTTTAGTAAAGACGGGAAAAAGTCTCATTATAATCAATGTCTTCTCTATGATTATATCCCTTAGCAACAAGTCTAGCTTTATATCTTCTATTTTTCCTTTTGTATCTCGTTTGGTCTTAAATACCCATTTACACCCAACAATTTTACAAGCTACAAGTAAATCCACAATTCCAAAACACCATTCTTTTTCATAGAAGCTAGTTCATCCCTATGGCTATCAACCATTGAGAACTAAAAGAACTAGAAATAGCCTCTTGAAAAGAATTAAGATCAGAGTCCCCACTAGGAGAAATTTCATGTTCTTGTAGATAAATGAAATAACATCTAAATTTAATGGATCTAGTAGACTTGGAAACCCTTTTTGACCTTCTAAGTGGAATGAAATCTTCAACTTGATTTTATTCATCATTAACAACTTCTTGTTGATGGATTTCAATGTCATTTATAGGTTCAACAACCTTGTTAGGAGGAAAAATAGGTACCTCTACCTCAAAAGAAGGAACAAGATGTATAGGATCAACAACACTCTCATCTTTAAAAACAATCATGTATGGCTTTGAGCTCTCACATACTCCAATTCATTCTCAAAATAGACAACTCTATGATATTCAATAACTTTAGTGGTATGAGAAGGACAATAGAATATGGATCCTCTTGAGCCAATACAATACCCAATGAAGAAACCATTGACTATTTTAAGATCTAGTCTCTTCATTTATGGATTATAACACCTTACTTCGGCTTTACATCCTCAAATACGAAAATGCTTCAAGCTCGATTTTTTACCTAACATAAATTCATAAGGAGTCTTGGCAACAAATTTACTAGGAACATGATTCAATATGTATGTAATTGTTTATAAAGCATTTCCCCACAAGAACTCTAGAAGAATGGAATGGCTAAGAATGAATCTTACCATATCCATATGAGTACGATTCTGCCTTTCACCAACCTCATTTTGTTGAGGCATGTTAGGCATGGTATATTGTGTCTCAGTACCATAATCATGTAAGAACCTTGCAAAAGGTTTAGGATTTCTACCAGTTTCATTGTATTTGCCATAAAACTCATCTCTGCTATTTTTTTTATATCCAGTTTCAACTCAGTCACAACCTTAAATGTCTTAAAAGCATCCAAGGATTCAAATTTCTCATGAAATAATTCAACTCAACCATACCTTGAAAAATCGTCAATAAAGGTAATGAAATACCTAAAACAACCCATAGTGACATGGATAATAGATCTACAAATATTTGTGTGAATCAACTATAACACCTTTTCACTTCCAATAACCCCAATTTTTCTACCTTTAGTAGCAAGCTTCCCTTTTATGCAATTAACACATGAATCAAAATAAAAAAAAATATCCAAAACATTCAAGATTCATTCTTTAATCAATTTCTTCATTCTCTCCTTGGATGTATGTCCTAGACACTTATGTCATAACATGGAAGAGTTTTCAACAACCCTACTATGTTTATATCCAACTATAGAATTAACAACTAAATTTTCTCTAATATGAGAAATAGAGAAAACATCCAACATATACAAACCATAATGTAAAACACCAAAAACCAACAACAATAGAATCATAAGGTAACTCTTTTATAACTAAAATAGAATGAGTAGCCACAATTATCCAAAATAAAAACTGAAATTAGATTTCTTCTCATAGAGGATAATAACAATATCTTTTAAAGTTAAAACATATCCAGGAAACAACATTATGGACTCCTATTTGATCAAACAATGATCACCATCTCTCTCTTATTTGGTTTTTGTTTGCTTCTAAACTGTTTCCATCTTCTCAAGCCAATTTTTAAACTCCCAACAATCTACTTGCTTATGCTCAAGCGTGTCACAAAATTTGCATTTCCCATTGAATTTGTGTTTGGACTTATCAAAACCTTCTCTAGAGTGTTGCCTAGAAGAATGATCAAAATATTCATAATTACCATTTCCTATCTTCTTAAACTAAAACTTTCTACCCTTGACCTTAAAGAACTTTTTCTTCTTCTTGTTGTCATTATGAGAGACAAACTACACATTATGAGAGACAAACTACACATTATGAGACTTTCCCTTCCTCGTAATCTCCTTCTACTGAGTAAGGATGAATATCATCTTATGAATGCTCCATTCAACATTCTACTGGGCATTATAGGAAATCTGAGAAACATCAAACTGAGGTGGAAGAGATTCAAAAACCTACCATATTAGAGATTCCTTTCCTAACTCTACTTTCATGGATTTCAATTTGTTGTATGTGATACCCTTCTACCTCGAATACTTAGATTAAAATAATAATATAAATAAAAAGGAAGACAAGGTAATAGTTAAAATCAAAGAAACACAATTCCTAGTAAGGATAAAAGGTTCACATGGTCATTAAACAAGTAGGTACAAAGTTTTCAAGAAGATTTTAAATCTAAATATTATAATTGAAAAATAAAGTCATTATCATCTTCAAAATAAGCTCTTCAAAACAACAAAAGACATAGAACAACTATTCTAAATTCCAAAGCCCTGATGTCACACTAATCAGAGCAAGAACTCGCCCCTTCAAAACTCGGCACCACGAGTGCCCTCAACATTACCTAAAAGAAAGAAAACCACAAGAGAGTACGGTGAGAAATAGCATTCAATCATATCTAAATGCATATAGTATCCCAAATCACACCCATTACCGTACCAAAATACTAACAGTTAACAAATACTCATATATCAATCACACGTTCCATCACATTCAAAATCAATCACCTTCCATTTATGTTTACAAAATGCACATGCTCGCACAATGCATATGCTTATCACCACACCTAAGAGTCTCGATTTGGAACTCCACCCCATGGGCGATCCTCCTCAATCCCCTTAGTTATCACTAATGATGGCCACACTGTTAAACACCCTATATGGCTGGTATGTCGCACAGTTAAATACCACCTATGGCCTGTGCGAAGACATTCTACACAACCATTAAACACCACCTATGGTCGGCGTGTAGCATGGTTAAACACCACCTATGGCCCATGCATATGAATGTCCCCCATCATTAGTCCACCCTATTAAACATCACTTTTGGCCAGGGTATTATAGCCACGTCTGCCTTCTCATGCATCTCATGTCCATGCTCAATGCATTCTCATCCACATTCTCATTCTCATGTTTCATACATCATTCACACAGTCTATAATCATGCCAAAATCATATCAATTTAGCCATCATTACCATAAATCATTTATAAGAATGCACAGAAACGCACATAAAACACCATTGAATTCCACCCAATTTCACCATTACACACAAGAGTCCCAAATTGAACTTCAACCATGAATAACCATGAACAACCACGAGAATCAAGTAATTAAGACGATTAACCATACAATTTCAAGAAAATCACATTAAGGTAAAACGTTAATCCAAGAATTTAATCCCCTTCAAATGCCACAAGACACCATACAATAACAATTATTAATAAGGGTCCTAGGGAAGACCCTACTACTCTTTCTTATGTAAATGAAATCCAAATAGTGAGATAGAACTGATATCTCTGCATACTTGGAAGCATAATGAAGAAAACATGTTCATTCTTCTTGTTCCTTTGGGATTCCCTCTATAGGTTTTCCTTCACACTAAAAGCAACTGATTACATTATCAATTAAGTCACCAAAACCAGGATACACATTGACGAATCTTTTCTACCGATTAAAATATTTTTAGAACATAATAACCAAACAAATTTGAGAATTTGGATCCTACAGGGACTTAGGGATTGCCCTCACTACTCGTACACCCCCGTATTTACATATAACTGAACTCATCTTCCCCGTACCTTAGATGTGAAGAACAATGAGGATCTGATGTGGCTCTAGGATGATCTGGACACCCTAACTCCTCCTCCTTGCAGGTGTGCGTTCTCTCTCCTTTAGCTCTGGCTATCTGACGTGCAAAATACCCATTAGGGTAAAATGATTAACCCTGTCTAATATGCTAGTTGGGTCGAGTCAACCCCGACTCGCCCGTCAGCCTCCCCCGATAATTCGATTAATTAAATTAATAAATGAAAATAATTCAGATTAATGTCTCATTAGTTTATAAAACCATCAGCTCTTTCATTAAAATAAAATTAAATGTAAATATTTAAATACTAAATTAATTTTCTGCCATCATTAAGAATAATAACAATAATAATAAAATTTCAGTTTCAAAATGCAATTATTTAATAAAATAATTTCCTATAGCAATTAATAATTAAAATAAAATTGATAATAATAATAATGATGTAATTTATTTTCTAAAAAAATAATTAAATAATTTTTAGGATGCTACAATTCCCTCCTCCTAAAAGAAAATTCGTCCTCAAATTTACCTGAAATGAATAGGTCCAGATATGACTCCCTCATCTTCTCCTCAAGCTCCGAAGTAGCATTTTTCATTGTAGCTCCACCTCAAATTACCTTAACTAAAGGAATTTCCTTACCTCGAAGTTGTTTCACCATTTGATTCTCAACTCTCACCGGTATGGTTTCCACCGTCAAGTTCTCCTTCACCTCAAGATGATCCAACTTGATCACATGCAAAGGATCGTGAATGTACTTCCGGAGTTGAGAAACATGGAAGACATTATGAAGATTCGAAAGATGTGGAGGCAAAGCAATTTGGTAGGCGACGTTACCGACTCTTTTAAGAACCAAAAAAGGACCAATGAAACGAGGTGTAAGCTTTTTAGACTTCAATGTCCTACCAACCCCAGTCCACGGAGTGACTTTCAAAAACACATGATCTTCTTCTTTAAATTCTAAGTCTTTCCTCCTTTTATCCGCATAACTCTTCTGCCTACTCTGTGCTGCCCTTATCCTTTCTTGAATCAATCTAACCTTATCAATGGTTTGTTGCACTACATCCGGCCCTAACACAAGGTTTTCTCCCGACGCACACCAACATAAAGGAGTCCTACACCTCTTACCATACAAAGCCTCATAGGGTACCATACTAATACTAGAATGATAACTGTTATTATAAGTAAACTCTATCAAAGGCAATAAGCTATCCCAACTACCCCCTTGGTCTAGCACATAGGCTCTAAGCAAATCCTCCAAAGATTGGATAGTTCTCTCGGTTTGACCATCAGTTTGCGGGTGATAAGCTGAACTTAATCTAAGCTAGGTTCCCAAGGCATTTTGTAAACTCTCCCAAAATCTAGATGTGAATCTAGGGTCTCTATTTGATACTATGCTAGATGGTACCCCATACAGCCTTACAATCTCACTAATGTAAATCTTAGCAAGTTTTTCTAAAGGATATCTAATGTTAATAGGTAAAAAAATGTGACTCTTAGTCAATCTATCTACAATAACCCAAAATAGAGTCATGTTCTCTAACAGTCCTAGGCAAAGCAACCACAAAATCCATAGAAATGTTATCCCACTTCTGCTCAGGTATACTTAGAGGTTGAAGTAGTCCCAAAGGTTTCTAATGTTCTACCTTAGCCTTCTGACAAACTAGACAAGCACTAACAAAGTCTGTTATATCTCTCTTCATCCCAGGCCACCAAAACATCTTCTTGAGATCTTGATACATCTTAGTTACTCCAGGATGGAAACTAAGCTTACTTTTATGGCCTTCCTCAAGAATCAATCACCAAATCTCATTACCCCATCTACACCCAAGGCTAATTCTCCACCACTACCTTGATCTATAGCTTCACGTCTAGCAACCAAAAATGAATCCTCTAATTGAGCTTCTTTAATCTCTTTCAAAAGATCATTACTTATACGAATCATTCCTAATTTCACACTACTAGGAGTCACCTTACAAGCCAAGTTCAAATCCCTAAGCTGGGTTAAGAGATCCATCTCTCTAATCATCAACGAAGATACATGGAGAGATTTTCTACTTAATGCATCCGCTATGACATTAGCCTTACCTAGGTGATAACTCAAGTCAAAATCATAATCCTTAAGAAATTCTAACCATCTCCTCTGCCTCATGTTCAATTCCTTCTAATCAAACAAGTACCTAAGGCTCTTATGATCACTAAAGACCTCAAACTTAGAACCATATAGGTAATGTCTCCAAATCTTAAAAGTAAAAACTACAACTGCTAACTCAAGATCATGGGTAGGGTAGTTCCTCTCATGGAGCTTCAATTGCCTAGAAGTATAAGCTACAACCTTACCCTCTTACATCAACTCTCCGCCTAAACCCATCCTTGACACATCACAATATACCATAAAAAATTTACTAAGATCCAACAAAACTAAAACTGGTGGACTAGTCAATTTCTCCTTGAGGGTTTGGAAACTATGTTCGCACTTACTATTCCATACAAAAGCAACCCCCTTCCTAGTCAACTCAGTTAAAGGTAATGCTATCTTAGAGAATCCCTCTATAAACCTCCTATAATATCCAGCTAACCCAAGAAAACTCCTAGTCTCACTCACTGACTTAGGGGTCTCCCACTTAAGAACGACTTCTACCTTGGAAGGATCAACACCTATACTTCCCCTAGAAATCACATGACCTAGGAAACTCACCTCCTCTAACCAAAAGTCACACTTAGATAAATTAGCATACAGTTGTTTATCCCTAAGAACATGAAGTACTAGCTTTAAGTGTTCCTTATGCTCCTCTCTAGTCTTGGAGTAAACTAGTATGTCATCTATAAAGACAACTACAAATTTATCCAAGTAGGGATGAAAAATTATGTTCATGTAATCCATAAAAATAGCAGGAGCATTAGTCACACCAAAAGGCATTACCAAATACTCGTAATGTCCATACCTACTCCTAAAAGCAGTCTTAGGTATACCTTCCTCCTTAACTCTAATATGGTGATAACCCGACCTAAGGTCAATCTTACTAAACACGCATGCCCCTACCAACTGGTCCATAAGGTCATCTATCCTGGGCAATGGATACTTATTCTTAATAGTTACCTTATTCAATTGTCGGTAGTCTATGCACAACCTCGTGCTTCCATCCTTCTTCTTCACTAATAGTGCAGATGCTCCCCAAGGTGATACGCTAGGTCCTACAAATTTCTTTTCCAACAAATCCTCTAATTATTTCTTAAGTTCAACCAATTCTAAGGGTGACATCTTGTAGGGTGCAGCTGAAATAGGTCCTGTCCCCGGTACTAAGTCTATAGAAAACTCTATCTCTCTCTCAGGCGGTAACCTAGACATATCCTTAGAAAACACATAAGAGAAAGCAGCCTTTTTCTTTTTCTTCCGTAATTTACTTTTATTTTGTTTCAATAGTAGTATTGAATCAATTTACAAAATCATACTTTTCTGTGAATCTTTTTCTATGGTATGAATTTAAGAAACTTCATACTCAGTTTCTTAATTATAATAAAATTAAAATTACATAAAAATGAAGTTTAAAAAAGTTTTAATATTATTGTGATAAGGATGAGTTACCTAATAAGAGGCTCACAATAAAAATATTACATCAAATAAGTGTGAGAATTTTGAAGTTATACACTACATGAAGATGGTGTATAAATAAGATTTAGAAGGAGAAAAAATAAATAAATAACGCCTATAATATTTTTAAACCTTGTAGTGTCTACTATCATAATCCACACTTTAAATTCTAATTTATCTCTTGATTTGAGGGCTGAACTTCTGTCAAACACTTCTGTGTGTAAAATTCTCCAACTTTCTAAGGTCCATTTTTTTTTATTTCTCTTGACCCCTCTAATTGCAAAACTAAACAACTCAATCCAATAGCTTATTTACCATAGAAACACGAGATTTCTCCATGCGAAACACAATTCCCTTACAAAACCCTAGTTTACCAAAATCAAACTCATAGAAGCAATTTGTCACAACCTAATTTGTGACGTAGGCGTATCTGGTTTGAGACGAGCCTAGATTGTCTCGGCCTCTCAACAGCCAAATCCGTCTCGGCCGTTAGGAGTCGCCGCCGACATTTTTCTCAAGAATGTTAGGAAACCTAAGGGAAAGGCTGGTCTGGGATCAGAGCTGTGGATTCGGGAATTGGTTACATATTGGGAACACAAGGTGCCCCCAATGTGTCTATCACTAGATAGTTACCCTAGGCTAGCCGTAAGGAATAAGGGAGACGCTCGTGTTTGGGTCAGGTAAGGTGTTTCAGACTTCGGTTACTGCAGGGGGAGGAGATTCTAGGGAAGCATCATAATGTTTTAGGTTTTTAGGGTTTACGACTTGATAGGAGTGTGCCTCCTGTGCCTACGTACCTCGGCTACAAAGGAGTCAAAGTCAACGTAGTTCTGGGTTTTTATGAGTTGGATGGGAGCCGGATAAGTTGTGGGCTACTTTCGATCTCTCTTCGGCCGAGACCGACTCGGCCTCGAGGAGAGAAGGTTTGTGTCAAGGCCTTTACCTAGCGGCATGGTTAAAGAACACCCTATACTAAGCATGCAGCATGTTAACCTCGGGGTAAAGAAACCAACCTGGAATTTGGAACGGGAGACCTTGCCTTTTTCGTGGACCAATACCTCTGCTTGCCTTTCAATCTAGACTTGGAGTCTCTGCTTCTTCTTTTCCTTGCAATCGTCAGTTTTCCGTCCTTCTATTCTTCTGATTCTTTCTCCAATTTTTCATGCCCTTGACTCTTCGCGTTTGGGGCTTATATAGGATTTTCCAGCTGCCAGGGGGGAAACCGCCTTTGGCCCCGCGTAGTGGTGGTGGTTGGGCTCGAAACCGAGTCCGTCCATCCACCATCTCAACTTCTGCGTGGGGGTTAAGATTCGCCTCGATATTCGGGCGACTCGGTCCTTGCTTCACGTAACAGCTGGAGCGGACTCGGTCTCCTCTTCTAGTCTCGGTCTTGGATTTGACTGGATCTTAGGACGACTCTTTGGTGGTCTCGGTCCAGTCTTGCGTTGACTCTTTGGTGGTCTTGGCCTAGTCTTGGGTTGACCAAGTCTTGGGGCCACTTTTTGGGGTTTCGGCCCATTCCAGGGGGTTGGGCCTTGCAGGTTCAGGCCGTACACAATTCAACATATATGAGTGCACAGATTAAGAGAAAGAACAGAAAATTGAAGTTCGAACTCAAAATCCCTCACGAAACGTAGGTGGATTGTTCCTTTGGAACCGAGCAAACCAATCCACCTCTTGGTGTTGGTTCAGATTACCAACAGCCTAAGTCATAGCTATCAAGGCATCAGCAATAGCACAGTCGTTTTTACCTCCTCCAGCCATTACTTTTCTTATTCATAGAAAAGTAGAGCAGTCAAAATAGAACAAATCAATCAAGACAATCATCACATCCAATCAATATCACAGTTCAACACAGCACAAGCATACTAAACACATAACTCATGGCCAATGAATCGACTTGCTCTGATACCACTAAATGTGACACCCTTCTACCCCGAATACTTAGATTAAAATAATAATATAAATAAAAAGGAAGACAAGGTAATAGTTAAAACCAAAGAAACAGAATTCGTATTAAGGATAAAAGGTTCACATGGTCATTAAACAAGTAGGTACAAAGTTTTCAAGAAAATTTTAAATCTAAATATTATAATTAAAAAATAAAGTCATTATCATCTTCAAAATAAACTCTTCAAACAACAAAATACATAAAACAACTATTGTAAATTCCAAAGCCTCGATGTCACACTAATCAGAGCAAGACCTCGCCCCTTCAAAACTTAGCACCATGAGTTCCCTCAACATTACCTAAAAGAAAACCACAAGAGAGTACGGTAAGAAATAGCATTCAATCATATCTAAATGCAGACAATATCTCAAATCTCACCCATTACCGTGCCCAATTACTAACAATTAACAAATACTCATATATCAACCACACGTTCCATCACATTCAAAATCAATCACATTCAAAATTAATCACATTCCATTCATGTTTACAAAATGCACATGCTCAAACAATGCATACGCTCATCACTACACCTAAGAGTCTCGATTCGGATCTCCACACCATGGGCGAACCTCCTCAATCCCCTTAGTTATCACTAGTGATGGCCACACCGTTAAACACCCCATATGGCCGGTGTGTCGCACAGTTAAACACCGCCTATGACTCGTTCGAAGACATTTTACACAACCGTTAAACACGCCGGCGTGTAGCATGGTTAAACACCACCTATGGCCATGCATATGAATGTCCCCATCATTAGTCCACCCTGTTAAACACCACTTTTGGCCAGGGTCCCCTATTAAACACCACATATGGCCAGGGTATTATAACCACGTCTGCCTTCTCATGTATCTCATGTCCATGCTCAATGCATTCTCATCCACATTCTCATTCTCATGTTTCATACATCATTCACACAGTCCATAATCATGCCAAAATCATATCAATTTAGCCATCATTACCATAAATCATTTATAAGAATGCACAGAAATGCACATAAAACACCATTGAATTCCACCCAATTTCACCATTACACACGAGAGTCCCAAATTGAACTTCAACCTTGAATAACCATGAACAATCACGAGAATTAAGTAATTAAGATGATTAACCATACAATTTCAAACGAAAATCACATTAAGGCAAACGTTAATCCAAGAATTTAATCCCCCTTCAAATGCCACAAGACACCATACAATAACAATTATTAATAGGTCCCTAGGGAAGACCCTACTGCTCTTTCTTATGTAAATGAAATCCAAATAGTGAGATAGAACTAACATCTTTGCATACTTGGAAGCATAATGAAGAAAACATGTTCATTCTTCCTGTTCCTTTGGGATTCCCTCTAGAGGTTTTCCTTTACACTCAGAGCAACCGATTACATTATCAATTAATTCACCAAAATTACAGTACACATTGACGAATCTTTTCTATCGATTAAAACATTTTTAGAACATAATAACCAATCAAATTTGAGAATTTGGATCCTAGAGGGACTTAGGGATTGCCCTCACTACTCGTACACCCCCGCATTCACGTATAATCGAACTCATCTCTCCCGTACCTTAGATATAGGTCTGTGTTCTCTCTCCTTTAGGTCTGGCTGTCTGACGCGCAAAACACTCATTAGGCTAAAATGATTAACCCCTGTCTAATATTTTAGCTGGGTCGGGTCAACCCCGACTCGCCCGTCAGCCTCCCCTGTTAATTTGATTAATTAAATTAATAAATGAAAATAATTCAGATTAATGTCTCATCAGTTTATAAAACCATTAGCTCTTCCATTAAAATAAAATTAAATGTAAATATTTAAATACTAAATTAATTTTCTACCATCATTAAGAATAATAACAATAATAATAACATTACAGTTTTAAAATACAATTATTTAATAAAATAATTTCCTGCAGCAATTAATAATTAAAATAAAATTGATAATAATTATAATAATGTAATTTATTTTCTAAAAAAAATAATTAAATAATTTTTAGGATGTTACATTGTACCAATTCACCATCTTCGTGATATGTTCGTGAACACCTCCTACTCCATCATAGTAAGCCTTTTCAACTTTATCAAACCTCTTGAATCTCTCACTGATAGTATTGAGAATTTCTCTAGCACTTTCAATAACACAAATTTGGTCCTTAATTGTCTTCTCCTAAGTATATTTTATTATTATTAAACACACTTTATTAAAGTATGTCCATTTGTCATATTTTGATCTATTAGCAACAAAAGACGTGTCATGGGCTAAGGAGACTCATCGTTAGTTAGAGTCACATTCACATTAAACACAGCAAGAAACTATTTAAGACTCAATTCATTCCTCGTAATTGGCTCCATTTAGCCTAGTCAAGGCATTCATTTGCATAGACAATGCTAGATAAGCAAAATAAAATAAAGAATTCTTTATCGAGCATGCCATTATATAAAATGAGCATAATTTTCAATTGATCACTTGAGTCATTGTAATCTCGTCTAAGAGTCCTAAATTACAAAACACAAGTAAACTTCATAAGCATCAAATTATGTTCTTAAAGCTAATATTGATACAATAAAAGCAATATTAATATAATTCCTAAAGCAATTATAATAACATCTTTGTTACAATTGGTCCCATAATATTGAGTACACAATCATAAAAAGAAATGTTCCAAAAAGGTATCATAAACATTGTTAAATGTTTTGACTCAATTACTAACCTACAATTTTGGACAATTGCAATGTCAAATTTCATCCCCAAAATAATTACCTTATTATATATATATATATACACACAGAGATGCACACTTGTGCAGATGAAATTTCTAAATTAAAAAAAGGTCATTGATATCAATGAATCATTCACACCCATTATGCATGAGAATTTGGAATTTGAATCAATGGCTTATAAATTCATCTATATACATACACATCATTTGCATCTATGAACTGGACAACAAATTTGGAAAATAAATTATGCATACAAAAAAAATATATCAACACTTCATTATTATATAATAATTTTATATGACCATAATTGGGATTAAATTAACTCTAATACCAATTGTTAATATTTAACATATATAAGGAAATTAATCCTTATGTTGCGGTCAATCCCCTATTAGTATAATCCATAAATTATAACACATATAAATAGTTTTTCAGAATTACCTAGATAGACAAATATCATTTGAACCATTCAACATTGATCCGTAAGAAGATAAACTTTGATTTGTGAGGAGAGAAACTATTTCTATTCCACAATACTTCTATTTTCTGTGTAGTCTCGATGGGACAACTACACTACAAATAATGAAAAGGGATAAGGGTCTCTCCTTGTGTTAAAGCATTATGGGTCTACTTACTCATCATAGTAAGCTCACACAAGACCTTCCATATCAACACGTTACATAACATTATTATTGTATAATAACAATAATAATAATCCCATAATATTAATAATCATGGTTAAATCTTAACATAATATATATTCAATAATATAACTCTTACTAATTAAAAATAATTAACATTTTCTTCTAAAGAAGAAAACTCTCTTAAGTATAAACTTAAGAATATTTTTATAGATAAATAAACATATTCATCTTGGCAAAAGATTGTCATTCTCACTATATATGTTTCCATCCTTTATAAAACTCGTAATTCAAATATAAAATATTATAATTCATTTACTTTGTCAAGGAAAAACATAATATGAAGTTGAAAAAAAAATCAATCATTAGTTGCTCGAATGGACAATATTTAGTAACAATTGTCACATTAACTGAGATGTAAAATATGTGAATATAAATTCTTCTTTTAGTAAAGAATATACTATATACAACAGTTTCCAAAAATTTACTATTATATTATCACAAAATTACATGTTACTTATCAACTTATGCAATAAACTTCCTATGAGTAGACCAATGCACTAAGTGAATTAAGTAATACAATCATCCCAATAATAAAATTGATAAGTACCTAATATTAATGAATAAGTCACTATAGTGACAAACATTCATATTTATCAAGAATACTTATAAAACAATAATGAAATTACAATCCAAAAAAATACTCAACTCCATAGATAAATATCCCAAAACCATGTTTTTTAAGAAACATATTAGAAAGTGTTTTTTTTATAAAATTACATTACCTGAGTGATAAATAACAAATCAATTTGTACAAAAAAAAAACTTATTAGTACAATGTACAAAGAGATAAACAAGTCAAATCAGTCCATGTGACATCTAATAATTTCACAAGTTTCTTTCACTGTTTGAATAAATTAGCTACTGATTTATTCATATTCTCAAAATTACATCATAGAAAATTACATCATAGAAAATTACATCATACAAAACAACATAAAACATCTCTTCAGACATTGATAATTAATATTATCAATATACATATTACTTTTCCATAAATAAGTTTATGTTGAAAATACATTATACCAAAAACAAAACTATAAAGTCATGGTACAAATAAAAATTCATTTAACTAGAATTGCGGGCAAGAAAAAAAATGACCACTTTAATTATATTGCATACCAACATAATATAATTAATTATTTATGATTATATCAACATCATTTCAATTTTCTTTTATTGATACACAATCATAATCACCAACAATATTATATCATGTTCTTTAAACATGTAATTCATATTACACGTGAGCAAATCATGATATATCAATATATAATTTCTCTTGAACATATATCAACACATAACATTGCCAAAACAAGTATGTGGAAATCACATCTACTTAATTAAAGTCAAATAATAATTTACATGCTATTGCAAGTACCAAACATAAGTTCAAAATCACATGAAGATATAATTTAAAAAGAAATATGATTTTCATTGCCAAATATAATCTTTATATTACTTAAAAATGAATAGAAAAATGAAATGCTATATAATTACATAGTATAAAAATATTAAAATACTTTTATTTCAAATTCTCTCTATATCATCATGCTTTAAAAATATAAAAAATAATTTAAAAAAGAGAAAATTAATAATTATTTTATGATAATATCTTGAATTTTCATATCATAATTATTGAATATAACAACATTTTATTATCAAGTCAAATTAGCATGATAGTAACATACTTATGTTGTAATATAACTTATCTAATTCCAAAAGGTTTATTCATATAATATAATCACATCCAAAGTGGAAAAGATATATATTATACAATCATATCCATTGCAGACATTCAACGCATAAAGAGCAGTATAATGTCATCATTTCGTCTATTATAACTATTTATAATCAATAGCTAAATATGGTTGATAATGTTATTCAAAAAAAATTTAAAAATAAAAAAAATGAAAGAAATTATTAAAAATATGAGCAAACATCAATGTTAATGATTTCTTTAAAAAAAAGAATTTAAAACATATAATACAAACTCTCATGTAGGTAGAGAATATATTATATAATAATAACAATAATTACAAAAAATCCAACACATATGGGTAGAAGGATTTTACTATCAAACTCATCACAACATGTCACAATAAAATAATCAATGAATTAATTCTTTATGGGTGAGTTGACCCAAAAATTAATTTAAATGACACAACATTCCATTTTAAATTTAATCGGAATGAATAGGAATTTAAAAATATAATACAAACCTACCTATGGATAAAAAATATATTATATAATAGCAACGGTTACAAAAAATCCCTAACATATCATAACAAAATTAACCAATAAATTAATGTATGTGGATGATTATCCCAAAAAATTAATTTAAATGATACAGTTTCCCAATATTTAAAAATGATTGGTAATTTTACTAATATAAATTGATTATTGTAGTTAAATACACTGCTCAATTAACAAAGTTCCTAACATGATATTTGTCCAAAAAAAATTTCTTCATACAACTCTAATTTTCTAACAACATCAACTATATATAGCAATAAAATATATAATTTACATAAAAAAATATATATATATATATATATATATAATAACATGTTATAAAACATATTATTTAAGAATTTAATTTTTAATTAATACCTTGTGATCCTAAAATGTCCTTTTCTCTTTTATGTATATTATGTTATATATAAAGAAAAGGATCAAATACCTTTTTTTTATCAATCAAATTAAAATGCAACTTAAAAAAAAGGCCATTGTTAAGCATTCTCAACGATATAAAATGAACATCACAAATATATATTGTTTAAATCAACGCAAGTATAGGCAAAATTTCACTCTTGAAAAAAAAAACATCAATCATTATGGTAAAAAAAAAAATTGGGAACAAGAATCAAAATCCAATATAACAAGAATTTTATATCAAAAATTCTTAAATGATTAAGTCCTAATATTTTAAAACTTAACAATTTTAAGAAATTCTAAAATTAAAAAATATTAGAGTTCTAAAACTACTTGCTCTAATATTACATGTAAGAATTAATTGGACTTGTACTATTATTTAGAACACCCAATCGCAACATAATATTCATAAATTACATATTTTTTGATGAAATTCTTTATAATAATAGCTTAGATTTTAGGTAAGTGTGTACACAATGGTGTACATAAAAAAATAAGAGCTTCCTCTTGACCTCTCTCTTATAACATAAATTGACTCTTTGACAAAGTAAAATCATCAAATAGCACTTGGAGTCATCAAACGAGGATCTTATCCTTCTTTAAATAGACAAGTAATCTAATATCTATCATCATGATATTAGACTCATTAGATTATACTCATAAAATTAGCACACTTCTTTATTGGGCATAATCTAATAAACATATAAATACATAGTGATTTTCAAAGTCCAAATTAGATAACTCAATAAAATTCAACTCATAGAGAAAAATATATTAGGTCATACATTCAACTCAAATTTTAATTATAAAATAAAATAATGTGTTAATCAATAGAAGATCACACGAAAAAAAATTCTAAAAAAGATTTTCTTTCCTGTGAAATAAAGAATTATTTATAGTTCAATATTTTATAATCCCAATCAATTTTTTATAATATATTATTAATTTTTAAATTAAAAAATATAATTGTGTCATAGAGATTAATCAAGAATGTAATAATTTTTCATGTTAAAAAAAGGTGTACACAATGTTGTATCTGCTTGGAACTCGTGGAAAACATGATATGAGCATGCAAGAAGGAATCAAGTCAGTTTTCTATTCTTTTCCTTGGTGTAACTGGGATTGGTGTAACTGGGATATCTTGTACTTGAAATGATTTATTTCACTTATAAATCCCAAACAATTCAATTGGAGTCGATTTAATTTGCTCTCCATTTCTAAATTTGTAGCCTTTGCAGTAGTTTCATTGATGTTACCTACCAAATAAAAGACTTGTTCAAAAAGATCATCTAATTCTCCAGGAAGAATCAATTTAAACTTTCTAATTGTTTTTGCTAGACCAACATATTTCCCGAACAAGCTTACTTGTCTTATAGTTTAGGTGTTTTATCTGTTTTTTGTTTTATTGCTTGTTGCTTTGTATGATTTAATAATACCGCTTATCCTACAGGTTTAGATAAATATCTAATGTGTTCCCCGACTGGGAATTTATTTTTGGCGGAGAAATTATGCGTTTTTGGGATTTGCGTGCTCCTTAGTTAGAACCTCTAAGGGGTTCGAATGGTTTAGACTCGAGTAGACTGAAAAAAGACATGCAGTAAATTATATCTCTCCTAGAAGTTGGTTAGCTACTTCTCATTTTGTTCTAGGATTCTTCCTATTTGTAGGTCATTTATGGCACGCAAGAAGAGCTCGCATCAAGATTTTGAACTTGTTCTTTCCATGACACCTCTTAATTGAGACATGAGATCCAATGAAGTAGAAATCACTTTTTTTTACTATACATATTGAGTTGAACAGGTCGTATTGAAATAAGATTTTCTTTTCCTTTTTTCTCGTTTCTATCTAATCTTTTTTTCGGGCTGGGTTATATCATCAGGTAGCCGATTCGAAAGAAAGATTAGATAGAAACTAATAAAATAAACAAATATATTCGTCAAGAAAAAGAGATTCAAATCCTTGATAGTTCTTTGTTTCGAAAACCAGAACTATTAACAACTCAGGCATCTCTCCAAAATCTAATTTATATTTTAGCTTTATTCCACTAAATAGAATATAAACATACAAGCCATATGAAATGGGATGAAAAGAAACAGAGAGTAAACGTTGATAATCAACGTTATAGTCACATAGTGCATGCATGGAATGAGACTTTAGAAGGATTCAATGAAAAAAAAGGCAAAAAGAATATACAGGGGGAAGGGACATTTAACCCTAGATTATTATGAATCTGACCTGAAGGTACGGGAGAAGTTGTGATGAATTTGGAGAGAGAAAGCAAAAGAGATTAATGTAGTGACAAATTATTTATATAGGCAACACAATAACAGTGGTAAAGGAAAAACTAGATTAGCTCATCCTAAACCCGAATTAATATAATTCCTGGCCAGACGTACGTCTACGTGTACGCCCAGCTTTTCGCGCTCTCTTCACTCTGTTCAACAGCTATTCCATTGCATGTGCAGCATCATAGCCAAACGTGGGTACCATAGTTGAAGTTTGCAAGCTGATTATACGCTTTCAAATAAACCAAAGGCTTTTACTATTATTTGAGATACTGTTAGTTACAAGTTACTCCTCAATTTGTATAGAAGTTAAGTAGATTATTTGATGTAAGAACATATTCTTTAATAATTTTAAATGAGTGATTTTTTTTAAAATTAAAAAATGTTTTTTGTCCTTCAAAAATAATCAGAATTTAATTTTTGTCCCTTCAAAAATTTTGATCTAATTTTAATCCCTCAAAATATTAAATATATTATTTATATTATTTTTTATTCACGTGTTTAATTCCATTAACGTTAAAATCCTAACATAACTAATAGAATTCTACATTAATGATTTACATGTAATTTTTGAATCACGTAACATTCAAAATAATTATCATGTGGTAATTAATTTTTTTTCATTCCTATAAAAATTTAAACTATGAGTTTAGTCTTTATAAAATTAAAATTTAATTTTAATCCTCAATATCAAGGAGCATGTACCAAAATGTATGTACAACTCAGATTATATACTAAAAGAAATAATTTTACTTTTTTATTATTGGTGATCGGTGCGAATTAAATTTTTTCATTCACGCTATTTTAACATCACTTATCTCTTTTATCTTTGTGCAAAATATAAATATCTAAAAGTTATCAATTTGCGTGGAAAATAGCTCTTTTGGGGTGTCTTCAATTCGAAAGAACATGTACCAAAATGTATGTGCAACTCGTTCATATTATATACTAAAAGAAACAATTTTACTTTTTATTATTGACGATTGTTGCGAATTAAATTTTTCCATTCACATTTTTACTTTATATACATAAATCTTATCAATCACTTATCTCTTTTATCTTTGTGCAAAATATAAATATCTAAAAATTATCAATTTGCATGGAGAACTCTTTGAGCAGATTTTGTTTAGGGAGGAGCTCCTTTGGTTTAAAAAATTCTGTTGTCATTGGCTTCATTATGGCGAGAAGAATTCAAAGTTCTTCCATTAAACCATTATATTAGAAAACAATTTTTTTTTTAATATATCCAAGATCAATTGGGGAATTGGATACACGATCAATATACTATTGATGAGAAGCTTTGTTACTTCTTTTTACAAGAAATTCTTTTCCCAACAAAACTCTTGTGTTTCCTTTTGTATTCGTAATTGCTTCTCTCTGTGTTCCAAAATCTTGAGAAGGAAGTTACTGACCTTGAGATTAAACAAGCTATATGTGATATGGGCAGCTTTAAGGCCCGGGAGTTGATGGGTTTCAACCTATGTTCTGTCAGAGTTAGTGGGATATTGTTGGGCCTTCTGTTTGTATTTGATTAAGGAGCTTTTCAAAACTGCCCACAAAATGGCAGTGATTAACAGGACTCTTATTTCTCTTGTTCCTAAAGTGGAGAATGCCTCACAGCTGAGTGCCTTCCTAGATGTCTACCATGGAGTTAGACTAGCAGCAGCCAGAGGCTTCTCTAAGATTCACACGAATAATAATTTTGGTGGTCCAATAGCAGCGTAATATTGGTCTGATAAGTTTAACCATAATTGTTAGGATAAGCTCTTATATCATGTTTACGTCAAGTAAATGGGTTACTTGATATTGCTCTCAGTTCTTAAATGTTTCTCTTTGTGGTGATTATGTGTAACATGTCCTCTAGCGTTACTTCTATTCTTTTTTCATAGCCTTTCTTCTTGTCCTGTTTCTTGGGGATTGCATTGTCTATCTCTGACGTTTGCTTTTACTGCTGTGTAATAGGCATGTAAGGATATAGACGCAAACCTGAGTAATAAGGTCACTAGACCTCCTAAGGGCTACTAGGTACGAAAGAGTTTCAGTAATCGTGACTAATCTCATGTGTCAAACCTGACGATGCAAGCCGATACTACCTAATGTGCTACCAAAAAATATCACGCTAGAGTGACATGGCTAATTGTGGAGACAAAGATTAGCAAGGTTGCGTCTAGTCTACTTCCTGGATTAGAGTTGATACCATATGTGCATACTTATTTTTTATTGTTCTGCTAATTGTGGTTGCTTAATGTCTATTAGTTATGTGTTTATGCTATGTTTATTTTCTATATCTTGTAGTTAATAGTATGAATGTGTGTTATTTATGGTGTGCTCATACCATGAGCTTGAGTGAGGTGCATCTCTCACTTTCTTTTATTATGTGTTGTGTTTGGATTGAATGTCATATTACAAGTAACGTTGGGCAAGAGCATAAAGACTAAGTTGGAGCTCCTCACCTACTGTTTTTCTTTATTTTAGGGTTACACTCTGATAGGATATATAACATTAAGATGTTTTTTTTGTAATTAAGTTTGTTTCACATTTTATTACAATAGAAATTGACTTTGGACACGTGTTGTTTGTGAATCCCTTACCAGTTGAGTCAATGTATATTTTCAAATTTAAGTTCAACCTAAATTTACTTTATTAATATAGATTAACATGAAAGATAGGTGGTATCACATTATGCATCGGTATATATTGTTCCCAACCAAACCCTATGTGCATCTTCTCATTTTATGTGTTAAAAAATGCTCATATTTAAACACAGCAATTATATATGAAAAAAATATAAAGTGATATAACTTCACTTTGGGAATATATGCATGTTTAGGGAGTACTTATGTGTTGCATAGGCCACCATAGACTTTTTACAATTCATCATCATCATCATCATCATCATCATCATCATCATCATCATCATCATCATCACCATCATCACCATCATCATCATCATCATCATCATCATCATCATCATCATCATCATCATCATCGTCATCATCATCATCATCATCATCATCATCATCATCATCATCATCATCATCATCATCATCATCATCATCATCATCATCATCATCATCATCATCATCATCATCATCATCATCATCATCATCATCATCATCATCATCATCATCATCATCCGTCATCATCATCCTTATTATTATTATTATATTATTATTATTATTATTGCTTTTTTATTATTATTATTATTATTTTATTATTATTATTATTATTATTATTATTATTATTATTATTATTATTATTATTATTATTATTATTATTATTATTATTGCTATTATATTATTATTGCTATTTATTGCTTATTATTATTATTATTATTATTATTATTTTATTATTAATATTATTATTATTATTATTATTATTATTATTATTATTTATTATTATTTATTATTATTATTATTTATTATTATTTATTATTATTATTGCTATTTATTATTATTATTATTATTATTATTATTATTATTATTATTATTTATTATATTATTGCTATTGCTATTATTATTATTATTATTATTATTATTATTGCTATTATTATTGCTATTTATTATTATTTATTATTGTTATTATTATTATTGCTATTATTATTATTATTATTATTATTATTGCTATTATTATTATTATTATTATTATTATTATTATTATTATTATTATTATTATTATTTATAATTATTGCTTATTCTTTATTCTTTATTATTATTATTATTATTATTATTATTATTATTATTATTATTATTATTATTATTATTATTATTATTATTATTATTATTATTATTATTATTATTATTATTTATTATTATATTATTATTATTATTATTATTATTAAGTATTATTATTATTATTATTTTATTATTATTATTATTATTATTATTATTATTATTATTATTATTATTATTATTATTATTATTATTATTATTATTGCTTATTATTATTATTATTTATTATTATTATTATTTATTATTATTATTATTATTGCTATTATTATTATTATTATTATTATTATTATTATTATTTTTATTATTATTATTATTATTATTATTATTATTATTATTATTTTATTATTATTATTATTATTATTATTATTATTATTATTATTATTATTATTATTATTATTATTATTATTATTATTATTATTATTATTATTATTATTATTATTATTATTATTATTATTATTATTATTATTATTATTATTGTATTATTATTATTATTATTATTATTATTATTATTATTATTATTATTATTATTATTATTATTATTATTATTATTATTATTATTATTATTATTATTATTATTATTATTATTATTATTATTATTATTATTATTATTATTATTATTATTATTATTATTATTATTATTATTATTATTATTATTATTATTATTATTATTATTATTATTATTATTATTATTATTATTATTAATTATTATTCTTTATTAT